>JAIXND010000755.1:45923634-46523634 GCA_023646645.1 Varanus salvator macromaculatus | reverse complement strand
CTGCCAACCTAGGCTAAAAATCAATAGTAAAAAATACACTAAGTCCATACAGTGCTGCATTTTAATCTCACCTAAATCATAACAGCATTGCCGCTACAGATGTAGGCTTCTACTGCCCTCATCATGTGCTGCGTTCTTGATGCACGTATGTGTGTGTTCACATGTGTGTGTACATGCACTGGGGGAAGAGGGGAAGGGGCACAGAGCTCCGGATTTTGGCCTCAAAGTCCAGCCCTCGCTAACACCACTGGACTGGATCATAAGACAGTTTATTGAAGCACAACCACTCTGATTCACTCTTTGATTAGAAATTCAAGAAGAAAATCAAGACATTCATGTTCACACACAGATTTCTCCTCTAGGAGGGAGTCAGCACCTGACACTTCCATCTGATTATGTAATGATATGGCATATTCATTTGATTTTAGTTTTTTAAACTTTTTGCAAGCAAAGTTTAATAGTCCATTATTTTGTGTAGCGTTTAGAGCTTGATTAATCTCCTATTCCTCCTCCTCCACCCCAGAATTACTGGGTGTATTTATATTGGTGCTTTAAAATGTCCAGCCACTAGATTAGTGAACTATTCATCTACTTACATATATTTATTTATTAATTAAAATATTTCTAGCCCACCCTGCATCGATAGATTTCAAGGCAAGATGCAATCGATAATACTATTCAACATATACCATACAACAATCTATAATACATCAGAAGCCTCATCAACATAAAATCAACATTAATTATCCAAGCAAACAAATCTAAACTAAACTGTAGTCAATAAAGTCCAAAACATGGATAAATAGCCAATTCTTCATGCTGGCATGAAAGGAATGTGAGAACTACATGTGGGTCTCTGGTGCAAGGGAGCCTCATAAGTGTAATAACAGTAATACTACAGACAAGAAAACCCTCTCCCATGTCTCCATGTGGACGTGGTTTGCACAATCACGGCAACCCACCATGTCCTATCAGTGTAAAACAGCCAATGTTTCTACATTGCTTGTCCTCCATCCCAGCAACTCACCTTCCCTGAGTTTGCACAAAGCAAGAAGCTATAGTGTGTCCTCACCACAACCCAATTATTCAAACTAGTGGGAGCCACAATAAAACCCTCAGGAAATTCACCCATGGTAGCTTCTCATTTTATGTGAACTGGAGCATGGTGTACATGCTTATTTCTTCCTCTAAGGCAAAGGTCTCTTCAGTTTAATTTTAGCAGCAGCCAAAACAAAAGCAATCATCTACATAAAATTATCTATCTATCTATCTATCATCTATCATCTATCTATCCTTTTTAACATATATTGGGTTTATCCAACTTATATTGATACATACAAGTCCATTGTTTTTTACTGATAAATGTTACTGTGATCTTACATCATAGTGTAAGTTCTCACCTATACCTAATCAGAGAAAGAATCGACTCCAAACCTTTGTTTATTGTAACTGGATAGACAATTGCAGGTCTACATTTTACATCTTGTCCATTTAGATAAAATACATCTGCATAAATGCTCTATTCTAAGGGTTGCCAGTGATCTGAGAAAAAAAATGCAAATATTTGAATTATTTAAATGTTTATTTGCCATGGCTATAACACCAGAAACATGTTACCTGTCTTTGGGGATTTTAATTATTATCTATCTCCATGATTTACTATACTATCAAATTTGAAGGGCAGAGGTGTAGCAGCCATGGAAACAGAATACAAACTTTGAGACCTAGGAAAAAGTACCGGAATATTGTGTGTTCATAGACAGAGACAGCTTCATGCATTTCTTATCAATGAGAAGGAAAATGTTTGAAGTTTTCTTTCCACTGAGATTGAGACTGCAAGTCAAATGATCCAATGTTAGTTTACCGCCAACACAGGAGTTTTGTGACCTGCCAGTGTTATATGGGAACAAAAGTTATCCACAAGCTATCCAGAAGAAGAGGTGGTTCAGACTGGATTGCTTCATTACCCACCTCCATGCACACTCTTTAACAAACACACACACACACACACAAACCAAACAAAACCGAACTGAACCACGTTTTATTTGGATTTTGACGGCCAAGCTGTAATGAGTTAAAGAGAAATCCTCTACAGATGCACTGAGAGTCATCAGGGTATTGCTTTCCCTTGAAGCCAGTGGGTCTGGCAACTGAACCATAGATTCAGGGATGTTACAGGAATTTAAAGGTAACTAAATCTCACTCAGTATCAGATATTCCACTGAAGTTCACTTAGCCCTCAAACTAGACTAGCTTTTAAGCAAAATATCTGATACTGAAATAATAATTAGCAAATTTAGAAGACAATAATTACCAATTCATTATAGACTAGTTCATGTATCTGAATGAATGAAAAGATTTAAAACAGAATTTAAAAGAAACAAGTGATTCATGAATTCCTCCCCCTACAGCCTGATGATTTTCAGGCTGTATTTCACATAGGCTGTGTTCACACACAATACTAAAATAAAACTTCAGTGGGCATGAATCTTAAGGTCATGTGCTTTCTCTCTCCTCTCCTCTCCTCTTCCAGTGTTGCTACAAAGAATAGAATGGAAGCATTTAGTTTCATTTTCAATTCACTGCACTTTCTCTGAAACACTATGGTTAGTGTTAACTAGGGTTTAAACAAGCCAAGTTCAAGCTGGTTAATTCTCCTGGTCTCTTTCAATGAACTATAGCTAACAGTAACAGTGGTTTCCTCTTGAAACATAACAGGCCAAGGTAATGGGCTGGATGAGGGCCAATAAACTGAGGCTCAATCCTGACAAGACAGAGGTCCTGTTGGTGGGTGGGTCGGGCTTCGAAGTGGGGGACCTGACCCTAGTCTTAAATGGGGTTGCACTCCCTCTGAAAGACAGGGTCCACAGCCTGGGAGTGCTCCTCGACCCGGAGCTGACCTTGGTAGCCCAAGTGTCAGCGGTGGCGAGGAGTGCTTTCCATCAGCTTCGGCTGATCCATCAGCTGCGTCCCTTCCTGGAGTTCGACTGCCTGGCGACAGTGACACATGCGTTGGTGACTTCCCGGTTAGATTTCTGCAACGCGCTCTACGTGGGGCTACCCTTGAAGACGGTCCGGATACTTCAATTGGTGCAAAATAGAGCTGCCAGGGTGCTGACGGGGACTGGGCGTGGTTCTCACATCACCCCAGTTCTCCGTCAGCTACACTGGCTTCCCATTGAAGTCCGGGCCCAATTCAAGGTGTTGGTTCTTACCTATAAAGCCCTTAACGGCTTGGGTCCTGGCTACCTAAAGGAGCGCCTGCAACCATATATGCCCTCCCATCCCTTACGATCGGCAGCTGATGCCCTCCTCTGGGAACCCTCTGTGAAAGATATTAGGAGACAGAGTACCCGGAGGAGGGCCTTCTCTGCGATGGCGCCCCACCTATGGAATGCGCTCCCCAGAGACGCTCACCTGGCGCCGTCATTATTTGCTTTTCGGCGCCAGGCGAAGACCTTTTTATTTAAGAAATATTTTAATTGTTAAATTTTATATTTTATTATTGTCATATTTATATACTTCTATTTTATCTTAGATTTTGAGATGGGCCAGTTTTAGATTGTGTATTGCTTTTAAATTATATTTTCCTGTTTGTTGTTAGCCGCCCCGAGGCTTGTTTGCAAGGGGGCGGCATATAAATATGTCAAATAAATAAATAAATAAATAAATAACCAGTAAAGTGGGGTCAGTTGTAAATGGAAATATTTACTTCTAGTCCTTGTATGGTTTTGGTGGCAGTGGAGAGGGGGTGGAAGAAAGAGGTATTTCTTTGTCTTTTTCACATAATGACAAACTATAGTTTTATGTTATACATTAACTGAGACCAGTTTCTTAACCAATATTAAAGCCTGGTTAAAAATGAAGGGCTAAAAAGGAAGACACAGCCACTTTTTAAAAAAGGAAAAGGAAATACAAGATGATTTTCTGTCTTCTCTTATTCACTCTAAAGATTGATGGAGTGCACTAGAATATATACTCAACTTGTCCAACAATCAGACTTCCTTTGTGTTTATCTACAAGAGGAGAGCCTGGACCTGGTTTTTTTTAAAGATTTTTATTAAGATTTTTAAACTAATACTAAAAAGATCAATTATCAAATACATCGGACATACTGGGTCAGCCCCCTACTACATATCTTTTAACATTCTATAGTCATATTCAAATCCATTTATAATAACATAAAAACATCTTTAAGCCAAGTCCCATTTTTCCAGTCAATATTAAAAAAAAAAAAACCCAAGTTTGATAGAAGTAGGACAGCCTGGACCTGTTGTGGAGGAAAGAGTCAAAAATTAAATCCAACTCAGACTTAGATATATGAAAGGCAGAACTGCCACAGACTTTCCATGAATGTTCCAGGGAAGGAAAGATGCTGCATCCATCTAAACTCTCTCTCTTCCCCATATACTTCATTGATCCTATTTAGACATCTTTTAGAATTATGTCTGCAGGACAGCTTTGGGTTGGTAGCTGGGTTGACTGCACTCCCCCCTCCACACACCACCACCGCACACACATCTTCCCAACATTGTCTCTTTTCAAATAGGGCATTGCATGATAAAACAGTGGCTCACTGGCTACCAATCTCTTTATTTATCCCACTATTTATATTCTATTTAATATTTTTTAAATATCCAATTGTTGCAGTTCAGTCACTGTTTGAATTGGAAAGGCTTTTATGTCGAAGGCTGAGCAAGATTTTTGTTCTCAGAGGAAGCCCTGCCTCCCTCTGCTTCACTCCAAGGACATTACTGTACATGGCAAGTAGGACCCCAAACTCAACACGCATCTCCAACAGCTACAGACCTATTCCTCAGAGCCTTGAGGGTTCACTGATGCCAAGGGAAGGGCTTTCTTTCTCCTTTGCTTAATTGTGATGGAGGAGACCTTGTTTGAAGGCATTGTGGCTCGGAAGGGGAGGATTAAAGGGAGAATCACATGCCTTTTTAGAGACTGAGAAAACCTACAATTCTCACCGTGCCCCAGCCATGCATACTGGCTTTGGCATGCTGAGAACTGCATGTAGTTTCTCTGTCTAAACATGCATTGGATGGCAGCATGAAGAGCTTCTCCCACACACTGCACCTCTGTCTACCACCCTCTTCTACCAAAATAAAGGCCATTTATCTTAGAGAAAACCCTGTTTTTATTGGTTTGGGATAATCTGGGGAGGGTGCACATTATTTAAAAGCAATATTTTATTTGAGATTATTAGGATTATCATTAGAAAGCAGCTGGCTGGCTTTGCCTCCTGTGAAATAGTATATTAAATAGTATATAAATAGTAATAATTTCTCAGTTTGCACATGCACATTTTATACAGATTAATTTCCTATAAAACTGTTCCCCAAGTCTTTTAAGTACCTAGCAAGATCCCTGCCGCATTCGCCTTTTTAAAATATGCTTCCTTTGACCATTTTCACCTTTCTCTGCCTTTATTCCATAGCATATCTGAGAAAAAACCCTTCGGAATGTTCCTCCCACCCCTAAGAGTTCCCTCATCGCCACTGCAACACACCAGTACCAAAATTCTAAGGAGTGACAGCCCTGCAAGATGCAGTACGATTGTGTCTCTTTTGATTTAGCTCATTTTGGCTTCCGGTCTAAAGAGATAATTTTTGTTGGAGAGTTTAAAGAGTCGCCCTTCCTGAACTTATGAATATTCTCTTCTTAACTTCTCGTCTTGGACACTACCTCCCCTTACTATTGCTGCATCAGCATCTCTGCTTTAGTAGGGATTTTTCCCCTTCCAAAAGATGCTGGGCAGCTGGGGATTACTTAGAGAATATCATGTCATCCCAGCACGACGTAGTCAGTCAGACTGGGACATGTGAGGATATTGCTGAGGGCAGTGGAATTGTGTGGGCAATGCGTGTTGCTTGGGTGTCCTCACTAGGGACAGGCTCACTGAGCCCACTTTTACCCAAGCAATGAGAAACGGACCCGTGCAGGGTCAGATGAGGGTTCTGCCTCAAAGCAAGGTGTCCTTCCATGATCTGTCCAAATCATCTTGGAAGCCTCCTTTGGAATTGTGCAGCACCTCCTTGAACCCAGAGCTGCGGTGGTAGTGCCCATGAAGAGCACCGCTGCTCAAGTGCTAAGGTGGGATGGCTCAAACATTACAGAGTTGCTGTTGATGTCTCCTTCTCACAGAGCCAAAGCAGCAAAGGCAGCAATAGGACACCCAAGAATGTGGGTTGGGCCAGGGCAGGGGAAGCTGCGGCTCTCCAGTCTTCCTCCTCCTAGTTTAGCCAGGGAGGCACTAGTGGAGAGGATGAATGCAGAACCAGTGCAGGCAAAGATAGCAGTAAGCCAACAAGGTCATGCATGCACAGAGCTTGGCGTTGCTTGCATGGAGACTGACTGTTATAAAAGTAAATGACATTTGGCCAGGGAGCAAGCTACTTACAAAGTTGATTGATTGATGGATGGATTATAGTCACATCCCACCTTTCTTTCTCTAGCAAGGAACCCAAGGTGGCTTACATGAGTCTCCTCCTGCTCTTAACCTCAACAACAGCCCTATGAGGTAGGGTGGGCTGAGATTCTGTGACTGGCCCAAAGTCACCCAGTTGGCTCCATGGCTGAGCGGGGACTAGAACCCAGATCACCTGAGTCCCAGACTCATGCTCTTAACCAGTACACCACCCTGGGTTTCAATTACTGCGTGCTGTCCAAACACATCAGTTGCCCTCCTTCTGCATGCATGAGGCTACTCATTGCCCTGTTGACACATCCCTAAAATTGCTGCAAGGGCTGCCACTCTCTGATGCTGCCAGGATGCTCATGAAAAGCATGTCCGTGGGCGGGAGGCCAGGCCCCTGGGTCTCCCTTTCTTGGCTGAAAACAGGCCCGCATTATCCATACATTATCCCACGAGTGTATCCTGGTGCACTTAAGTAACTTTGCCCAGCCTGCAATCCCCCAGCCACAAACAGGCAAAAGCTACATTTCATGCTCTTCTGCTATTTATCTTTTTAAACCACTCCCCCGCCCACCTCCGTCCACACGCTAAAGTTTGACTGACACTAATTTCCCGAACAAGATACCCTAGAAACTGCAGTTTATCTCATAAAATCATAACAGACAGGGTTTGTGATGTCCCCTCTGCAAGATTCTTTATTCTGTCAGTTTATAGCATTTGAAATGACGGAGGGAGATGCGTTCCTTTCATATGCCAGCCAGGAGAACAGAACCTGTCACCAACAGTGTAATGTGCTGTGTATTATCACTCTGACTGATCCAGAGGCCCAGAGACTGTCATCTTTTTAGACTGTACAAGTCAACACAAATAAAACTGAGGAGGCAAATGATAATGTCTGAGATAGATCCAGGCTCATTCTGGCCATTACTTTTTATTCAGACCTTAGAGATGACATGATGTGAAAAATGAGCCTGTGTCTAGTTCAGTGCCCATTAGTGTGTGAGCACATTATCTTCCACTTTTCACATTGAATCTCTCTGTACACACTGTGGCAGTTACAGTCGTGTTGCCCGTCACCATAACAGGATTTTTAGTACCTCCCCCTCTTCTCCATATATAGCAAATATTGCCCCTAAGATGATAGATAGAAGGCATTGAAGTACATTTTTTAGAAAGTGAAGTTTATAGCCATTTCATGCCAAATTTCCTTCTTATCGCTCGGCCAAATGAAATCGCTCTAGATGGCTCTTCCTTCGAAATCTTCATAAATGCGCTCGAGTGGGTTTTGTCACGCGACAGCCATTCTAAAGCCTGAAAACCAAAACAGCACCTCCAACATTGAGCTCCCCGGGCCTTTTGTGTGCACGATTCATTTTCATTCCTGGAAACCTGGGAATTATTCTGCTGTACCTCCAAGAGTCAGCCCTTGTACATGCACTCTGTGTGCAAGTGTGTACATGCACGCAAAGTGATTTAAAAAAACAGGATCACGATTCTTATGCCACAGTCAGACGACGGCACCTTTCCGCTCTGCAAAGCAATAAAACAAACATCGTTGTTGCTTACTGAACCGGAGAAATCAGTTAATTTCTGATATCGTTCCTTAAGTGTCATGTTATTTTGGCCTGGGATAGCAAATTGCACAATAAAAATGTGCTTCCCAGAAACTCCGTTGAATGCAAAAAGTGACAGGCCTCCAAGCGTATGGTTTGTTGCCTTTAAAAACAACAGAATGAAAGGCATGTGTGATCCATGAATCAGTTTCCCAAGGAGATTTCAGCACAGTTGCTAACACTATCAGTACACAAGTATTCTTCCTATTACTCTCAGCATAACCTTTAATTACCCCCACCACCCCAAAAATATCCTCAATTACCCTGCGGGCAGAATTATCTGCATATTTAAGAAGTTCTCCCAGGAATATAACACTAAGCATTAGGTTGTTATGGTTCACTAGTTTAAATTACAGTGTATTTAATTAAAACAAGGTAAAAAGCTGTCAGCATTCCATCTAATTTGAAAGACTTTGATTAGTTGAGCTTTCGTAACATAATGTTACAGCATACTTATATTTGCCATGAGGCTGTCTTTCTACAGCACTAGACAATATATTATTTTTGCAGTTTCAAAATGTAAACAAATATACTTCAGAAGTATTCCATGAAGGGGTAACTTGTATCATTCTATTTCTTTATTTCTGCAAGGACCTCCCCAGTGGTTTACATAATCTCCCTTCTCCTTTATTCTTACAACACCCTTGTGAAGTTAGGCTAAGAATCAGGCTAATATATATATATTATTTTTAAAAAGGTGAAGTTTGGATTATCTCTTTCCAATGTGGTGAAGATTCTTGGCCTCTGAACATTGAAATATAACTGTGATATTTCTATAACTATAATATAACTCCCACTCTACAGATCAGTTCACACCATTTTTACATTACCAAATGCCTATTTTTATTTATGTCAAAATGCCCATACAAATGCCATTTTTAAGCTAGACACACGTCTGCAACTAGAAGGAGGGATCAGCTTCTGTCTCAGACTCTTGGATAAGGCCCATGCTGTTCATCTCTCCTGCGTGTGTCTTGTGATATCCTGAGTAAGGCAGACAAGGTAGCAATTCCTAAAGAGTAATGTGACAGGCGGATCTTATTTTACCAAGGCTTGATACTGAGATGAAGAAATCAGGAGCAGATAGCCTAGACCAGTCTTCCTAAACCAGATGTATCAGGCGACCATTCTCAGCTTTTCTCAGCTGGGCCTTGCTAACCAGCTGACAGGAATGGAAGTCTAAAGCATCCGGGTGTTACTGAATGCAGAAGGCCAATCTGCACAATTTTCCTCAGTGGTGAATGACTAATTATGGAGAATTGGCAATGCTAACAGTTCAGCTTGGGTCTGTGAGGGTTCTAATATCTAGACTTTTATCCATGATAATAGTCTCTAAACACAGGAATAATATTGAGTAAAAAAAGTTGGTTGCTCACATTCCTTCAAATTTTCCTACAGGTATGGTGGTCTACTGCAGTGATAAATAAGAGTGAGGGATTTAAAATGGCATAACTTCATTAGTAAATGCTAATTTGTCTTCATTTCTAAATCTCTGTAAACTCAGTCTTTTATTTTCAAAAATACAACTTCATTTCCATTTTAGCTCTATTACGGTATATTTATATACATATCTGCTTAAACTGGTATTTCCAACACCATGGAATGGCAAGTGTGACAGAAAGGTTTGGCTTGAAAGGTTTTGTATCTTAAAAATCAATGACCTGTTCTAAAGGCCTTCTTTGTTCAATATAATTGCCCTTTAAAGGCCTACCACACATATCTGCTCAAAAGAGTCTCATTGAATTCAACGGGTCTATCTCTTAGAATAGGCATAGGACTGCAACCTTTGCCTGATGAAAACATGGATATTTGTCATTACTTCTTTTAGCTATCATTGTATATCCACACTACACTATGTACTTTCCAGACTGGACCCTCGCCACTTCCCCACTGCAGCCCATTGCAGCCTCACATCCTCACCAGCTGGTGGCAGCAAATGGCACTGGGACAGGGATGCGGGGGGCAGGCGAGCACATGCCAGAGATGCCCCCCATCTGGGAGGGGGCCACTCCTAGCACCGGGGTCCTTCTTTTTCCCATTCGATGCCTGCTCCGGGCAGCTTGGGCTAGGATTTCTGGCCAGTGGACTAAGGTGGACTGCTTTTCCTGGTATTAATTTATTAGACTTAGTAGCTATTTCTTTGGGATCCTTTAGTATTTTAAATTCCATTATATTGTTGTGTGGTAAGTACTTTTATATTTGTTTTATTGTTCTATATTTATTTTGGAACTGTATTTGGAATTTACTGTGAAAAGTATTTGGAATTCCAATGCATTTGGAAATGTATATTCATTTTTATTGATGGGAATGTAAACTGCCCAGAGAGTCCTATGGGCTACGGGTGCAGTATAGAAGCGGAACAATAATAATAATAGCAGCAATAATACTATCCATCACAATAATTCTGTCTTTTTCTTCTTTTACAGATCCTTTTTTTTCCTCTTAAAAATATTTTTTTATGGAGGTCTTTTCCATGAAACCCACTGAATACAAGGTAAGAGATCTTTTCCACTTCTCTATTTCTGCACTCCACTCTGAAGTATACAGTCACATCTACCTCAGACACGCTAGTGAATCTTAATTAGGCATATGCAGATAGTTCAAAATCTATTCAAGATGGATTATCTGAATGAATGCTAGTAAATTATCTTTTTTATTATCCTTTTAGTGTCTGCTGGGGAGATTCAGTAGGATACCAGCCATCTGATCATTTCACTACCATGAATAAGAGTGGAAAAGCAACAAAATGATAAGGAATAGAATACAAGTGGTACTATGTAGTACAAATGTATTCTTACAAGCAACAGGAATTGTATGATATTGGATAGGAACAACACATTCAAACTCGGATCTTAGCAGTGGAATTTCAGCAAACTTTCCTGACGGATTGGTCTAGGTTAGCTATAGCAAACTTCAGAACCCAAGCCTAGATCTGCTTTTCCTAGGGTCCAAACATTATCCAGCAGGGTAACTCCAGATGATCAAACCTCCCCTCCCTACTGTGCATTCGAAAGGCTGAAATTCTTTTCCTATAGCTGAATTGCATCCAGTAAGAGAGTTAAACAACAATATCCCTGGCATCCTTTGTGTCTGGTGTGTGTGTGTGTGTGTGTGTGTTTGTCCTTAGCCCTTTCAACATTGGCCCTTCCCCTTTTGTCTTTGGCCCACTCACCACTAGAATGAGCCTTCCAAGGGCGTCTCAAAAACTGAATTCAGCAATCAGGCAGAAGAGGTCCTCCTTGCATGGTCCACACAAGCCACTTTTTCAGCTCCCAGGAGATCATGGGACGCTGTCTCATGGGCCAGATGCAGCACACACACAAGAACACACATACTCACATATGCACTGGGTTGTCCGAGATTTGCAATAGATTCAAATGAGTTCAATTTCTGAGGAGCTGCAACAGACCAATTTCACCTAAGTCACCCTTGCAGACTTTTGAATTGTATATAATTGCATGCAAGTGTAGTTGTGGCCAAAAAAAAAACCCCACCCTGCCCCAAAGGGGACATTTCCCCCTTAGGCTAAAGTATGAAGACATGCATTTTTCAGATATGGGGCCAACACATTCCCTGAATGCAAATGTGTAGTATTCCGAATGTATGCAAATAACTGTTCAAGTCAGATCCTGTATGACGTGCTGGTGGTTGCACAAGCGCTTAGCATCATAAAAGCACAACAGCCTACAATGGCTGTTTAGATCAGAGACTCCTACCCCATCTGAGCTTAGGCCTTTGCGGTTTTACGCCCTATTTCTTGCAGAGCTGCTTGCTGCACATATTCGGATTTTGGCATGGGGCTGTTTGTTATGTCGCTCATATAGCTTGAGCTTTGACAGCATCATGAAGCCCTCTATTCCATCTTTATTGGTTTGCTTAGTCCCATGGAGTTGGCACGACCATCAGCACAACTGTTAGAACTCTGCGCTATAATGTCCAGCAAAAGAGAGGCAGTAAGCATTCCATTGCTGACTATCCAGATTGTTAATTCCCTGCACAGATGGCTTTGCATAAGACAGTGTGGGAGAAGAGTGTCTTCTTAAAGCCAATTAGATAGAATCCTGGTCCAAGAAGGATTTTCAGAATGCCTATGCATGCAAATTCATGACGTGTTGCGCTGCATGTTTAGGCAGTGCTGTTTTCCTTTCTACCTTTACCAAGAGCAAAAGAAACAGCCTCATTTGCAGTCATTTTCAGGTTATGTGTGTTATTTCTGATACTTCCCAGAAAAAGAATTGCCGTGTGCTAATCCTTGGAGAAATTACAAGGGTTTGTGCAGAAGAGCTGGGCAAAAAGAACAAACAAGACACATGCACTTCTCACAGGACTCAACTCATGCTCTGCACAGCAGAAGAAGACTAACAGAATACAGACAATGTTAAAAGCAGCAGTTAATGGAGCCATCCAGTTGCCATTGGGCTCACAATGCATGGGACAGTCCATAGCAACCAACTTTGCAGTGTGTCGAGCGTTAATGCATCTTTTGTCGAGTGGTTTTCCTTGCACCTGGTCTAAATAAGCTCTAGAACTGAAGTGGGAATTGTTGTTGAGCGCTGAAGGTCAACATGGCTCAAAGCGTGACCAGTTTTTACAGGCTGAATGAAACACATGAGACCAACACACCTTCCCTATGGGGCTCTGCATATAATTGAGGAGAATAACTGGAATAATGCCATCCTCAGGTGCTCAGCAGGTGAGCTGGCTTAACTGCAGGCTTGCCTTAACTCTTATTTATTTTGCACATCTGTTAAAACTTAGCACTTGGCTCCCCACAGTGATAACACAAAATGAGACAGCAGACAAGAAGGAATTTCGCAATCCATGTTTCTACAGCAGTTGGTGTCAGGTTGGTTCCCATGGAACTCAGTTTGTTGAACGGTTCATTGGCCATAGTCTTCCACTTTGGACAATGTAGTAAAAGCTATGCTTCTGATCAATTCACATTGAATTGATCTTGTATTTTGAAATAATTTGAGCTCTTCTGCTAAAAATACAATCCTGATCAACTGGAAGTATTGGGATGTTTGCCATTTCCTTTAGCAGGGAACAAACCGCCTTGCTGGTGCCTGTGCAAGAAGATGCAGTGAGTCGCAGAGCAGAGCCAGGAAAGTGACCCACGTCACAGAGGAGCATTCTTCAGCAGAGCCTTACAATGGTCATTATCACTCTAAACTTCTGTAGCACTGCATCTTCACATGCCTGATGGAGCAAATATTCATATACAGATGCATAAGCAAGCAATAATCAAACACAACAAGCCTTTTGGGAGAGGCAGCTAACAAATGCAACAACAAAAAAGCAAAACTCTTGGGAATTAGGCAAACACTGAATGTAACTACTCAGCATGAGACAAATATTGGATGATGGCAAGCAGTGCCTGGGATTAAAATGTCAATTCTAGCCACGATAACAAAAAGTAAAATGCTTTGACAGTTGAAGATAAATACAGAAGACACAAATAAGATTTTCTCAATTTTAGGCTTCTGCTGTTTATTAACTGCATTTCTCATCTGCCCAATAATGGATGTTTTCTGGGCAAATTACAAAAAGTTAAAAGGCTAAAATTCCATAAAAACAGTTAAAAATGAAGTACAAATTTCTGAAATAATATAGTGCAATGCAAATAAGGAACATTCCAAGAATAAAACAAACAGCCATAAAAATATAGAAGTTAGGCCTCTAAAATACCTAGGGGAAGATAAATGCATTTCCTGAAAAGATAGCAATGTCAGTGCTGAGCAAACCTCTTTAGAGAGTTCATTTCAAAAAAAGGGGTCACCACTAAGAAGGCCCTCTCTCTTGTAGCTACCCATCTAGCTTCCTTTGCTGGGACATGTTTGCATTGTTTAAGCGAGATGCTTCAAATCCCCAGGAGACATGATAAACATAATTTGCATGGCCGTGGTGCACATTTGCAGAAGAGTCTTACAAGAAACCGTAATTGTGGCATCAGAACTGTGGCGATTTCAATCTGCTTGCTTTCTCACACACTCTCCCCATTTGTCTTTTAAATTGGGTGTCCATTCCTGTGTTGTTACCAAGAATAATTATCAAACTTTGTAATGACTGCATTGGTTTGTGCTTTCTTCTTAACTTCCCGAGTACTAGCATCACCAGAAAATCTGTAATGCAGAGGGATTGACATGCAGATTGAATCTGGTGACCTAACTTGCATTTCCTTGCTTTGTGGGTTGAGTTGAAGCAATCTGTATACTGAGCTTAATAAAATCATGTTCCATCTGCCAAATTAATATATAGTTAATGTTGGCTGTTGGTGCACCTGGCATAGGATCAGCGCCTTTTCAGACTGCAGTTCATTAGTGCTCAGCATCTCTTAGTAAGACTTTCTGTGAAGTGCATCAGCTCATGCAATTGCAGCTCATGCAGTTTGTACTTCTGGTGCAATCCTATGTATATTTATGTGGAAGTAAGTCCCATTGTGCTCTCCTCTGCATTGCACATTGTGGCCCAAAGGCATAGTTGTAATGAGGCTGCTAGCCTTACTTTGATTTTCAGACACAGGAAAACTGCAGTCGTGAAAGCTCTTTTTTGAAAGCATCACTTTCCTGAAATGCACCCCACTGAGCAGGCTGCATCTGGCGTGCCGCACTCAAGTGCTGGCTCAGTCCGGCTGGGGGTGTTGCTCTCTTGGCTTGTGGATTGTGGCCCACCAGCTGCCTCTCCTGGAATGATCCGTCCTGCTGATGAGACAGCATGGCGCGGAGGGCTCAGCAGCCTCCTCCGAAGAAAGCACTATCCAATTCTCCTCAACTGAATGGATGGATAGGATTACATTGCATGCGTTTTATGAGTGGATGAGATTACATTCTGGAGAAATGGGTAAACTCTTTGGATGCCGTCAGGCTTATGAAGGATTCTCACAAGGGGAGGAAATCAACTTCTTGGTCTGATATTCCTGTGCAAAAAAGGAGATTGATTGTGCTTTCCATATTGAAGTGCTCAAACAAAGGATGGGCTTGTGTATCTGGGTGCACTTGAGTAACTATTAATTACACTCAAAACAAAACAAAAAGAACCTTCCATTGTGTTTGTGTTTGTTGTTTGCTTAAATTCTTTAACGCCTAACGCTTTCCATGTGCTCCTGGTTATTGTTAGCTTTCTATTCTTAAATGTATCAATGAGACAGTAAGTGGTAGTTGAACATTTACTATTTATTCTCACATAGTATACATTAATAGAATAATTTAGTATTCACATGTTTTTAATTTTCCATTCATGAAGGGATCTGTTCTTATTCCTTGTATATACAAGATCTTTTGCATGGTTTGATGAATGTGCATTCTACATATGCGTTCCCTTCACAGAAGGAGGCATTAATTCACTTCAGCTTCAAGGCAGAAATACATACAATTCATATTAAGTTAGATTCCTCATCTTCCATTGTCAGAAGACACCTGGATTAGCTTTGGCACCTTCCATCAGAGCAGTATATGGAAGTAGAATTGCTGCTGAGTTTCAAAAATATCTATCTGGGAAAACACATTTATCCAGACTGCAGTATTTATATTTCTGGGTGTACTTTTTTGCTCCTTGCCACTAAAGAATACTGTTTGGTTTACGGTTTAAAACTCAGAATATTAGATCAGCTTTTGTGCCAGTGAAATCTGCATTGTTCTGTGCTCCAAAAGTCAGCTGCCACATCGGCACATGTTCATTGTTTTCTGAAATTGAAATCTTTTAAATGGGTATGTAATTTAAAGGAAAATAACCTGACTCCTGAGTCCTGACACCAACTAATTTTGTTGGGAATTTCCAAGTTAGCAAAACTCATGTATGGCCCAAGGGCAGGGCATGCATCATGTAAATGGGACCTTTAAAAAAGCAAATTGCAAGTCCAGCTACTGAGAGAGAAAAATCCAAACACCTCTGAGTCTGACCATTTGCAGGGCTGGGGAAGCAAAACCTTGTCTGATGAACAGCAAGCCACCCAGTCGATCTAACGATGTGGCATGCCAAGATGCACACGGGTGCAAATTACCTACGGCAAAAATCATGCGGGAGGAATCTTAAAGAAATGTAAATGTTGTGACCTGGCGTTTGTATAAATCCCAGTCTTTATGTATGAAATATACCCCATGGCAGTTCCACAATGGCATAGTGAGAACGCGTTCTGGGGAGAAAGCATACTTTCTTTCTTACTTTCACGCTTGCACAATAATTATGAGTCATTTAGGGAAGCATGAGAAATTCATTTCAGTTCCTTGTTTATCTGGATTGCCTCAGTTTGAACCTTTCAGACCAAATATGGACTTGGATACAATCTGCAGTAAAGATCCATGATTTCTGAAATCATAACCAGATTTGGGGACTGAAAATTGTGTTCAATAGCATATGTACACTTGAAAAATGCTAATGGCAACAGTGCATACATCTGAAAACTACAAATAAAAATCAGTAGGAGAAGGTGTATATTTCAAAGATGGGCAAAAGTGAAGTGCAGGTTTAGGGTTAGAAGGAGCCTCAAAATAACATTTTGGAGCATATTTTCAAGCTGAAGTTTTGCTGATTCACACATCCCTGTTTAAAACTCTATATCACATGTACTGCCAAACAAATAACAAAAAAACCCTTGAATGCTGCTTGCAATTGCCAGTCTATTTCTGCTTTGAGCCACTCACCTCTAGATATAAGAGGAAAACACACACACGCAACCAACAGGTCTTAGAATTATTTCCCTAGTTATTCCATTTTTAATCTGTTTTATATTTGGTTTTAAATTGTGCACTGCAAATTTCTATGACATTTTAATATGGTGTATCTTATATTGTACTTTTAACATGCTGTTATGAACCACCCAGAGAGCTTCACCTGTTGGGCAGTACAGAAAATAATAAATAAATACACATTAATCATGGAAATTTGCATCTTTAATTTAACCTACCATGTATCTCACTGTCATTCAAAATTCAGAAATTTTGTTTTGCTCTTTTCCTTCTTTGTGTCCATTCTTTATTTTCTACTCAGATCAGTCTGAGCGTAATTCTACTGAGTTCATTTAGAGGACTTTTTTTTCTAATATCCAATACGATAGTGAACCACAGCCTGATAGAAGTGGAAGGGTGTGGGAAGGCATGTTCCAATCATGCCCCTCCATTTGTGAGCCCCCCCAACATTGACAGGGGGCAGATGTGCAGGGCCATGTAACTACATGCAAGGTCACATGGCGAGAAGTTCCACAGACTCAGGTCTCCTCAGGTTTCCAGTTGCGCAGGACTCCCTTGGTCCTGGTTAGCTGTCCTTTGCAGACCCCTGCTGCCAACTCCAGAAGAGGACAAGCGGCTGCCTTGTATGCCCCATTCCATTCTGCCCCAAAGGAGAGTTTATGTGAATAGAAAATGTGTGTATTTTAACATGCTCCCTCCTTGTTGCATGGTAAAGACCTGATGGTAAAACTGGCCCAGCTTCCTGTATCCTTCTGTCTGGCTTGCTTCTTAACCTCGCTCCACGTTTGCCCCGCACCCCTGACTACCAAATGTTCCTCAGTTTCCTGCTCGTGGCTCACAGGAGATGGTGCCCTACAGTTTGGTCACCGAAGGTCATTGGATGCAATGATGCATGGCCCCTTTCAGGTCTGTGGTTCTAAGGCTGAAGCGACCTTTTTATAGGGCAGAAAACATATCTAATAGGTGGTTCGAATTACAAAAGAAATGCAGCAACAATATTGAGAGAAGCCTACATGAAGTAGTGAACCTGAATGAGAAATTGATGCCTTATTTATTAGATAGCAATCACCTCCATAATATGCTGGAAGATAAATGATGAGCCAATTCTTCCAGGAACTCAAAGCAGAAGAAGGGTGTTGCTCTTGACATAGTGATTATTGATAGCCATGATAAAGTTCTAAACACTGAACAATGAAAAACCCAAAAGCAATACTAAAAAAATGGTGGTGTGGAAGTGGAAAATTATGGGAAACGTTAGGGATGTTTCATCTCAGTACCTCTGCCTCATTATACTATCAGAAAAATGTAAAATACATAGACTAGATAAATGTCTTATTAAGCCTTTCACTGCTTTTCTCTGGGAGCTTGGAGATGTACTTGAATAATGAAAAATATAGAAGCACTTTTATCATATGGCGCAGGTGGCAATAGCTAACACTGACAAACCATTTTACTACTTCCTCTTTAGAGTAGGCTAGGATGGGTAGAAAAGTTGCACGCACAATTGTATAATTTTGTTGTGCTTTGCTTTGCTTGAAGCCATGTGTAACTTACACAAAAAGTATTGTTATAGTAAATCCTGGGCAAGAACTTGTGTACCTTACACACGGACTTGCTCACATGTTGTGATCCTCATGGGAGGGCCTGCTCCCTTATCCTGCACTCCTCACTTGTGGTGATTCCTGTGGGACTCTCGTCCCAAGAGCAGTACAGGTGTCCCTACCTGTTGCTTCTCTTCAAGGCGACTTGAGAAATTTTTCTTCATCCAGAGTGTGATAAAGGGTATTCCCTTCTTGCATGGGTTAGCAGGAAGGCAGGAGCCTCCATTGCTGTGACAAGGGTTATGCTAAGTTCAAATCATGTATGAATAAAGATGGGCTTGTTCTTTTAGATATATGAAATGACAGTTGCCTTTCAGTATTAGTGCCCTTGGCCAGTGTTTTAGGCATCCAAACATGATCTGGCTGAATAATTCTTCAAAAGAATCCATGTGGATAATTGACACAATACTTAGTTACAACTGAAAACAATTTAAAAATGTTTATTTACTGAAATAATAGAATACGCTTTATAAATGTTACAAAATTCAGAATTAACTAGGGGAAAGAGGTCTGTGTGAAAGCAAAGCATTTCTCTCATGTAATATTTTCAGAGTAACAAAATCCATAGGCCTTTTATCTTAGACAATCTGACACAAACAGCATCCAAGGTTGTGCTGTTTGTTGTAGAATACAGGCAATTACAGTAAACACAAGAGTACAATACAGTATGGAAGGTTCATCCACATCCCTTGACAAATTTAGGAATGAGGAAGAGAAAAGGTAATCTTTAGTTAATTTAATCTTCCAAGCTGATTAAAATGAGGGAAATTTACAGACTCTGTTAGGCTGAAAGAGAGTGACTGGCCTAAGGTAGACCATTATTTGAACCCAGGCCTCATGGTCCTTGTCAAATACATAATCCACATTGCCTCTGGGCAATTCTTCCCCTAACAGAGTGAGCCACAGAAATTTTTATTGTTTAATTTATATCCTGCCTTCCTGCCAAAACATGTTCATGGAGAACCATCTTGAAGACCACCATATCTGACTATATGGTACAGCCTTGCCATGACAAGTTATCCCCACTTCTGATCTGAAAGCAAATTCAATTAGTATTTTAAGAGCATATATTGCACACATATTCCCACATTTGCGGCAGGGGCATGCATACTTTGGATCCCAGTCTGGTACTTCAGGTGGGAAATTAATTCTTCTTATATGGTTTCTGGCACAATTTTATTGTTTTCACCTTTGACAGTAATGTTGTGTAGTCATGGCTTTTGTTTGTGAAAACCAGAGGGACAATGGATCTTGTATCAATCCGAAAGCTGCTGTTTTGTCACTGGGGCTCCCCATACTAGGATAGCTGGCTCTCCTGCAAGCCTGCCTCCTTATTTAGTTCCAGGTTGCCCTAACTGTGGGACTGAATATCTGGTCTTGCCTTTATTCTTCCTACCAATGGACAAAAAGGCAAAGCATGTCAGAATAACCCGCTAGTAGAAAATCAAGAATAAGCTACAAGAATATTCGTGTCATATAATCAAAGATGTGGAGGGGGCCATATAGACCAAGTCTGACCCCTGATTGGTGCTGGTATCCAGTGGAAAATATCACTGCCAGATGGTGGCAGACCAATCTCTGAATGTATGTGTCTAACATCGAGTCCACTGCCTCTCCAGGCAGTTTGTTCCTTTATCCTCAGGAAGTTTCCCCTGGCATTCAGAGTAAATTTGCTTCTGAAAACTTAAGCCTGCTATTTCATGGTAGAGAATAGGTTGTGGCCCTTCTTGTGTGACAACCCTTTCAGTCCTTGAACAGTGATATTATAGCATCTCGCCGTCTGCTATTTTCAGGACGGAACCTACCCAGCAGTTTTTCCTCACAGAACTTAGTTTCTAGTCCCCAGCAACTTTTTATCCCTTTTCTGAACTCAGGCAAATTAATCTGAATTCTTCTAAAAGTGTGGTGTCCAGAACAGAACACAATATTTGAGATGAAGTCTGATGAATTCAGAGAAGGGAGGGACTATCATGTCCTGGGGATCTGAAACTATACTTCTACTGATGCAACTTAAAATGCCTTGCACTGTCAAGGGGGAGCCAGGGGCCCGATAGCTTTGGTTGTAATTAACCACACTTACAAGAGCAATAAAACTAAATCTATTTATTGCTGGTTATCTACAAGATTTACAACTCTACTGAAGAGCTTCTTAATGAGAGTCTTTGGTGAGTAGAGGGCTGTTGACTAGGGGTGCTCTCAGCAACAGGTTGATTTGTATCTGTATCTAGCTGTGGTGGATTCTCTTGAACCCTGGTTGGTAAGGTCAGGTCTTCCTTGTGAGTATTAGTCCCTGTCGTGACCTCATGCACAACATGCACTTACCTTTTTCACAGCCACAGACACTGCTGACTAATAATCAGCATATTCATATTAAGCTTATGATCCACTGCAACTCCAAGTTCCCTTGGATGCATGTTATGGCCATGTCAGGTGTCCCCCATCCTATACCCTTGCATTTTATTGCTCTGTTTCTGTCAAATTTTATTCCGGTTTTCCTACCCAGTCATCTAGCCTCTTAAGATCATCTTGAATTTTGCCTTTGACTTTTAAGCGCACCCACTTTCTGTTGTGTTTTCCTTCTGTGGAATGCCACTCATCAGTGCCCAGTCATGATTGAAATCAGCTTTCCTGAAGTCCAGGAAAGTTTGCACGGTGGATTTGATGGTACTTCATTTTCAGCAAAGTTACAGAATTCCTTGAGTGCTTAAAAATCTTGCTATGTGCAATATCATTTTGCATTTCTTGAAAATGTCTCCCAACACAGGCGATATCTTTAAATGTGAGTCAATAGCTAGGGTTTTTTTCCACTGCAGCAGACACTTGCAAGTTTAAAAATATGCTTTTAGCTAAAATATGCTTTTTAGCTTTTAGTATATTTTTAGTAAGGAAAAGAGAAAAAAACCCCACAAATATGATTAGGAAGCCCAAAGCTTCAGGCTTTAGAGTACTTTTTTCACAAGGGGAAGATGCACAGACTAATTTGAATGTGGAAATAATTACTTTTTCCACTGAATGTATAAGCTTAACTTGATCCAGTGCTCAGTCCATTGTTGCACCAATAGGTGCTTGGAAGAATTGCCTGCATAAATCTAAGCAACGCCACTCTTATTAAGAATATGTAGAATTGTTCAGCGTATTCCTCACATCGAACATACCCTCAATTAGGAATTTGTGGGCAGATGCCACCATGGTGCTACCCTCAGAGAGTAGTGTTGTACCTTTGAGGGAAAAAAAGATTTTCCTGGTGGCTTTCCATGTGAAAATTATTTGTTTGTTTAAGGGGGGGGGCTTAGGATTGAGGGCTTCCCCTACCCACCCTCTTGAGGTAAGTCCCAGTCACTTTAAGCTATAGTCAGCAGGCTATAGTCACAGAGTGATCTCCTAGAAGCACTGGACTTATAGCCAAATTCAATGCAAGCTGGATGAAAATAGTGGGTGGGGCTAGGGAGCAAAATGACTTGGCAGTAATAGCTAACATCCAAGACAGAACAGACATGACAACAAGCTGAATTAATTCAAATATTAGAATGCAAGTGATTAGATTTGTTGACGCAAACAGTGGGCCCAAGTTGGTTATCAAGGTGGGAGTGGCTGGGCAGCAGCTAAAGGCCTACATCCAAGCAGGGGCTCATGGACAAATGCACCATTCCCCAGATTTGCTCCTCCTCATTATTGGAAACTGTTTGTTCATTTGCCTCTCCCTTCCTCTGGCCCAATCACCATAGTGATGAGGAACATTTATAAATCCAACCATTATCTATGGTTGAAGCCCATTCAGAAGAATGGTACATTCAGAACATATTGTCCGTATGTTAGAATGAAGAAAGTGGAAAATAAAAGATACTGTGTAGAAGAATTATAGATAATTAGGAATTGATCTTTCACACATGTTTGAAGATCTGACATCGCTATTTTAAGACTACAATAATGATTGGAAATAAACTTTTAATGGTGTTAGTCCAAATGCCGTTTTTTTCACTGTTGGAAATTTTAGCATTGCATGCCATGAGAACATTTTCTGCTGAGATCGAACATAACTGCTAAAAATATATAGTTCGTATAAAAATGGAAATGAACACAAGGTTTGCTTGTCCCAAATTAGTACAACAGATTGAACAAGCTAAGCTGGTCTGGAAGAATCTGTACTATAGAAGAAAAGCTCCAAATAAATTCCTAGAAGTATGTTAGGTGTTTGTTTATAGAAATTTGCACTTTGATGTCAATGTTTTCTGAAAAGGTTTTTTCCCCCCTTGGTAGCTATAGAGATCTTATGGTATTGTCTTCTGGTTTAAGTCAGGTTAATGTTCATGAAAGGATTTTTCTCATGAAGGAACAGTTTTGAAACCAAGTGGTGACCCCATGGTAAAAGTGACACAAATTCACTGTTCACTGTCCCGATCTCCAGACTCCCAAGCATTATCCAACATCATGTTCCAAAACCACTATTCAAGAGTCCAGCTATGACCAAAAAAATCCCAGAAAGGAAGCACTAAAAGGAAGGCTATCCACTGAAATTTACATTTTGAAGGATTTTACAACTAAATTTTCCAGTTAAAGTCACACTTAAAAGGTGCAAATTATGGCACAGTGCACAAAAACTATACTAGAAGTAGAATTGAACACCCAAGGTCTGCCATTACTTCTTCCAAATTATGTATAGATGCCATCTTGAGAGGTATGCTTCTAATTTAGAGAGTGTTTTGGAAAAATCTGGATTGAAGTCATAAAACACAAGAGATTGTGATATAGTGGGAGAGCAGATGTTCTGATCCCTGCTAATTCTACATGTATGGATCTTGAGCAGCAAGCCTGTGAAAGCCCAACTGCTGTGTAAGAGTTGCCGGTCAGCACAGGTGCATGGGATGGGCCAGCGGTCTGCCTCCCAAAGAAGGTTCACGCAGGAGTCTCCACATGTAGCAAGTTGAGGAGTTCCAGGCTCCATAATTCCAGTCCTCCAGTTATTATACATGTGCCAGTGGTGGTATAAAAGAGCAGTATACACAAACCGACATCAAAGTGTAGCATTTCTTCATGCAAGGAGGAAACCTGACATGCACAAGCTTGACTTTCACATGGAGGAGGCCTCCATATGTCTATGGCATGGGCACTTGACTTCTCTGCTCTGCTCTCCAAGGCAAGGCTTCAGAGGTCACGACTGGTTCATGCATCTTCACTCACCAGACCAACCTTCATGACATGCTCTACATGGGAGGCATTTTGTGTGAACTTCCCTAGTATAATCCTGCTTCACACCTCTATTACCTGTCTGTTGGACTTCTTCTGCCCTTTTGATGTGCAACAAAGCCTCCTAGTTCTTCTGACATCTTAGTTTATGGTAAATAATTATCCCTGCTCCTTTTCCCTCCCACAAGGCAATGAAACTCATTTTAGAAATTGGCAAAACTATCAATCTGATCTTGTAGCTTTTGGAGAGGGCTTCAAAAAAATAAAAAAAGAGCTGTGGCCCATTGGGGAAGTCCAATAAAAGCTTTGGTGGAAAGAGAAGTTATCTGATATTTGCATAACTCTGATAAAATGAATTTTAAGAACTTCTCCAGTGTTGTTGCATGTAAATTTGATGATAAGGTCAATAATAGCAATGTCATTAGAACACTCTTGAAGACAGACGGTCTCTGAAGGGCTTCCCAATAGTGCAATATAAATTAGATTACAATCCATTATTGAGTTTTGCACTAAGACATTACAAAACAGGTTCACTAGATAAAAGTGTTTTATCATGTCTATTTTCCCACAGATATAACCACCACTGCTTTACATTTAAAAACTGCAATGGCATTCTCTTTGTCATTCAGCAAGATTAAATAGGGATTCATTGCTTGCATCTTCTTGTGTGCACCTCCGTTATGGATTCTGCATTATAATTCCACTGTTGCTTTGTGCTCTTTCTTCGCCTTCAGTTGGCCTAACCCTAAACAGCCCTGCATCTGCCCTGCCACATGTGTTAGTCAAGGGGCCTCCAAAGAGAATGAGTGACTAAACCATGATGCTGCACATGCATAGGATCTCCTATGGATGCTCCGGCTTTACTACTCCATTACCTTAAGATGGGCTAAGGAATGGCTGTACTTGCCATTGCAGATATTGTTATTGGTTCAAAACGTTCACTGACATGCATTGGAATCCACTCTTCAACCTGGGCATTCTGTTTTATATGTGCACACCCATCAGACACCTCGACAGGAGCCAGTCTAGAGGCCTCCCTTGCCATGGGCTTGGAATCCCCATGTAAGGAGGATGGAAAAATGCACTCCGGTGTCATTTGTGTGCAGATTACTGACGGCGCACCTGCTGAGCTGCCTAGTGGGCCTTGCTGCATGGTGAACCTGGGGCAGCAGGAGTGATGGCAGCAGACGTGTGTGTGTGTGTGTGTGTGTGTGTGAGCGGGAAGTTTTCCCAAAATGCATATCGCAGAGGTTAGTGCAAACAAAGCTGCATCACACCAATGGGAAAATACTTGGGAAATTCATGTTGTTGAAAAAAACGCACAGAATTTGGTATAGTTGGAAATGCGCACAGAAAGTGTCTATGCCTGCGTAGAGTTAAGATTTTAAAGATGCAGGCAAAACCAAGATGGAACTGGACTGTCCATCTCTGT
This sequence comes from Varanus salvator macromaculatus, assembly GCA_023646645.1. Classification (NCBI taxonomy): domain Eukaryota; kingdom Metazoa; phylum Chordata; class Lepidosauria; order Squamata; family Varanidae; genus Varanus; species Varanus salvator. The sequence continues at coordinate 46,498,693 of JAIXND010000755.1, read as the reverse complement.
TCCCAGGGTAGCACCCCCTTCCCCGGTTGTGATATGCAATCAACCATTGCATGACATGCAGGTGAAATCCTGTGCTTGTCTACTAGAGATAAGGCCATTGTAATCAATGGGGTTTTCTTCCAGATAAGTGTGCCTAGACTTGGCAGCAGCTAGTGCGAGTGGGAAAACTAACAGTGTACTAATCCCACGGGTGTTCTCAGTCATTGTATTGATTTATAACTGGCTCTGTTCACACTAGGTGTATTGCGTTCTTCCGTACAGCTCTGCTCACTGCAGACCTGGCCCCGGTTCCAGTTTGAGGCACATGCAACCGAGCGGCTTTCCCTCATCCCCACTGCAATGCCTTCAGCTCCTTGAAAATGCTACATAAAAGGTCAAGTGAACCTGCTGAATGGGGTGACCTGGGATGCAGGGAAGGGAGAAGAGATCCCCCTAAATCATGCAGTTCTGCAAGCAGAGCCTTTCTGCCCATGGAAAAAGATCCTGGATTCATCCCTCTGGCACTGCAAAGAGCCATTGACATTCCTCACATCAAGGGTGCTGGGCTTTCACCTTTCTGCTCCTAGCAAAACAAGCACTGCTGCACGCCCTCACGAGATTGCAAGCGCTGCACGCCCTAAGGGAGCTAGTGTGAGTAATACAGTGGCTGGAGCTTGGAACGAGACTGGACATAGCTGGACTTCAGTTCCTTGCTTAGCTGTGGGTGACTGAGCGGCTGCTGCCTTCCAGCTTATCCTACCTCAGAGGACTGCTGTGAGGATAAAAGGGATGACTTCACCTCTGCCACTCCGAGCGTCTTGGAGAAAAGGCAGAGTGCACATATGATGAATTCTATGAATGAGTCTTCAAAAATCTTAATTTTGAAACATACTCTGCAGAAACAAACAGATCCAGACTTAGTCATGTTTAGAGGAGCGTCATGCTTACAGGAGAGGAGAAATCATTCTCCAGTGGGACACTTAAGTCATGACTAACTTAACTCCTATTGATTTAATGGGCCTGCTTTAGGCATGATCAGAGAATCAGTACTTAAAAGAAACCATCAGAAAGGAAGGAAGGAAGGAAGGAAGGAAGGAAGGAAGGAAGGAAGGCAGGAAGGAAGGAAGGAAGGAAGGAAGGCAGGCAGGCAGGCAGGCCCACATTTCCCTGAAAAAGTCCTCTGTACTGAGTACTAGGGGAGATGTGGACACCTACACTGCATCCTATTTGTTTCCCAACTCTTCTTGATCATTTTAGCCTTTAAGGGTTTCTAAAAACACATTGAGAGCTTTCTTCCAATCATGGATTTATAATAATTATTGCAGTCTAATCATAATTTGGGGGAATGGATTAATTTGCTTAATTGATTAGAAAACCTGATTGGGGCTTGAAAGAGCATGTAGATTGCCCATGGGAATAGAAGGATTGCTCCATTTACAAGCAGAACACTCAACATTAGGCAGATAATGGTAATCTTTACTTAGAAAAATAAGCAAGAACTACGAAAGACCAATGAGGAAGTCAGGGGGTGAAAAAACCCACAGTAGGTGGTTAAAAAGAATAAAAATGCCAGGACAGTATTAATGGCTTTGTGCAAATCTGTCAGTTGCCATGGTAATGCTTCATAATGAACTTGACCCTCACAGAGTGCAGCTGAGCTGGATTTGGACAGAAATTCTCCCTGAAATTTTCAAATTTGGGATTTCTCAGTAACTCTGATGTTCTGCCTAGGGCTCTCCCAAATATTTTGGGACAAACCACACTGAATCTAGAATTAGAATGAGGAAGTAGAAATGCTGAATGTCAACACACAACTCTTTCTTAACCCCATTTTGTGTCAGCACTGTAATATTTATACCATAATATTGGTATCGCATTTCATTACCAATCTGATGCCTTTGCAGTCACTGTCATGTGAACCTCCAGTACCTGGAGAAACACAACTGATGAACCTGCATCTCAAGAACAGAAGTATGAAAGACATACTGTCGAATCACACCCCCCCCCCCCACAATTGGTTACTTAACAAGACTCAGGAGATACCCACTGTGAATTCCCAGCCAACCTGACCATTCAGAGAAGGCCACAACCGGGTCACTATCACCCAGCCATTGACCTCCAGGTTATATGACTGAATGTGGTGAACTTGGGCCTGGGCTTGAAGACTGTTCAGAAACTTCCAGCAGCTCCTTACGGAAGCACCAGGTGATGATAACGTAACTCACAGATACGTAGAAACATCTGCTGGCTCCACCCTGTTTCCAGGAATAATTCAAAGAGATCTACATGGCTTGAGAACCATGCAGGAGTCTTCTTTTTCATAGAATCATAGACTAGTAGAGTTGGAAGGGGCCATGAAGACCCTCGAATCCAACCCCCTGCTATTGCAGGACACCATGGTACACCATCCCACTGGATGGCTGTCCAGTTTCTTTGTGAATGTCTCCAGTGGGAGAGAGCCCACCCCCTCTCCAGGCAGCTGGTTCCACTGTCATATGGCTCTGACAGTCAGGAAACTGAGTTCATCATGAAGGTGGGCTTTAGCTCATGTGAAAGGCTCCTATTCTGATGTCTTTTTGTTACCAGGAAAAGACCTTTGCATTTGCCTAGAACTTTTCATTTTCATAGCAGTTTATACCACTTTTGTCTTCTTCAGATTTTGTTACTGTTCAGATGCATTTATGATTTTAATCTATAAACAACCTTGGAAATGTTTATATTGAAGAGCAGTGTATTTAAAAATATCCCTACCTTTGCTTTAATCCAGGTCCCCTTTGAGAATTTGCTACCGTGGCTCCCAGTTAATAAACTGTATTCTGGAGCCACTGAATTTTCTCAACACCGTTCATGAACAGTGCTACATATACTGAATTGCACCAGTTAAACTTGGATGTTAGCAAGACATAGATATCATAAGAAGATAGTGACTGGGTTCAGACATCATGATAACTCAAGGGCTGGGTATGGCTTGGACTGCAGGTGGTTAGTGGAGTGTGAGTTACCACGGTGTCTGAATTAGGGGTGCGGGAGAAATCTGTTTTGAGGTGGGAATCCATTGGATTGCTTGGGTTCAGCTCTCTGGATTCCAGTCTGCTGTTGCAGCCCTGAGTCTGCGTTCCCCATGAGCAGGCCTTGTGTCCATGTAGGGCTCACAGAGAACTGAGCCCCACATGCTGTGTGAGCAGCGTCCCTTTTCTACACCACCTACAGCAGCCTTGTTTGTGCTGCTGCACCTGGTTCAGAAAAAGGTCTTTGGTGCAGGACTGTCCAGGAATGGAGCCTCGTGTGACTGCTGCCCAACCAGTGTCCCTTTGTTTGTGCTGCTGCACCTGATGTGGAAGAAGGTTGCCAATTACCCAACATTCATTCTGTGAGTGTTCATGGTCTTCCTCTCAGGCCTCTTTCCAAGCCTGGGCCAAGCATGAGAGGGATTCTGTGAATGCTAGAAGGAAGGATCGTGCTGAGTTTCACCCCAACCCTTGTCTGCAACTAGCTGCGATAACAAACCATGGTGAACAACCCACAGTTCAAGTCCAACCACAGCCATGGGTTGTTCATGGTTAACCAGCCATGGCTTGTTAGTGTAGCTTGGTACAGGCCCACAAAAAAGCCACATTTCAACAACAATCCATGGTTCACTGACAACCCACATTCAAACCTCTTGTGTGGTTGTCTGGATGAGGTTGTTTGTACCTAAGTCAATCTCAGGCCTGGAAGGAAGGCAACTAGTGCAGCAGCCAGAGTTTATAAACTAAAGGCCCCTTGAACATTTGTAAATAATGGTGGCTTTATTCCCAAGGGTAGGCAAGGAACAAATATTGAGGGCGTATTTCCCTAAAGCACCTTCAGGCTCCACCCTGTAATGACTGCATAGACAAAGCCAAATGGAGCCAAGAAAAGCACCCCACAACCACAGTGTTTTCACAGTGCCCAAATCAAGAGCAGGAGCATGAGAAGCTGCCTTCTACTGCCAGACCATGGGCCCATCTGGCCCGGCATCTTCAACACTGTCTGGCAGCACCTGTGCAGGCAAAAAATCTTCCAGGCCTCCCTGGGCTGATCTGGGGACCTTCTGCATACAATGTAGGTGTCCTGCCACTGAACGCCAAAGGTGTGGATGGGACTGATTTTAGGCTGCAAATAGATCAGTATAAGTTTTGACTCAACTGTATATGTACATAGAAAATCAGCAAAGATGGAAAACGCGGCAAGGAAGACAGCACTGGAGAGGGTAAATCCAATCATTGCACCTCCATCCTTCAGGAAGCTCCCTGTCCTGTGAACCCAGTTTGTGGGTTCTTGCAGGGGGTTGCATCAAGTGGGTGTGGCCAGTGCTAGTATAACTTAAGACCCATTACTTCCAATGCTCCATTAGATAGAACGGTGCAAATGGGACCATGGAATGGGGATACTGGAAATGCAATGGCATGCATGACACCTAGTGGCACATGCTGTTACTCCTTCACCTAAGAATAAGTGTGTGTGTGTGCGCGCGCGCGCACGTGCGCACATGCCCAGATAGATTGGGCCAATTTCTGTAATCTTTAATTAATAGTAAGGCCAAGGGCGGAAACGCTGTGACAGCTCACAAAGATGGGTTGATATGAAGCCAAACAATCTGTTAAAACCTTCTATGGTAGGTATGAGATGTGTTTTCATGCTGTTCCATGTGGCATGTTCTGTTCTTCCGTGTCTTAACCGACTGCAAAGTTTGGAAATATGAAACAGTGAAATGAATATGCTGAGTAGGAAACAAGGCATCACTATCTAAACCGGCTTGTTATCGGCTTTATTATGCTGTCTTCTTAAATGTAATGTGTCACAGCTGCCACCAGGCAAGAATAAGAGGTCAAGTTTAATTAGGTGATAGGATCCTCCTCCTCCTCCTCAAATGACCATTTACATTATAGGAGCTCAATCCTAATGGTCTCAAATGGTCTTTTAGTCACTTTGACTTTGTGCTTGTGGGTGTGACTCAGTCTCTCTTTCAGTAACTGGCAGCACTTTTTAAAAGGTTTGATGTTATCCTGATCCCTCCCAAAGGATGTTACAGGATTAGCCCATTCCATTGTATGAACTGGCCATTATAGCTCTATCATATGCAATAGTTTCATCTCTCTGGGAACTCCAGGTGATGATGAAATGACTGCTGTCTAGTTGCTAGCTAGGGTGGTCCCTTATGAACTGTCAAAAAAGGGGGAAATGCATTTCCCAAGAACAAGACAGCAAGGATTAGCATAAAATTAGCATATGTTAATTTTGATGTACATATGCACCTTTATAAATAAGCGTTACAATTTAAACAGAATTTGTAGAGGGCCAGACTGTGACTGCACGCTCTCTGCTTTGTCTCTGCTTCATTTGCCATCCACATGCCAACGCTTGGTGGGCACCTGCCAGGCCTCTGTGCTCCCCTCTCTTAGGCAGGACGTTAGCCGGGCAATAGAGGACAACTGCAAATAGATGGCCATTGTTACCAATTGCAGCAGCCCAAAACACCCCAAAAGTAATTGGCCAGAGAAAGGCCTCAAAAGTAGTTGGCCAGAGGAAGGCCACATAGTAAAAACACCACAGTTATACTGCCCCAGAAGGGAGGGGGAATAAGAACAAAATGAACTTTGTGTAACCCACAGATAACACACTAGCCTGACCTCAAATACAGTAATCAAAGGGACAGTGGAAACTGGTTATAGCTGCCATGAAAGTTGCAAATGTGCAGGGAGTAAGGACATGGCAAGCCTGTGTGAATCTCAAGAAGATGAGAAATAGACATGGAAAATGTCTGGTCCTTGACAGAAGAAAGGACTCTTTCTCCAGCACAGGAGGGGTGCATACATTGATGCATCGATGTACTAGATGTGTTATTAGGTGACCTAACTGGTTACCTAGAGTATAAAACGCATGTACTGGGGTGCAACTTTTGAGACACTGCTTTGTCCCCTTTTGTCTCCCTTTATTCTATAGTGCACTAGAATAAAGCTGATTTTGGCTCTAAGTCTCGTCTCAGGCTCTGTTTGGCTTGGGTCTGGTGTCCACCCGGGTTTGCCCCAGCTGTTGACTGGCTCAGTCCAGTAACACCGTCCTCCGGCAGACTGTCAAACAAAGGACTGTCCTTTCTAAAGCAGAGAACGCAGGGTCACCCTATAAAATGCGAGCACATGGCCAAGGCCTACGAGGCCTTGCTCTGCCTCTGGTTTCCTGGTTACCAGCCTAGTTCAGACAGGGGTTGTCTTCCCATGAGATTGCCCAGGGGAGTTACTATATGGCCCACGGGGAGGCGTATGCCACTGATACTTGAGCGACGCTTCAGTCACTCACACCCCTGCGTCAATCTCTTGGGGGCTGCTGCCTGTGTGTGCCAGGCCTGTCCCTCCAGTGCACGCCATGTCCAGCTGGCCCAGGGGATCTGCCTGCCCTGGCAGCATCATGCAGGTACTGATGGTGGTAAACCTCATTTGCCGGCATGGACGTGGGGCCATGGAGACTGACAGTAGAGGCCTCACACCTCTCTGCCTCCCATCTCTGGTTCCTCCTGCACTGCTAGACATCTGCAGGAGCCCTTGCCAAGAGCACCTGTCTTGAGTCTACTTGTCTCAGGCAGCTGAGCAGGGGATGAGATGTCCGCTGTCTGTTCAGACATCAGGGCCAGCAACTACATCAGCAGTTGGGGCGGGAGGGATCTATGGGCAGTTATGAGTTATGTGGACAGTGGACAGTTATGAGGGGAGAGTGGAGGCCTTACCCAGCGACATCACTGTTTCACTCATAGGTGGCTTGGAATGATCCAACTTATTTCCTGGGTTTGGGTAGGCAGGGAGAGATGACCATTTTCTGAGTCCTATTATGAGCCTAATTGGAAAATGGGGGGAAATTCACCCCTCACTGCCTGGAATCAGTGTTGAGTTACCATCAGTTACCATCTAAGTACAGTGGAAATCGTCCTGTCTGGGGAAAAAAGATATTTTCTCTGCTTCAACAAATACACAAAATGAATTAATTATTTGTTAACCTTGCAGTGTAACCTCCTACCAAAGGGAATCTTGTTGCTGCTTTTCCTTTGTTTCCCTTATTTTATTTTCCTTCAGGTTTGTATATCTTCTTGCTTCTCTTATTTGTATAATTACCTATCAAGTCCAACTATGCATCAACTCAGGCTCAGCAAGTATGTTAGAGCCTCGTGCATGAGACACCAAGAGTAAACTTCAGCTTTGGAGCAGACAGAACCGCAAACCATACTAATGCTTTCTGGGTACCAAATGGGTTTCCTAGGAATGTACAAATTATACAATGAGTTTCACAATGAACACATGGGTCATGACCTTTAATTCAACACATGGGGGGACTGACTTGGATATTGTGGTTTTCACCCAAAGGCATACCTGAAAAACAGATAAATGCCAAGTGACTACATGCATATTCTCCATAATTTCATCTGGATATACCAAAGATCCTTTCCTACACCACTTGGAATATACACCTTGTTCTCTTGGTATGTAAGGGCTCAAGGGATTTTTTTTTTTGCAAAAGCACAAACATGTACTATACAGAAGTTTTTTTCCTTTACAAAAAAGTGAGGGATGAAGGAAAGAATAGGGGGTTCATATAAGCAATTTTGAGAATGAGACTTAGAGAATCTGTTACATTTCCATGCCAAGGTTGCAAAGCTGGGTTACTTCTGTGCAATATCTAAGATAAGGAGCAGGGAAATGACACCCTTTGAAAACTCTTGAATAGAATTTTTAACTAGATCAAAAGCAAGCGCTACATGATGCGTTATAATTTTCTCCCTCTTTTTTCCATTTAACAACTTATTCAATAAAATGTTGTACCTGCTATAATCCAACCTTTATACAACATGACGTGCGTATCAATTTCCTTTGGAAAAAGAAGTTGGTAAACTCCTGCATCATTCCTTTCAATCATATAATTTGTATAATTTTCAGAACACAGCAGCCCTGCAGCAAAGCCTTCAATGAATTATTTAAAAGTGCTGAGAATTGCTTTATCCATGTAAAGAGCTAAATAAGGACCATATAATTCTGAGTTATTAACATATAAATGCAAAGGGAAAAGCGCTCACATATAGGTATTTTAGGGAGAATAATTGTTTCCTCACTTTAACAAGGTCAAATAAAATAGAAAGAAATAAACTTTGGATCCACTTCAGTTCACGCCGTTATGCATTTGTCAATACTCCTGTAAATAAACCCTTAATAAAATTGCTGAAGGTGTTAGGAAGTAGAAAACAATAGCCAGTGAAAAGTGTGTTCTGACGAAGACTGAAAGCAATAAACAATCACATATGCGCCCTCCAAACATGACGACCAGATAGACCGGCACAATACCTGAGGGCATAGTTTAAAGAAATGTGCCATGCACGCATCAGAATGTGCAGTGGAGACATGGCGTTTAAATCAGGAGAGGCAAACCAGGAAAAGGAAAGTTCGGAAGACTGCTTTAGAGGTGCAGAAATGTTATAAAAGGTGGTTTTTTTCTCTCTCTGTGTGTGGCAGGGGAGAAATTGTGAGTAAGTCTTAAGCACACAATACCAGCTCAAGATACAAAAGAATCAGAGAATTGTAAAGTTGGGCCAGAGGGCAGATCTCCCTGCCCAGTGCAGGACTGCAAGTTCAACCATCCCTTGAAGGAAGAATAGAAGGAAGATGTGATTTCTGCTTATAAGCACTTACAAAGTCTTGCTGAAAGAGATGCCCTCCAGACCAACAAGAATCCCAGGAGGCCTGCCCATTGGCCTTGTTAGCCAGGTCTCATGGCAGCTGAAGTCCCAGACTTCCAGAGGGTGCCATGCCTGGCCGAGGCTGACTTAAGAAAATGCTTAAACAAAGTGGCTGTTGTATCAAGAGGATTCTGACCCAACCCCCCAAATCCTGATCTTCCAGGTTAATGAAATTAAGCTACAGCCCTGAAATGTTCATTGAAAAATTAGGGGAAATGTGTAAGGGCATTTTTGGGCCACAGGATAATCAGCCATAAATTGCTGTGGTGTCATTGCAATTAGTGCTACCTCTACAAATGATACAGATAGGTTAGAATTAATTAAATTAAGCCTGCTGTGATATGGGAAGTTGGACAAATATAACCAAATAGCAGGCCTTGCTGATTTACTGCTTTCAGAAAATGAAATTCCATATTTCAACAATACTCCCACTAGGTACTATTTAGAAGAGACCGTCATCAGCGTATAATTGCACATTACAGGTCTTTCATTGAGTCAAGAGGTGGTAATTAGGTGTACAGAATATATTGACTTTGAAACTATCTAATAATTTCCCGTTGGCCATGTCATAAATGTAGATTGTTTAAAAGAAAACAAAAGAACACCGGCAGATTATGAAAAGACAATAATAATGCAAGACGATCCCTTCAAGGTCTCCTAAATCTAATTCTTTGCCTCATAGTGGGACTGCACTGTTTTCTTGCAGCTTTGGGAACCACTGTCCTTAGCAACTCCCTTGGACTGGGTACCAGTTTGTACTTAGCAGCTGATAGAGAAGGATTCATCTTGGTATGTTTTCTTTCCTTCATGTGCATCTTTTGTTCAAGATATCCAAGATGCAGGAAGGTCCTGATTCAATTGGAATATGTGCTACAGGACACCAGAAGTGGGAGGACATGGATAGAGGAGCAGCTGCTGGATGCTGGAACACAGAGACAAAAGACTACTGAGAAACAGAGATGGGATGGGCTGGAATGGGCTGGAATGGGAATGCAAGGAGCTGCATTGACAGATACTCAGAATCTTCCAGCTTAAATGGGAAGAATGAGGAATGAGGATCTACGTACAGGGAGTAGCATCTTGGTGATGCTTTGCCAAGCACAAAGGCGATGCAACCCAACCCTGACAAATCAATCCATTCATGAGAAGGTCCTGCTGATGACCCTCCACAATACACTTGGATGCTTTTTCTCTCCTTGCCCAAATGCTTTGTTCCCGACTCTGAGACAAAGTACATGCATTGTATTTATTATTGCATTTATTTATTTCTTTTCCTATCTTTATTTACCTGTTTCTCCTCCTCTCCAGTTTGTCTTCTTAACAACCTTGCTAGGTTTGCAAGATCAAAAGAGTTTAAACAAAGTGGGCTATGGGCTGTCATGAAGTACAAAGCTGAACAGCTTATATGATTATAGTATTGTAATTTAATTTCTATACTACCCATAGCCAAAACTCTCTGGGCAGTTTACAACCAAGTATAAAAACAATTATATACAATAGATAAAATATTAAGAATTGAAAACAAATTGTTCTCTTCCTCCCCACTTTTAAATAGTAAAAAATTGTAATTATGGCTTCCTTTTGGTGTAGGAACCTTTCTATGGAAATTATTCCTAAAAAAGAATAAAATCGACACTTTGTTCAATTTTACAAAAGCTCTGTTACTTATGCATTATTTATTAACTTATTTTTAATAGATTGTTCCATAGCAAACATTCTTAGAACAGTTTACAGCATGAAACACAGTAATAACAGTAACAATAACATCTGTAATAATCATAATAATTTCACAGATAAAACCCACGATTAACAGGAAAAGAAAACAGTAATATACAATACAGAATACTGATCCACTGCGGTCATTCAATCACAATCTGAATAAAAACCAATATAAAATCAGACCATCTGTTCAACCATCAAAACAATGGGAAAATAAAAAGGGGTTGACCTGGCACTGAAAGGTATACAGTGTCAGCACCAGGCACACCTCCCTGAAGAGCTGCTTCCATAAATGGAGTGCCACAACCAAGAAGGCCCTTCCCCTCATAACAGTGCTACTGATTTTCTAGAGCAATGGAAATAACCAGAGCAAAATCTCCCCCAAATATGGTTCATTTTGTAGTTCTTTAACAGAATCCAAAACATTACTCCATCAACTGAAGCATGCATCCCAGTACACCTTCCCCAATTTGATGCCATCCATATGTCTTGCATGACAATGTCTAGGCGCAATGAAGAAGCATGAGGAAAGCTGCCCTGTTGTCATCATCGTTGTCATCCTCTTCATCCTCTTACATTTATACTCCACCTTTCTTCATCTTGAGAGGAACTTAAGGTGGCTTTCAAGGTTCTCCTCCTCTCCTCCTGTGAGGTGGGCTGAGCTGAGCATCTGTGACTGGCCCAAAATCACCCCGTCGGCTCCATGGCCGAGCAGGGACTAGAACCCGGATCTCCTGAGCCCCAGTCCCACGCTCTTGACCACTACACCATACTGGCTCTTTTATGGATATCTCTAAAAGCTAAAATCCATTCATTCGATGGCAGTTGCAAAGCACACCACTGCATTCTGTGCTGAGAACTTCATAAGCATCAGTCATCACTGGGTCCATCAAAGAAGGATCCCCAGACCTAAACCAGCCTCTCCGTTTATCCAGAGAATTTGAAATCTGTCAGGCACTATCAATGAATGCATTTTAAAAATAAACAAGCACTGTCCACCTCTCAAAAGGGAGCATGTCTGGCTGGTAAATTACTATTACATTTCAATGTTGTTATGAAATAAAAGGAAAAAGTCTGGAGAAGTTGGATAAAAACAATTTGCATAAGCATTTATTTTATTAGAAAATAGTTACTTCTGTCAGGCTGCAAGGGGGAGGAAAGACATTCAAAGACAAGTGCTCATATAATGCATGAAATACAGTTCCTTCCCCCTCCTCTCAAATAGATCTGTAGTCTTTGAATTTTCTGTGTGCGGAGAATCAAAGGCCAGAACAAACACTGTTTTGATATGGCTTTGAAGAGGCTAACAGCTTCTAATGGAGCAAACGGCGGCTTAGAGGCTATAAGAAAGCCACGACTGACACGAGGCCGGCCCAAGGAACGCTTACCTTTTAAATGAGTAAGCAGCCGGAGCCTCCAAAATAACGTTTCACGGTGAAGTAGAACATTCTTAGTGGCGTTGGATCTCAATCCCATCCTGAGAGAGTGACTTCCATGCTTTGAAATAATGACATCTTTAGAATGTAAAGGAACAACTTTCAGCATTCAATCTTCAGAGACGGAAGAATTTAGGGTTGTGGCAGCATAATAACGTGCATCTTTTGGACAAAAGTTTTGAATGGGTTTTCTCAAAGTGAGGCCTTACCAATTTTATTTATTTATTTACACATTTATATGCCACCCCCAATTGCAACCAGCCTCGGAGCGGCTCACAATATAAACAATATATTACTTAAAACTATGAAAACTATTAAAACTGGCCCATCTCGATGACTAATTTGACTAATTTGACTTAGTCACTTGTAAGAAGAAGGAGAACTAGAACTATATTTTCTGCAATTGTTTCTCAAATTATGCAAGTAAAAAGCTTTGTTTCTATCCAAGTTGCAATTAATATATTCAAATGTACAGCAATAGAAAAGAATACCAGCATATATCTATTTTGGTAGGTTTGTGTTTTTTTTATTCTGCTCTCTAGTTTTTTGAAGGCTACCTTTTTGCCTCTAATAGCTTTCCTGATCATGTTTGCTGGCCACATTGTTGTTCTTTTCAACTTGGTGGTTTCTTGCTTGATCTGTGGTATACACTCAAGCTCAACTTCTCTTATTGTGATTTTGAATAACCTCCATGATCTGGAAATCTTTGACCTGCTGACTTTTCCTTTCAACCTTTTTCCTTCTGCAAATTCCTTCATTTTTAAAAAGTTTCCACTTTCAAAGACAAATATGACTGCACTGGACTTTCTCAGAAATTGCCAAGATTTGAAATTAAATTTGATGGCACTGTGGTCTCTATTCCCAGTCAGTTCAAAAAGATTTATGACTCACACTAAGTCCTGGGTTCATGTTCAGGATAAGTCCAGGTTTGCCTCTCCTCAGGTCAGTACCATGCCCAGCTATTTAATGTTATCCCTTGTCATGACCAAACATTCATTTACTCAGACTTTGTAAGTGTAATTAAAGCCATCAGTGACTGCAGGTATCACTTCCTTGATGTTATTGTACTTCTCAAGATACACTGAGTATTTTGGTTGGGGTGGCGATGAGAGCACTATCCACAGAATTGCTATGGGTGATATTTTAGGGTGAATAAAGAAATTTATTACTGGGCATGTGCTTTCGCCCCCACCTCAACCAACTGTCTCTTTTGAGATTGCTAGTTTGACTCAATGCCCCTTTTGACATGCAGAGTAATGATGCCACCAGCGTTCTTTTCCTACAGGATTTGCTCTTTTGATGCAGTTTATCCAGGGATGATCACATCGCACTGGATTCCGCCGCTCTTTCAGGTTTCTGTTATGCTCACTTTATCACGGTCTCTTTCAGACTATGCAATCCAGCTCCTCCATTTTGGCTTAGAAGTGTGTATTTCTGGTGTGTGCATTTCCCCCAGTGGACCTTTGGGTGTTTATCATGTCCTCCTGTAGGTCCATTGCCTTATTCTATACTTTCTCCTTTTGGATAATCAGGAAGAATTGTACCCTCATCTACTAGAGAAGATTCTCCCAGAACCAGAATCTCCCCAGCTGCTGCATCTTTCCCTGGAGTCATTGTAAAAACTGCTTTCCAACTTTTTCGATTTGTGTGCCAGTACACTGGTTCCATTCTGTTTCCAAAGAAACCGATCCCTTTTGTAGAGGCCTAGCTGGTCTCAAAACAGTCTCCGGATGCTGCGTCCTGAGCCATGGTCCCATCTACGTGTTGGATGGGTTCTCATAGTTACCACAGCCTACTGTGGCTTATTTACTTAAGCCACATTGGGTTTAACACACTCGGCCCCCTGTTAAATATTTCAGCCAGTGGACATTAGGGCTTATGGTATTGGACAAACCCATTAAGGGCATCCATGGATTCCTTTAAAGGTATGCACAAGTTTTTTAACACTCACATAAGTAACCCTTTGTGGACTCAATAAGCCACAGTGCCCATCCACCTTGTTTTGGATATCCAAAATCACGACTGCCCTACGTTGCAACATGGCAGGGCTTAAATAGGCTTGACTAGACTGCGGCAATCTTGCTAACTGGCCCCGCGAGGCCACTCAGTTCTTCCTGCTTAGTTGGCGCTATACATGGAACAGGTCGCATTTCTGGAAAAGCTACTTCACAGGACCCAGATTCTCTGTTTCCGAGCTAGCATCCTATATGTTGCTCTTAGGACCACAAAAGTATATTTGCTGCTTTCCATGCACTTGCCACCACTTTGTTGTTGTTGTTGTTGTTAGTTGCGAAGTCGTGTCCGACCCATCGCGACCCCATGGACAACATTCCTCCAGGCCCTCCTGTCCTCCACCATCCCCCGGAGTCCACTCAAGCTCACACCAACCGCCTCTGTGACTCCATCCAGCCACCTCATCCTCTGCCGTCCCCTTCTTCTCTTGCCATCTATTGTTCCCAGCATTAGACTCTTCTCCAGGGAGTCCTTCCTTCTCATTAGGTGGCCCAAGTATTTGAGTTTCATCTTCACTATCTGGCCTTCTAAAGAGCAGTCAGGGTTGATCTCCTCTAGGACTGACGGGTTTGATTGACTTGCGGTCCACGGGACTCGCAGGAGTCTTCTCCAGCACCACAACTCAAAGGCCTCAATCCTTCGGTGCTCAGCCTTCCTTATGGACCAGCTTTCACAGCCATACATTGCAACTGGGAAAACCATAGCCTTGACTATACGCACTTTTGTTGGCAGGGTAATGTCTCTGCTTTTCAGTATGCTATCTAGATTTGCTATAGCTTTCCTCCCCAGGAGCAAGCGTCTTTTAATTTCTTGGCTGCAGTCCCCGTCTGCGGTGATCTTGGAGCCCAGGAAAATAAAATCTCTCACTACCTCCATTTCTTCCCCATCTATTTGCCAGGAAGTGAGAGGACCGGATGCCATGATCTTAGTTTTCTTAATGTTGAGTTTCAAGCCAACTTTTGCGCTCTCCTCCTTCACCCGCATCAAGAGGCTCTTTAGTTCCTCTTCACTTTCTGCCATGAGAGTGGTATCATCTGCATATCTGAGGTTTTATTTATTTATTTTATTTATTTGGAAATTTATAGGCCGCCCCTTGCCACAAGCCTCAAATTTATAGGCCGCCCCTTGTGACAAGCCCCTTGCCACAAGCCTATCAATAGGTTGTTGATATTTCTCCCAGCAATCTTGATTCCAACTGGCGATTCATCTAGCCCTGCCTTTCTCATGATGTGCTCTGCATATAAGTTAAATAGGCAGGGCGACAGTATACAGCCTTGCCGAACTCCTTTCTCAATGTGAGTGGTTCCGTGTCCAGTTCTCACTGTTGCTTCTTCACCTGCGTATAGGTTTCTCAAGAGACAAATAAGATGGTGTGGTACTCCCATCTCTTTAAGAACTTGCCACAATTTGTTGTAATCCACACAATCAAAGGCTTTAGCGTAGTCAATGAAGCAGAAGTAGATGTTTTTCTGGAACTCCCTAGCTTTCTCCATGATCCAGCGTATGTTGGCAATTTGATCTCTAGTTCCTCTCCCTCTTCGAAATCCTGCCTGTACTTCCGGTAGTTCTCGGTCCACATACTGCTGGAGCCTAGCTTGTAGGATTTTGAGCATCACTTTGCTAGCATGTGAAATGAGTGCAATGGTGCGGTAGTTTGAACATTCTTTGGCATTGCCCTTCTTGGGGATCGGAATGTAAACTGACCTTTTCCAATCCTGTGGCCACTCTTGAGTTTTCCAAATTTGCTGGCATAGTGAGTGTAGCACTTTAACTGCATCATCTTTCAGGATTTTGAATAGCTCAGCTGGAATGCTGTCACCTCCACTAGCTTTGTTGTTGCTCAGACTTCCTAAGGCCCATTTGACTTCACATTCCAGGATGTCTGGCTCGAGGTCAGTGACCACCCCATCGTGCTTATCAGGGATGTTAAGCTCTTTCTTGTGTAGTTCTTCTGTGTAATCTTGCCACCTCTTCTTAATCTCTTCTGCCTCTGTTAGGTCCCTGCCATTTTGGTCCTTTATCATGCCCACCTTTGCATGAAATGTTCCCTTCGTATCTCCAATTTTCTTGAAGAGATCTCTGGTCCTCCCTATTCTATTGTTTTCTTCTATTTCTTTGCACTGTTCATTTAGGAAGGCATTCTTATCTCTTCTAGCTGTTCTCTGGAATTCTGCATTCAATTGTTTGTATCTTTCTCTTTCTCCCTTGCCTTTCGCTTCCCTTCTTTCCTCAGCTATTTGTAAAGCTTCCTCAGTCAGCCATTTTGCTTTCTTGTATTTCTTTTTCACTTTACTTTTGATAAATTGCAATATTTATATTACCAGAAAGGTGGTATAGAAATGTAATAAGTAAACAAACAAACACTGAAGTCGGGGGCAACATCTTGGACTTCTACCCCATACTCTCTTGATGAAATATGACATCCACAGACTCCACAGGTAAGTCACCATCTGGTCTAAAGTGCCTCTCAGCAAACCATCTAATGAGCCAATGGTCAGACCATCTAATGGTCGGAACAGCCAGCTTGGCCACAGGTGGACGTGCTTGTTCCCATCAAGCCAGGGGCTCGTGGCCCCAAGCTCGCGTCCACGACTGCTCCCCAGCTCACAAGCCAGTGCATATGGGAGACTGGGAAGCCCCCTAGTCCCTGCCGGTCCCCTGCTTTCACAACAGTTCTTATTTATTAGACTTGTTTACTTGGCAAGTTAAGTTACGAAGATTGAAAAAAGGCTCTCCTGACCTCCTTGCCCTATTAAATTTGTGTAAGGGCTTATCTCACCTCTTGGCTTAATTGTTTACCTTGACAGGCATTGTGGCTGAAATCTTCAGCTGGGGTTCTCTTGGTGCTTGTCGACCCTTACAAAACAAAGAAAACAGGACACATATTTTAAGCATCTCGACACCATTTTAATGCATTTCTTCTTTAGGAATCGCACAGAGGACTAGTATTCAGAATTTAAAATTCCAAGCTAAACCAAAATAAAACCAAGATAAAAATTCATGCAAATGAAATAGCATTTTATACTAATGCCAAAGAAATGTTCTTCTGAAATATTTGTTTCTGTGTAAACATTTCCATAGCCATTTGCAGCTGTAGTCTTGGATGATATGGTAGAGTCAGCTTTTCACTGACATTCATTTATGTTTTGTTATTTAACACGACAAATCCAGTAGCAAACCGAAATAAGGTATTGATCTGGCTCCTTGTGGGTGTTGGTGGGAGTCTTCCCATTGACTTCACTAAGGCTTGCTTTTAACTCTCTGCTAGAATTTTGAAGTGTTGATCATAGTTTGGCATCTTGGCTATCAAATTAAAGAGGCTGATTCCATAAAGGAAGAGGGAATGCATCAGCCCAAATATCTTATTTTTGAACTGAACTCCTTTGAGGTGCTGTGTTCTGCTGCTCTGCTTATTTATTTATTTCATTTTTAGACCACCCACTAGCTCCAGCTCTCTGAGCAGGTAACAAAAGCTGAAAAAAAGACACACACCAAGAGAAAAATAGTTTAAACAACAGAATCACAGTAACAATGGAAACTGAATCAACACAGAAGCAGTATGGAATAAAGTGCAATGTTGAAAAATAAAGTTGAATATTTAAAGCTGTTGAAATGCTAGCTCCAAAAAGAATACCAAGTAGATGCCAGGTGCACCTCTTTCGGGAACTCATTACCCACCAGGGTGCCCCAGCGGAAAAGGCCCTGCTCCTGGTGGCCACAGTGGCAGGTCTGTCCGCAGTGGGGGTCTGAACGGGTTCCAACGCTGGCCTGCCAATGCTCTCCCAACAAAGCAAGTCCCGGCATCTTGAGAATCCAGAGCAAGGGGGCTTGCACAGTGAAACACCTCTGCTTGAATACTTGAGAGTGACTGAGCCTTCTCTGAACCTCTGGCTTGTGGCCACCACTTCGCAGAAAGGTAGGCTATGAGTAAATGAGCAGCGTCCTGCTTTGTTTCGGCAGACAACCCTCTGAGCACCCTTCTTCCCTTTCTCCTCCTTCCTCAAAGGAAACGAAACAAGGGGAAAGGAGGAGACAGAAGAGACAACAGTGTGGCTTTCTGGGGACTGCAGTGCCCAGGACTCCTGGCAGGTAGAGACATCTGTGTACATTATGTCTGGGTCATGCTTCCTGCTGGGGCTTCTTGGACTATTGTCAGCTCCCCTTCCCAGCAGGAAAAGACAGCCACATGTCGGTGGGGGTGTGCAGTGCAGCAGCTTCTGCTTCCCTCCATGACTTCCCCCAAAGGAGATGGAGGAGCCTTCAGTGCTGTGCTGTGCTTTGGAAATGTGTTTTCTGAGGGTTTGAAACAAACCTTGGAAAAGACTCATCAAGGCTCTTTGATATATGCATATATGCAGTCAGGGAACTTACAGAGATGGGCCAAAGGGAGAGCAGTGGGAATCTTCCCCCCCCCCCAAAAAAAATTGCATCCAGGTTTTGGCAGTTCCATTTGTGTGATGCTGCAGAAGTCTGCTATGGGTAGTTTTCGACAACTTGCAGAATCCCATGCAGCTCCGCAAAGACTTTCCAGCAAGCAAACTTTCTGCTCATGAATAGCAGACCACAGTGTAAAGCAGGGCCCATGCCTTGTGGTGGGTGCAAGGCTGTTCCCCTCACTTTGGCTAAGAGCCAAAGGGCTTTGAGGGATATGATTTAGATCAAGAAACAGCACCGAGAAAATGCGTGGCGCTGTGCCCGATCCAATTTGCCCTCTCACTCCTGCGGCTGCTTTGAAGCATCCGGGTGATTTCTGATCAGATTGCTGGCATCATGTATAATGCGGTTTTATTCAACTTTGGGATCTCACTTGGGGGTCAAAGAGATACTCTACCCTCCTTTCAATCAATGTTTCTCTTGCTGTTAAATGCTATGATTGGAATTTTTTCTTCAGCATGGGCAAATCTTTCTCTCATTCCTTCTCACAAAATTGCGAACTGGTTTTGTATAAATGGCAGAAGATCATTTGGGGGTTAATGTCTGCCTACCTCATTTGAATTCCAAGGGAGAAGCAAGTTTGTTGTCTATCTTGATAAATCATATAGATCTCATCTTGGTGATCTTTTAGAGTGGAGACATTCATTAAGCATTTATCCGGCTGTCCAGTACCCAGCAGCATCTCAAGTCGTGATGCAAGGTGTCAACGTTATTGTGAATTTTCTCTGCGGCGTATCTCACCTTCTGACAATGTCTGAGAATGATAGAAATGCTTTAACTACTGTCTCTATATACATTTCTTCCACATTAAAAGAGCTTCAATGAGATGTGTGGCTTTTTTGCACAGTTCTTCTCATATCACACTAGTATTACCTCTGTGTGCTTATTTTCCACACCTGTATCTGACACAATAAAGCAAAAGAGGAAACAATGGTCATTCCCTCCCTAATTTGTCCATGGACTCTATGTAAGTGCAATAGCAATCTTAACACTGACTGGGATCCAAAGAGATATTCCAACCCTCAAAGGATGCTGGACTCATCGAGTGGCTTATTTTCTGCACCTTCCTATAGCTCAGGGTGAAATATCTCTCAATTAAAAATGGAGTTTGCCCTATGGAGATGGCTTCTGATTGAGGCATGGAGGGCTACCCCAGCTGGAACTGGCTGTTCCATGCAAGCAGAGTGAAGCAGGAGGTCCCCCTCCTGTTTCAGGAGTACCAAGGAAAAGCAGGGAAGAGTATCCCTTGGATTGGTAAAACAAGAATTTGGAAGCAGATGTGCAGATTATCAGGCCTGGGGGCCAAAGCCAACCCTCGTGGGGTCCCAATCATAGTGCTAGACCCTTTACATGGGCAATGCCCTGTTTTCTCCAGCCACCGATCATCTGATGGTTTCCCAACTTTTATGTAGCTCACCCTTGCCCAATTCCAAAAGGGTGAGCTGCATTCCTAGAAGAGCCTTAAGCTGAAATAGGCTGGTGTTTTGGTATTTAGCTGTCCCCTTTGGCATTGGCTCCCCCTGCCACCAGAATGTAATCCTTAAGAGCTTCTCCAACATGGAATTCGAAAAACGTTCAAGAACCCCACTTCAAACAGTTTGAGTGAGGGTAGGGAAGGAGGTGAAGGGTAGGTGTGAGCCAGGACAGCCCATGGTCACTTCCATTGAAGTAGATGCTCCCAGGTGCCCTAACTCTTGTCTTTTCTGCTCCGACACCTGAAACATGCTGGTTCTCTCTGTACATGCCTAAATTCATTGCAGAATCTATGATGGAGCTTTGCAGCATAGTATGGATTCATTCTGATTTCATATTTTATTATGTACAAATGATTATTATAAATTCATTCTGCTTAAAAAATCAAAAGAAAATTAGTTATGATCCAAACAGAGTTAGTCAACAGAAATCAGTGGGACATAACTTAGTCTCCATTGTGACTGGGGTCAGATATAGTATGGGCTTCTGTGGGGATTGCCAGCAATTTTTCCATGCAGAGCAATGGAGATGATGGAGATGGAGCCTCCAACTCAGTGATTCAGCAGCTGCAGATGAGGCCTAAACATGTGGTCACTGCTGTTTGCCTGATTTCATCAACTCAAAGACTAGCTAGCCCCCTGCTGGGACTATTGGCAGTATTCATAAGCTTCTTAGCTGGCCTTCTATCCAACTACTAACACAAAGCAGAGACACTCAGCTGTGTTGTGCGACTGGCCTTCAGACTTAGTGCCCACTGGATATCTGAAATATCCCATTGACCTGTCCCATTGATTTCACCAGTATGGAACTGCAGCCAGTTTCCTCTTGTTTGGAAGCAAGAAATATGATATATTTTAGATTTGCAATGAGACACCTGAACTGGCTGTTGATTGCCTTGCGAACAATCAGACTTATCACCAGGACCCTGTCTATTAAAAAGAACACATCCATTTCCTTTCCCCTGAGCCCACTCTCTCTGAATCAGCCTTACAAACAGATGCTCCACTCAGCGTGCCTTGAAGTCAAAGCAAACAAAAATATTCCAGTCCGATGAGTAAGTCAGGTCATCGATGGCTTAACCCTTCATAGCCATCACCTTGCTGTCCATTCCAAGCTGCATGCACTCAGGGACTTGGCCACCGGGTTGAGGGTTCTGCTCCCCTGAAGTGATTGCTATATGCTGGGCTGTATAGGCGCACCCTCTAGTCCGCGACGTGGCAGTTTGCTGTGTCCCTGGGCATACAGTCTCATCTGGTTTAATCTACATATAGGAGACAGGCACCCAGCATTACACCAAGTGCCTTTTCCATGCAGTGGTCCCCGGTTCTTTTGTAGAGGGAACTTTTAAGTTATGTAAACCCTTTAATAACGTTGGAGAGAAATGCCATTTTCAGTGCAAGCTTGCTGTGTACCTTTTTGTTTAAATAGAAGATAAAAGCAGATTAAGTCATTATGTTGCAGCACATTCACAACAAATTAACATTCAAAAGTTTCCTTCCCACAGGTAAAGCTGTAATTTTGAGTGCAATTTGTTTTGGTTTCCCACTGACTCGAACCCAGATGATGGACAATGAAGGGGCTATATAAAAGTAACCTCAGGTGTCTTGCCTTGAGTTTAGACAGCCAATACATAAAAGATACGTTAGCAAGTTCATAAATCTTGGCAGAAGCCCAAGACTAACGGAAGTAGCAACATTGAAGAAAAAAAATACCTGAAATGTTATGCCAAATTGAGGTAATATATTTTGCTTACAGTAAATAATCCGATGTTTGCTTATTTCATAAACCAAGACTCTATTATTGTGTGCAAAAATTTGTGATGACAGTCAAACATCTCTTGCTTACATCTTGACCACCATTCCTTTTTAAAATTAATAGAATGCAGTTTGTGTGGGGAAATGGGCAGCTTAAGGAAAGGAAAATTGACATTACTGCAATAACATTAATAAAAATAAACCAAACAGGTTGGTGTTCCTTGGAGTTAACCAAGGTTTCTAGGGTTGGACGAAAGACAAAATGTATGGAGTGTTTCTCTGGAGTGGGTTGAGTTCACACTATTTGTCAATGATCAAAGCTTGATTTGTTTCATTTATTGTTATATTTATATCCCAAATTTTTCCTTTCAAGGAACTCAAGGCAGCATACATGATTCTGCTCCTCTTCTCTGTCTTATGCTCACAAGAGCAGCCTCATGAGACAGACTGGACTGAGACGTGACGACTAGCCCAGTGAGCTCCATGGCTGAGCGGGGACTAGAACCTGGCTCTCCCAAGTCCCATCTCAGCACTCTTAACCACTACACTGGCCTGGCTTTCTTTAATCTTTCATTTTAAATGGAGTGCTCACCTCCTGGCTTACCCAGATCTTATAACAGTTTGTAACTGCAGTGCTGCCCACCCTGCAGAAGGAGACCTGAGCTGGGTGCTCCGGCCTTTGTTTGTAGATGGATGCAGCTGCTGGCATGCCTCCTGCCTCCTTGCTTCCCTTCCAGGCACCCAGAAGGCTGCGGTCCCACAAAACCCCATTGGCAAAGTTCCCAGAATCTTGAGCAGGGGGACAGGCTGCAAAGTGCAGGAGGATGGGCCTCATGTTGCACAAGAAAGCACACTCATGCACACACCTTGGCCACCTCCCTGCACACATAAACATCTCTCCTAAAATTGCACCCATTTCCTCAGTTTTAAACTTGGTTTCTTTTTGCCCCCAACAGATGCTTGAAAATAACTTGAGTGAAAAAGTTTAGCTCAGCACCAGCAGCGAACAAACAGCTAATAAAGAAAGAAGTGCCCATGCCATTCCTCGCAGCAGACACAGGTCTCCTGCCTGTAACAGGCGTCTCATTCTTAGGTTACTTTCTGGCTGGCTTCGGACGCTGGGTTTGCAGGCTGCAGCGCTCCAGCTTGACCTGCCTGTCATACGGTTGCCACTGTCACTCTAGGCATAATGAATCAGAACGGGAAGCATGAGCTGACGTGAAATGCACAAGTGTTCCTTGGAAGTCTTAAATGAGCCTGTGGAGTTGCTTGTCATGCTAGTCATCAGTCAATGCCCTTCTCCAGCGGCCGCCTCCGCCAGAGGTGACGTCAGCTACAAGAAGGGAGGGACACCCTGGCTTCCGGCTGAACTAACCAGTAGGCTAACAGGGCTACCGTCTTAGGGAGCGATTTTAGGGTTCCTCGACTGTGTCTGGAGAAGGACACAGGGAATGGGTCGCTTCCCATTTCCTGAGCCAAGATCAGAGGCAGCGCTCCAGGCTGGGAGCTGGGAATCTGCACTCCTGCCCCATCAAACTCGCCCCGTTGCAGCCAGCACAGAAGCCACCTGGCCTTGGAGAAGATGCAGAGGGGGAGGGGTTCTGGTGGGTGGGGAGCAGACAAGAGGCCGGGAAACAAGGTAGAGATACACGGTCCCTCCAAATGCTCCTGAGAGGCGGCCCCAAGCCATCATCAAGCAAGGGTGTGAGGGGTGTTAGAGATGTGAGGGGGTGTCACACGGAGGTGGGTAGAGACCTGTTCTCGCCTGCAGAGGAAGGCAGGACACACTCCAACGGAGCCAAGCTCAAGGAGCCAAGGTTCAATTTGGATGCCAGGAACTACTTCCTGTCAGTTAGGACCTGTAGGGTACAGAATGGGCTTCCATGGGAGGTGGTTGAAGCCCCATCAGTGAGAGTGTTCAAGGATAGGCCAGATGTGCACACAGTAGGCATGTCACAAGCAGAGACAGTTGGAACTGGGGGGAGAGGGTCAGACTAGATGGCCTGGGAGACGCCTTCTGACTCACTCTGTCTCTATGTTTCTAAGAATGCATTGTGGCCATTAGCACTGAGAGACTCCTGGCCGTCACTCTTTGCTAGTCATATCTTCCTCAGAGAGTTGCTGTGGTGAGCTAGGGAGAAGGGAGGTCCCTGTCATCAACTCTTTAATCCTGCTTTTGTTACTCTTAGAATCAGTGGTGTGTCCTTTTTCTTTTGTCCCCTTTCTCCTCTCAAATGGGGTTTGGCAACCGACAAGAAACCAAGAAAGCTTAAACTCTCCTCTCCCGTGGATCAGTGCCACATTGCTGAGCTGAAGCAGAGTTTTGCATGCTTGCTGGAGAGTAGGAAAGACAATCACCTGCAGTTCAACTATGTGCAATTAAAGAGATGCTTAGTTTTGCCCTTAATTTGTCAGGCCTTTGAATTATGTTCGCATCTTCATGACTTTGCCAGAACCAAAGCCAGAAAAAGAAAAACAAATGTATAAAAACTGAGCATAGGGAAGGGCTTATGTTTGAAGATTTTTCTCTTTGATTTGAATATATTTGTTAATTTTATTTATGTATTTATTACATTTCTTTACCTATCAAATGCAAACGCTGCCCGGGCAGTTCACAACAACTGAGACTATAAAGTACAAGATGATAAAATACAATATAAAAGTGTTAAAGTTTAACATTACTGTAGTAATATTAATAAAAATAAACCAAACAGAATCCAGCAGCTGTGCAAGGAGTCAAAATATGGTATAAGATATAAAACAGCAACTGAAAACTTAAGTGCCTGCAAAATAAAGAAGTCTTCACCTGGTACTGAAAGGAGCACCATGTAAACACCAGACAGAGCTCTCATTCTGCAAATGGTGCCACAGCAGAAAAGGCCCTTTTCTTTCACGGCCGTTTCCCTCACTTCCTTTGACAAGCTCTCAGGATCCAGACAGGTATGTAGGGCAACAGATACTTCTCCATGTAACCTGGCTCCAAGTCACTGAATGTTAACGCCATCACTTGGAACTGAGTTCAGTAATGGATGGCAAGCCAGTGGAGATGGGGGAAAAATACTAGCATCGTATGCTCGGCCAGTCACTGTTAAAGCCTCACTGCCCTATTTTGGACCAGTTGAAGCTCACAGGCCATTTTCAAAGGCAGCCCCACAGATAATGCATAATCCAGATAACAGGTTGTCAGAACATGGATAACTTCAGCTAGGTTATCTCTGTCCAGATAAAAGCATAGCTGGTGTAGCGGCCTAAGCTGATAAAGCATGCTCTGTGCTACCAAGCCCACCGGTGGCTCTAGTGATAATATTGGATCTAAGAGCACCCCCAAACAACAAGACTAATCCTTTGGGTGGAGCACAACCCTCCAGACCTTGATGAACATCACTTAATTGACCAGAAGAAGCACACACGGACAATGACAGTCTCATGGCCCTTATCAAGTCCATGGCCACATCCAGGAATGGGTCCAGAACACACTTAGCATTACTATATTTGATGAAAAGCAGAGATAGTTCTGGTTGGCATCTACTTATTGGCATTGTATCTCCAGAGTTTCACGGAAATGTGGAATAGCACGAGAGACAGACTGGAGCCCTGTGGGACCTCATGGCACAGCTGCCGAGAGACAGAACAAGGCTCTAGGCTCTAGGCCACAACAATGATTTAACAATGGTCATTTAAAGTTGTATCAAGTGAGGGGACAACCATATGCAACAAAATATTAGACACAATTTAAAAGCAGTTATTAAAATACCTGGAGAAGTGAAATGTTTTCACCTGGAGCCAAAAAGCAAGCATTGTTGGTGCCCAGCAAATTTCTCTGGGGAGCCTGTTCCATAAAAATCATTAACCACTTCTGCATCCATGTTAGGATTTTTCCTGGAGTGGTCTAGCAACTGCTGTCTTTGAAGTGGCTGGCACTGTAGCCCCTCTCCAAGAGGAGCTGGCCACTTCCTGGACTCAGACAGATACCCTCTCCTTCTCGGAGGCAGTGCACCATGGCAGGCAAGGTCAAAAGCCCAGGGGATCAACCAAGCCCAGCCAAGCCCCGTGGCCACTTCCTGGGGCCTCAACCTCTGAGACGCATCCAATAGAACAGCCTTGGAGAAGTTTGCCCACATTATACAGCATCAGCCTGACTGGGGATTTCCCCCTCTTTCTTTCCCTCTGGGCTCCTCTACTAATGGGATTCATATAAATGGTGTATGTATAATATATATAACCTTGTAATAATATGGAATGCACACTGTTCGGAGCTTTTCCTCAGCTTTCGGATCATGGTATGCTGAATCTAGACCTGCCTAGCCATGGAATCCCTCCTGAAGGCAGTGCATCGGAGACCATCTGGTACCAGGCCAAGCCTTTTTATTCCCCAGGCATTTGTTTTATCCACTCATTTATTTACTTGGCTATCTTAAGGATTAATAATGCTCTTTTCATTGTTTCTTCATTCGTTTATTTTTTGCAAACCACCATAAAGCCATTGGTAAGAGGCTTTATATGTGTTTGTTAAGAAAAGAGGCCAACATTCTGCTTCTGGGCTCAATGAAAGCATCCCAAAAATAGGCCTGTGGAAGAGATGGTCAAGCAAAATGGCCACCGTTGCAGAGACAGAGAGAAGCCACTGCGTGCCGAGTGGCTCCACTGTCCCTCCTGGCCCAGCCTTGATGGCTTTGACTGGCCAACAATCTCCAGGATTTGGGACAGGAACATTCCTAGCCCTTCCTCAAATCAGGGGCCTTCTGCAAGTCAAACAGGTGCTTTCCCTCCCCTGCTGCTCCCCAAGAGCCAAGCTCTCCCCACCATCGCTCTCATATTTTGACTTACTGCTTCAAAATTGCAAGGCGTCTCGGCTTCTGCCTGCATCATCAGGACCTCTAGTGATGGTGTTGGGGATATCAGTTTGTCCCATGATAATGCCTGCACATTGGATGGCTGATGGGGCTATCCTGTGTTTGTCTACTTCACTGGGTTCTACGAGATGCACTCCTAATAAGTGTACACAGGATTGCATCTTTCGTCTAACATTCATCAACAAATGTTATATGCTACTCTTAAGCAATTCAGCAGAGCTTTTGTTTACTAGGTAGACCTTTTGAGGAAAAGAAACTGGAATATTGCAGAAAGTTTAATGCCAAGATTAAATATGGAAAATTTTAAAATACAATTATTGACTGTAAATGAATATTTTGTGCACATTGATATGAAGGAGGCCACAAGATAAATAGCTTGGTAGTAAGTAAGAGGAGGAGCGTGTGTCAGAGGAACGGGACTAAAAGGACAACACAAATAGTGCGAGGTCATTAAGATAGCTGTGATGTATCTTAATCAGCAAAGCACAAGAGAGAATTAGGGTAGCTTTAGAAAACACGAAACCCCAGCTTTGCAGATCTCACCAGCTTTGGTGAAGTTGCCCACATGGTACAGCATCAGCTTGTTTGGCGATTTTTCCCTCTTGCTTTCTTTTTCTTTCTCTCTGATGTGATTCCATGAACGAGATCCAGCATCTCCCATTCCCGGTGTCTGTTTTCGCCCCTCACTGTCTGATGACTCTCAACCCTGCTATGCTGCCATGGGAACGTGCGTGAGACAGGAGGCGTCCATTACATTTATTCCCTTTCATCCTTTTTGAAAGAGAAGTAATGTTTTTTCGGTGGACGTTGGCATGAAAATGCATTCAATGTCCTTTTTTGCTTTTTTGCTCTGATATTAATTTCCCAGCCAAGAAATACTAGCCATGAAGCTCCAGTGCCAGGAAAAAAACCTGTACATTCAGAACTTCCAAGTTCATTGAACTCTGTGTGTGTGTGTGCATATGCTTGGACAATTTGAATTCTTCTTCAGCTTCTAGGAAGATCACAGCAGTTTGGAGAACTTCATCTGTGCAGACAAGTTAGTGGGCCGAGTGCAAGTACCAAGATGGTGACCAGTGTCACACAATATAACCTGTTGAAAGCTTTTCTCGTAGTGCGCTCTGGTGGCACTGGAAGAATGGCGATATCACACTTCCTCAAAGCACAAGAACTGGAGTGCCCTGTGTGCCCTATGATTGGAAAGCGGACCTGTCAGTCAATCTGTCTCCAGCACCAGCACCAACCCTCCTCTTTAGAGGAGGGGATCAACGGCTGTTCCTTTGAAGGCCTGTTCCCCGTCCTCCTGAAGCCAAATGGCAAAGGAAGCCTGAAGGAGGCGCTGGCTCGCTCCAACTCAAGCAGCCCCAGAAACAGTCAAAGGGCCTGAATTCAGTTTACCCGCCACCCAGGAATGATGTGCCACCCCTAACATACTGGATTAAATGCTTCTCCTTCTCAGTACCTCCACCCTGGGATTCAGCCAACAAGGCTCACGTACAGTTTGTGAAACTAACTTTCTGAGGTCAGCAGTCGTCTCTTCCTAGAAGCCAGGCTGCTGACGGGAACTGGGCGTTATGTTCACATGACTCCAGTTCTCCGTCAGCTTCACTGGCTCCCCATTGAAGTCTGGGCCCAATTCAAGGTGTTGGTTATGACCTATAAAGCCCTTAACGGCTTGGGTCCTGGTTACCTAAAGGAATGCTTGTGTCCATATATGCCCACCCGCCCCTTGAGATCAGTGGGAGAGGCCCTTCTCCAGGAACCCTCTGGGAAGGATATTAGGAGGGTGAAAACTTGGAGGAGGACTTTCTCTGCGGTGGTGCCCCATCGATGGAATGCGCTCCCCAGAGAGGTTTGCCTGGCGCTGTTGCTATTTGTTTTTTGGCGCCAGACTAAGACCTTTTTATTTAAATGTCATTTTCATTGCTAATATTATTTATTTAGTTTACATCTTTGGCCAGGTCATCTCAAATTATATTGTTTTTATATTGTTATTTATTTATTGTTGTGAGCCGCCCCGAGGCGTCGGCGAATGGGGCGGCATAGAAGCTTCCTAAGCAAATAAATAAATAAGCCGCAGTGGCTTGTTCTGTGTGCCTTTTTCACTGAGAGAGATCTGCTGTCATGCTGTCACATTTCACTCAGGTTATGCAAGACATAGCTCTCCCCTTGTGTTCTAGAGTAGAGATCCACACACCTTTGGTCATATGACTACCGACTAAACTTCTGGTCTCTTCACTCATGACCCATCAGTGGTGTGGCATGCAATGAATTAAAGCTATTTGACACTTCACATGTCTGCATTTTGATACTCGCCAGTTAGTTCTACTCAAGCTTACGGGATGCCGGCATCCTTTTTGTGCATGCACATGATAAGAATGGCGGATGAGGAGGACATGAGGAGCACATGAAAACATCTTCAGATGGCTTCTTTTCTGCCCTTCCTCTTAGCCTCCCAAAGCAGGACATTCGGTGCCTCATACTCCTACAGTCAGCGGCAAAGAAGCAGGCATTTTCCCCGAGCAGCTATCATCCGACCTGCAGCTCATCCCTGAATGAAATGGAAATTGCACGGGATGCCGTGCTTCCACGCACCGAGTCATCGTTCGGGAAGTCCCGAGTCATGGCTCCTTGGGTGGGACAAGCGAGCTTGTCTCAGGCTGCAGCAGGACAAGCATGTCTTGCTGGAATGGCACTTCCTGCCATTTTACATGTACTCTGCCTGTTCTGCCTAGTGATGCAAGGTAACCCCGTCTCACCCCACTTGACATAAGGCTGACAAAAGTGTCACTCCACGCCAACTGCAAACAAGAACTATGCTGCAATATGTAAACACTTTTGGACTCTGGGAACGGCTTCTTAATGTAACATCTTTCCCCAAATATTAGAAATCAACATGTTTAGAAATACAAAGCAGATTGTTGTTGAATCTTGCATTTTCCTGGAACTATCTATTAAAACTGTAGAATTTAATCTTTATTTGAGCTTCATTGATAGAAAGAGGCCCAGTGATACAGAAAACTGCTGTGGGCTCCTTTCTGAGTTCTCCTGTGGAAACAAGAGCAATGATTAGCTTTATTAACGTTAGCCATCTACTTTCTGAAAAGGTCTCCTAAATATAAGGTAAAGGTAAAGGTTTCCCCTTGACGTTACGTCCAGTCATGCCTGACTCTAGGGGGCGGTGCTCATCTCCATTTCCTGGCCGAGGGAGCCAGCGTTTGTCCACAGACAGTCTCCGTGGTCATGTGGCCGGCATGACTAAACACCGAAGTGCACGGAATGCTGTTACCTGCCCACCAAAGTGGTACCTTTTCATCTACTTGCATTTGCATGCTTTCGAACTGCAAGGTTGGCAGGAGCTGGGATGGCGCACGGGAGCTCACCCCGTGTGCAGATTCGAACCTGTGACCTTTTGATCAACCAGCCCAGCAGCACAGCAGTTTAAACCACTGCACCGCCTGCAGTCCCATCTCCTAAATATAAATTCATCCAAAATATTCAGGAGGGCTGCAGTTGCTACTCTGTGCACCATGTTCACATGCATAGACGTGACACAGGCACTTGCAAAGTGCAGAAGCCACACCAGATCAATGGAAGGGTTTGGCTGCAGCTGCACTCAATGACGAGGGTCACTACTGGTCACGATGGCTATATAGGGCAGAAT
The DNA here is from genome assembly GCA_023646645.1 of Varanus salvator macromaculatus. Lineage (NCBI taxonomy): Eukaryota > Metazoa > Chordata > Lepidosauria > Squamata > Varanidae > Varanus > Varanus salvator. The sequence goes on along the minus strand of JAIXND010000755.1, from coordinate 46,468,631 downwards.
GTCTTTGAGGAGGGCACTGTGGCTCTGCTGTCCTGCTTGGGAGCTGCTCATGGGCATCTGCTTGGAATAGACTCCTGGGCTGGGTCGGCCTTCGGCCTGCTCAGGCAGGGCTCGGACGGGCTTCTGAACAAGCCACACTGCATCCAAGTAGGACTTGCTCTGAGTAACCCGTGTGGGATTGCTATGCCTGGACAGCACCAGCCCAGGAAATCCCCCAGGGGGTTCATGACGGCAGGTGCAACGTGCTCACCCCGCGGAACCCAAGAGGGTTCTCCCTTGCCGCAACCCATCGCATTCCACAAGGGTTAGCTGCACACGCCGACTGCCTGGCCGGCTGTGGCTGCTGAGGCCCATTGATGTGAATGAGTCTGACTTCAGTGCAATATGTGTACAGTCGGGGCATAAGCAGCATATGCAGAGAGACATTTTGAAAGTGCTGTAACATCCCTTCACTGAGGATTAGTCAATCTGTCACGACAGTGACTGCCTGTACTGATATATGCCATGACAAGCCCGGCGCAAATGCGCGCGCACGCCGCACGCACTCGGAGGCTGTTTGCACAAAACCCGTGTTTATAATGAGTTATGCTAAGATTCACAGAAATGACACTAAAATATGTTGTGCCATTGACTCTTGTGATGAAAACTTTGATTTGCAGTGTGTAGTATTTAATGGAGCAAGTCTGATCAGTCTCCAAGACGAACTGCAGCTGGTTACACTGGCAGTATCAGAGGTGATTAATTTGTACTTTAGACATGGAAACCCATAAATAAATAATGTACAGAACCTGCCCCCCCATCCTACCTCCGCACGCCTCCTCGATTCACACAATTAAGTCCGCTGTTTCAGGGAATCTTAGCCTGAACCCTAAGCATGTACAAATCAAAAGCACTGTCACATCAACTGGCATCTTATTTTTCAGCCGGGAAGGGCTGCTCTATCCATTTTGTTGCCTTTCTGAAGTTTAATTCTGAAACCGGGGAACCCTCTAGTTAACTGATCGGCTGAGCGAGGCAGCGGAACACCCACAGAACAAAGAACGATATCGCAACGTGGAAACTTGAGATTAATTTTCAATTTTAAAATGTACATGTCTCCTGAGAAGTAAGTTTCACTGAATTCAGTGGGACTTTCTTCCGGGTAGCATCGACACCTAAAGCATCAAGAAGCTTTACTGACATGCTTTGAAGATGTTTGTATACAGTATGTACAAACAGAACAGAATAAGAGGTGGGCAGTAATTAAACTGCATGAATATTTCTTTTTATAACTTACTTATACAATTTATAAATTTTTCTACATCTGAAAAAAAATATTCAGAGCAGCAAACAGCATTAAAATATGAATTTGCTTGCATTCTGCTAAAGCCCTCACAAGCATCAAATGATATGCTTAGAAGTGCATTTTCTGAAGCACTCTTCATGTTGAGTTAGGTGTGTGCATGTGTCTTTTAACTTTTAATACACTTTTATTAGTCTGAGACAGGATTTAAAATATAAAAATATTAACTTCTCATTTTTTGAATTTTTATCTATTTCAGGCCATTGACTTTGAAATTGAATTGTGGGTTGAAAATGGCACTGGGTGTGCTTTAAAAATAGAGATAAAAATCAGCAAGATAACATATGTAATAATATAGAAAGATGAAACTCAGCATCTTTTAATAGATTTTGTAGTGGTTAACTAATTAAAAAGATGAAAGAAAGCATCTCTTTAATGCAAACATGAAGGTAGTGAATTCACATCATGAATTCTTGGATATCGATTGATATTATGACTTCTATACTTCCAGATCATTCTTGAGTTATACTAATTGAAAATAATATATACAAACTGATTTCAAGGGCCTATAGTCCTCTTCTTAAGTGTTTTTAAAAGGTACATACTCTTTTGCATTGCTGAGCTTTTCTGTAATTCTGAGCTATTCCTTCTGTTTGACATATTAAAAATAAATTATGCAATCTTATGATTGACCAGGGTCTCCAAAGCTTTCCCACAGTATGGCAACTTTACCAGGGGGTTACATATCATATTTTAGATTTCTGTTAAAAATCTGCATTCAAAGGAAGTAAAGGTTACTTTCAAGGATTATTAAACAAGAGAACAATCAGTAGATGTTCTAACTTCAACAGGTCTGATGATAAATGACACTCTATTCATAGGTAACTATGTCCACAAATCCTAACCTAAGAACAGAAACATACAAACCGTATGGTGGTGACAAGTCTAGCATGAGCTGAGCTGAAACTGGCCCTGCCTTTCCTCATGTGGCCTGTGTTTAAGGCTGCAGTGAACGAAGCTGAAGTCACATTTATGACTTGTTTGCCTTTGTGTGAGAAACAAGATGTATCTACAGCACCTTGTGCATGGAAAGTTCATTTAAAAGAGATAAACTCTTTTAAATAAACTCTTTCAGTGCCCCTCCCTCTCACTCTTCGGGGCCCACCTAATTTTATATCCCCACTTGACACCATAGATATAAAACATATGCTGAGAAAACCAGGGAAAAGCTTCATCAGTGAAGACCCGATGAAATCAAAGCAGGAAGCTTCCAAATCACTCAAAGAAAAGAAAGGGGGAAAGAGGAAATAAGAAGCTTGAAAGGGGGGAAAGAAGCAGAAACAAATAAAAGCAGCAGACCTTGCCAAAAGATGTGTACTGTAGCTGTATTACTCATTGTGTGCCAAAGTAACTGGCATTGAAACCATGCTAAAGGCACAATATTGTACAGTGATATTTGTAATTATTGACAGCATCCTTGCCACCTGTGTGTGTCGATGTACGCAATGTGTAGACACACACTTGTTTTGTGGAGTATACACATCTGAGAAAAAACAAAACAAAAAATCTGACACAGGTTCTTCAATCAAATGCAGAAATAGCAGGAAAACTTGTGTGCAAGTCACACATTCTGAACTTCTTACATTAGGAATCTTTACTTTCCTGCAAAACAAATATAAATTTGAGTTTTAATTTCTTTGAGAAAGGAAAAAAAATGGTTAGAGGAAGAGAACAAACTGAGGGTGCTATATTTAATTCAGGCCAGAAAAGGAATTAGAAGATTGACTGTGTGTGTGTGTTTTTTTTAAAAACCATCTATAGCAGAGCCATTTAAATGCAGAACTCCCCTTTATGTTCCAGGCCTAAAATTCTATTTGGAAATGTATCTTATCAAAGTAAAGGGAAATTTCCCCAATAGCATGGTTAGAACTGGCATGTCAACCTGCTTTGTATAGTGGAGCCTTAAACGAATGCAAGACACAAAAATACGATGCATTAATTGTTACCTGGCTGTGGATGGAATGTTTAGGTGCTATGCACATTTCCAACGAGAGGAAAACAGATTGATTTATTGAGCTTCTTTTTAAAAGTTGGTATGTCAAATGGCCTTTGATATATAGAAAGAAAATAACCCTCTGTTTGTTCTTTATTTTAACCCCCCCCCTTTTTTTTTTCAGGCTGATGATCGCCAGAATATAGCAAGCAATGTTTTAAGGGGGAAAAAATTCTGGCTGTAAATGTGCACAATATTCCACATTATATACATGTCATTTCTGAGTACTGTTGGAACGATGCAGTGTCAAATCTGTATGACAGATTGAGGTGAAATCTGGGAAGGGAGAGCTTGTGAAGACAGAGCCTTCACTGAGTCAGGCACCCTATAGAATTTATCCTGCAGGCTATAAGTAACCAGTTTCATCACATAAAAGGAGGAGCGGAACAGGGATAATTGTCTGCTAATTTAACTATCTCATTTGGCGGCACTATTATTCACATTATATTTCAGAGTAACAATGCCATCTAGTGATTAAACCCTAAAAGAGAGAGAAGAGAATGACTGTTTTCAGGCCCGTCAGCAAGGAGACGGATGCCAAGGTGCTTCACAGCTTATAAAGCTCTTCTTCTTTTTAATATTTTGATGATTAATCAGCCGTAACATCTAGAATGCAAAGCAAACAAATGTGAGGTGGGGGAAACCCTGAGCTGCTTTTCTGACAGAAGGGAAACATTTTTGTATGCATACAGTGCATGTAAGATAAAACACCCACTGAGAAGTCTCCATTAGTCTCAGAGCTCAGAAGGGAAGCCTAGGATCCCTTTAGTCAGGATAGCTCTCAAAACAGCTCCACCTCAGATGGACTCCCCCCACTCCACCACCACCTTTTTTTTTCCTTCATAAAACGACACATGGCCTTCTCTCTAGGAAAACGTCATCTTAATTTCTCCCCTTCTGTGTTTTGAATTTTCAAAGTGTGGTTAACAATTCCACACCATGCAAGAAACGGGTTATTTTGGTCACTGTGCCCTATTGCCCCCTTTCTGTAGCAGTTCCTAGTCTCTATGTCATGCAGAAGAACTTTGCAAGCAACCAGCCTACCCTGCGAGAAGTGGGCTTTCCTTGTGGCTGAGTCGTCCAGATCGAAGCGGTGGCTCTCTCGCTCCATTTGCTTGGCAGAGGGAACGGAAGCAGCCTGAGGATTCTGCAGCGGTTTTATTTTAATTTGTAATTCCCAGTTTAAACAGAGGACTTGGCCTCCTTTAAAAGGGAATTCAAATTTCAAGGCCCTTGTCAGCATAATCTTTGTATGCTTCTTCGTCACACATGTAAATGAATACAACTTGATTTATGAAAACTCTCTCTCTCTCTCTCTCTCTCTCACACACACACACACACACACACAAACAGGGTCTGCTCTCAAGAAAGCATATAGGATGAGGAAAGCCTTCAATTTGCCTCCTGGAACTTCTGTCAGAGATGGTGGTGGTGGTGCATTTCCACAACAGAAATGCAGCAGATTGTGGCGCAGATCCCAGAGAAATTGTCCTCCCTGTGAGAGGACAAACACGCTACTTTGCTTGCTCTGACCAACATCTATGGAGGGCAGGGATGATGCTACCGCCACTTGTTGGTAAACTACAACTCCCATCAGCACCACCCAGCATAGCCAATGGTGAGGGATAATGGGCTGGATGGCCACATGTTCCCCATCCCTGATTTATGGCATTTTTTTGTGCTCCAAAAGTGATCAGCCAGATAGCAAATAATGAGTAGAAAGTAAATGCAGTACCTCAATTAAAAGGGCAGCTCCGGTGCTCCGTTTACAAAATATGTTAGCCAAGCCTGGGAAGCCTGTTCTGGAAGTAGTTTTCACATCAGAACCTAAACATTATTCCTATTTACTGAAGTCTCCTGAAAACTAAGCAAATAATGGCATAATGCAAGTTCACGAAATCCCTCTAGCGCAGGTAGTGCTTATTCTTGATAAATTATGAAGAGGTGCCTTCCCTGATCTGACACCCGCTTTCTGTTCTGGACTTCATCAGCCTCCCATCAGGACATCAGCTCCCACTGTGGCCAACGATGAGAAATGTTGGGACTGGTAGGGCATTCAGCTGAGGAAGGGTGGGTATACGGGACAATTTTGTCCTGCTGATTCTTTTACATTCTGTTGATTTCTGCCTGCAGGTTCCACCATTTCCATTGCACAAAAGAGACCCACTGCCTATGTGAAAGGGGAAGCCCAGGGGCCACTGAAAATGCTTCTTTCTAGAAGGAGACCAGTTGGCGGAACACCTTTATGGCAGTTTTGCACCAAACTGCCTTGTCCCAAAATATGGGCATTTCTGTTCATTTCAGATTGACCCCCCACTCCCCCCCCCATTGCTAAATTGCCGCTGTGTGCACAGAAGGATCCACCTGTGCAATGCAATCTGCTAAAAAGAAGAGAATCATGCCTTGGATTCTGCCCCATGTTCACACAATTGAACTCAGTCTCCATGGATCAAATGACCTGTCTAGGGCAAGACTCTTCCTTCTTCTTCCCATGCGTGTGTGCTTGCGGACACAAATGCTGTGTGCCTACATATGGGCTTGTGTGCATGTAAGCAGCACTCCTGATTGTGCTGCTATCCATGCATGTTGCAGAGACAACTGCGAATGCACACAGAGGGGAATCCATCCTTCCCATGTTCATTGTACTATACAGATTGGCTAAGTCCTCTTCTGGCATCTCCATGTAGTTGCTAAATCACCAAAAATTACATAAAAATAGGGACTCATTTTAATAGGAGTCTTAAAATACCCTGAAAGGTTTGGACAGAAAACCAGCCAATCCTACTTTCATGGACAGCAAATGCTTCCTTCCCACTTTCAGGGCATGGTCTGAAGGCACCTGGTACGGTGTTCTTGTGGCATCCAACAACACCTGGATATGATCAGTTCCTTGATTGAAAGTTGCCTGGGAACCTCTATATGGATTTGCTTGAGTTTTCCAATGTATCAAAGGCAGGATGTATATTTCAGTACATAAAGTAAACCATTTAATGGTGTATAGGGAAGAATGAATTCCAGGGTGAAAGAGGGACAGTTTTCAGTGTCTGCGATTCAAATTTACATAGCACACAAAGGTGAAGTGCATTGTGGCTAAATTCCAGTATCTGCAGCAACAGGAACAAGATTCTTAGACATTTTGGTCATCTGGGATTAGGTGCAAGAATTTATTTTGATATAAAAGATAGCACGACTGCCACTTAAATATGCCAAGCATATTATTTAGATTCAGAAAATACAGTGAAATATGGTATTTGGCCCAAGGCCATGATTGGGTGGTTGCCCAAATGACTGGACAACAATTGACAGGCAGATTGCTTAGAAGCACACTATTTTTCCCAGCAAGAGGAATTCCCAGAAATTCCAGATCACTAGACTTGGATTTTCACTGATACAGGCACAAAGAGAAGGATACAACCAGATGTCTCAAAACATGACGTTTCTTAGCATGAATGTTCCTTCCAAGAATCCTGCTTGATGTTTATACACCAGCTGCCTTTCCAGCTGAGGTGCCTTGGTGCTGAGGGGCAGCAAGAGTCATATGGGTGAAGGAGTCTTTTCAACATCTAAATCCTAACATATTTTTTGGACTTGAGTTATGCCGCAAAAAGCACCTACAGCCCCCAAATCTGATGGCTTTGAAAGAAAGATAATTTGAATTGCATTGAGAATAAGAATATTGAGGGGTACAAGTTGTGCTGGCTGCATATAGAATAGGCCTATTGCTGGGAAGGTACTCTGGCTTTCTTGTCCTGCTCATGGCCTTCTCAATGGCCAACCTGGTGCCTTCCAGATTGTCTGCATTCCTGAAACTGGCCATGCTGGACTGGGCTGAAGTTCAGAACACCCGAAGGCTACTAGGTTGGAAAGTGCTGCCCCCGCTGTGCAAGAAGAATCCTGGGCTAAGCAGGCCTTTGCTCTGATTCAGCAGAGCCTTTCTTACGTCTTCTGTTCCCCTATGATTGCAAGTCAGGCTCTACCGTCCTTTTAAAAAGCCTCCTGGATTAGTCCTGGCTTTGGTCACGCATTTCTTTGCTTAAAGCACTACTGACTGTCAATTGCATTGATTTGGTGATGGGAAGGAAGAAGAATGGGCAAACGCTCCTTCTTCAATCCCAGATGGTGAAAAAGAAAGAAAGGGTGCTTCCAGTTAGGGTCAGCTGTATGCTTTATGGCGCATTCCTATGCGTGTGTAGGAGACGGCTGCTTAACACTTGCAGGAATAAGAAGGGGCTGGCAAAGCAATTCAGGAGCTCAGGCAGGATGGGGGCCCTGTGGAAGAAGGTGGGGAAGAGGAGGTGCTTTACCTGGAGAGCAGGACCCAAATTTTGAAATGGATTCAGAAATACTCTGAATATATGCATGAGGTTTGCCGATTGCTACTGGCAGCTTTTCTGAGTCTCAGCTGCATATTGCAATCCTTGGGTGACTATTAAAACCGTTTTTGTGATCATGGAAAATAATTCCCGCCCAGCCTGCCACTGGGTTTCCAAACAGAGGGTCCTGCTTTTAACTTTTTAACCAGAAACAGTCGAAGCCTAGTGAACTTTTCAAGAATATCTTCTCCTTTATGAACCTTCTCACCTTCCTCAGAAAGCTAATTCCTCCTCCGGAGTTCCCCGTTTTGCTCTTGTGAGGACCGCAGAACATTTTCACCACATCTGCAATACGTCCATCCTAAAGAGGCACAGTAGACACTATCATAATAGGCTTCTTAAGAGTTGGCAAGTGCAAGCGTACTTATTCAGCTGGGCCGTGCTAGCCAGTACTGTTTCTGCCTTTCTCTTTCTTGCAATTGCATTCTCCGATTAGATGGGAATGAGTACTGTTTTCACTGCAATTTATATTGATTGACGGTAGTCCAACAAAACTTCTGGTTTGGAAGAAAGGAAAGAGAGAAGATGCACCAATAAATCAAGAGGGATTGATTGGCTCTGATTCAGGAGAATGTGTCTGGAACAACGAGGACTATTCGTCCACTTAGCCCTCTTAGAGAATGCTGAAATTTCACCCGCAAGCTGGTTGCTGGAGGCAGGGATGAAAGCCATTCAGCTGCCTCCCATGCAGAGCAGCCCGTCAGCTAGGTTTCAGCTTTCCCGCAAGAACTATGCCCGCATGGCACCATATCAGCTGGGGAATCGGACAATCAGTGCCTGCCTAGGCAGGCAATTTCCATCCAACCAGGAAAACAAATGTGGAATTCTACTTCTCTCCACATACGGTCTCCAGTGAGACTGGGGATTCAAATATGTACATATACCTCTATTGAATATATATTGAGAACAGATAATAGGGCTTCTTATTTTACATTTTCTGAAATCAAGAGCCGCTCATTTTATTTTTTAAAAAACACATTTTTAATCTTCACTGCTGCCACTTCTGGCACATCAATTAATTCATAAAAAGAAGCATGGCATTTTCTTTAAAAGATAAGGTTAAAAAAGAAGAAGGCTCATGATACTGTATATAACTTCTGTGCTTGATTGTTCTTACTCCAGGTTCTCCTAACATTCATTTTTGGATACCCAGAAGGCTTTGAATGGAGGTTCACTCTGTCACCATGAAAAGGATGCCCATATAATAGTTAGATCTTGCCATTCATGCATAGCTTTACAGGATATATTACTTGGGTTTCTTGTTAAGAATTCCCCTCTTTCCTCAGAAGCATTGCCCTGCATTTAATTGAACTTTTGGACATACGACAGCAAAGGCATCTGAACAGAAGCAAGTTTGTGCACAAGAGTTATTTTTAAAACTGTGTGAAGTAATTCCAGTGGGAAATGCTCTTTGTGTCACTTTGAAAACTAAATGTAAAATCAAAGTGGTCTTATGCTTGGTATAATGATCCTATTTTCTCGGCTATCATTCAGTTTCCTGAGAATACATAGATTAAATTCAAATGTTGGCAACAGGGTTACAGGCATCTGTTTTTCATACAAATAGTCAGTCCTGAAGACATCCCAGCTGAAGAAAGAAGAAATGGTGCAGTCGCACTTCTAGTATTCCCTTGCTTGCTCTGTCACATCCAGCCCTTTTACCTGCACACCTGTGGGATCACAATCCTCTTTTCACTGCGACTGAAGTTCTGCCTCTGAGCATGTTCATCTCTGAAAAGACACATGAGGTGTAATACAATCTCGCTTCCTTTGTAAGGGAAGGTGTGTGTTTAGTTATAAGGATTGGCAGGGAGACTCCCCAAATGTAAACTGTAAAAGAAATAAAACAGTGTGTGTTTAAAACAGTGTGTGTACGCACACACGTTGTTCCTAGTACTATATATATATAATGTTTGGATCAATGTTTTGGAAGCCATCTTGTGAGGGGATTCCCCCAAATGGTATCTTCACACACACACACACACACACACACTATCTGGGAAACCTGAAGAACAGACCTCCATCAGGGCAGGAAAGCGGGAGGAGCTGTGTCTTAATATCAAGAACAGCAGCCCATTATGATTACTATTCCCCTCCCATGACTTGCCCTGGGAGGGAAATTAAGTGGCGCTGGCATATATTTGTCCATACTGGGGAGTGGTCCGTTTGGCAGTTACTACCCATCCCATGAACCAGGCACCTTTTTGCTTCTTCTGCTGTTGAGGCACATGGCACCAAAGAGGTGATGGCTGGAAGGGTTTTGAAGGCTGGGAGAGGGTCTCCCAAGTCAGATCTCTCCTTGTCCAGGTCGCCCTGCCCCTGCCCCCAGAGGGTGAGTTCTGATTGATCCTCTGGCCCCTGGGATGCCCACTTTCCTCAGACCAAGTTCCACGGGAAGCACTGGGACATGCTTCTGAGGATACATGCCCTAAGACTGCACTGTAATAATGTAAGTTATTTTGAATATTTTGGAAGAATGTTCTGCTAAAGAACCAAATCTGTTTACAGAAGTGCAACCAATGTGACTAAGAAGCAAATAGACTCCAGTAAAAGAACTCACCCATCAGTGGCCCATCAATGGCTCTGATGGTCCACAAGATGCTCTTTGAATGGTCCCAAAATCTTCATGGTGTGGAGAGCTGATGGAATTTGCAGTGCCCATTGAATGCATATGATATATGACTAGCCCCACACCTCAACCTGATGAGTTGGATTGCAGCTCCCATCATCCAGAGGCACCAGGCCACTAGCCCTTCAGTCATGGGAACTGTAGTTCATCACAGCTGGAAGGCAAGGCATGTTATGGAACCAGCTGCTTCCTTCCACCCTCTCAAGCCCTGTTGAGAACTTTGCTGGAATGCATTGGGCAGAGGAAGAGCCCAGCTGCTGCCTTCTCAGGCTTAGGAAGCAGGAAGAAGTAGATGCCTGTTATTTAGATCCATAAAAGGGTGTGGATGACAAGGGAATAGGGAAACTGGCGAGATTACAGCAGTCCCCACAGTTTTTGCTCAGTGAGAGCATTGGAAATAGCAAGGGAGTGCTATGGGTACTCTCCCCGAATGGCTACCAAGGTTCATGCCACAAAACATTCATTTCCTAGAAGCCAGCACTTCTTGTTTCCCAGGATGATGATGATGATGGTGCTGGTGATGATGATGATGGGCAGAAAGCATGGCAAATGCAGAGAGACATGTCTGTGAACACAATGGTTCCAAAGGGCATTCTATTTATTCATTTATTTATCTATCTATTTATTTAGAGCTAGAAGGGCAATAATACGTGGCTATCTGTGACTTGGTGGATTTTCCATCCAACACCCTGACATCAGGAGGGCAGCAGACACCCTTCAGATGGGGTGTAGGGACTGAGATGAGCAGGGGAGCCTATTGGAGGGCAAGGGCTTTGAGCAAGGCTGCTATCTTATGGTGGCAGGATCTGTATTAAACTGCAAATGTGCAAGTATATCCAGTGGAACATCTAATATATCATCTGGCATTTAGGCTTGACAGTTGTTGCAGTGTTTTGGGGCACTGTTCAGCATATTCAGAGGGAGAAAAATTCTCCATTTCCCAGGTTCCCCAGTTCCATCCTCTAAATAGTGTCTCAGCCATGGCTTTGTGGTTGGCTGCCCTGTGCTCCAGAACTGGACAAATATCCTCCGAAATATCCTCCAAGAGATCTTACAGTTGGTTGGAGCAGCCCTTCTTGGGGATGAGGCAAACAAGGACAATGTTGCCATCATCCTATCCCTTTCTTCTACACTGGGACGGCAGTACAGTCAGTAATCAACACAGGAGTGTTGGGGCATTGATAAGAATACAGATGAACCTGGATGCAGTTCCTTGGAGGTATCGTGAAAGTTCTGTCCCTTCAGTCAAACATGAGGCCACTCAGTGATGCTTCCTCTCTAGTAAGTACATTTAGGGATAGGATATTGTCTGTGTAGACAAGCAACATCACTGGTTTCATTGGGGTTTCTTCATGTGCAAACTAAGATAGAGTTTATTAATGCTATGTCAAATCATGTCCCCTGATTGGGGGATTTCTCCCCTCTCCCTTTCACAGAGGGGAGCAGAGCGCCAACATTCCTGTTTAAGTTTAGGAGATGGCTAAAGGATCTCCGTTCTTCCTTTGCTTTTAAAATGCCCCATGCACTTGCAGTGGCACAAAACCCTTCACAGACAGGCAGCACTTTTTAAACTCCCACAAGATTGTGGGTTGGCCGTCATTCCCACACGCCTTCAGGAAGAGCTTCGGGGCCTCAGGGGCCTCTGCGAAGAGCCTGGTCTGCTGTAAGCAAGTACAAACAGGGCGTTCAGAGCTTTAGAAAAACCCTGATCTTGCTTCTGGCAGGACAGAGCTCTTTGCAGAGAGGCTTGCAGCCCAGCAGGTGTTTCCGAATGCCTCTCTGCTGAAAGCCTCCGGCAAAGGTCTCTGGGCTGCTGCAAGCAAAAACAGAGTTTTTCTAATGTGCTAAAAGGCCTGTTTGTTCTGGCTTTGCAGTGAGGCCTCTGCAGCCTGGGAGCGAATGCCTGTAATTGGGGACAAGGTCACATGGTGGGCTGAAGAAGTGACTCTTCACAGAGTCCTGGGCTGCTGCAAGTTCAGGGAGTGTTTTTAAAGTAAAAACATAAAAAATAAAAATAGAAGGTCCCTCAGCCACTGCCTGCACTTCAGAAAGTGAACAGAAATTCTGTTCTCCTCCTCAGGAAGAAAACTCTTACCTCCCCAGCCTCTTTTGACAGAGGTTTCACTTCACTGTCCCCTCCAATGGACTGACAAGAAAGGAAGAATCAAATTAATTGGCACACCACTAAAGTTTATGCAGCACTGTTATGATAATTAAATCATAGGCAGGGTTCAAACTCACTCCATCTCTCAAGCCTTGGTGCTTTTTTCCCAGGGATATTTTTCTCAAACTCTCCTCCTGGCTGGTTCTCTAAATAATGTCACAGTCATCACGCCCTATTCAGTGAAAACTTCTGAAATCGAGAGGTGACTCAGGCGCTGTGTGACTGAGTGGGGTGTGTGTAGCCAGCCTCGCTGCCTAAGCAGGTATGGCAATGAACTGGATGAGAAAATGTGCATTTGGTGTTTCATAAGTTCTTCACATCCCTTCCATTTGTTTTGATAAAAATCCTCATAGACAGCTTTAAATGAAAGCAGAGAAGACATTTCTATGAAAATACTTTTCCTTTAACCAAAAAAATTAGAGCCCTGCATCTGCAGCTATTCTTTATGCTGCAGCTCCACCTAGCAATGATCCCTGGAAATGTGCAAAGGCTTCCCCATATCAGTATGTAGCAATTGGCCTCCGTGGAAGAAAACAGGGAAGCATTAATCACCTTCGAGATGCATATGAAAGAAGGTGGATGGCATCTGTGTTGATTAATAGCACAGCAAATCTGAATAAGGAGACGGTTACCATTTTTTCAATAATACAATATCCATGAAAGTTAGTGGGCTGGAAGTTTAAAATAAAAGGCATCAATAAAAGACCCAACAAAGCTGGTTTGCCCTGGGATATTAGGAAGGCCAGTAGTTAAGTGCCAGCAAAAAGGATCAGAGAGTAAACTATGCCTGTAAGTTGAGATCACCAGTGACTGCAAAACTGACATCCATTTGTCTCTGAAAACCCAGTTCACAACAGGTATGTGCAAACCGATCGTACCACATTTCTGCTATGGTTCCTTGCACATTGTTTCTTTTGGCCCCGAAACTGGAAGTTAATGTAAATGGAAGCATTTTAAAATTGTACCGGCATATTTTCATTTTCCAGGCATCTGATGCTGGATGACAGCTTGCTTTTGAGCAAGATGAAAACCTTTCTTCTACTTTTCAAAGGTGCATGCTGCACTTTGGTGGCTCTGATTGCCTGTGTGAAGCAACTTGTGTCCAGTAGCTTCAAACTCTCTCCCACTACGGATGTCAATGCAATGGAGTGGCAAAGCAAGGTGAACTGTTCAGTAACTTGGGGAGAAATCATAAAGCGTGTCTCTCTTTTAAAGCATCTTCCTTCTTTCTAATGCTTGTCCTCCTTATAGCTAGAACTGAGCCAGCATTTTCTGAGTCGATGTCAGTTTTTCCCCATTCTTTCTGCCACTGACCATACAAAGGGAGACCACTTTCAAGAAAGTGATGGCCCCCATCTCTTTCCCCACAATGTCCCAGAAGGATGCAGGACCACCCCGAGACATTTGGCTGCCCAAGGCGGAGGAGACAATGGCACTCCATCCCATGCCAGGTTCTAAAGATGCCTGGAAGGCAGTTGAGACTTTCTTCAATAGGAGAGCATCCTCCTCTGTAAGAGAAGGGGCAGGCTGGCTTAAGGGGTGCAAGGCTGGCCACACGCCCGGGAATTCTCTTCTTCAACCCCACACAGGTGCCCGAGGCAATGGCTCCACTCTGTGCAAGGCCATCCCTGTCACGATGGGGGATTGTGCAGGATGCAAGGGGGTGACGAGGCTGCCTGTGCTATCATTTTCAGGAGCTGCTATCAGGAGCTAAATGGATAGCTGCTATTGCCTCTGCTTGTGGTGGGCCTCACGGGAGCCTGTCGACCAATTCCGCCTTCTCCTTGAGACATTTGGTGAAATGGTCTCCACAGTTACTCTGCCCATAGAAAGGGGAGCAAAGGTCAAGATCCCTTTGACACACAGATCTCTTTTCAGATCCATTTCTTCATTGCTTTGCATTCCCCTTGAAGTGCGCTATAACTTACAGGGTACAACTAAGTAATAAAAATAAAATGTTTAGGAAGGAACTTGTTTTTAATAAGCAAGAGTATTGCTGTTGCTTGAAAATTCTATATGAAGTCCAAAGGATAAAAGAACTATCATTTTAGGGAAATTAAAACAGGTTATATAATTTATACCTAATAGGTAATGTATAATTACCAACAGTTATATGAATAAAGAGTTTACAGAACAGTAAAATGGAAGAATCAAGCAATACGTCTGTTAGCTTTCGGTGAACATGTGCAGTGCAAATGATTGATTGGAAAAACAAACACAATGAAATGTTAACATTTTCTAATTTAATTCTGAAATTCATAAATACGTTTTTTCAAAGTTATGGTTGTCCCCTGCCAGCTTTAATACATTGTCTTCACAGTAATTTAATGTGATATTTGCAAAGCATCTGATGTATGAAGAATGTGTACAATAGGATAGAATGAAAGTAGTAGTTACACAACCACCAGCCCCCATTTTGATATGTTGACCTGCTAGCAACTGTGGAAGCAAATGCTTCTCTTTCAAAAGGATCATTTTGAAACTTCCGCCCCACTAAGCAACGTGGCTCCATCCAGTTCTAAGTGTGGCTTATCTCTGGTTTGGAGAAAAGAGTCTTATGAAAAATGCACTCATTCTCTGAAGAGCACAGACAATGTAAGCTTAGTAGGATGGCCACTTAAACAACTGGAAAGAAGATGATAAAGAAGAAAAAGACTTGCATTAAAATAGATATGCTCATTCATCATATAGCTGCATATTTAGAAATAGAGACTATGCTGTACATGCAAAGCCTCCTTCAGTCAGCTCTCCAGGTATTCTGTTGACAAATTTAAGGCCTGTGATCTTCCTTGATATGCTTCTTACCTTCAAAGTGGACTTGGAATGCACAGCCCTTCCAATAGAGGAGAAGTTCGATGAGAGGGTTGCCTTCTAACAGCCCTTCAAACACAAAGGACCTACAGGGAAGACCCTCACTGTAAAGCAGTGACTTTATCCTGCTTTATCACATACCAAGCTGGTTCACAGAATCAGGAAAAGTCCTGCTCCTTCACCCCATTTTTCTTCCTTTTCCCTAGAACCGAGCAGAAGACATCTGGAAAAATGTCTGAGCTTTCTCTCACCCTTTCTACAAGCACACCTGGATAGGAAGATCACTTTGAAGAATTCTCACTGAAGACCACTGTGCTCCTCTCTGTAATACAAATTGTGGCATGTGGAGCACATGTCATCCAGACTTGGGTGACATGGGTTGTTGGAAGGGGTTGCAACCTGGCATACAGCCGTGGTTTAAATTAGCCACTGTGGGTTAAGTGAGCCATGGCAGTTTGTTCTGATCCTATGACTTTGGCCTCCATACACTCCTGAATCTGCCCCTGCTCCCAGCCTACCGGACAGTAGCTTTCCCGAAGATGGTAGTTCTTCCTATTTCATGAGAACGTCAAAACCATATTGAGCCACATCTGCTTTGCCTCCTGATATAAATGATGCCTGATAACTCAGAACCTGTGTGGCTTTCTGTCCAAAAGAAAAGAAATAGGCAATATGGTACCTTGCAGAGCAGCTATTCTCTTCCACTCCTCTTCCTCTTCTTTCATACATAATCAAACACCCGGAGAACTACATGCAGGAGGAATTCAGCAAGCAAGTATACCATGTACTCTCTATTTCTGCTGTTGGTATTAAGCACATAGAAGCCCTGGCACTTGACAGTGACCTGCAGGGTAATTCAGACGGTATCTGTCAGCACCCTGTTCACTGTCCACAGGTCAGAGCAGAATGCAAGGGGTGTCTCTGAGCATGGGAAGCACCAAAGAGCCAAAAACCAGCTTTGAAGGCAGCACCTCACTTCATTTAATAATAAAGGCTGGGGAAAAGATGGCCTGCAGGTTTCCTCCAGCACAGGGTTTGCTTCGGAAGCTGAGCAGCTTTCACATAATAATATGTGAAGAACATCTCCCTCTAGTGTTCTTCCAGAAATGCAAATCCTGTTGCGTTTCTCATCTTCAAGTGAAATGCATTGAGCTGGTTGTTGCTGTTGCTGTTATGAATCTGGGCCGTCTTGTGGTTCTCTCAAGAAGAATAATGTTGGGATATAAATGCAATTTGTTGCTCCTGCTCCTCTTGTTGCTGCTGCTGCTGCTGTTATCATCATCATTTATGGACAGTCCAACAGCTGAAACTCTCTCTATTACAATTCGTAATATTACAGGGCACTAATACCGATAATAAAATACAACATTAAATTTCAATATATAAAATTTAAAACAATGTAAGCATCTAAAGGCAATTTCAGTAAGAATGTTAGACAGCTGAAATAAATGCCCCATCATCAGGGGAGCTGGTGACTCCTCTATCCATGCGGGTACTCATTGTATTGAAGCTTTGCTTTGCTTTTTTCCCATAATAATTGCCAGTTTATTTTTACTGCATTTTCCACCGATACGTTGTGTTCAAAGTAGTGCATAGAAATAGACGATATAAGCACAGCCATAGTTATATAGCAAGAATGCCTGCATTTTATACTTCATAGGAGCTGTCCATGGGGCTCTGTGGTGGAGATTTCAGGACCATGGATAGCTCCTACCAAGCTGTTTAAAAGAGACATTTGGGCATAGCTTTTTATCTGGAAAGACTGAGACTTTAAAGGACACTTTCTGCTCTGTGGAGCACATATAATGGGAAGTTAATTCCTCCCTTCTTGTCCTGTTTCTAAATCAGACATCCTTGGATTTTGAGACTATTAACCAGGACTTATTTAGCAGTGGAAGGGGGCAGGGGGACTGCCATTTTCATTGAAATCAATGGGTCTAAAGATCTCAATAAATCCAAGTACTAGTAGCTGAAATCTAAAACACAAGTAATTTGAAAGATGTAGAGAACAGCTAAGGTTCCCCCCTTTTTTTACTCTAGAGTAAGCACAGGGTTGTTCACCTGGCATAGGATCCTAATACATATGTGGGGCTGTTAACCCTTTTTACACTGCCTCAGTAGCAAACCAAATGTCTTTCTCTCACCTCCCTCTCTCTCTCACTCTTCTTCCATTTATGTTGCCAAATCTAAATTTGGCAATTAATTCCCTTGGCAGAAGGAGAAAAAAAAGACTCATTAGATTGAAAATTATGTAAAGTTATCATAGGAATCTCAAAGTACTGAACCAACAAATTATATTTGTGAATTGTCCGGAAAGAAAAACACATCAACCGAAATAGAAATGAGCCATCAAAAGATAAACATATTGGGTCGTATGTGGTGTTAGTCCTATATAGAATGGATCTATTGAAATGAATGGGAAAAGTTAACTGTGACCAACTTGAGTCTTAGTCATTGCAATGGATCAACTCCATTGACTGACACTGGAAACTTCCCATTCATGGTTATCATTCAGGAGATAATTGAGGGGAAAACTTTGGCTTGCTGGCCTTGTTCTGCATGGGAAAGGTTCTTTGTTCAGTTTGTAGCACCTCCATTTAAATGAAACAGAGCAGGAAGATTGGCTATTGCAATGCATGGCCATTCTACTGTTCACCGAAATGCACAGTGTAAAGTCCTTCCATTTATACAACATGAAACCTCTACCATTCAGATTGAGAGGACCTCCACAGAAGCACTGTGGCTGGTAATACTTGGCTTCAAAACTAATTTAGTCCTAGGAACTTACTACTGTCCCAGGCCAGAAGGTTCAGAACAATCTTGAAAGGGAGAATGGAATCAGGGAGGTCTCAAAATGAGGAACTTTTGTAATAATGGATGAACGATTACCCCCACATGGACTGGGTAAAAATATTTTCCGGTTCTGACAAAGAGGTTAAATTTCTCATGTCCTAAATGACTGTGGCCTAGAACAGTTGGTCATGAAACTGACCAGAGGGGGAGGTGATTCTGGATTTGATCCTTGGTGTGGTTGGCCAGGTCTCACTACAATATATAAATGTTGTTGAACCAATTTGAAGCACTGACCACAAAGCTATCAGATTTAATATACATTTAAGTGGAAGATTGCCCCCCAAAAGTCCAGCATAGACTCCAAAAGTGGAAACTTCTCGAAAATGAGGGAACTGATGAAAAGGATGGTATAAGGGGGAGTCAAGAGGGTTTGAAATGCCGGGAGATGAGTCAAACCCACAATAATAGAAGGTCAAATAGTATATATACCACAAGTTAGGTCACCAGCATAGTTAATGAGTGGCAACTCGGAAGCTATTAGAGAAAAGAAGGTTTCTTTCAGAAGATCGACATCTTTCCCGAGTGGAGAAAACACGAAGGAGCATAAGCTCACACAAGGATGATGCAAGCAGGCAATAAGAGATATGAAGAAGCACTTTGAGCAGCATATCACAAATGACATCAAGGCCAGCAATAAATAATTCTTTAAATATATCAGATGCAAGAAACCAGCTAGAAAAGCATTATGACTAGTCAAATTAGTACTAAAGGAGAATAAGGAAATTGCAGAGAAAAATAAATTCTTTTAATCTGCCCTGAACTCATGTAATCAGGAAGGGAATCTCAGGAACTAAAGAAGATAGTGGTGACACATGATGAAGGTCTTAAACTTATCAACAAATTGAAATATGATAAATCAGTAGACCCAGATGGAATACAAACTACAGTTCTTTAAGAATTCAAATATGAAATTCTTCCAAGAGCTGGTTTTCTTCCAAGAGCATGTAACATCTCCCAAAGACCAGCTTCTGTATCAGTGAACTAGAGAATGGTCAATATAACCAGTTTTTGAAAAGGGATACAGGAGAGATCTGGGAAATTGCAGGCCAGTTAGCTTAACATCTCTGTTGGGTAAACTGGTTGTACATGAGAGATTAGTAAATGCAGTATATAGAAGGACAAGCCCTGCTGATAAAGAATCATGTACCTTTGGCAAACCGAAGTCTTATGTCACTAATCTTTCTGAGTTCTATGAGTGTCAATAAACATGTGGGCAAGAGTGAACTGTTAGATGTTACAGAGTTGGACTTCCAGAAAGCTTTGGACAAAGTTCCTCACCAAAGACTGCTTAGCATTCTAAACGCTTTCCTCCTGGTGACAGGAAAGTATTTAGGATAGTTAAAACCAAGAAGGATTCCAAGGAGGTCCAAAGGTCTCTCAAAACTGGAAGTATATGCGTTAAAATTGCAGATGTGGTTTAGTGTAACACACATTGGGGCAAAAAAATCCCTGCTTCAGGCATAAACTGGTGGACTCTGAACCGAGGTGAATGACCAAGGGTTGTGGTGGACAGCTTGATGAAAGTGTTGACCCAATGTGTGGTTGCTGTGAAAAGGGAAAGCCCCATGTTAGGCATAATTACAAGAGAAATGAAGAATAAAACTACCAATATCATGCTGTTCTTCTACAAATCTATGGTACAATTGCACTTAGAATATTCTGTAGAGTTTTGGTCACCACAGCTAAAAAATGTTTATCATAGATTTGGAAAACATGCAGAAAGGGGCAGCTGAAGTATCAAGGGGTCAGTGCAACTCTCCTTTGAGAAAAGTTTACAAAAGCCAAGATTTTTTAGTTTAGAAAAAAGTAAGTAAGCGGGGAGAGAATTATGCTTTGTGTGGAGAAAGTGTGGGGAGAGACATTTTCCTCCCTCACTCATCAGAGAGCCCTCAAGACATAAATAAATTAATGGAATCTGGGATCATCCCATGAAGCTGATAAGTGTGACATCTGGATATATTAAAGAAGTGCCCCTTCACCATGTGAGCAGAATGCTAGCCTAGATGGACTCTTGGTTTGATCCAGCAAGGTTTCTGTGTTGTTAGGACCCCAAGTTCTTGTTTTATGAGTGTTACAATGTCTGCCTACAATGTCTGTCCACAGAAAGCTCATTCTCCAAGTGAAAGATATTCACAAAATGCCATGCATGCTTTTTTATTTTGTGCAAAGAAGGGCTGGACTCACAGCCTCGATTTCCTTTCCAATTAGTTTATCCAACAAAGGTGCGGTTCCAAGCATAGTATCAAATAACTGGAACAGAGGTAATGAAGAACCCAGGGCAACATTTATTGGTCCATAGCTCCAAACTAGTTCAATGAAACCATGTAGCTGGCATGAAAACACCAGCAAATTCTGTATTCTTCTTTACAATTTAGTAATATAGAAGAGAGCGCCCTTTTCTGGACCTTTTCAATCCAGTGCCTGCACCTCCACCTCCTCCTTTGAAGCCTTCAGTACAGAGGAGGAATAGCCAGCTTGCTCCAGGCTGGGAGCTTCAGTTGCCACTGCTGGACCCCCATCAGGGACCACCCAGGTGGATTGCCCAACTCTCTTCTAGACATGACCTCACTCTACTTCTTCCATTCCCACCACTGCCATCCAGTGCTGCCAGGATGAAGTATTTTTTATCTTTCAGGCATATCACCATGGGCCATTTCCTCCCATGTGACATTTGCTGCATCTGTTCAGTAATGAACTCAGCTGTGTGTCTTCTGCCTGAGATCCCAAGAGTGCCTTAGAATCATTTCCCCCAATACACCGGGTAGGTTGCCAGGGCTTGGTTAAAGGGGAAGCAGGAGTTGATATGCCTTTCCCATGACAATGGGAGACAGAAAAAAGCCTTCTCCTTATCTGATGTCTCCACACCATGCATAATTATGTACATCTCTGTGATGTCCGCCAAAGCCATATTCTTTCTAAGCTGGACATTTTGTGACCTTTTCTCATGGGGGATTTTTTCCTAGCCTCTTGATCATTTTGGTCACCTTTCCTATAACTTATCTGGGATGAGACAGGGGGATAGTGGAGGGATAGAATTAGGGTTCCGATTAGGGCACTTTCCAATAAACTGTCTGTTCCACCAGGGATTATGAGATCTGTATTCTCCATCCCCAATCTGGTGGATACTCTGGCAAAACCTGGAAATACTCAGCACCACCTTCCTCTGCCCTGTCCCAGTTAACACTCTGAGGCCTTGAGCAGTAGGGGAAGGGGTGGTCCTGCCAGGATCAGTGCTCTTGGGAACACCCCAGTGGCTCTCCTAACTCCCTGATTGTGAAAGGTCTCTTCAGGATCTCTTGGAAAGCCGCTCCTAGTCCCAGGAGGAACCAGTACTTAGCTAGATGAGCTAAGGACCAAAGACATGACAAAAAGCTACCTCCCTCTCCCTCTCCCTCTCCCTCTCCCTCTCTTTGTAGAGTAAGTACAGGGGGCAATCCACACTGCAGCCCTAGTTTGGGAGAGGGAAAGAGTGGGCTCAACCCTCCTCACATGCATACTGAGATGTTATATTGTTTTAACTGTTTTGTAAGCCACTCAGAGAGATCAAGTGTGGGCTGTTGAAGTGGCATATAAATTAAAATAATAAAGAAATACTGTAGATCAAAACTGGAGTGGGTCTCTTGCCTGCAATTTATAGAGCAAAATAGTGAGCAATATCACACTGAAAATTGCAGGCTCAAAGGGTAGACAACCTGGACCAAGAACCCCTCAGAGAGAGTGCTCAGGCCCCCATCCTCCAGGCCTGAGATTTACCTTTGGCTGCTCCCCTGCATTTTTACATTACGATAAAAAAAACAAAACATGTTTCTTTTTCTTTGTTTAAATGTAGTAGCTCCTTATATTATAAGGCAGCCTCTAAAATCCTAGGTAATCCTGTACATTACTCTGCCCTTGAAATCAATAGGACATACAAGTGTACAACATTGGTTGCATCATGCCACTAACTGTTGGTGAGCAAGTGTGCAAGTGTGAATCAAAGCTGGTGTGCAAGTAGGAATTGAAGTCTTTTAAAATGGAAGTGAACATATTTGGATGTAAGAGGAAGTTGCTGTGTTGTGGGTCGGCCTTTGGATTTCCATCGAAGCAGCAGCCTTGCAATGGTAGGCTCCAGTCATTGGCTGTATCTACCACTAGTGTTACTTAGAGCAAACCCAGTGCAATTAACAGAATGGGTCTAGTCGAAGTAGGACTAATCCTTCCTTCCTTAACTGGACTGAACTATGGGCAGTAGCCGGTGAGGTACAACTGCTGGTGTAAATTACATCACACTAGCATCAGCTACTCCAGCACAACACCAGTGACTCTAGTTGGTGCACTGTTTTCCCAGGAAAATTGGTACACTAGCTAATGCTATCAGCATTACCCTGGAGTAATTTTGCTAGTGCAATATAGTTTCTATTAATGGTTGCACCCCCTTGGATGCTGCCCAGTGCCTGCCTCTTTTTCCAAGCTCCACCATCCAAACCTTGGTGCTTCTGTGGATCTCTGCCACTGGCTGCAAGGACTTCCCCACCCGTATCCACAAAGAGCTTCATGTGCACAAGATGTGGATGCACAGAACTGCCCCTATGGAGGAATGAGTGGAAACCTCAGCCCCATGGGATGCGACATCACAGTGAAGGGCAGGCTCAACAGTGGCACCCGTCAAACATTTGCACAACTGAAAATGAGAAGACTGGAAAGATGGATGGAAGGGACTGGTAATGGCATGGCTGAAAGGCTTTCGACTGCCATTAATTCCAATGACTTCTCTTAGCCGCATGGAAATGTTTGGCATTATAACACCTTAAGTTAAGTGCCTCCAATGTGCATTTAATTTAGATTTAATAACACCATTTTTTCCCTTATGGAAACTCAGTCAATTATTGAAAGCATTTCTTGAGGTTTAGCAATTATTTAAGAAGTGCATTTACAGTAATGTAATTAGCTGAAATAGCATGTTCATAGAAGTAGCATATTTAAAACAACTTTAAATATTTGTTAGCAAAAAGGAAATATTTTATACCACTCTAATTTGGTAATATTGTCTAATAAAATTTCAGGAACATTTAACAAGACAGTTTATTCCTGTTATCAAGGGCTTTGAATCTTTGGAAAAACCCACACATAGCTACCACACCAGCAAATGAGCTTCCTCTAGAAGGCATGTAGCTAAGGTAAAATTATGGACGCAAAAACTTGTTTTGATCTTGCTAAAATGAACCAGTTAGAATTCACATGCAGTATTAAATAGTTCAAGAATTTTGCTGCATACTGTTACTTAAACATTCCATACCACATGAATCGGAGGCGCGTGAAGAGCTTGGGGAATTGTAGCAGATTTCCTTAATGTCCAGCACAGCAATGAGAGAGAGCATGGCAATACTTGGGGCGGTTTTAGCTTTCTTTCAACGGGTTTCCTTGAAATATTTCACTACATTGTGCTCAGTTATGGCACATGAATGGCCAGTGATAAAACTGGCAGAGCTAGGAAAGCACAGGACATTCCTATCAGCCAGTGTTCGGGGAAGGGTGAGCAAGGCTGGAGAGCAACAGCGTTCAGTTTACAGTGTACAGTGTACAGTGTACTTCAATTTACAGTGAAGCTAGCAAATCAGGCAGAAGTATGAGCAGCATTGTTGACTCAGAGAAAGACAACGCTGCACCTTGAGGCCCCTTAAAGGCAAATAAGCTTTGTGAGTGTGTGCAATCTGCTTTTGTGAGTCAGAGACTCCCTTGTTCGGTGCCTGATGAAATGGGTTCTGGCCTATGGAAGCCTGTGCCATGACAAACATATTGAAGGTGCCGCAGGACTCCGGCTCCAACACGGAGAGTCCTCTGGAGTCTGGCTGGAAGGGGAGCCCCGGAAGACTTCACAGACATGCTGTTTTGCTTCAGGTGCGGGCTGACCCTGTTTGACAGAGTGGTGCCATCTGTTTGCAGGCTTGTCTACTCCATTATGCATGCTGGTAAATAAGCAGATGCCACAAAAAGCCACAGGCTTTCCAGTGTGCTGTCTCTGCAGAGAAATGGGTGGGGTTATAGATGACTGTCTCTGAAATTTCCTACAGTGGGGATAGGGAAATCCCTTGCACTACAACTCTCAGCATCCTCCGCCATTGGACATGCTGGATAGGGCTTATGAGAGCTGTAGTCCCCCAACCCTGTCCTAGAGGAATTGGAGACGGTGTGCTCAACGCAAAACCATTCAAATGACCTTGTTTTTTCCAGTATTCCAAATATAAGCCAAACATGGGCCAAAAAGGAACAACTTCAAGAGATTCAGGCAGGGGTGCAGGGAAGAGGCTACGTGCAACTGCATCTTTGGGAAGAGATGACAGCAGTCGGCGTCCTGTTCCAATCTTCCTTTCTCACCCAGTCTGCTATGTCTTTCTTTACCTATGTGTATTTATCATCATTATTTATAAGCCATGCTACATATAGACAAAGAGTATGGAAGAATAGGCATAAAGCATAAGTGTAAAAAGAATGAAACACTGTTATTGGAAGGAGAAAGCAACCTATTTAAAGCTTTTAAAGGCACAATAGCCATAAACATCACGGCTGCTCAATGAAGAATCCTTGAAATAATGATGCACTAAGCAGGCACCAAATACAGCTCAGTGGTGAAGTGTGTCTGCCTCTCAGAAGCCAGCCGTTCCACAGAGGGGGCCACCACAATGAGGCTTCTGCTTGATGCCACTGCTAATGCTCCTCTTGCGGCTAATAAATGCTCGTGCTTGTCCAGCAGGATCAGGGGAGTCGGGGGGGGGGGGCTTTCAACCATCATGGCCACATGTGATGTTTGTGTGGGTATCAAGGGCATCCATGTGGATACGTGCAAGCATGTGGTCATGTGTCCTCTTTTACAGAAGACAGTCCTCTGTTGGGAAGAGATATCCCAGGGCTCTTTTTTATTTGAAGGCATCCTCTATTTAATGGCTGTCCAGTCCAAGTCTAGTAGAAAGATCAAGGTTCTGCAGAAGGAATTGGTGGGTCTTGAAGTTGCATGTCGAGCACACTTAGAAAGCAGAGGGTCACCTGGTCACTGTCTTCCACACTGGGATGAAATGCATTGTGTTTTTATTTCAGTCAGAATAATTTTCCCCCTCTCATGGAGAAGCTCTACCTACATACATGCACATCGGTTCTTTTCTCAGATGTGCCAATAGCAGGGTGAGGGCACAAACTGCAGGGCTCCATGGCTCCACCTCTGCTATATAATCAGTGATTGACTCGGGTCACATATATGAGTAATCCAGGATGAGGAAAGAAGCAGCAACTTGAAGAGGGGAGGCATGGAGCAGCAGCAGAAGCAACAGGGAAGGGAAGGGAAGGGAAGGGAAGGGAAGGGAAGGGAAGGGAAGGGAAGGGAAGGGAAGGGACTCAGCAACAGTGGGGAGGGGGGGATGAAACATGATGAAGCCTCCAGGAAATTCCATTCCTCCCCACCTGGAGTCTCTCTTTCACCTGGACAGTCAAGGAGAGAACATTCAGCTTAGTCTTCATATCTTCTCTCCCTCTCCATATATGTATGTATGTATGTATGTATGTACAGTGGTACCTCGGCTCACAAATGCCTTGGCTCATGAACAAATTGGGTCACGAACAAAAACTACTGAAAATTTTTTACTTGGGTTGCGAACACCGCTTTGGGTGGCGACCAAGATCGCAGCCATCTCCCCCGCCCCCTGTCCGGTGGGGAGATGGCCACGATCGCAGTTCCATTTGTGCAGGGAAGGCGTCCATGATCAGAGGTGCACAGCTGCATGAATGACAAGCGGATTCTCAGCAATCTGCCCTGCAGCTCTGCTTTGCTGCACCCGTCTTCAGTGCAGCCGTGCTCCTCTGATCACAGATTGTAGTTGCTTTCATGCAGGGAAGGCGTCCGTGATCAGAGACACACTGCTCCAGGACGGACGGGAGCAGCAAAGCAGAGCAGCGGGGGAGATAGCTGAGATTCTGCCCGTCTTTCCTGCAGGAGCACGCCTCTGATCAGGCACACCTTCCCTGCATGAACGGAACTGTGATCGAGGCCATTTCCCCACCCCCAGCGCACCATTTGCGCCCATCTCTCCCTCCCCCAGTGCATCCGCGATCACGCCCATCTCTCCCCCTATCCCACAGCGTGCCGGGATGACAGGCGCCTTTAGGGATGACAGGCACATGCAGGGATGACAGGCATGATCTCGGTCGTGAGGGGTGGTGGGGTGGGGAGATGGCCGCGATCTTTGTTGTTGTCATTTTGCTTCACATTTTTCTGATTTAAAAAATGGTTACAGAACAGATTAACCTTATTTACAACGAACCTTATGGGGAAATTTGACTTGGCTCATGACCAATTTGGGTCATGACCAGAGTCCTGGAATGGATTAAGTTCATGAGCCAAGGTACCATTGTGTGTGTGTGTGTAAAATCACTCTGAGGCACCTACAGGAGACCACCTGTGACACTTTCGCCTTTAAGCTTCTTTCACTCAGATTGAGAGAGCAGGTGCTTGTCAGCAGTTAAAAACCTTCTTGGAAAACAGCTATTCCCTCTATGCTTAGATGTCCTTGAACAGACTCAAGATTGCTCCTCTGTACAGCATAATCAAATATAAACATGAACTGGAGCACTACTTGATCAAAACGGATAAATGCCCCTTGAGAAAAGCTGCTGCTATGCTCTGATTTCTGCTAATGGATACTCCTGTTCTGATGCTCTCAAAAGAAACGCTCCATTCAGGTGGCTGTGGGTTGTATCCAGTGGTGGCCTTTTGCTAATGCACAGAGCTTCCACTGGTGTGAGCTGGTCCCCCGGATTTTTGCCAATTGTCCCCTATGCATGGCAGGCCCACACACTTCTGAAAAGTTGCTACTCAGGTTTGAGTCTTCACCAGGAACAGGATAATTCTTCTTCTGTCTGCACGCCCTCCCGCCCTTTAAGATCCGCAATAGCGGCCCTCCTCCGGGAGCCTCCTGTGAAGGAGGTGAAGTGGGTGAACACCCGGAGGAGGGCTTTTCCAGCGGTGGCGCCCCAATTATGGAATGCGCTCCCTGGAGAGGTTCGCCTGGCGCCGTCATTATATGCTTTTTGGCGCCAGGCGAAGACCTTTTTATTTAAGTCTTATTTTAATTGTTAGTGTTGGGTTTGGTTTGGTTTATTTGTTTATATGTTTATGTTGAATTAATGTTGTTTTTGGTTGTAGGTTTGATTTATTTATTGGGTTTATTATTTATTGGGTTTATTAGGGTTTAATTTAAGGTTATTTTGTTTGCCGAGATGCACCGAGGGAAAGGGGAGGGGGAGGGATAAATTAATATTGTTTACATAACAATTGTATTTTAATCTTGTTGTAAGCCGCCCCGAGGCTTCAGTGCGATGGGGCGGCCTATAAATATTTTAATAAAATAAATAAATTGAAAAGCTGTACAAACTGAACAAAACTGAACAGGAGAAGTGCATAAGCATTTGCATACTTTGCCAAGTTGTACAAGTTTCCTCCACAGACTAAAGCAAGAAATTCTTCATTTAAAAATACACACAATTTATTTAAAAAATGCATATTTGTCAAGCTCACATTTGGGTTCATGAGCATTTTTGGAAACTAATTCTGCTGCTCATAATATCCATCCTTAGGATATTTTTTAACTATCAACCAGTTTAACCATATTCTAACTGTCCCTAGATATTCTAAAGTAGGTATCACACAAAGGCACAGTTACCTGTATCAGTCACTGCATGTGGCATATAAATTTCATCCCAACAGCTTTTCAAAAAAGCCAAAACTGAACTGAAGAGCAGTAACAGACAGAACATTTGACCTGGCCAAAACAAAACAAAACAGTAGTGAAAGTAGTGAAGGTTACAATGTGGAATGTGGGAGCTTATTTTCCTTGCCTTGGCCTACATCTGCAAACATTTGCAACTACACTGGAAAAACTGATCTGGAAAAAAAGTCTAAGCAGGACTTCCTTTGACTGATAAAATAGAAAAAACATCAAATATTAGATTTATTTTGCACCACATGGTGGTAATTTGATACAACCCAGTAGAGGTAAACAGAGACATTATTTGTCTTCTCCAGAGGTCTCCCTATAATGTTTCCATTCTGACAGAGTCTGCTAAATTAACCAGGTGCAATCCCATGATGTTTAGACAGCACAAAGCCCTACAGCGCTCAGGTTGCCCCTGGCTGCAGCATGATGGGAGTTCTGTCTGTTCCTTCCATGTAATGTTTTACTCTGTCACAATCTTGCTCTGCTTCCTAGTTCTCTTCCAGTTTCCTCTAATTCTGAACACAGTATTATTTTCATAGGCTTCTCTTTCACAAAACTGTAAGAGGCTTCTGCTTTCTCCAAGCCACATGAATATCATTAAAGGGAACAGCTACCAAACTGGCACATTATTACCATCCTTTTTCACATTCCCTTGAATATATCATTAGTTTTGATCATAAGCATGGCCAGGAGTTAAGGCAGAAAGAGAGAATTAGAATCCACATTAGGCCACTGAGAGGAGCTCTTGTCAAAAAATTAAAAGAAGAGTTCACAAAGAAGGAGAAGGAGAAGGAGAAGGAGAAGGAGAAGGAGAAGGAGCCCCAGCTCAATTACCTGCATGTTCAGAATGGAGCACATTTTAAAAAATAGTAAAATAAAGTCCTCATTTCTGAGATGACTTTGTCTAACAAAACCAGATCTCTGCCACTAAATTACTTCTCAGTTACTTTGAGATAAGCTATCATTTGGAAAGATACAATCCTGTTTGGCTGTGTAGTATAGATAATATTGAGGCAATGCTGGTTGGTTGGTTTGGTCATGCATGAATGTGCTGGAACTACGATGCTGGATAATGGCATGAGTGGCTGCACAGCTATTTGGAGTCAAGGGTCACTTCAGATATGTGTGTATTTCTTTAATGGCTGACAGGGAATGTTGAGAGTTGCAGGTCTTGTTCTGCCTAAGCCTGCATGGGATGGTGCCCTTGTTTACTTGTTTGTCTCACCTTTTGACAGTCAAGATAGGAACCACCCTGCTTTGAAGTGTGATGCAAAACATAGGGATGCGAAATTCATGCTGTCCCTGTATTACAGGTTGTGAAGTGACTTTTATTCTGTTGTCTACTCACTGACAGAACGTGATGTTGCACCAATGCATTCATACTGTGCAGGTCCTCCGGAAATATGCACATCCCTTCAGAATGTCCATTTTCATGCTTTAGCTTATGGGTGAGATGCATATCTTGGTCAGTAGCTTTTTCATGTTTTCTACTACTAAATTTGCATTAACTCATGAACAATAATCATTAAAAATGGTCCACAAGTGCATGGAATGCATGCGACTTGGGGGATGTCAGTCTGATCCAGAATCTATAAGTTGCATTCTTAGACATCAGAACTCATCTGAGTGCACTGTGTATTTGTCCAATATCCCGAGATGTACACAGGGTGTGCCACAAATCAGATGAAAGCAAAAGTAACATTTTGAAAAAGCCATTCTGAAAATACATGCTTTAACTTCTTTACAAAAAGCGAAGAGAGTGGGAACAACCTTAACTCTGAAGTCGGCAGAGTGGGGATGAATCTTAGCACAATTTGTTAGCTGGGAAGGCTTCCCAGGGGTGAGTGGGCAGGGAAGACTCCCTCAAAACCTTGCAGGGGAGACTCTGTGGTGCCTCTTCTCCTGTAGTCATTGCTGAGACCTCCAAGGAGGATTGGGACCAGGGGAGCCGGGTGGGGTGGGGGTTGGGGAAAGAGAGAGACCTAGGTTTATTTGGTCCTTAAGCCTCTCCATCACTGTCTCTGCCCAACTGTTCTTCCTACCCATCTGTCTACATGTTGGCTAGAAAGGCTCTCAAAGCTATCTAGGAAAAGCTCTTTTAAGCAGCAACACAAGGCAAAAGCCAGTGGGGTTCAGCCCTCTAATGAAAGAGTGCCCAAAGGATTCTAGGGACAATTAAGGGTTGCCAATTGACAACCAAGCAATTGCCAGGGTGTTCTATGTGCAGTTAACATGGTTTTCTCGATTTTATTCCTTCTTCAATGTTTAACGTATAAGTTATCCATATTTCAAGAATATGTGTGGGTGTTTTTGTTTAGTTTTTAATGAAGCTTTGGTAGAGATCTGAAACTCATCCAGTAAATGTGGGTAGCACTGCAAGTGGGGTTGAGTGGGAGCTTATGCAGTGGAAGTATATCCTTTTCAATCCATCCCACGTCAATGCATGGTGACCAGGACAGCATGTTACCATCCCCCATGGCTGAGAACCCTTGGTAGTATTTATTATTAAATTTACGTCCTGCTTTCCTGCAAAAAACAGAGCTCAGGTAGGCTACAAAAGTGAAACACAGATTCAACATGAAAGTTTAATTGAAACGTACCATAATAAACAAAAAATCTGCATGAAAATACAACCCTAAAATGGATGAATTGCGCTCAAACAAACAAAGCCCCCTCCAGCTACAAACTATCTAATATGCGAAAGGAGTGCCTGAAAGAAATGTCCTTCCCAGTAGGCAGAAGGGCAACAGTCAGGAGACCAGCTGAGCCTTCATCAGCTGTAAGCATCACCACAAGAGACCCTTTCTCATGAACCATCCAAGATGCATCTGGCAGTGGTGGGGCAGAAAGGAAGGCCTCCCCTAAAGATCTTGAGAATGGGCCATCTGATGCTGACAGTATGGTCTCCCAGTCCGAGATATAAGGATGCATAAAGTTTCCATCTCTGTCCACCAATGCTTTCTTCTCCACAGGTACATCTCAGAAATGCAGACTGGGATGTATGTGGACTTTCTCCCATCCTCACTGGTGAGGGTCAAGAAGGGACTGAGGTTATCAACCATCCTTATTATTGTAAGTTTTGATACCCATCTTCCTTTGGGAAAAACAGACAGAGACAAATCCATGAGCATCCTCTCTTTTCCTCTGGACTGGGAGAGGGAACCATATCACAGAAGAGAGAGAGAGGAAAGTCCACAGAACTATTAGTATGCAGAAGATAAAGAGGGAAATCAGAAACAGCATAAAGGCCATTGGAAACCAGCCCCTGCCACCCCCAAAAGAAAACACATTGTTGTTTCCTGTTTCATTGTTATTTAGAACCTGAACTTCGCTTTCATAAAACTATTCATTCTTATGCAGATAGTATTTTAATCGCAGCAACTGATGTCCATTTGGTATTCTGCAGCAATGCAACAGAGCTCTGATCTTGGTTGGTTGGTTGATTGATTGGTAATTTTCAAATGCCACCTTTCTACAAATATCACAGCACAATTCAGCTAAATACAACAATACATAAAACAACAACATCGTACTAAAATGCTAAAGGTGCGATCCTATGCATGCTTATACAGAAGAAAAAGCCTAGAATTCCCAGCATGTATGACCCAGTAGAATTGTGCCCTAAAACAACTTTACAGCTCACTTTGAGTATTAACACAGAACTAGACCAGCCTTCCCCAGTTTGATGTCCTCTAGTTGTAGTCCAGGACTACAACTCCCAATGTTTGTGATCACTGGCTATGTTGGTTTGACCCGGTCAGGAATCCGGCGCATCTGGACTCCAATACATCAGAACGGCGTTAGGAACTAGCTCCTCTCCTTGACGGTCTGCTTGAAATCTAAGGCACAATGCTGTCCAGCCTTCTCTGGGTGCTTGCAGCTCCCTGCACAGAGAAGCTTCTGGGCTCCCAGTGCAGAGAGGGGAGTGATGTACCCACCTCCCTGCACCCCGCATTCTGCATGTCAGCTGGATGGCCAGTTCTCGGCCTCTAACAGGCCCTGCAAAGGGAGAGGGAAGGAGCTGAAGCACCATCAGAGACATTGTACCCTGGCAGTTCCGGTCTCCTGCCTACCCGCCCTGTTCCTGCCCCTACCCTATTTCCACGGTCAGGCTTCCGACATCGCAAAGGCAGCCAGCATACTTTTTCAACAACACTTGTGGCTGGAGGGGATTAAAGAGCAGACCTGCAACAGTGAGGTCCGAGCTGAGACAGCTGGGAAACCTGCACCCCTCAATGCCGTCACGCTCTTAAATTTTGATATTTCAGTATTATGGCTACTTAATATCATGTTTCCTCCGGAATTGTCATTTAAAACGGCATATGGTTAAATGCAGCCAAATAAGAAGTCTAGCCATGGGGTGCCACCGCAACCAAAGACTCTCCTGTCCCATTTTTAAAATATGCACATAGGTCTCTTTTCCAGGCTGTTTCCTGTATGGATTTTGCAAGTGTTGCAGTGTCATCATCTGACATTTTTTAGGAATAGCCGTTGATTTTGCTTGGTTTTATTTGGGTTGGCAGATTACCCCATGCTAAGGTGGCAGAATAAAATGAAACATATTCCATTAATTGGAAAAGCTTTGGCTTTATAATGGATCCAGAATAAATAAGAACTGACCTAGCTCTTTCCCAAATGCAAACATTTATTAAGGGCTGAAATCTGCTTTAATGAGATTCCTTCTCAGGGTTGGAACAAGCAGGTTTGCTGCCTTTCTTAACACATTTTTAAAAAATGGATATAATAGATATAATCCTGCATTAATGGAATAGTTTCAGATTATTTCTCTTCCCATGCCCTCCTCCTACCGTGTAGTTTGTTGTTTCTGAGGAAATACCAGCTCTTGCATAGTTCTGTTGGTTGCTATTCTGCACACAGGCTTCTCAGAGCAGGAAACAAGCCCAAAATTGCACCCTAAATCCAGTTGGTCTCAAGAGCATTTAAGCGGGCTGGCTGCCTCAAGAGCTGCTTAACTTGCCCCCAGTGTTATTAGCTCATAAACAGCAGTGGGGAGAACTGGGACAAAATATCTCTTTTTTTCTGAGAACATTTCTGAGTTTTATTTTTTGGTGACCCTTCCAGAAAAAGAGAGCTGCTTTGTCAAACTGACTATAAATATTCTCTCCCATTCTTTTGGGGAAACTGCCATTCCACTTTCTTTCTCAATGTTCCAGAAAGAGGGTAGGTCCAGAATATTGTGGGAGAATCAAAATATTAGCTAGTCTGCTTCTGTAATTCCTTGCAAAGGAAGGGGCTAGGAGAACCAGAATTAATTCCTCAGAAAATGTGTATTCTAAGTCCAGGGTGGATGGTTTTGCATTCACAATGATGTCCTTGGAGACTCAATAGGGTCAGAAATATCATGTGTTCAAGTTCCTTTGCTTAGAAAAAATATGAAAATGGTGACCGACATTGTAAGAATTATGCACAGCATGGAGGAATTGGGTGTCTGTCTTATAATGCCAGTGCCTGGGTGCTCCTTTGACGCTGGCCAGTGAGAGCTTCAAGACAGATGCTTCTTCACACACCACATGGTCCAGCTATGGAATTCACTGCCACAAAGTGATGTGCTGACCGCTGACAATCCATTTGGATGGCTTTTAGAGGAATTCATGGAGGGTGGCCTTGCATGGTGACTATTCATATTGGCTGTATGCCCACCCCAGCGTCACAGGCCACACACCTCTCAATAACAGACACTAGAGAACTCACCTGACACCGAGAACTCACCTGACACCATGCTGTAGACCTGCTTTTTGGCTTCTCATTGGGGCCCCTGCTTGGAAATCAGGATGCTGGGCGAGAGGACTTTGGCCTGATGCAGCAGCACTCAAGGTCTGCTACATTATGATATGTTCTAAGAACCCCAGCATGTCTCTCGACCCCTCCAGGTCCACCCTGCAACCTGTCAGCTCACCCACCTGTCTCTAACCAAATCCTTTTACTCACACATCCCCTTAGAGCTTACTGTTCTGGCAGCAGTACTAATGGGATGGAGGAAAGAGGGACTTCGGTGCCCTCTACCATTTGTGTCATCAGCAGCTCCATCCTGTACAGGTTTATGCGGAAGTAGGTCCTAGTGTGTTAAGTTGGGCTTATTCCCTAGTAAGACAGTTTAGGATGGCAGCCTAAAACCCATCTATCTCAAGTGGTAGGAATACAGTAAGCAGTCCCTCTCTGTGACTGGATCAATCAGAGCGATATTGGATACAGGGTTTATGAGGAATTTATTTCATTTTCTCTTTGATCAGGATTTACCCAGTTTGCACCTTCTGGGTGGAACATAGACTCACACTCAATCTGCAGTTGAAGCAGATACATTTCCAGGTCTGATTCTTGGACCAAAACAAATATGTATAGTGGCTAAACTCTGAGCCAGATAAAGTGGCCACCTTTGAAATGCATCCTTCCAAGGCAGGAGACAGATTTGCATAAAAATTGCATGCCTTTATTTATATGCATAAATGCCAATTTAGAAAGAGCTATTCCATGTTAAATGGAAATACAATATATCTCACCATTGCGTGGAAGACTGTGGTACCTGCTGCCCAGGGAGTAACTGCTGGTGCCCAACAGGTCTTAAGATTCCCCATCTTTAAACCAGAATAATCTAACACCCACATTTTATCAATATCTGAGCTCGGGATGACAAACCCATCTACATAATCTACTTGCCCCTATTCATTATTTGTTGTTATCTTCTGTACACAACTGGCTGCCTCCTTACTCTTGTATTAAACCTATTGCTGAAGAGCTAAGAGGTGGAAAAGATGCATTCCTAGGCTAACTGAGAAGTCAGGAAGTCACTGTTGCTGAAGGGGGGTGGGGGCAGCAGCTTAATATCAAGACAAAACAAAACAAAACCCTTTCCTCATAAATCGAACATTTCTTTGTAAAAGGAGATGAGCTACCAGCCAGCTTAGTCTTCCACATGTGCCAATGTAATTGCATGTATTTACTGTTGACTGAGGCTCTCACATGTTCATAGGCATAATAGAGGCCTCAGTCCTGAAACTAGTTTCTCCTCACTCTTCACCAAAGGATTGCAGTCAATACCTTTTGAGAGGCAACTGGAATTCAGTGATAGGGGCCAAGTGGCTTCTCTTCCCTGCAAGTCCATCTAGGTCAAGTGGTGCGGCACAGCAGTTCAAGCATCAGCAGTTCAACCAGGGAGGTCCAAAGTCAGATAATCTATGTATTGACTTGGGGTCAATGTCAAGCTGATCTACCTTTCCTGGCTACTGTGCGCATTAACGAGGAGAGGAGACCTGCGTGCTGCACTGAACTCTTGACGGAAGAGTGGAATGGAAATGATAATGAGCCAAATCTGCTTGCACCGAGCCTCCCTTGCTTTCCGCCTTCCTGCAACCACCTCACCCCTGCCCTCAAGTCTGCTGAGCTCAGTGGGGTTTCCCTCTGAGCGGATGTGCACAGGCTCGGATCGCATGATTCCAGAAATGTGTGTTCCTTTAGCAATTAGATACTCTTACCTAGAAGTTAACTTTGGCTGTTGAAAGAGCTAATCTACTAGTTAATTATGTAGCTTCAGAGCTTATTTACCACTACTCTACTGTGTACAATCGAATGTGCTCTTTAAATTGCTTCTAACAAGCACCTACAATTTGGTGCAGCAAAGTACCTTATTGGAGCGGTTTTCCTTTCAGCAACCCCTACTCCAATTCCATTAAAGCGCACACACAGCATTTCCAATCCCTTTCATTTTGTTTAAAACACCCAATGGATCCCACAAA
This sequence comes from Varanus salvator macromaculatus, assembly GCA_023646645.1. Classification (NCBI taxonomy): domain Eukaryota; kingdom Metazoa; phylum Chordata; class Lepidosauria; order Squamata; family Varanidae; genus Varanus; species Varanus salvator. Next base: position 46,432,975 of record JAIXND010000755.1, on the reverse strand, counting down.
AAACTAATTAACTTTGTATATGATATTTTTTCGAAGATAGAGGATTTTGAACTGCTCAGTAGGAATCCAGTAGGCTACTCAGAGAACAACTGTGGGCATGCCTTTTAAGTTATTCAGGAACTCTGGACCCAGCAGTACACCCAGAGATGTTCTTTTTCATCTGCTGATAAGGGTGCAGTAATTTGCCTTGGGTAAAGTATCAGGCATTGTTTTTGTTTTTACCGCAACAAATGTAGGCTTGCAGGTGGCACCAACCCATGCCTGCATGGGAACCAATTCTACATCCCTGTACATGTCAGAAATGAGGTGAACGCTGACATTTCTGAGCCTGGGGCCACTGGAAGTAGCAGGAAATGGCTGACATTCAGCAGGACATCCCAAGCTGCTAGTCCATCTGCACAGGCCCTTCGGGGGCAAACTACATGTTCCTACATAGAGGAGCATGCAGCCTGGAGAGCATCTCTCTTTTCTTGTGCCCTAAAGGAAGGGTGCGCTTGCGCCCACTTTCAATCCAGACCACCATTTGCCAGAGGAGAGGGTCAAACTGCCCCACAGTTTGCTTCCCAATGTCCCACACATGTTTAAGAGCCCCACTGGATCAAAGCAAGGACCAACCCAGCCCAGCCTTCTGTTCACATCATAGCCAGTGAGCTGCCCATGTGGAGCCCATGAGCAGGACCTGGGTGCCACCGCACCCTCCTGCCCAGGTTGCCAGCGACTGCTACACGGAGCCACACTGCCTCTGCCCCTGAGGCAGCCTCTAGCCATCCGGAGCAGAGCAACCACCATTGACAGGCTTCACCTATTTGCCGTGTGGTCTACCTGCCCATCATCAATGTCGGGGTTGTGTTTCTAATGATTGCATCCGCACTATACCAGGCCACTTGCCCCCTGGAAGCTTCGCCTCAGGATGCCACACTTGGCCCTGAGACCCGGTAACAGCCAAGAGGCTGTCACCTTGTGCTCTGAGCCCCTGAAGGGCTTGTCCAGCAACCTCGCTGCCTCTCTCAGCTTCCTGGGGTCAACCGCCTTCGATTCGAGGAAGCCAGCTTGTAGCTGGAGAGCCAAGGGCTCCGTGCATCAACTGCTCACTCACAACTCATGTTGTGACAACACCATATGCTGGAGGGCAGTGAAGCCCCTGCTGGCTTTCTACCTACATGTCTTTAGTGCTGTGACTGGCTTTGCTTGCATGAAAAATGGTTGTTACCTAGAAGAGAGAAGCGCACTTATCCTCAGTTACTCGTTTTGTTATTTTTAATGTTAGCTCTTTATTTGCACTGCCGCCTTGGAGAAGGGAGGGAAGAGTCCATAGTTCTAGTGTGGATGATCCCTGCAAACCCACCGTGTTGGGTTTGGTGTATCACATGTTATCTCTCTTGCTGGCTTGGAGAGGTTTCTCTCAAAGTTTTGTTGTCTCTCTGTGTCTAATCATGTTGTCTTTGATACTGCCTTTGGTAGCAGAATGATTAAATTTGTGCAGCTGATACACAGATACAGGGATGACGACATCACTCTCTATACTGGACACTTTGTGCATGTCATTGTTTTTTAGGTGCTCTTCGAATGTACTGCTGTCCTCCAAGATCAGTCACAGAAGAACATATAGGCAGGCGAAGCCATGTAGTCTGAACGCAGCATAAATGTGTGCTGTAAGCTGCCTAGGAAGGGCTTGTCAGTTATAAGAAGCCTATAAATGCATGAATCAATCAATCAATCCCAGGAGAGCCCTCCGCCATGTTGAACCACGGAGTGGTGCTATTCATGCTGCCAGGGCTCCAGATAATCAAAGACTGGTCCGAGCATGCTTGTGTCTCTGCGTGTGTGCGTGTGCGCGCGCATGCAGTTGTATGTATATGTGTCTACATGCAACCTGATGAGTTCTTCTCTGGGGCTTGTTGGAGAAATTCAAAAGAAATTAAATCCTTCCCTTTCACTATTTGTATATTGATTACTTTCAGAACTCATAAGAGGAGGAAAGGACCTTGGCCACTGGGTAAAACAGAGCCAACTGCCTTGGAGCTAAATTTGCACATGTGCTGAGGCCCGTGAGCTTTGTTGCTGGAGTTCCTCATGCTCAGAAAGGGGGCTCCCTCACAAGCTTGCCTCCTATCTGTCTTGGCTCACCTGCTGCTGCAGCCAACCCGATTAGAGGGTTTTGTCTGAAAATCAAGAGAGGCTGTGGATGAACTCGTCTCTAGCAAGTGCAAATGCAGATCGCTTGAGTCCTTTGGGAGTGGAGAGTTTCTGTTTGGCAGAGAAGGCAATAATCAATGGCGGAGCTGACATGCTGCCAGAAGCCATGGTGATTGCTTACCCAGTTGGTCTGTCCACACCCAGCTGTGGCATTTCTGCGTGGTACCTTTAGTTCCCCAAAACCACAGAGAGCACAGCTGTGTTTTCTAAGGCGCCCATGTTTTGCTGTAGCTTCTTTGGTCACTCAGGATCTCCATTTTACCATGGCTGGTGTGGAAACACCACCCACAAAGTCCTATGAAATAGATCAGCTGTGGAAAGGACCACTCCATTCACTGCCACCCTCAGCTCTCTGGCAAGATGTATCACCACCCACTTTATTCCGATTGATCAAGCAATGTTTCAAAAACAGGCAGAGAGCAAGACAGTGCATGGAGGGAGAAGGAGGAGATTGTGATTACCATAAGAAGAAATCTTTTGGAGGCAGGAGTGGCTAGGAGTTGCAGAGATGCAGCTAACACTTGGGAGGAGGAGAACCCACCTTACAACCTCGGAGGGCCAGTTGGGATGAGGATGCTGAGGAAGCTGGAGGGTCAGGAAGGAGATTGTACTCATGAGGGCTGCTGGAATGCAAGGCGAGAGTGGGAGGGTGGAGTGGAAAGCACAGAGAACCATGCGATCGACTGACTGGTAAATTACAGAAGCAGGGCAAGGCTGTCTGCCATGATGTGTGAACCTGGTTAATGAGTTGATGGAAGGGTCAACAGACAAAGAGTACGTGATTTGGAAGGGAAGTGGCTCAGGTTCCCCTGAGGTTGCAAGCAGCTGAGATGTTTTATCTAGGAAGGAATGTGCTTTGTAAGGACTACAACCCTTTGTGTGTATATTAAAACTAAATGATAAGCTGAAGTCTCAGAATTGGGATAGATGTATTTGTGAGCTTTAGTTTATGATCTGTTCTATAAGACCTAATATCTGAATGCAAATTAAAGAGAGATTACCCTTTTTGTTTTTAAGCACCCTTTCCCACTAGCTAGGCTTGCACAGTTGCTCTTGTCAATACAGAGCTGTGTGTTGCTTTATTACTCCTTTCCAAACTTGGGTTTAATTTAAGTATGTTGCCAAGGGTCACTTCAACCACTTGGGAATCTCTGTTAAAGTCATTGCAAAGCTGCAAAGACTGCAATTCCTGATGAATTCCCCCCTGGAATTTAACTCTGAACTCTTAAGTTGAGAAGGGATTCCTCTTCTAGAATTTAGTTCCTTTTCCTGTGCCCTTGTTTTGGATTTGGCTCTGTTTAAACGATTTGAAATGATTTCTTGAGATAATTTAAGAGATAGATAAGTAAATACAACCTATATTTTTCTTGCATGGAAGCTTAGCATGCATTTGTGCTGGTGCTTTGTCACACTAGTTCATGCAGGGCCTGAGAAAGGAAAAGTCTCCACCCACTTCAGTGTAGTTTTCTCTCTCTCTAATTAGCCCCCCTTGCCCTGGGGAAGCTGAAGTAATTTCAGGAAGTAAATGAGGGTAAGGCTTACTCCTCTGCTGATGGATGATGTCCAAGATAACTTAACTATTCTGCACAATTAATGTAATGTGTAGTTCATCCTTCTGATATGGAGGCAAAGGTTTACAGGCTCCTCCTTTGGGGGAAATCAGGACATTCCATGAAAATTTCAAATCCCTAAGCATGTCAGGTGTCTTGGTTTGGGATCCTTTGTCCATTATTGCCCGCTGCCTGATTTTATCATTCAACCCAGCATGAGCAATAAGGCGATCATTTTCTCTTCTACAACACTGGATGTCTGTCTGTCTATTGATTGACAGCTGGCAAGTTCAGATGTGAAACAGTCTTCTGTATTTGTTGATCTAGATGTTATTTTTGTCCAACAAAGCCTATGCTAAGCATTTTATTTACAGACATCGAAGAACAAGGATGAAACACCCATGGCTCTCCTAAGGTCCCTAAACTCTTATTCATAGGAGTCCTGAAGAGCACAGCCAATGGGCAGGCCTGGAGGAACATTTGGAGAGCCACTGATCCCCACCTCTGCCTCAGAAACCCAGCCGAGTGTTCTGGCAGAACCATAAGATAGACACATCTGAGGGGTGAGCTTCCGTGAGTGGCCAATACAATCCTATGCAAGTTTAATCAGATGTCAATCTCACTATATTAGTTGGTGTTTATGCTGTAGTAATTGGTTTTTAGGACAGCAATCTAAATCTGACGTCAGCACAAGAGGTATTTGAAGTTACGGGCTTTTTCAGAGATGTGTTCTCCTCCTTCCTCCTGGAATGCTGTCACAGGAAAAGTTCATCTGGTACCTGCTGTCTAAAGCATCTCCATTTCCCTAGGCTTGGAAAGGTGGCTGTTTCAATTAAAGCCTTTGAAAGTGATTTTCAATATTTGAGTATTTTTCTGTCTTATTATTTTCACCTTTACAATGTGTTTTTTCTTAAATCAGATTTAGCATCTTATGCTGTGTTGGCATGTTTACGAGTTTTATATTGTTGATTTGCATATTGCTGTTATTAATAGTTTAATAATGTTACATTGTAAAGCAGCTACAAGGTGTTTTAATAGATATAAATAGGGTAATGAAATGCAAAGACTAGTGAGAGGCCTGTCCTATTTCTACGCTGAGCTCAATACAAGATGGAAAACAGGGCCTAGCCTCAATAATGGCCTCTTGGCAATCATGCTGGCATGAGATGCTTGAAAAGCTTTTGTAGACAGTTTCAGATTTCCTGCATTTTAACTTTAGGGGGTCGTGTGCATGAAAAGATCATAAAGGTCTTCCCTTTCATTTCTCTACATCAGTTAAGAAGGATAAAGAACTTACACCCCCAGAATTACCAGTTCAGACTCGAAGCATGCTCAAAAGACCTCAGTCCAGAGTGAAGAATGTTTTAGGGAAAACAGCTTTTGGAACTTCAGTTATGTCATCGTTCCTGGAAAATAAATGACTCAGAATCTCTCCTATATGTGATCTTGGAGGTCATAGAATGAATGCTGGAAAAGAGCTACATTTGCATGGCAATTCATTATTATATTATATTATTTATATTTATTATAATGCCATTTAACCTGTGGGGTGGGGAAATCTGAGACCAAGACCTACTTCCAGTCTTATCCAGTGTTTAGCATCAAGTAATGAGTGAGGAGGTGAATATTTTGACACTTTCCTTTTTCTTGACTTTGGGTGGAAAAGCTTCTCTTTACAGGTTAGGCACACATTACAATTCCAGGAAACCGGGAGTAATGAATAAAAACCAATCTTCTCCATTCTGAAAGCAATGCTTCCAAATATACTCCTCCATTCCCACCGAGACCAATTATCTTAAATATTTAAATCTCTCTGTACATTTTTTAAAAAACCCTCCAACAAATGGTAAGATTTAATTTATTGGATAGAACTGCTATTTATTCTCTGAGGATTTAATTATAGATTGAGCTTTTGGTGTAGGGCAGAGGGTGTGCCATGTGCATTCATCTATATGAACTTGATTAGATAATGTTTGTGAAACATAGTTTCACACTGCTTTGTTTGGCAATAACTCCACCATGGCCCATGTGGCAGAGTAAACACAGAGGATTGCCGAGCACGGCTTCATAATGCCGGATTCACATCCATACATACCTAGGTATACTATGAAAAAGGGGGAAAACTCTAAAGTCATTAAGTCTGCTTTCTTCCTTAATCCCACTTACTACTTATCTGCTCCCCACCCCAATTTTACACAGAAATAAGGCAGAATAAGATCCTAAGGGCATGATCTACGCATGTTTATCTAAGAAAAATATTCTATAACCCCTAGCACTTCTCAGCCAGCCACACCGGGGAATGTGGTGGGTTGCAGGACTTTTTCTGTTGAAGCTCCATAGGATTGCACCCAAAGACTCTTTATCCAGGAACACTGGGAAACTAGCATTCAGATGATCTCCCTTTGTATGAAGAGTTCCACCAATTAGTTTTGACTAGAGATACCAGGGGATCTTCTGCATGGAAAATATCTGTTATGCTCCTAAGCCATGACCCCTCCCCAACTCTGTGATAAATCCTACAGAGTTCATTGGGCTTTCCCCCAGCACAGGGTGTCCCCCAACCTTTGTGAATCGATGGACACATTTGCAATTTTGTATGTCATAGGTGTTGTTGTGAAATGGCAACCAGGGAAGGCTTGGCTGTTCATAAAATGACTGCCACCATGGCAGCTACTGGTGACAAAGCACCCATTTCCCAGAATTCAGCACTGTAACAGGCCAATACCCCATTCTCCTCCTCCTCCATGTCTCAAAATCAGAAGGGGCAAGGAGCCAAGCAGGTGAAAGGAGACACATCCACGGGCACATCAGTGGCCATGTGCAGCGCTTTGGAGACCTCAGTCCAACCCTGCTAAGTGGGACTTCAGCCAAAATGAGCATTTTGACTTTTTATTTCCTAGAAGAACAGCTGGGGCCATTGTCTTGTCTGCAATGCCTGTCGTTTTCCTTCAACACAGCGCCTTCCATATGTTCTGGGCTATAACTCCCAGGTTTCCTGACCATTGGCCATGCTGCCTGGGGTTGATGGGAGTTGAGGTATAAAAATCTGAAGGGCACAAGAAGGGGAAGGCTTGTCTGGATATAAATAAAGAGGCCAATATTTGCCAATTTGTCATCAGCTTTCCAGATCTGATGAGTGCAATGTGTATCCAGCTGAATGAAATTCGGGAGCATGGAAAAAGTCATCAGGGGTCTAAAATATGTGGATGACTATTTCCGGGTACTCATTTTGCTTTGCTTTCAGTCTATGTTAAAAGCAACCTACTTGGAGAGGAACAAGTAGCTGTAATTATTAGAGACAAGTGTCAAAACAATATCTTTGACTTTACTTATGAGCTTCACAAATAATAAAGTTAGTTTTATCATGAAGTAGTTCAGCCCAGTGGAAAAAAGCAGATCTTGAATGCTGAGGCTGGTGTGGGAAGAGAACGATCAAGAGTTACTTTTGCCTCTAGAAACTGTTTAGATGCTTTAGGTATCCATGGAAGGACTTGCAGGTATAAATCCATTTTATACTGTTGGTTAATACAATAACTTAGAGGAAGTACACTAAGTGTAAGGAAGGCTTGGAACCAATTTTCCCCAAGCTTGGGTTTTTCTCTAGTAGCATCCCGCTCATGGATTGCCTCACTAATTAAATTCTGGCCAACCCAGATCTTTCAATGTTTACATGGTTGATGAAAACTTAGCCGTTTAAGAAGTCTTTTGGTTAGTTTGTATCAGCCTCACTCAACTTTTTGAATAGTGTACTGTTATGAGCATCAAAAGCAACAATAAAGAATTGTCTGTATTCCTTGGAGGCAGGAAGCCAGCTTAAGATGCAGCTGGAGCAGCACTAGAAGTAAAGTAGGAGTTTGCAGAAAGACTGAATGTTTGTTGCTTCCTTTTGACTTTATGGTAGCAGATGTAGGACTGGTACCTGTGCCTGCTTTCAGGAGGGGAGTCTGAGAACAAAATGCAAAAAAAAAAAAAAAAAGGTGAAAAAGATAAAATTCTCAAGCTTGTTGGCTAATCGAAAGCTATTCACCTCTATGTGGAGGCAACTCCTCCTGCGCATCTGGAGGGCTTTCCCTCACCATTGAAGGGAGTGGAAAAGCTCCTCTAGAATGGGGATCTGTGTGCACATGCCAGCCTTGCAATGTTTAATAAACAATGGACACAACTAGTCCTACAGAGACATTTTTCCTTTGTATATGTATTTTCAATATTATCATCATTCTATTATTATAATTATAAACTATTCCAAGCAGAAGAAAACTAGAACATAGATCCAAATGACATTGTGAAAATAAAAGTCAGTCTGTTTTCCTTGTGCAGATCTCTTGCAAAGGGAGGCAAGAGCTGTTTCCAATCTGCCACACCAAATGTGAATGCTCACTCACTCTTCTTGCTGGCATTCTCAGCAAGATCTCTGTGATTTCCATTTCTTTTTATAGTAGAGTATTATTCCTGTGAAGCTGATCCTCATCAAACATGACCTTTCTGAAGGTTCACATTGCTCAGCTATAAATTAAATACAAGGAACTTGGTTTGAGATTAGCACTGGTGTCAATCAGAAATTCCTTCTATCACATCTGCTCTGTGGCAGCCACAGATTGGACCTTAAACAGCTCAGCAGATGGTGAAAACTTTGAAGTCAAAAGGCTTGCAAGGAACTTCCATTTGTGGCACCATAATGACCCGTCTTCCTTTTCAACAGAAGAAATTAACTAAATTGAAAGTGCAGCAATCTCCATGCGTAAACTCCAGAATATATATTAGCAGCTTACAGGCTCTCAAGATGGAATATTGCAGGTTTCTGAAGAAATGCCCTGGGCCAGGATCATTCCAGGGATGACAGACAGCCACTCAATAAGTTTAATGGAGTAGAAAAGAAATAATGAAGAAACATATGTATTTAAGTAGATACATGACCCATGGATATACTCATGTATGTGAATGAGATTAAGTGAATGAGATTAAGAGGGTGAGTACCCAGAGGAGGGCTTTCTCAGCGGTGGTGCCCCAATTATGGAATGCGCTCCCCAGAGAGGTCCACCTGGTGCCGTCGTTATTTGTTTTTCAGCATCAGGCAAAGACCTTTTTATTTAAATTGTATTTTAATTGTTAAATTGTTAATTTGTTTATAATTTAATTGTAGGTATTTATTTGTTTAGTTAATTGCTTATAATTTGCTTATAGTTTAACTGTGTTTATTTATTTAATTGTTTAGTTTATTGTTTATAATTTGTTTATATTTAATTTAGGATGGCATTTTATAGGGTTTGCTGAGATGCACCGGTGGGGACGGGTGGAAAGGTTTTAAATATACTGTTAATTTCATATGTTGTAAGCTGCCCAGAGGCTTTGTTGCGATGGGGCGGCATAGAAATATTTTAATAAATAAAATACATACATACATACATACATGTATGTATGTATATGTATATTTATAAATACCATAGAGAACCTGCATTACCCATACTGCTGTTATACAAAGCTGGTTACCTCTTGATCCCGTTTTGTTGCATTTTATTGTTGTTTGTAAAAGGCATTTCTGTTTTGCGTGAAAGGCTTAGATTATGTGCTCTTAGTGATCCAGGTACATTTCTAGCACTATGCTCTTGTAGCATGAGTCACGAAAACACTGGTTATGGTGAAAGATCTGCATTTCCATCTTTGGTGTTTAGGAATTGGAGAAAGGCACCCCACCTTAGTCAGCCAGTTCTATTCTCCTCAAGAAATATGTCTAAGAGGACATACATAATTTGCTACAATGAGCATTATAACCGTATAACATCAGTCAGGCAAAACTGCCCATAAAATGCAAAGCAAGGGTAATAACGATGCATGCTTTTCAGCTTAGTTGACCATGACTTAAGTCCCATGGAAATCAGGGAAGATTTTTTTAAAATTTTTGTTTTTTAAAATTCAAACAAAGAGCACTACACTTAAAATACAAGCATAAACATTAACATGCAATAAAAATAATTATTTCATGATTGTGCTCCCCACCACCCAGACCACGGATACATGAAGAAGAAGAAAAAAAAATAATGAAATACTCCAGGACATTCTCCCCTTCCAAAACTGTCATGATCCTTTTGACAGCTCAAATCCTTTCCCTTTCTTCAAAACATAGTCAATGAATATACCCCAAATCTCAGGAAATCAGTGAGGATGTTTGATTACACACATTTCCTCTGTTTTCTAGGGAACCTGGCCACAGCCCCCTTTCACAGAAGCCCTGCAAGATCAACAGTTCCTTGATCTGAGGAGGCCCGATAGCATCCGGTTCTGCTACCATACGCTGACACTCCCCTTTCATTTTTGCTCACAGGCTTGATGAAAATATATTTGTGTTCTCTAGGTTGCAAAGTGGCCAGCACGCCCGATGTGCTTCTCCTTTGCTTTCATTAACACCTACGTGCAATTACAGGAGCCAGAGCTGCACTTCAAGGCAAGTTAAAACCGTCCTGGTTGATGTGACAATGTAAATGGAGGCACACAAAGCTAATCAGCTTGATATTTAACAGGTAGCAACAATCTGCAGTGCACGCTTAAATGAGCATTTACCAAATAATTACATTAGAAGGCCCTGGCTTGTTAGCCAAGCAGGACAAATGGTTGGTAACGGCCTTATTTATCATCAGCTAATTGCTTCTGATAATGTTTCAGACTTGAGTAACCAAAAAATATAGAAGGGTGACTGTTGCTACTTTCTACCAAAAGTGCTGGGTATTATTTGGAGAGAGCCTGCCTCCCTATATAGTCTCGCCAGCTTTCTACAATCACTGCTGCAGCCCAATTGATTAGATGTCCTTACTCACAAGGTAAGACCCTTCATGTATATTTGGAACTAAATGGAATGAAAAATGGAACCCTCAAACTTGGGATGAGCTTATTTCTGAACTCCAGTTTATGAGATGCTTTAGAAGACTTAAAATCTCAGACCAAAACGAAGCTAGACTATCCCCTCTTTCATACACACACACACTTTGCCTAGAAGCAGATTCTTCCACTAGCTGCGATTTAGTTCATTTTGTTGCACCCTTTTTGGCTTCAGCTGTTTTACGAGCATAAATGTTTTTTTAAATGACGACTTGAGGCAATGCAATTAATACACAATGAACCAGCACTTACCTCCTCCACCCACAAGTGTGTAAATTGTTTTATCACTGGAGCTGAGACACCTTGGCACGGGGTTTCCTCCCACTGTGCATTCACCGGCGGGTCATTTCAGGGAGGCCTCTTTACAGTGTGAAGAAAGCATGCGCCAGGACGGGGTGGGGGTGGGGGGTGGATGAAGTTCTCCCTATCCACTACACCATGCCCCAATCCAGTTTGGACTTCCCCTATAGCCGCCTTTAGGATTTTTGAGGACCATTTGGACTTAAGATAATTGCATATAATTGCAAGCACAGACTTCGAAGCCACAGTTAACATCCCAGCTGGTTTAACTGTGAAGTCATGGTTAACTCACGTGACCTGCTTTGTAAGACAGAAAATTTATCTTTTGAGTCCAGAGACCCAACCCTAAGTGTAATTTCTGTCTTGTTTGGAGAATGCTTCGTAATTTCAGTAGTCATAGTGTATTCTTAATACCTAGGCCAATGTTATCCTTCTGTCTGCTCACAAGTTCTCACACATATGAAACGGGGCTTAAAGCTGATCAGAAAGCAAAGGCCTGCCATTGTCCTTTCGTCTCCCATACCCTGTAGCAAACTGGCGATCATGAGTCTTGCATGGTGGAATATCATAGCGAAGCAAGATTCTTGCCATTCTGTCATAGGTGTCAGCTGCACGAGTGTCCATATGTGAGAAGCTGAAGCACACCTGCTACTGGCATCATAGGCTTCTTAGTAAGTGAATCAATGCTCCTTTTTTCCATGCGTACTTTCCGGCAACACCAGCACATTGTGGGTATGTTCCCAGGTCCTGCCAACTCACACTGGCAACAAATCAGAGTGGGTTGGCTGTTGTATGAGCAACCCACAATGCACCTGGCTCAATGGGGGTTATGGGCCCCATCCTGCCCCTCAATCCTCCCATGGGGACCTCAGTGCCTATTTGGGGGCTTCCTTCCCAGTATGAATGAGAGTACCAGGAGGGAAGGGTTTCATCAGGATTTTAGCAGGCGCAGAGAGGTTTGTATACTTTGCTTTCCTGCATCCCATGGTCCTCTGAGGCCCAGATTTGCGTTCACAGGATGACAGGGTAGGGGGCAGCTGGAAGCCCAACAGCTCAGTTCAGCCCAGCCTCCCACATTCCGGGAGGCCTTTGAGACTGCTGCAACACACCCTTCCCAGCCAGAAGACTTGGCCTTCGCAGAGATACCTGATCACTCAAGGACATTGACCCTGGCAGCAGGGTAGGGCTGGTGGGAGAAGGTGTTTCAAGGATGTCTCCTCAGGTCCTCTTGGCTGGGCAGAAATGCTAATGAACTGATTTCCCTACCAGGACCAAGAGCGAATTCATAATGGGTGTTCAAGGATGGGCTGGACATGCACATGGTAGGCATGCCATGAGTGGAGTCGGGTGGAGCCAGAGGTCAGACTAGATGGCCTGGGAGGTCCCTTCTGACTCACTCTGTTTCTATGTTTCGATAATGGCCACTAACCTGGGCAGGTTTTCATAGCCTTAGCAGGAGGCACAAGATCACAAGCTTCCAGCTTCTAGTGGGAACAGGAGGATGGCACAAGACGGTCCTTGGGAAGCCTTTTTTTGAGGTTGTAAGCCGCCCCGAGGCTTGTGGCAAGGGACGGCATATAAATCTGTTAATAAATAATAAAAAAAATAAAAATAAGTGCATGTGGGGTGACTGAGCACTCAGCCTGTTTGGTTTATGCCTTGAGAGGTAAGCAAAGGCTCCTTGACGGCTGGAACGTGTGCATTTTGGCTGCCTGTGAGAAAGCTGGGTGCTCATGAGGGGCATTACAGCATTAAAAGAACCCTGAGAGGGCTCTGGCCATGATTACTGAAGGCCAGGAGAGAACAGGTTGCAGGCCTGAACAGTCTGAAGACTGCAATTCCAATTTCCTGTGTGCTGCAAAAAACAAGCCTAATTAGAAAAGCTCCCCCGTTGACATTTTTCAAAAAACACACGTTAAGTGCCATAATGTATTTAAGGTTAGGTCTAGTTTCATATTATAGCTTAGACTCATTGACGGTCATTTTGGAGGTATTTGGATAATTTTGCCTGATAATTTGCACACAACGTAGTGAGACAAATTTAATATCCGTCAAGACATTGGGAAGCAAAATGTTGGTCCTTGCTATCTCAAATTAACCTTTTGTGATTTGAGTTAGAGTAGGTAAAATAAAATATGTTCAAGATATGACAGTAAATGAAAAGGCATTTCAATATTAGGAAAAAATACTTTAAAATAAATAGCTGGGTGATGACTTTGATGTGCTAATCTAAAGTGATAATTATTGCCTTGTGAATAATGAATAAATATTTTACTGAAATGTGTTCTAATGTGCTCATGTGATATTGCCTTTTCTCTCATATGCCTTGGTAATGTGTCTAATGAAATCACGGTGACTTAAAAACTCTGTTAATGCGTATCATTATGTATTGTTTAAAAATTGCTGTAAATGATTTTGATTTAATGTCTGTTGCATTATTCATTTATGTATTATATTTATTTCCCTCTTTTTCCTTTCAAGGAACTCAAGACAGCTTACATAATTGTCCATCTCCTCTCTATCTTCTCCTGTGAGGCAGCTTGGGCTGAGTCTGTGACTGGCCCAAAGTAACCCAGGAAGCTCCAAGGCCAAGTGGGCACTAAAACCCAGATCTCCAGAATCCCACTTCCACACTCTTTACGCCACACTGGCCCTCTTTTGCATGTAGACTATTGTTACATGTAGAAACAAATCCAGCAGTCATTCTATCTAGAGATCTGTGAATCAGCAAACTCAACATTCTCCTAATTCCAGTTCTAAGGCCAACGTTTCTAAGCATTCCGGTTCTTTGCTTGAGGACTGAAGAGGATTTCTGATCCAGGCTCTGACACCAACCAGACAATCCCATCAGAGTATAGTGATTTGCTCAAGCAAGCCCAGTCAGGCCACCAATTGGTTTTTCTGCAATTAGAGATGGACGGAGGAGGCTGGTAATGGTGGTAGAAATAAGCAGTCTGCAACAAGGAAACTTTTTAGAAGCCAGATAAGCCACTGAAGAGTGATCAATACTGCTGTTGGAAAAAAGGAGTCCTCTCCTCCCTTTCGTTTATGATACAATAAGGCCAAAATTCAGAATATTGCCTCTCTTGCTAAATCAGCTTCATTTTTGCATGCCTAAGTATGAAGTTTTCTAAGGGCAGATTTGACGGAAAGGATTCATTGGGAACATCTCTTTTCTTCGGCATGTCCTCAGGACTAAATAGCACCTTCTATGTCTCTGCCTAGCCTGCATTAACTGATAATGCAAGCATCTGATGTAGTACTTAATTATAACACACCTCTGGGGGATATCTCAGCCTTCTTCTTTGTAATGATAAAATATTTTTTCTTCCTTGCAATACAAAAACAGTCTCCGTTTAATAATAACCCTGTATTGATGCAAAGCATAGATATTCTGCAGTTAGAGAGAAATATTTAGCACCTGAGGGCTCGAACAGGGAGCTGCCTGGCTGAGGCTGCAGTCTTGTACTCTCTTACTAGAGAATAACACCCTCTCAACCCAGGAAGACTTTCTTTGGCGTAAATATGCCTACGATGGTGCTGTAAGAGTTTATTGTATTATCAGCCTGAGCCTGCAATGGTACGTGTACTTATTTTGGAGCAAGTCTTGTTGAACTCAGTGGGAACAAACCCGCACAGAATCGAGCAGTTACCAGAGCTTGTGGTATCACGTTGGTGGAAACACAGTAGTCACCTCTTAAGAGCAGTGTTGATTTTTTCCTTGAAGGAAATAATTACCCCAGACATTGAGAATTTTTCCATAATGTTGCTGAATAAATACTTAACCATGTACATACGTAACTGGTGCATTATTAGGAAAAGAGATTCTCTGTGCCATCATGATCCACATGTAATTTTTCCATGGATTTGTAGTACTAGAGCATGTTTTATGGAGCGGAGGAATCTTCATTCTTCCAGAACTCCGAGATGTTTGGTTAAAGAGAGGGGAAGGAGAAGCCTCTTGTGTGCCGAGTCTGCCATGCAAACAAACAAACCAACAAACAAATGGAGGGATGGAGAGTGTCTGCCTGGAGGAGGGCCTTCCCTGCTGTGGTACCCAGGCTATGGAATGCGCTCCCCAGGGGATTTTACCTTGTGCCGACTTTATACTCTTTTTGGCACCAGGTAAAGACCTTTTTATTTAGTCATCATTTTAATAATTAAGGATTTTAGATCTTTTAAGATCTGATCACAGTCACATGTTCTTTCCTTTTTCTTCCTTTCTTCCTTTTCTTTAGCTTTATGAAAGTGTTTGTTTTATGTTTGCCTGTTATCTGCTGTTTTAATTATCATATTATTGTATTATTATATTACTATTTTAATCATTGTAAGCTGTCCTGAGACATTTTATCGGGAAGGATGGGATAAGCATGCTTTGAATGAATGAATGAATGAATGAATGAAAGGCACTCGAAGTTACACTCCCTCTTAGGGCTGGTCTTCCTGTTCCCCTCCCAACACACACATGGCTGTGTAGGATCTGCTTTCCCCCCTGGCTGGGAGCTGTTCATGTGCGCTGCATCAGTCAGCCTGGTGAGTCTTTTCCACCCGATCAGCCTTCTCCCTCCCAGTATGGCAGGGGTGGGAAACCTCTTTCAACCCAAGCACTGAATTACGTGTTGGCGAACCTCTCTGGGGGAAATGCATCTGCCTTTCTGGGTAGGGAGTGGCCAAGGGCAAATAAAACATAGCAGTGGGGGCAGGCTATGAACCGATACAGGCACATTGAACACAAGGCTCTTCTTGCTGGCAGCTAAGTCTTAGGAGAAGCATTTCAACCTTTTTCAGAAGGGGAAAAACGCACAAAAGTCAGGAACCCCAAAGAGGTCAGCAGGCAATCAGGTGCTGAGGGAAAGGGGTGCGGCTTGGCAAACGGCCCTGAGTATCTGGGGATCCCTGGAGGGGGATGCCGGGAGCCGGGAGCTCCCCACCACTGCAGCAGGGGGCTGCAATCAGCCCCTTCTCCTGGTTCACCTGAACCCTGACCCTGAACTTGTCATGCACTGCAGCCGTATGAAGGGATACTCGGTAGCTCTGGGACCAGAGGGACAGATTCCTAATATCTGGGAAATATTGTCTATTCAGAAGAGTCTTTCCCACAACCTAATAAAGGGATCTGTTCCATCCACCCCACTTACTAAGCCCACCGTGATAATAATCATTCATCAACAAACCACGAAAGCCTATTTCAGAGTGTCAGCAGCTCCTTTTATCCTTGTACTGTTGGTGGCTTCCCCCTCACAAACACGGCTCTGGTGCATCACTTAAAACATACAAAGTAAGCATGAAAGAATCCATTTAGACTTTTGTCTAAATTAACCTGCTCGTTGAACCAGAGATGCTGGGTAATTTGAATGCAGGGCAAGTTTATGCTTGCAGGTACCTGGGGAGAGATCTATTATCATGAACATACAGTGAAAAGCAAAGCAGAGTTTTACGTGGCTGCATTAACTGCTCAGTGTGGGTCAATCTTTTTTATTTTCTCTTAAAACTGGGTATGGGCAACAGTAATGATTTCCGGTGGATGAGAGCTTTCTCTCCTGCTGGTGGGATTTTTTTAAAACTAAACCTCTGAGCCAGGAAGGTTACTGGCGGGACAAGGGAAAGGGGCTGCTACAGACTGAACCACACCAGCAGAAAAAGAAATGTGCATCAATGCATCATGAGTGTGTATGTAGAGGTATGAATAGCAATAAATCGGCCTTATTGAAAGGAAATTACCTGTGAGTTGCATATATCCCTTTAATATATGCATTCATGATGCTGCAGTTCTGTGAGAAAAAGGAGGTCCTGCTCTCTGTTATGGAAAAATAGAACAAGGGGTTCTTCTCATGGCATCTCTTGTGACTGAATCTTTGCACATGTATAATTCACATTAGAAGCATGTTTCAAATCCACAACAGCTTCATTAATCAAGGTAATCCGTCCCCAAATACAAGAGTTCTGAGTTTTAATACTCATTACTGGTGTGGTCTATTGATTGATATTATCTGTTCAGATCAAAAAATTATGTTAGACTAGCAGGAAAAACATGAATGGAAAGCAAGTAATTGATTCTGTGTACCATTTGTTAGAAAGCCAAGAATGTTGATTGTCCGGCAATGGAAAAGGACTGAAGGTGCTTTGTTTGCTTCAATGGGAAATGCTGAACACTGGTGACGTGCTCTCAGTTCTCTTATGTGCACCAGGGGGCAGTTAATTTTCTTTTTTAACTTCAGCTAGTCATAATTAACTTAGAACATGTAGTTGGATTCATATGTCCATCATTAAACACAGCTAAGGGCACAATCCAATACTTTCCACTGCAGAGGGTTGTATGCGCCCAATGAAAGAATGAAGCATGGTGGTGTCACCACAGTGCCTTGCAAAATGCAGTCCTTCTGCACAGATGTCTGGACGAAGCAACAAGGAGAGGAATGGAAGGAGGCTGGGTCACTGAATGATATCAACTGTTGCCTCCAGTCTTCTCATCTCGCCTTCTCATCCCAGGGACACCCGGGCAGTGCAAACCTTCCTGAGGGTGGATCTTTTGGGAATCTTTTGGGAAAGGAAGTGTGTGTGTGTGTGTGTGTGTGCATGCCGGGGGGGGGGGGGGCGGGGAGGGTCTGTTTGGAATCAGCTCTTCACATGGGCAAGAACTACTCTCAGAAACCAGAGGGAGTGACTTCAACTGATAACACTTGAGAATGGCCTTCTTTTGAAACACTCCGTATCACCAAAAACCAAACCAAACCAAAAACAAAAAATATCCTGGCTAGTTCAACTGAAGGTCTGAACTTCAAAAGCTATCTGTTTAGATCTGCTGGAAAGGGAAAAGGGGAGAGGTGGGCTCATGCCAGGAGCTGCAGCTAGGCTATTGCTGTCCAGGGAGGGTCCTGGTTGGCTTAGCAGGCTGAACTGATAAAGAGAGAGAACTTCCCTTCAGCACAGCCAGGTGAGGCTCCCCTGATGGTACTCTCTGCTGCAGTCTGCCAGCTCCCTTGCCTCCTCATAGCCTCCTGTCTTTCAGTGATGCTCACATGATTATGTTCTGCCTTGCAAGCTTTTGGTTTCCTGCTCCTCACAACTATTCTAACCCTCACAGTTTGTTATATAATTCCAGTCTCTAGCTCAGTTTCCTTTGTCAGATGGAAGTTCCTACCATAGTAGATCTATTCACAGGGATCCTAGGAACACTCATGCTGAGGACCATTTGGAATTTTGAATAAGTGTCATGGGCATTCTCACAAAATGGCTGCCATGGGGGGTTTGATCTTTCACAAAATGGCTGACAATCATGAGCTTTACATTTCTGCCTCCTTCTCCGTAGTTTAACTACCACTCTTCTTTTCTCCAAGAGCCCAATCTCCAAGGTAAGCATTGTCTGGAACTATACATGCCTTCCTGGAGCCTCTTTCCTTCAGTCCATCCAAGGGAACCATTCTACATTTGCCAAATTATTAGGCCTTAAATAGCATACGCTGATAGGATGCATTAACTTGACAGAAATTGCCTCTCCTGAACTATGCCACTACACTATATAATGAATAGCCAGTTAGACTGTAGATACCTCCTAGAAGAATCCTTTAAATGTTATTTTTGGCACCTTTCATTAAAATGGAAAGAGCTATAAGAAATTCAGTTCATGGCAGCCAGCCAGCCTACAACTCAGGGAATTACTTTCCCACAAATTTTGCCTTAGTTTTACAAGGTAAAACTCTGTTTATACATAGCCAAGATGAAAATCAGGCTTTCAACCTTGGGTAGGGGGAACCTTATTAAAATATGTACATTTTGGATTGTCAAACACTAGCCCCCCACACCAATGCCTGTTTCCCCTAAGGAAACACTGCATTAGCATCCATTTCAATCACAAGTGTCAATGGGTCGTAGGTTGCACGTTATCCAGCCTGCAATTGCGCTCTAGGGAGAACAATGGCACATGAGCTGCCGGCAATATCTCTATATCCCATCCATGCCAAGAAACAAGCCAGCCCAATCATTATTAGGGATGAGTGGGCATTGGAATTGGGGAGTGCCTGAGTAACTTTTTACAGCTCTATCCTGTGTTTCTTTCAACAAATTCAAGGCAGGGTGCATGAGTTCCTTCTGCAATGTTATCTTTGCAATGATGCTGTGATGTAAGTTGAACTGAGAAAGAAGGTTAGGGCCCGGGTCACACAGCAAGAGCTGCATGGTTGCGTGGGAATTTGGTCACAGTTCTTCGCATGCCTGGTCTTATGAATATAGGCCACACAGGCTTGCAATATGAGTAGAACTGAGGCGAGTGCAACCCACCCTGAGCAGTCCCCCTACATCAGTTCTGCTCCACTCACATCCCACCCCAGACCAGTCCTCCTTCCTCAAGATGCGCTGCGTGGGATACTACCCATGTTCTTTGGCTGCAATGTTCATACTGTTGATTTCAGCCCTTTGGGCCACCAAGAAGGCTTCTAAGTCAGTTCTGAACAGTACAGTGTCTTGAAATTCTCCACCCTAGCTCTGGGGAGATGAATTGCTGGGACGATTTCACCAAACTTTTCCAGGGGAAATATAAGTTGCAGCATAGCTTCCTCCTCCTCCTCTTCCTCCTGTTCCTGTTCCTCCTCATTTCCCCTCCCCCATCTCTTAATTTGGACTGGTGCCCATTTGGCATCCTCCACAGTGCAGATGTGAGAGGATAATGTTGTGTCCAAGGAAAAGATGGTGGAAGGGCTTTGCCAAAACCTGTCCCCTAGTTTTCTTCCTTCGTGAAATGTCTGTCCACTGTTCCGCCTCATTCTCAGGGCATTTTGTAACTCATTCTTTCTAGAGTTTTTGGACTGACCTAGAGCACTGTGAGGTGGCTGACAGTGATGTGCAATGAAAAGAAAAAAATGCACACACGCTTCTCTCCGTTGCTCTGCAGCCTCCCAGGCTGCCTGTGCTTCCTGATCTGAAAAGGCCCTCTAGGAGGGATCATTTCATTACTGTTTAATTGAAGTGCCGGGAGCTGTGGAGGATGCAGGCTGCTAGAAAGCTGCTTGCGCTGCAAAGGCAGGGCACTCGTGATCCCTTCTCAGCCACTTCATAAGCGAGCAGAAGGAACTCAAGCCCAGCCCATGAGCATTTGCTCTGAAATGTCCTGTTCTTCTGAATTTCTTTCTGAGAGGTATTTCTGTTCTGTCCAACTGCGTAGGAACAGTCAAAAAGTCCAGAAGAAAATCTTGGCGCAGCAGTGCTTGTGACCTAAACTGCGGCTTTTCACCCCACTAAAACATAGAAGGAAAGTGCTCCATCACAGACCACACCAAATCACTAATGGACTTATTTCAGCAGATAATTGGCCAGACCTGTAATAGAAAAGGAACTGAAAGGAAGGCTTAACCAGCAATTTCTAACCCTGTGCTCCTTTGTTGCAATCCAATATTTAATTTACCAGAAAATGCAGTTTATCTTGTTCTACATTTGGGGAGCTGCTTATGCATTTGAATGGTTTCCCACTGTTGAAGGATATCGTTTATAGAGCTCTATATATACAGCTCTAAACACAGAGTTATATGCAATTCATAAAGTTCAAAGTTGTGTGATAGCAACGCAGCCAGGAGACAGCTCAGCACAATTTAGTGCTTTGAATCCTTTTTCATATATTGCGTACATCTTCACTTATTCATATGCTCGCCTTCAAGAAAAGTGCAAGCGCAGCAGAAATCGGTGGTTTGCCGCACCATCTGTGGCTACTCATGCTGAGCAGGAATTTGGAGCCGCCAGTTCTGCATCCACTGCTCCATGGTGGGCACGCCAGGCCCTTGCCATCTATCACATCGCTCTCATGCAATGTGGCAGAGAGTCACATTTCCGCCAGTGGACCTGTCGGGGTGGAACAGATGCTGGTACGAGCCAAGAGATGCGTTGCCCCAGCTGCCGCTTACTGCTCAGAACACGTGTGAGTGTGCAGACAGATGGGAGGCCACAGGACCATGCTCTTTTAATTGGGGAAGCTTGGACAGTAAACATAAGCCTCCTTACCAAAGTGCGGAAATGATGCTGGTCACTTGGAAATCTACCAGTAAGAGAACCCCTGGAGCAGAATCGAGGACAATATAACAAGGATACTGGGAGAAGGGAAAGGGGAGCCCTCCTTTGCAACTTGCCTGCTGATTGGGACAAACCGTTTGCTCCCCAACTTTTCTAAGCAGAATGCTTGAAAGTAGAAAGTGGAGAACAGGGGGCTTACTCAGCGATTCACCTTTGCTCTCTTAATATTTATTGTGCCTTTTGTACATACGTTATTCGAAACACTGCAGCTCTCCCTCAAAGTCAACTGTGAGAGTCAGATGGACATGCCTGTTTTATCCACGAACCATCAGCAGTGTGAGGCGGTGTGCTGTGCGCCCCCGACCGTGAGGGGCTCAGGTGCACCCCTGGTCATATTATACAACCTGCAAAGCGACTTACTTCAGTGCTGTTGGTAGGAAGGATCCCACCTCTCTGTCTGCTTTGCTACAGAGAGGAGCAACCAGCCAAGGAAATCTCAAACCTGAAGGAAAGGCAGGCAGTCATGATGCCATCTGCCTTTCCGTGCAGTCCACACGTGCATCTCCAGGTGCTATTGGCCTGTGACTTCCATCAGCCCCGGCCAACAGACTGAGCTGAGGTGAGTTCCACAACTAGGTGGCAGGACCACTGCCCTTATTCCTGCAGAGATCTGGTCTGGCCCTGGTCACACAAGCCTTTGGGATATGTCATTTGGGCTACCTTGACACACTCCATGAAAAGCTGCCTTTGAAAACTGCTTGGAGACTTCAGCCGGTCTGAAATGTAGCCGGGCTGCTCTCTGGGCTTTCTTACAGGGAAGCTCTTTTGTGGCCATACCTTTGCTGGCTAATGTTCTGTTTTGTGGTACAGTGCAAAAGGCTGGTCATGACCAATAAAGTCCTTCTCGGCTTGGAAGCAGGCTTCCTAAAAGACCATCTTCTTCCACATGAGCCTGCCCAGATATTAAGATCTTGGAGGAGATCATTCATTTGGTGCTGGCCACACTGGAGACACGTCTGGTGGAGATATGAGACAGGACCCTCTAGCACTCTGCTCTCAGACTCTGGAACTCCACACTGAGGGAGTCCAGAATGAGCCCTTTTCGGTTGACCTTCATTTGGCAGGTTAGCACTTCTGCATTCAAGTAGGCCTCGGTTGTAGTTGCTGGTCCTTTGCTGAACGGAGCAATTTATTTCCTTTTCTTGTTTTTCAATTATGTTTTTATTTATTTAATGTTAGCTTTAATTAAAATGCATTGAACAGATTTAATTATTGGCTGCCTTTCGGTATAGAAATAGCATGTAAATTTAACCAATCCATCTGTCATTTAACCTTTTTTATCCTTTCTCTTTCTTTCTCTCTTATATAGACATAGATTCTTGTTTCAGGTTACAAATTAATAAATTAAACAATATTGGGATGGCCACAGGTTACCTGCCCAACCAGATTTAAATAGAAAAGCATGAATAGTTTTTAATTTGATAGTTCAGAAATTCCAGTAGCTAGGAGGTATTTCTACCTCTAACATTGTATTAGCTTTATCTTTTCCTAAGGAAAATCTTCAGGTCCTTTGATTCTTTAACACATTCAGTTCAACTTGAGCTTCATCCCTTTTCTAAGTACTTATCACTTTCAGCAGTCCTGGATATATACCTATTTAGTTACATATTCTTTAAGGCAAGAACGCTCCACTATTATGCCCTGCAGCAGTAAGTCATACCTGTACAGAAAAAGAAGAAAGGGGAGGGGAAAAATAATTCTCAATTTCATCTGAAAAGTACTGAAACTGGTGACCTAGTTCAGTTTCATCTCTCTGTTCCTCCTTGGAAACCATTTTCCCTCTTCCAGTGACAAAATTATGGAAAACAACTAGGAAAAGAAACATAGAAATGCTGTAAACACAACTTGAAATGACCTGAGTTTAAATTGTGTGGTAACAGAAATATTGGCTTGGAAGACAGACACGAAGTGTACAGATTCAGAAGCTGTGGAACAGAATGAAGACTCTTCACTAATTTGGAGGTTATGGTAGAATAGATAAGTTCTAGAATAAAGAAGTTTTGGCTCTTGAATAACCTTTGCTGTGGTACTGCTGCCTTCATGGCATGGTGGGGGAACCTCCCTCTGTTGGGGGCCATTCTGCATCAACTATTAAGCTGTATAGAAATAAGAACCAAAACCAGAACCAGAACTAGAATCAGAGGACAATCTAGCATATGAACTAACCAGTCTAGCACATAGAAGGACCATTGTTAAGATCATTATTCAGTGCCCTTTTCTGGATCTCTCTGCCTTTGGAGATGAAGTAAGGACTGGCTGTAGGTTCTTGTCAGCTCTGACTCTCTGATTTTGGAATGTATGTTGACTCTTTTGGCAAAAAAGTAAAATGTAATTGCCATTGCACTTTTATACATCTCCATCCAGGATCCTTTCCCCTCCCCTCCCCTCCCCTCATTATTGATTCTTCCTTCCCTTCCCTTCCCTCCTCATTATTGATATTTAGCATGCATGCTAAATATTGCTTGCATGCTGAAATATTGATATTTAGCATACGTGAGGAAGCTCTCAGTTTTGCTTCCATTATGCTGTGCACTGAAGCGCTAGGTAATAAGTAATAGCAATAAAACTTGACTGAAATGCAAGCCCAATGGCACGTCGTAAACCATTCTTCAGAAGCTGGAGAGAAACAAGCCGCACTAGAATCCCTGCATCTGTGACCACGAGCCCCCTCCCAAACCCCCGGCCCTGCCAGTGCTGGCACGGCAGCGCCGGCTGGCAATATGGCAACAGGAGCCTGCTGGTCTCTCTGAATAGTCTGAGTTCGCATTCAGCAAACAGCTGAACCTTCGTGGGCTTTTCTTTTTAATTGGCAGCTCAAGCATAACAAATGAAACAAAAGTTATATTTAGAGCCATGAATAAGGCTGCATTATGAGGGAAAGAACATACAGTACAAATAGACGAAACCCAGGCAGATTCATTATTTGTTTCTTCAGGCTCTTCTCTACCTGAGTGTGCATCTGAGAACATGGCAGCGGATCTTTGCAAGCATTAAACTCAACGTGGCACGGGCATTAAAAAACGAATTTGTTGTTCATGGCTGATGACAGCACAGCATAGACTTTGCAGCGGTTACTTCTAGCAACAGCTCAGCTGAGCTTTTAAAACAGCTTTCACCAAGCTGGTGCTGTCCAGATGTCACTGCTTATCAATGACTGCTTATCATTGCATATGTTTTAAGTTGCTATGAGCCGCCCCGAGGCTGCTGCGAGGGGCGGCATACAAATATGTATATAAATAAATAAATAAATAAATAAAAATAAAATCCCCAACTGGAATGACTGTGCATGATTGGACTTGCAGTCCAAGTCACCTGGAGAGCACAAGGTTGTGGAAGGCTGTATCAAAGGGTTATCTTTGAATGGGTGAAAGTGACTTTTTGCCCTTTTTTGTTCCAAGCAAATGCAGAGCAGAATAACTTTCAAAAATCGTTCTGTTTGATTATTAAAGCGCATTTGCTCCCGGGGTGGGGGTGGGGTGGGGGTGGGGGGGCTTTCATGCAGACGAGGGAAGTGCTCATATGTGTAGGCATACTTTGGATTCTCTGTGAATAGGGACTCCAAAGGTTGGTGGCATGTTTACCTCCATGATCTCCATAGATGGTACTCTTTCAAGCTTCATACTTGGGTAGCATTCATACTTGCTATACTTTGGTCTGGGATATGGTTCCAGAAAGAGCGAAATCTTTCTCGGTAGCTCAGTCTTCACTGAAAGAGATTCCTTGATGGGATTTACTCGCATATAGAGTAAACAGATGCATCTGATTGCAGTGTTAAGGTATGATTCTTTTATAGAAAGATCCCAAATTGTGGCCAAAACCTTTTCAATGCCACTCTGATTTCTATCCAATTAACAGCCTGTCTTTACAGCAAACTGGGTGCATGGGGCAGACTGTGCTTCTTATTCCTCTTTCAGGGTAGGAATCACTTAATAACAGGTAATTCAGGCTTTTCAAAAGACCAGATTTCTGATCAATGGGAGGATTAGCAAAACAATGTACTTCCTTTTGGCACATGCAACCTGTCCCTTTCAAGATAATTGCCCGGTAATTTGGCAATTTTGTAACTCCCCTTTATAAGGCAATTAACGTCTGCAAGGAAAAGAATCAGCGCTGCCTTATGAGGGCACCACTCCGTTTAGGTGTGCAGCAGTGCTTTGCGTTTTTTCCCCTGGCAATGCGCATCCTCCAGCATTAGACCATGCAGTGAACACCCCGCCAGAGGCAGAACTGTCGGGATCACTGGGTCAGTCTGTTTTCGGCCCATACCACTCGCACGTGTGAACCGTCCCCATTCCATTCCATTCCTTTCCATTCCATTCCATTCATTTCGGCATCATCGCTTTATATTGTAAAAATATCCTAAATGAGCATTTAAATCCTTCACTTACTGCGCTATATGAGGTGATCCAAGGGCTGCCATTAAAGTTAATGAGGTGAGTCCATATCTTGTCATACTTAGAGAACTCCTGGTGAAAATAGGGGTGTTTGTAAGACATGAATAATTTGAGTCCAATTGATTTCCATGGGTCTAGCCCTTCCATGGATCCTGAAGTCTCTTTTTCTTTCAGGTTTGCAGTCTTTAAAAAGATCACCACAAGTAATTGGTGGCATCCAACTTCTGCCATGTGAACTGGACTGCAAATGTCCCCGGGAACAACAGGATCTGATGACATGATGTCCCTCCTAGAGACATAGCATGGGGGAAAACAGTTTTTTAATTTGGCTTTTTATTATTGCCCTGATATCCCAGATTTTCCACTGTGGAATTCTAGATTACTACTGTATGTGTGGTTCCCAGGTGGTCTCCCCTCACTCCGCACTCCAGTGCTGACCAGATCCGTATCTCCTTATGAGGTTGGTGCCTCATATACCTTCAGGCCATACGCTGTAGTGTGAACCCAGTGGAGGGTGAGGGGCAGAGATCCTGTGACCCTGGCAAGCAGAACAGCTCATCATCACCATCCGTTTCAGACCCCATGTGACATACACACGGCAGGAGCTGCATGCCAGCCACTTCATGCAGCCACTTCGTGCTTTACAAAGACTCCAGAACAGTAAAAATAATTAATGAAGATGTTAAACATCTAAAGGCAGCCCTCCGACCACCTCTTAAGTATTTTGATGCAAATTTTAACGTACAGTACTGTAACTATTCCAAAACTTCACTGCCAGATTTTAGAGAAATAATAATTAAAATAAATAATGATTTCACTTATTCTATTTCTCCTTTCCCCAAGTGTTCCATTGACCATTGTTTTACACTGAATTGATTCACACAGCTCAAGGGTTGAGTGTAGGTTGTTGCTGAGCCACTGGTTGTTGTTATTGAAATGTGGGTTATTGTGTTACCCACACAAGTTGCTGAGATAGCAACCCATGGTGAACAATCCTGAGATCATAAACCAATGGTAAATCACTTCTTCTCATCATAGATTGCTCATGCTTAACAAGCAATGGCTTGCTAGTGTGGCTGGATTCAGACATTATTACTTACATTTCAACTACAACCCATGGTTCAATGACAGCCTACATGCAAGCCTTGATATTGCATTGTCTAAATGCAGCCAAAGTGGGCTAGATTGATTGGGTTCATGTAATACAATAAGCCATGGTGGTCTGTAAAAAAGAGACAGATTATCATGCTGTGTGAACCCAGCCAGAGTGGTTAACAAGTCATACTACCTGGTTAAAACAACCCATGCTAGCTCATAAGTCACCAGTGATTGGGTTCAAGGTATAAGTTAAAGGAGCCTGTAAATAGAAACTTAGGAATAATGGTTTAGAATTAAGGTTTGTGGCTTGAGAATAGTTTTGATTCCCTTAACATTAACCAGGACTTTATTTTTTTAATTTTCAGAGAGAATGAGAGAGAGTAGAAGTGAGAGAGAGAGCTCCCATCACAATGCCACCTCTTCCAAAACTTGTTAATAAAAATGTACATTAAAGTTTCTAAATGAGTTTTTAAACCCTCCTTAAGAGGAAGGGAAGGAGGATGCCATAAGAGTACAATGCCAATTGCATATTGAATATTTGAAATATCTGGAAGGACATCTATCTATCTATCTATCTATCTATCTATCTATCTATCTATCTTTGATGCGGCATATCCAAAGGGCCACTGTGCCTTTTCTCGTTGAGCTCTGCTTTGCAGGAATCAAGCGGATTTTAAGCTGGAGATAAATGAAGAGTCTCGTTAGACTCACCCTTACTTTGAAGCAAGTGGCCAGGAGAACCTCACTGACAGCTCTTACTATTATTAAAGCTTAAAAAAAAACCTTTAATGCATTAAAGAAGGAAGGCACTGTGAGTCTGCATAGAGACCTTCAGCCTGCTCTAGCAGAGAGAGATCCTGATTAATGGAAAATGAGATGGTCTGTTTTAAACTAAAATGGGAATAGTTTATTTTTCCAACCTCATTATCATTTGCCCTAGTTCCTTTTCTGCATAAGAGGGGAGGTTTAAAATAAACAAAAAAAAATGCCACAAATGTAAATTAATCTTGTGCTGTTTCTCCTCTGTAATCTTTGTTATTGTAATGAGCATGTACAGTAGGAAGAAACATAAAACAACAATTTTAAAAGATGAGGAAATCATTTTCAACAGGTACGTTCAAATGATAATGAGGAAATTGTGGGAATGGAGCCTGTAATTGCCTGCTTTGCATTTTAGCGAAAGAGTTGCGGCAAGGCACCTGCCACTTAAAATAGTACGGCGGCATTCCTAGGACACCTGACATTTGTGCACGCGCGTGTGTGTATGTGTGCAAGTGCACCTGATGTGCAAGAGGCTATAGGTCCGCCATGCACTAAGTCCACAGTATAGCATGACTCTGAGAGGAGGACCTTGCTTCCAGAATGTCACTAGCACCCTTTCTTTGCACTGGTTGCTTCTGCGCGTTACATTTTAACGTGTCAGAAAATGCCTGTCTGAGCCTAAATTCTACAGCTCCTAACTTTGCCCTTTTGCCAATAAGTGAATAAATAATCATGAAGTTCTGAAAGCTGGAGATACTGAGTCACAGTAAATTAAAAAAGAAATGTGTGGGGAAGAAAATGTGAAACCGCACAAGCTTTGAAAGGTTTAAATGTTTCAAAAGTAATTTGCCATGATATGCTAGCCAGGCTTACAGAAGGAGCTTGATCTTCAAATAAGATGTTAGCTTCATATTAGATGTTAGATTCATGAACTCATTGAATGCTTGAGAAACAGACCCCCACTCCCAACCAGCTGAACATGGCCAAATGTGGTGTCATGGTGTGCAGGCAGTTCTCAGGTTATGATCAAGTGCTGCTCCTGAGAAAATGGAAACTTGTCTTAAAGTCAAATTAGTATGTAAGTCGGATCACATAAAGTTGGCCCTCCACATTTGCAGGAGTTAGGGCACAGGACCTCCATGAAAGTGGAAAAACTGTGAATATCTGTAGCCAGAGTCCCTGCCACCCATACTTTACAGCAAGGAAATGCTGGAGAGAATTCCCTCTCCAAATGGGTGGGGCAGGAAGACCTGCTTTGGGAGCCTCTTCCTCCCCCCTCTTGCTTCCTCTCTCTCTGTGGTGATGCTTCAGAGGCCCTTCTTCTCTGCCCTTTCACTGTTTCTCTATGATGATGCTTCAGAGGCTCTTCCTCTCTGCCCCTTCACCTTGTCTCTCTCTCTCTCTCTCTCTCTCTCTCTCTCTCTCTCTGGTGATGATTTTCTGGAGTAATTCTTTTAAATTAATAGACTTTATGGCAGGTTGTTTCTAAGTACAGGGTCACATGTTCATAACTCAGGGACTGCCTGTATTACTCAAAGATAATTTGGGATGTTCTCCTATGCATCTTATACAGGAAACGATCCCACAACTCCTACCATGCACCAGCTGTTAATCTGGAACTGCAAAGGGCTAAGTAATTTACTAACGAAAGACTGAAGAGGCTATTTCAAACTGCAGGTGGTTAATTTGATCTGGAATGGTTGAATGACCTGAATGAGGGTTTTGGGAAGACCTACTGGAAGACCACCAAATAGGCCCCAGACAAACATATAAAAGGATCCCAGACTTATATTCTAGATCACTGAAATAGGCAACAAGATCCTGAAATTGTGATTTTATGCCAATTAACATTGTGTTGCTACCTCTAACTTTAAAAACTGGCTTTGAAAAAGAAAACACAACGCAGCAGCCTTTTGTTAACAGCTTTTCGCAGAGCACTAGCTGGGTCATGGCAAGTTCTTTCTTATGGGATGATTAATACTAAGCAACAGTGAGGAGAGCGAGCTGCCGCTTGGACGTGAATCAGAAAGAAAGAAGTCTATACTAAGCTGCTCATACGGCGCACCTGCGCTGATCAGGTATGCTGAAGCAAGCCCTAATTCAGTACCTTTTGGTTTGGGAAACCGTAGCAATAGGCTGGACAATGAATTGGAAGAGGGATAAATGGCATAGATGACCAACAGTGACTCAAGTTCAAGGAAGATGTACCATGAGAATGTATCAGTCAAAATAATGTGCCCAGTTAGTATAACTTCAGTAAAGTTTTTTTTAAGATTCTCACATTAATTCTTTACTGAAAATGCTGAAGATATTCCCAAAACATGTGAACATAAAATGTGAGATTGTTGGGAAATGGTTATACAGCTCATTTCTGTCTGATGAATGAGTACTCCTACTAGGCATGCATGTTATTTTTGATCGAAAGACAGTTGTCTCACCAATCATTGGACCAGAACAAGAATATAAAGGCCCAGTTTTGCTTGGCTGTCACACTGCTTCACTTGGACATCCAGGCCCAAACATCTGGGAAGTTATGGACCACCTTGGACTTGAACTTGCCATCATTTTAATCCTTTCCTTTCTGAACTTAGGTCTTAGAATTTGGGACATTGCCTTATTTCTGAAGGTAGAGGTGAGCTCTAAGTCTGGAAATGATTCTATCATAGAACCAAATTTGAGTAACCCCTTTAATCCCGAATTCAGTTAAATTCTTGTGCCTTTACAGTTTAGTTGCCAGAATTTGATTTAAGATTTAAGAGTTGATTAACAGTTATGACACAATACCAGAACTAGGATGCAGTCCTATGCATCTTTGGACAGAAACATGTTCTACAGCTCCCAGCTTTGGCTTATAACTCCCATGGCTGGCTTGAGAATGCTGGAAGTTGTACAACTTTTTTCTGTTGAAGCATGCATAAGATTGTAATCTTAATCCCTTAAAATGCTAAAACTTTTTTTTTTTTAATTAAGGCCACATACTTTGACTTTTTGCTTTCACTTTTTAATTTAGCTTTTTAAAGTGTAGTGCATCGGAGTTTAGAAAGCATACTGGGAGCTGTAGGCCTTTTATTCTGTCTAAACATGCATGGGATTGATTCCTTAGATGCCAAGTTTAATTCTTCACATATTTAGAAAAAGTTAGTAATCATTTGGCTTAACTTTTCACATTTAAATAGGGTGCAGGAGGAAATTGATGAGAAGTGTTATAAACTTGTTTTAGTTAGCTTTAAAATGTGCTCAGGAAGGACAATGTTATTCAAACAATGCTAAAAGTTACATCTGTGATTTGCTCTCTATATTTGTATTGCTAATTTTTTCATCTGCAATCCTTTCAGTTGATCTTATATTGATGTTTTCATCTCTTTCACTGCTAATAATTTAATAACAAAGAAGTTTCCAAATTATTCTTAACAACACTCATTTTGTTAAAACACAGTCTTCTTAAAGTGTCCAACATGTTTCTGATGCTTCCTGGATAGATTTGCCTTAGTTGCTCACTAGAGGGTCTTCAACCCAATTTACTTGAACCCAAGTTCTGAAACTAATGAGGATGAAATTAATGCAGGCTGGGTAGTGCCAGGAATAGCAGGTCTTTTTTTTCCCCCTATCTAAATTTGCATAGGATTGCATCCTTATTCCATAAAGCCAATTTAGGTTCACTTACACCTTACATCTATCTACCTTGATTGATTGAATGATTGATTGGCTATAATTTTTCTAGCCAAAAAGCATGAGACTACATACTTCAGTAGCTGGTTCCTTACCTGTACTTCTGCTCAGTTTCATTTAAATACTAAAAAGAAGCACACAAGGAAACCTGGCTCATGGCATCCAAATAAATCATTCACAGTTAAGACTTCCAAGTGAAGATTTTTGATTTTATGGGGTGAAATAGGATAAATGTATGATAAAGCAATACACTCAAAGCAAAAGAAAAGTTAACTGACATTGTGCCAGTTCAGTTGTACAGAATGAATATTCATGCAAGAATACGCTGAGGAGAGGCACGGCTCAAGGACTTCTCCACTCTTTCCTTCCTTTATGCATGGGGGGAAAACAAACACAAAAACAGCTTGTGTTTGTTTTTATGGAAGAAAACTGTTTCCTTTCTTGTCCAAATATGGTGAATTGTGATTTATTACAAACCAGGATCAAACCATGGTTTGTTAACCCTTGGTTGTTTAAACAAACCTCAGTTTCCATATTCCGATGTCAAGGTAAAATCTGGCTTCTTCCAAATTGCAGAAGGACTATTTAAATGTCCTCACTTGTATGTGAAGGAAAAATAGTAAAGCGGGACATGTGATCACATGGTTCCCAGTAGCACATTCTTATCACAGCAAACCATAGTTTCTTGCTGCATCTGAGGTGTGCCATTGGCTATTTAGGTGTGCTATTTTTTGTTTTCACAAAAGCCCTCTTTTGTCACAGAGCTTACCCAAGCAGTATGGCTGCCCACAGCTGATCTCTTCTAGGGTTGGCTATGTATGGGGCTATGCATTGTTTTGGGGGAACAATCCACTGTGCAGAGCAGTATCTCTAGGTGAATGAATTGCAAAAAGCTTCAACCATTTCCATGACAGTTCAAAAAGGCGCCACCACTAGTGCCATCCCCAAACTTCAGAATTACTTGGCTTGAAATACAGCTTGGAGGAGCTCATAAAGTGTGGGCTATTTATTATCTAAGCATCATTCCCACACACTCAAACTTGGAATACTTTCCAAATGACTGTGGATTTCCAACTGTGCCTAAAGAACAGCAAAGGGAGTCGCACTGCAGAAAGTCTGTCTGTTTGCTGGGATGCCGTGATAGATATCTGTCCACACATAGAGCAAGAGATTCCTGAGATGTGTCCAGTTGCTGTACTGTAGAAGGTGAATGTGTTAGCCCTGACAGGAAATGAAGATATGCCTGTATCTGCCATCTAGCCAATCAGTCCAAAAACTAGAAACTGGCCAATCAGTCCAGAGGTGCTGGCTCCTTAATTGTTTGGGCCTTCCCATTAGACAGTGGGTGCCCACTTCAGGCAGTAGCTGACTCACAGCAGCATGATGGAGCATAGAGCATCATGTGTCCTGTTTCCTTCTGTGTGCTCCTGAAGCTAGTCTATCTTCAGATGCAGACCTGGTGTTGGTGCTGAAATAAGACCAGCTTCTGTTTGTGGAAGGGGGAGATGCCCTGTAATCGTCCATCTGAGGCAGCCAAATGTCTTCACCAAGCCTTGCCCTAAATTTGCTTAGTGGCCAGTAGGACCATCTGAGCACACTTCCTAAAGCACAGATGAGGAAGCCATTGTCCTTAAGATGTTACTGGACTGTAAGTCCAATTATCCCCAGTCATTGGCCATGCTGGCTGAGGCTGATGTGGGTTGTGAGCCAACAACATCTGCAGGCCCACAGTGCCTCTACCCATTGTAGAATTTAAATAAGTTGCTGAATGATGCTTATTTCTGAATAAACCTACTGAGCATGTCACAGTATCTGGGATGGTATCGTAGGTCAATAATATGCCTCTCCTTGTTAGAATTTAATGGGGAATATAGCACCAAATACTGTTTGGAAGCAGATTTTTAATTCTACTTTCAGTTGGTTACTGAAGAGAGATGCCTCAGAAGCATGAAAGGCGGCTGGTGTGAAAAAGTTCACCATGTGAATCAGGCAATTTACTCCACATTACAGCAAATGGTTTACTTACTTATTTATTTATTGTTAATAACAGTAGCTGTACAGCAGCATGGAGAAAACCCACTAAACCATACGATAAATTGCACGGCAAATAACCAGGGTGCAGTTAGGTAATTTTAGCTTAATGCTCTTGTCCCACCCCTAATTTTACGCAGTAATGTCTATAGCTCTATAGGTCTAATTAAGAGAGAAACAACATCTACAGTTCCTTAGCCATCCCATCCTTAGCCTATTTAGACAGATCCCACTAATTTGAGCAACTGGTGTTGCTAAGCAACCAAACTACTCTTCTTTCTCCTAGCACCAACCCGGCAACAATATTCTTCAGGCAGATGTTGAAATTCTTCATCTCTTTTCAACCCCCATAAATCACAGGAATCTCTGCTGATCTATGAGATCATCCACTGATTGCAGAAACCCAGCAGCCTTCTCCTGATGGAGGACTATGCAGAGGTCAACTGCAAGACAGTGGCAGCTACGCCTTCCCTCTTCACTGTTAATAAAGCATATACATTTCATTCTGTATGACAGTTAACAGATGGCAATTTCACATCTGATCATTACGCATACCTATCAGCCGCCTGAAACAGCTGCTTTTGTTCTGCCTCAGACACGGTGTTCCTGAAGGAACTCTAAACAAATTCACTCATGCCATTTCCCCCTTGGCTCTTCATGCTGCTCCCACCCTCCCGTTTGTTCTGAAACAAGTGTTTTAATAGGCAATTCTCACAGCCCCAATTATCTGGGGCAGGGGTTGGGGGAGAAATCTGCAACTGCCACAATGTTTGTGAAAATGGCAGCTGTTTGGGCCCACTAGTGATAATGGAAGGGATGGGCTTGGGCCCCTGCCTTGAGCATCCATCCATCAATCCATCCTCCTGGATTTTTCTGGAAACAACAGGATAAATCATGGAGGACACGGATTGTAGTGGCACTGATGTACAATAAGGAGGAATGGTGCTGTTGGACCTACGGCAGGGATGCACAATCCATGGCCCAGGGCACCACTTGCAGCCTTCTCAGGTTGCGCTCCCCACAAGGGTGCATCCTCTTGCCCCCACTCTGCCAAAGGAGGCCTCTCCATTCCTGTACACACCACTTTTCCAGGCTGCTGCCAGAGAGCAACGAGCGCTTTGTGCTTGGATCACTCGGCTGCCTGCACATGTTTGTAAAGTGGCACAACAGCAAAGCAATGAGGAGGCTCTGAGATCAGACATAAGCCATCAGACTTAAATCAAAATATCTAAAAAAACTGGATAAGCGGTTTCAAAATACGTTTACAGCAGAATATTTTGGCTTCTGCTCTCATCTGTAGCTGTGATGTTTCTGGCTTAAAAGGGCTCACCCTGTGGATTTGTACTGGCAGTTTGTAATGCTAGGAAGTGAAAATGCCTAAGAAAAAGAAAAACGGCGGGAGAGAAGTCAGAGGTCCAAGGGGGTAGAAGCTTGTGATTTCTCCTCCAGGTTAAGGCCATACGCACTAAACACCCTGAGTCTGCAGCTGCAGAAGTTTTCCTTTTGTTGAGCAAGTCAGTTTCTTTAAATATCTCTGTGCACACAGGCTGGCATGTGTGTATGTGGCCCCGACCCCCATGCCTGTGTCCCATGCAGCTCTCACAGCCAAAGGGGTGTGCAGCCCTCACCTGGCCTATCAATCCAGGCATGACAAGAATTCAGAGGCGCAAACATGGAGGGTCAGTGCAGGCAGGAGAAGGAGGCATAGTAGGTATCAAGGCGCATAACGTGGACTCCTTGGGGATGGCTCAGGAAACATAATGGTTCCACTACTGTTCTCGGACCTGATCGTCTTCAAATTTCAAGTCTTCATTGCAAGAACTTCACCTAAAGTGCTGATCTCTGTTAAACAGGAAAAGACAATAGCCTGCAGAACGTAAGAAAATCCATGCTAGATCAAACTGAAGAATACGGGCAGAATGGTGCCCATGTCCTGCTTGGCGAAGCCTATGGAAAACTGGCTGACCACCACGGGAGCAGAGTGGACCACCTGCTTCTATCCTGCTCAGGGCTCTTTGATGAGACACTTTGACAAAAGCCTTTCAGAAATAAACAGTGTCTGTCAGATCACTGCTGCTCTTATGTTTACTAGCATTCTCAAACAATATTAAAAGTTTAGTGGCACAGGACTTACTTGTGGAAGCCATTTATTTATTTATTAGGGGCATTTCTATGCTGTCCATTATGGTTCGTCTCTGCACGGCTTACAGTGTAAAACACCTAATAAATACATCATCATAACACACGACTGAGGATAAAAACATAATTAAAATATTTAAACTTTAAAATATTGGGTGAGTAAAAAAGTCTTGACCTGGTGCCAGAAACCATATAGTGATCCATATACCAAAAGCCATGTTGATTCTTTCTCAGCAGGACTTGTCCTCCTATGTGCTTGCTAATTTTAATAATGCTTTCAGCCAGTTTACTAAGAACAGATGTCAAGCAAACTGACTTGTACTCTCTCAGATTCTCCCTCTACCTTAGACTCCCACCCCTTTTATAAGAAATTGGTGTTTGTTTGGCCATTCTCCAGTCCTCTGTTACAGAGGCTGAACTTAGGGACATGTTACATAATTTAAGAAGGTCAGCAATTTAATATTTGCATTCATTAATTACTCTAGCATGCATACCAGCTGGGCCCGTTGATTTATTAATGTTCGGTTTGTCAGTAAGGTTGAGAATTGTATCTTTTACCATGCCTTCTCAACATCTACTCCTGAAAATTCACTTCGGGGACAGATCTCTATCCCTCATCTT
Organism: Varanus salvator macromaculatus; assembly: GCA_023646645.1. NCBI lineage: Eukaryota > Metazoa > Chordata > Lepidosauria > Squamata > Varanidae > Varanus > Varanus salvator. Next base: position 46,397,289 of record JAIXND010000755.1, on the reverse strand, counting down.
CCGCACTGGAGAGATGAAAGGGATTCATCCACATTCTCTGCAATTTCCAAATCCTCCTTTAATAGTCCATTATCATTCAATGGCTCCAATGTCATTGGATAATAATGTCAGACATAACCTCATCTGACTTGTCCTGAACTCTTGGCTTTCAATGTCCCTCTTCTGCACTCAGGTTTGTACTAAAGTTCTTCCGTATTTGCCCTCCCGCCCCCTGAGATCGGCAGCAGAGGCCCTCCTCCGGGAACCCTCCGTGAAAGATATTAGGAGGCAAAGTACCCGGAGGAGGGCTTTCTCTGCAGTGACGCCCTGCCTATGGAATGCGCTCCCCAGAGAGGTCCACCTGGCGCCGTCGTTATTTGTTTCTCAGCGCCAGGCTAAGACCTTTTTATTTCAACGACATTTTAATAACTTTTAATTTTGGCTTATGTATGTTTTAATCTGCATCCAGGGTGGATCTGAAATTCATTTGTATTATGTTTTATATTATTCTTATTTATTTATGTAAGCTGTCCTGAGGCCTTCACGAAAGGATAGCATATAAATATTCTAAATAAATAAATAAATAAATAAGCCTTCTTATAACCAAGGAAAGTCTCCTTTTACCTTTCTTCTACCTTAACTGGTGCAGAAGATTCATGTCCCCCTTCATTTCATATAGTAAAGATGCAATTGTCTCTTGTTACCACCCTTTCCAACTCATTGGCTGGCTTGGTCCCTCCTCCCTTGCAACCTCCTAATTCCAATTCTATTTCTCCTCCTTTCCTCTGAAAGCCAAATACTTGCTGCACAACTTCCTGGGCCCCTCCAGTTCTTACCAATTCCCCTCTCTCCCCATTCTTTTCTCTGGGACAGCCTTCCAGAGTTAGGTATTAGATTTGTTTATTATGTCATGAATAAACAACAGTTTCTGGAAAAGTTTGGCTCTGGTCTCTGTTGCTCGCTGCATACCTTATGAGGGTGCTGCACTGCCCGGACTAATTAATTACTTACTGGATGAATGCTAACAGACAGACAGATGGACAGCTGTTCTCTGGCAGAATGGAGTCAGAATCTCAGTCAGAAATGGGATCCTTCGGCAAGCTTAACCTAACTCCCCCCAGTCAGGGTGTAACTACATGTGACGGGGTGCCCCCCGTCGCATGGCCCCAATTCAGATTGAGACAATGCCCTCCTCAAAATGGTAGAATCAAACATAAGAGAGATTAAAAGAGAGGAGAGAGAGAGAGATCTGAATTGGATTTCTTCTTCGTTTAATTCCCCCCATGGAGGGATTTCAGGAAAAAATGCTGGGAAAAAGTTTCATGTTCCATGCAGAAAAACCACATCCCAAGCTGAACCAGATTAAGTGAAATTATGACACATGGCGACACAATGCAAAATTAAGGAGAGTGTTTAGTTTTGTCCTCAGTCAGGTCCTGGCAGAACGTATTCTCTGAACATAAATACATAGACTGTCAATATGTGCAGGGCCATGGTGCATGAACAGACGCAATAACACCCACACCCACAAAATCTGGGATTTCACTAATGAACATTTCCAAGATAAGAATTCATTTGAAGAGGGGATGAGTGTTGATTCAATTATCATTAGCTGCAGCATTGGCAGGATGTGTCAGTGTAAGAATATTTTGTTTTATGATGTTTAATAATAAATCATGAATTTTAAATGTAACTGAGAACTGCAAAGTTCCATCAGGTTGACTTTCATACAGAGATTTTAATTTTTGCTACTAAGCATGGGAAATATAATTCAGTGATAACGCTAACCATCTATTGCTTTTCAGTCATGAATGACAGTACTTTATGACAGAACATCTTTTATCTAAGCACATATTTAATATCCGATACTTTAAATAGCTATCTGCAATGCAGATAACAAAGCATTTGTATGCAAAGCTGAAATGCTATTATCTCCTTCCTTCATAGGAACTTAAATGTTATTTCCCCATATATGAGCTACAACAGAACCTTATTTAGGAAAGGAATATGGTAGGAAAAGCAGTTTCAAGGAAATGTTCCTTGGTCATATTTGGAGTATTTGGCAGGTATAAAGGTGAAAGGGAGTTGCTATTGGATGTATTCATATCTCAGTTATTGTTAAACCAAACCAAAGTCTAATTTCCAGTGCTTTTTTTGTAAGAAAAAAGGTGCCGGAACTCATGAAATTATTTACCTTGCACACGTAGTCAATCATTGTACACACACCCACACATATCAGTTGCGTAACAAAACGTAACGGTCACCTCCTGCAATAAGCACTCAGGCACGACCACATGACCAATCACAAGCTGAGCAGTGCCACAAACCGAGCAGCGCCATCACAACCAGTGTGGACGAAGTACACATGCATCGGATTCGACACACAAGCAGCCCGCATGCACCATTTTAATAATTTTGCCACTGACCTGCTGTGCTCAACAGGACAATTCAAATCCACGTGGACCAAACATCAAATTTTCAAAAGTTACATTTAAAACTTGGAAAATCTGTTGAAAAAAGGTGCCGGAATTCTGTTCCGGTGCATTCTATGACAAAAAAAGCACTGCTAGTTTCTAAATTCTTTCCGGTGTTTCACATTTTGACACAAGGAACTTCATTGCGGAATTCACCAAATCTATTCCCTAGCCAGAGGGAGTGGCAGGAAGGACTAAGCTTATAAGAAGTGTGGATTCCAGCATCCAAGGCTGCCATTTCCAACCTCCAGTTACTTTGGATCACAACTCCCAGAATTCCAAGCCAGTGGCCATGCTTATTGCGGCTGAAGGGAAGTGCAGGAGATATGGAAGAGACCAGGCTGGGGAAGGCCGAATTAGGTTTTCTGGGGCAACGGAGGAGACATGGTTATCAGCTCATCTGGCTGTGCCCACTTACTTGAACTTGTTGACTAGAAGAGGCAGCAGTGGCCTGTGTGTATTCAATCCTCAAATTCTTCTTCAAGAGCAGAAAGGTTGTGCCCCTGCTGTGAATTCTCTGGCCAAGCTTGGAATGGATGACTGCAATGGTCAGTGTCTTTTCCTCCTACCACTTTGGGCTGTAGCTTTCAACTTACTGCTTCTTCTGGCTGCCAGGAATAGTTGGAGACTCTTCTGGAAGTGGTTCGGTGCGGACCCCTACTCCTGCTTTCACCATTTCCCCCCTCTTCCTACAAAAGAAGCATTGTTTTGTCTGCCTCTTTCGCAGGGAGGGAAAGAATTTTGAATAATTGTCTTCTTGGGGAAGGGTTTTGTTTTTTCAGTTTAGAAGGTGGTTGGGGATCATCTGTCCATCCATCCATCCGTCCGTCCGTCCATCCATCCACCTGGCTCACTGTCATTTCCAAATGGCCTGTGCACTTGCAGTAGTGCAGGACTTTGGCGATAGGCCAAGTGTCGCTGTGCTCTCATGGGCACTCGGGAAACTTCTCTTCACAGTTCTCAGTTGTGCTGCAAAGAAGAAGAAATGGGGCATTACAAATTTAGAAAGGGAAGTCCAACACTGGGAATGTCCGGTTTGTTGGTGTTTAACAGATTTTCTGCCCATTTCTGATCCAATGATTGGAAGGGAACCAAATGGAGCTGCGTGTCCCTCACACCCAGAGTTTTAGCTCCAAGGCAGGCCTTGGTTCATATATTTTAAAAGGAAAAAAGAAAGAAACCTGCAATATCTACAGTTTGCACAAATCACAGTATTTTTCACATTTGGCACAAATCAGCATCTGAAAAATATGTGGGCATCAGGAGATATGTGCAAAAGGATGAGGACCGTGGCCTTTGGGGGTTTTGATTTGCATAAATCAGCGGATTTTACACAAACACCTAGGTTTGTTGCAGTTGTCTGGATGCATATTGTGTCCTGCCACAAAGAGGGAAGCCCGCCAGATGCCTGAACCTGCTTAATACCAAGCTGGTGCCAGCACAGGGGTGGCAAACCTGAAACACGAAAAGCCGTTGGATCTGCAGCCCCAGTCAGATTCTTCACACATATTTACAGAGGGGCTTCCCACAGAGAGCTCCTGAATGTGCGCTGCTAGTCCTGGTCAGCAGATTTGCAAAAATGCACAAAGGATGCTGGACAAATCTGCAATGGATTCAAATGGGACTGATTTTTTTATGAATCTGACTGGACGTTTCTGGTGTGGACCATCTTTTCTCAGATCATATGGATTCTGGCAGACCAGTTTTGTACTTTCCAAAATTTTACATAGAGAAAAATGAGGGAAGACAACCCTAAATGTACATCCCTGCCAAAGACTAAAGTGGAAAATGAACCTATGGGGCATATTTGTGCATTGGGGGATTTGTGATTTTCAAAAGTGCAAATTAGTGCAAGTGGAAATGAATACAAGTTTGGGAGAATTGAAAAAAAAATGAACAAAAGGTATCCAATGTTCTGCAAAATACTGATGAAGCAGACTTAACAAAATCCACATATCTCTACAAGAAATCAAGTGTCTCCAACTGGTTCCCCTCTATTTGGCACTAGTAAGGCCCCATCTTGAGTACTGTGCAAACTGGAAAAGGTTCAGAGAAGGGCAACAAGGATGAACCAAGGACTGGAAACAAAACCCAATGAGGAGAGATTGAAAAAGTGGGGCATGCTTAGCCTCAGGAAGATGAGACAGAGAGAGAGATATGGTCACTCTTTTCAAATACTTGAAAGGCTGTTCCAGAGAGGAGGGTCTGGTTTTCAAGCATACCAGGGTACAGGCCACGAAATACTGGGCTCAAGGTACAGGAAGCCAGGTTCCAGCTAGTTATCAGGAAAAGCTTCTTGACCATTATGAGAGCACTATGAAAGCACTATGGCAAAGGAACCAATGACCTGGGGAGCTTGTGGGTTCTCCCACACTGGAAGCATTCCAGAGATTAAGGCCATTTGTCAGGGATGCTTCTAACTTGTGGTCATGCATTGAGCAGGGGGCTGGACTCAATGGCCTTAAAGGCCCCTTCCAAGTCTTCTAGGCTATGGTTTCTCTTGAGTTTCCACACTTTAGTCAGGGTGAGAGTTCTGATTTGGTGGAAACATTGCAGTGGAGAAAGGAAGGCAGCTGCAATCTTTGTCAATTCCCTCCCCTGCTGCAGAGGTTTTGGAAGGGCGATGAGCGGTTCTCCCATATTCTGCCAGCAGAAGAAATCTGAGCAGAGCTCAAAAATAAGATGGCCCTTCCTGTTGTTTCCTTTCCCTTTATTTTATTTATGTTTGGTACACAAGATACTATGTGTGCCCATTGTGGCAACAGGAGAGATTTGGGTTGGCAATTTTAATTTGCCAGTCAAAATGGAGCACTGTGGCTTGTTTACTTCATTGTTTGTGAATTCTTGGAGTTGAGATATACCTCTTTTATTATTTCATCTGTACTGCGATGTTCTGCTTGTAACTGTTCCAAACGTTAATGTTTCCTAGCAACACTTTCTGGATAACTTCTATTTAGCTAGGATTCTTAAGACAATCTGCAAATATCTTTCTGTGCGAAGGTAAAATTTGCCTTCTTCCATCAACAGTTCTTAAAAATACATGGAATTGGATTCAGAACCTGCCTTCTGTGAATAGAAGGGATTCACTCATGGAAGGTGCTTCTGACTGACTTTGGAGAATGGCCTCCTCAGCACAGCTCACCCTGGTCAACAAATCCCCCAACCCTTTGCATTTTAGGAAGGGCTACTGTGGTCTGGAGGAAGCAGAAAGTCACCCAATGCCTGGCACAAGAGAGCCCCAGCCTGGCCATTTGATAGGATTTCTCTGGATCCATAACAAACGATGCATGCTCTGGTTCAAGAAGGAGGGAGAAGAGCCCAGATCCATGGGGGAAGCTGTTGTAGGTCATCTTTGCAGAGGACAGGGAGAAGTCTCCTTTTTGCTCAAAGTGAGCCTGACCACCACGTGTGCGGCACCAAGCCAGACCAGGCTAAGGCAGAGGGATCATGGGGCTTCCCTACCCGTGCAGAAGCTCCCATGACTGGACTACTGCCTCCACCAGTGATGAATGTAAGTCTTTTCCAAGCCAGGAAGATTCGAGCTGTACTACATTTCCCAGCATCCCCTGCTGGCTGGAGCTGCTGTGAGCTGTCTGGAAGGCACCAAGCTGGGCAAAGCTGCTGTACCGAGAGCTCAGGCATGGAAGGGTTTCCACAGTCAGACACATGCACTATGAGCATTCTCTTTACCGGGCCCTCTGCTTGCCCCTGTTGGAAGCAGCAGGAAAACTGGACGATCTGAGCCTCGTTCGAACACCCTTGCTTTGCCCCTTGGTCATCTCCTGTATCCCAACACTGGCATTCTAGATCATATATTGAAGTCAGCTCAAGCCCTCCTTTTGTACCGCATCTATCAGATTCAACTGTAGCTGTCCAGATCTTATGAAACAAATACTCCCGCAAACATTCGCATCGGCAAGGCAAACGCAGATGCTTTTTATTCAAATGTTCTGAAATTAGGAACTGAAGCCTGCCTTAATTTGCATGGATTCAAAGGAAGAGCGTTTTAAGATTAGATCAGGAGAGTGACCCTTCCCAAAATAGGCAGAGACAGGAAAATGTGGGAGTTGGCTATGCCAGGGATTTCTCTGTTTGTGGGGGATGAAGATAACTTGCAGCTCTGGGTGCATTCGGTAAGGAGTAAGACTGCAGCTCCCCATACACTTTCCTGGGAGTAAACCCCACTGAACTCAGTACAGCTTCCTTCTAACAGTAAACGTGTTCAGGATTACACAGAAAGGCAGCCCCTTTCCCACCCCACAGGGCTCTGTCGCCACTTCCAGGAGTGGCTCCAAGACATTTTGGTGCCCAAGGCAGAGCAGTTAATGGCACCTCCTGCTCCCGCTTCCCCACACACAGGCCGCATCCAGGCATATGCCAATCAAGATGCATAGCTGTACGCAAAGCCAATTGTCTTGTTTCTGCCCCCGAAGCAAAAAATCCTGCAAGCACCCCTCCCCTTCCCTGGCATAGAAAACACAATAACAACGAACACATTAAATAATGAAGAATCTGCTGCTTTTTCATGACATCCCAGATGAGCTGCCCAAGGCAGCTGCCTCAGGCTCTTAAGTGTGCGTGTGTTGAAACAACCACCTCTCCCAAGGACAGTCCTAATACAAATGAAAAAGGATGTATGGATGGGCAGGGGCGGGGGAGGGAAGAGCATATTTGATTTCAGAAAACAAACAGCAGGTGGGGAAATACAAATGGGCATAAAGCCAACTAGTCCAGGAGGATCAGGGACAGCTGAGACCACCAGGGCTCCTGTTGCTTTATTTCTGCAAATGCCTTTTTTCTCCAGTTGCACAACAAGCATCTTCCTCCAAAATAATTTTCTGCACACTGGACTCCCCTCCATGGAACCTATTATACTGCAGTGAAATCTGTGAGTCTTTAAGGAGCTGTGGGGTATTGTGGCTTTTGTCAGAAAACAGCAAGAATCACCGATCCTCCTCCCACCTCTATTCATCCTTATCTTGCTGTGCCCAAATCCCAGATGCCAAGCAGGACCGTGTACCCAGCAGGCTCGAGCCACGGGGACCCTGCAAAAAGCAGGTGCACTCCAGAAAGCTGATTGCTGAGCCAGGTGCAGCCCAGGCAGTCCATGAGCTGTGCAAGATGGATGTTCGGGCATCACCTTGCCCCAGATTCAGATGTCACTGCTCATTCAAACCCATTTCCCAAGCAAACCCAGTGCTGGGCCAGCTTGGAGGAAGAAACAGATGAGGGCGTGAACAGCCAGTGTGCCTGCTCCCTCTCTGCCTGGATCTCGCAGATCATGGTGGCCCAGGGCACCATTGCAACTGCCTTGCGGCAATCGGATGGGCAACTGCCCACAGATGCTCTGAGAAAGCGAGGTGAAAGGGCTGCTGTTTGGACACTTTGGACTGAAGGCTTAATGACAATAATGAGCAGACCATGGGGCTGTATCCCTTCTAGTTTAAAAGGCTGGTGCCTTCATACTGCATTCCCTACCGTTCTCTTAAGAGAGTGAGCCCTAAGGTCTCCTAGTAACTACAGACGTACTGAGTTCAAAGGGAAGATGTGTGTCTGCATTAAGCCAACTGGAGAAGTTGGGGCAGCTCTGAAGATCTGGAGAACAGCTTAGAAGACAGGTGCCCTGTGCCTGGGTGACCACATCTAACACTGCTCAGGTTCTCCAACTATATCTGTAACCACACGCAGACATGTTCCTCAGATGTATCTTACCTATAGCCATATTCTGCAGCCATGTTCTCCACCACTTTCTTCATGGCTGATGGGAAACCATCTTTGGTAAACTGGGACCAGCAATCCTCATCAAAGCCCACCTAACTGCAATTGGCTAGAAGTATCCAGACACACCAGTCCTACCTCTTCTAGAGGACTGTCATGAAGAAGTGCTGTTTGATAGACACCTCAGTGTTGAACCAGTGCTATTAAGACGTACAAAACCAGCACACCTTAGGGTACAACCAAGTTTACACAACTCTCCTCTTACCAACATCCCTTCCATGCTTGCTTACCATGGTTATTCAGACAGAGAGAAAAGTAGTCAACATCCCTCTAGTACCTGCATAGCAAAATAGATTTTATCTGACACAAGTAATATACTCAGAAACCTCCCCATGGAGATGGGCCATTGCTCAGTGCTGGAACATGTGCTTTGCATGGTCTCAAGTTCAATCCCCAGGTAGGGCTGGGAAACTGAAGCCTAGGGAGCTACTGCCAGTCAGTGTTGACAACACTGGGCTAGATGGACCAGCAGTCTCTTCCAGGGTGGGAGGGGGGGATACCAGAGAGGCAACAGCCCATAGTTTGATTTGATTGTTTATTATGATAGCATTATTTATTTGCTTATTATTACACTCCACTTCTGTGCTGCCTCATAACCCAAGACTTCTCTGGCTGGCTTAAAAGTGCTGAAAATAGCTTTATATAATGCTGGGATCCAAAGAATTGCAGCCCCAACACATAGCAAAGCACCATTGAAACTGAGGAACTTTTCAAAGCTGCTTGTAATATGGAACGTGGGGGCGGGTGCCATCTTGGGTGAGAATGTGTCGAAAGACCCTCCAGGCAGGCCTAAGCCTAATGCAACTCCTTACAAGAGTTGTTGTTGGTTCTAAGTAAGCACAAGGAAATGGCTGTTACAGAGACTCACTCCACTTCAGGAAGGTATATGAAGAAATGTTTGTTGCCACCTTGATCATTTTTGGTGGCATCCATTGATACAAAATCATCCAGTCAGCATAAACCATCAGGGGTCAGTAATGTGGCTAATCAGCTGGTGTCAAGCCCATGCAACTGTTCTTAATGAACTTAAATGGAATAAGTAGAACTCTTTGTATACAAAATGCTAGCTGGAAGAGCCTTCACAATATTTCCATCCATTTCTCTTGCATCTTTTGAAGTGCTCTCTTTCCATTTTCTGCCACTGCATCCTGCTCTTCATCGTTATCCACATGTTGTGAGAGAGTATGATTAAAATAGATTGTCCCTGGTGCAGCGTATTTTCAGTGGATGAACAATTTTGATTTGAAACAGTAGCATAAACCAATGAACAGTGTAATGAATCAATGCTTAGGTCATTGCAATTAAACAGGAGACGGAGGAGAATGCTATGGTACTGGTTGTTTGTTTCTGTTCTGCTAATATCCAAATCTATATCTTATTATTGTTCATTAATTTTATAGTGAACCTAAAAATAACTAAAAAGACATTTTGGCTGCAATCCAATTCCAATCTATCTGGAAGTAAGCCGAACTGAACTAAGTAGGACTTACTTTAGAGTGGAGTTGTTCAAGATTTTGCAGTTAGTAAATATGCAGAACACCTTCTCTTCTGTGAACTAACAGTTGCAGTAGTAATAGAAGCCGCAGCAGCAGTAACATACAGCAATACTAAATAAGAATAACAGCAATTATAATCACATTGGTAGTAGTAGTGATAGCTGGATGCATTGTACAAATTCATGTAGAGTAAAATATTAAAGTAGGAGCTAGGTTACAAACTGGGTTTAAAGGCTTGTTATATATCTGAAACTGGTGAATATGCCTCTTGATTTAGAGCTGCTTGGTGTTTCATCAATATAATCTTTTCAGGAGGTATAAAGCCTAAACTGAGATGGAGTGTTAAAAGATAGTATCTCTGGAGAGTATAGGCAGCATTGGAAAGAAGTTGACTTGTTAGAATGGCTTCAAATGTCTGTAGTGCCATCTTTATCACACATTTATCTTGCGTTGATGTGACCGGAGTGTGATTGGCACTATCTGTGTAACCTGCATCCAAGCACTTCACATTAAAGGAAGCCTTGGTCACACTTCTTAGATTCACAGAGAGGGCAGGTCTGAACAGAAATCTCACTGTTACCTCTGGGTTTGTCTTCCAGTATTGCAGGGGAGAGACAATGAGGGTTAATCTATGGAAAAGGAGGAAAGAATGAGAAATTAAGCACAAAAAAGAGGAAGAATCGAAAGGTACTTCAAGGAGGCTGCCAAGTCCACTGAAGGAACAGCAAGCCCAGGGGCAACTGAGGGTACTGGAGCCATGCAAGGGAAGGCATGGGCAGGAGTTTAATGATACATTCATGCTGAAAAGAGGGGCAGAGAAAGGCCACATAGAGCCCTAAAGGCACAATCAAGCTAATGAAGAATGGTAGGCACACAAAACCTTCTAACTTGACATCAGCATTGGCCTATGGCTGTGAATATTGGACCATAAGAAAGGCTGAGCGCCAAAGGATTGAGGCCTTTGAGTTGTGGTGCTGGAGGAGACTCCTGCGAGTCCCTTGGACCGCAAGGCGATCAAACCGGTCAGTCCTAGAGGAGATCAAACCTGACTGCTCTTTAGAAGGCCAGTTAGTGAAGATGGAACTCAAATACTTTGGCCACCTAATGAGAAGGAAGGACTCCCTGGAGAAGAGTCTAATGCTGGGAACAATAGACGGCAAAAGAAGAAGGGGATGGCAGAAGATGAGGTGGCTGGATGGAGTCACTGAAGCAGTTAGTGTGAGCTTGGGTGGACTCCGGGGGATGGTGGAGGACAGGAAGGCCTGGAGGAATGTTGTCCATGTGGTCGTGATGGGTCCGACACGACTTCGCGACTAACAACAATAACAACATAGAAAGAGGGGAAAGTCCCTGGCTGCCTCAATCCTGCACAGACAGACATGAGACAGCCATGATGCAGATGTGGAATGGATGCTGCCTGCTTCATGGATTGAAAAAGCCTGCACACAGCTAAATTTTGTAGCATTATCAGTGGAAGTAAATGGGCACCTGTGCTTCCTTTCCTTTCTCAGTCCTGAATGCTTTGCAGTCAGGAGGTGTGTGATGCACAACCCCAACAGAAGCATGGATGTGGAAGGGCAAAGCACCCTTCATGCACTTTGCAGAAAGTGGAACAGATCTTATGCTTTGGAGTATAATCCTCAGGCTTGGCTTCCATAGAGAGCAATATTAGATATTACTGCCATAAGGCTCAGTGTTGGAGGAGGAGGAGGACAGAAGGGTGACACCTGGAGTGAGCCACCCCTTCCAGCCCCAGGGCAAAGTTTGATGCTGGAAAAGCCCCTGAGGGCTGCACTCCAGTGGTGGGTGGGGTGAAGGCAAAAGAGGCCAAAGCAAGATTGCCAGCTGATTTTAGCGTAAGGCTCTGAGGGCCACTATCTAAACTGAGGAGGAGAATCTCCATTTTTTAGAGTAGGGGAAAACTCTGCGGAAGCATAGAGATCACTAAATGGTCAGTGGCTGGGCAAAGTGGCTTGGGGCCAGGGGAAAGGGCGGGCTTGAGAATGTCTGCCCTGATCTGAAAGGGTAATTCTATACACCACTTTTCTTTACAGATTATGGTGCTTTTGGAAACAACCCGCAGTAGATATGTGCATCCCTTTTCCTGATGTTTGTGCCAACCTCTTTGCCCGACTGAAAAGATAAAGATAGACAAAACCAGGGAGAGAGGTACATTCTTGTGGCAATGATCATTTTGGACTGGCTACTTCACCTATTAATTCAGGGAGTATTAACACTGCTTGGCTTGCCCTGTGTAGCAGAATAGTGTCCACATCGCTTCCCCTTCAAATAGCTGACTGCTTCGCTGTTGCCGGCATAACTTCACTAGCTGCATCTATTAAAGAAGCTATGGCCTCCAGAAGCTCATGACACAATGCATTACCTGAAGATGTCAGTCTTCCATACTGTAGTGGAAAGGGCCAACGAGATGCATATTTAATCCAGAGAAGAGAGGGATGCTATTTGCTGGAAGTTTTGCTGATCTTGGAATCAGTGTTCAACGGGGTTGTTGTTCCTTTGCTTTACATTTATAGCCCATCTTTTCTGCTCTTGCCAAGGAACATGAGGATTCCTCCTTTCCATTTCATCCTTATAAGAGATGTTAAGCTGAGAATCAGTGGATTGCCCAAAGACACCTAGAGAACTTCATGGCTGAGTGGGAAGAACCCGGCTTTCCTGAGGCTTATCCAGTGCTGTAATTACTACACTGTACTGCTCTGGAATCATCTAAACACAAACGGGGGGGCGGGCGGGGGGAGACCCCACACAGATCCAGGGATGGATACATCTTTGCCTCCTCTTAATTAAGTCAGTGTTTTTCAGAGTAAACCAACAAGAACAAGAACAACAGCAAATACCTTGTGCTGTTTGGATTACAAACATGATCTTGCAAAGGTGAGTACACAATTTGGCCCAGTATGGATCCCTGTGATGAAATATGCAACAGGATTTGTGATTTCCTAACAAAGAGATAGGTTTGCATTCAACCATCCTCATTTTTCAACACCGTTAGCTCAATAATCCTTGTATAATTTTACACTGAAAATTGGCTCGGTAAAATTGCACTCACATCCAAGTGCCCTTTTGTGTGGCACAGCAAATACAAGAATTTTATCTCTTCTAGTTCATTATGGATCATATTTCTTCAAATGGTCAGAATACACAGTCAGTAACCTCTTTTGATTTTTAGGGCAGTTCTAAAAAAAAGTTGCAACCTTCATTTTAATTGGTTTGATCTTTTCATATGATCAAAGGATGCTTCCTGGCTCATTTTGTTAGAAGATGATGTATCTTCATCACTGCATCTTCTAAAATCTCACCAAAATCTGGAAATTGAGGCAGGGGGTGAAATCCAACTGGTGCTTTCCATTGGTGAATGAGCTTCATCAGTGGAGTGAGGACAGACACTCCGTACCCTGGAAGTTTGGAGAATCTTTCAGAGCAGATTCAGACACCAGAGGAGTTTCAGGGAGAGGACAAGAGGGATACGTTAATCTGTAGAGGTAGAAGCTCGCTCACACAGTGTTGAATGATAGCCAGTCTTCTGCATGCCTGGTGAGACACTATGTACACAAATGGGTTCTGAGTGTTTCACACAGAAGTGGAAAGATTGTGACCTTCAAGATGTCCTCAGAGCGTAGAGCAAATGGTGAACCGTTATGGAAGCTGCAGTCCAGCAGCAGTGGGAGCACCACAAGCTCCAGGTGAAAGACGGTAAGAAGAACCCTCATGGGATTTGCTCAGTTGTCCTCTTTGCCCCAAAGAGGGATAATTGGTTATAGGATCTTCATTTTTTATTACGGTTATTATTCATTTTACCTTAATTTACTTGTTGTGCTGTTGTGGATTGTATTTCCAGTATCTGCCCGGGATCCCACTGAAGGATGGAACAGAGCCTTCTAAAATAAATAAATGAATATAAATGTTATGGTCCTGGAGGGAAAGCGCATGCTTTTCTGCTGCCAGTGTTATCGCTGTGTATTCCTTTGCCTCTTAAGGTAGAACATTCCACACGAGCATTGGATAGCACACCCCAATGCCCCACTGAGGTGGTTGCAGACCCTGGGGCTAGACACTTATTTTTAACCTGTGGCTTCACAAGAAGTTTGTGGTGAAAATGCAAGGCACGCAAATGAGAGGATTGGCGCAATGTCCAGCAAGTGTTCCCATGAATATACGCTCTTGAATGCATGGCTGAATACATGTTTCTGTAAACTGTTGTACTCTGATTCCTGGTACACTCACAAGCCATCAGGAGTTTGGCTTGGTAGCAAGTATTATCTGAAAAAGATGGTTTCAATGTTATCAAAATGTTTTATTCAAAGCTTCTTTTCTAGCTGATTTGCTCAATGCCCCAAGATCCCCTCTGGTCAAAAGAGGGATGCATAGTCAAGAAGCTCTCTTGTTAGTTTGTCATTGTGTTATCTTAGGAACACTGTGAAAATGTAGCCCAACCCTTGGATTCCAATCCCGCATTTCCCTGAGCTGGGAGAGAACTCAGAGGCAGGCCTGCATGAAGACCCATAAACAGAACTGAACACAAACCATGTGAATAGACTTTCCTAATTACCAACAGTTGCCCAGGGTCTGAATCAGCAAGAAAACAAAAAGAAAAGAAAAAGAAGAAAAGAACAGCGTCTCGCATACAGGTATGTGCCATGACAACATTTCCCTTTCCCTTTTTTAATTTTGAAAGGGGGACAATTACTCTTCTTCCTGACACTAAACCTAGACAAAAACTAGTTAAGAATCTCTTTTTATGCCCCACACACTTGTGGTCCAAAGGTACTCTCAAAGTACTATCTATTGTTATGCTGATTTGGGAACATTTAATGCCCCAGGAATTTTTATAGAACTGGAGGTTTATAGAAAGAAAACTAAGAAAGGCCGGTGTCTGGAATTGGTGGGCACTACCAGTGACAATATCCTAGAAGAACTAGTTTGTAAGTCTATGTATGTATAAATTACACAACCAAAGGTGACCCTGGGATATGAAAGTCATTCCAAGAAAGCTGTTTGACCCCTACTAGATCTCTTCATCCTCTCCTGAAGTCGGCTTCTTTCATCTATCCATATGATCCTAAATCTTCAAACACTCTGAAGAAGTAAATCACTATGTTGCCATGGTATCTCTCACCTAATGATGCCCACAGCTAGCAACATGTGAAATATGAACCCTGGCAAACTATGATGTCAGTCCAAGAGGACCACCAGAGTTCTTCGGCTTGGATTGCCAACATTTTTTCCTGTGCTGGGTTCCTCCCTTCCCTCATGCAGCTGGACTGGAACAATTTGCTTAGGATGCCAAGGAGCAGGAAGGGGAGGGCATAGATGAAGTCTGTGATTTAGGGGCATTCAACCTCAGGCCCTTTGGCCCAGCACCACCCAGCTGAGGTCCTGATCCACCCTGGTGCTACCAGCAGTCCAACTCCTTCCCCAGCCATTTCCCCAAAAGCACAGATCATTTGGTGATTTCTCAGCTTTCCTGGTGGTTTTGCAGAAGTTACTTTCCCAGTTCTAAGTCCTGGGGCTTAGTTATTAACAGTCAGAGCATCAAACTACAACATGCTGGTCTTTTGGTATTTTAGCCCTTCCCCTTTTCCCTCCAACCTCACCCGCCACTGGAATCTGCTCCCCTCCACTCACTGAGTGCATTTGGCCTTTGGGCTGACAGACGTACACCACTGCTGCTGGACTGGGTATCAGGTCGGTGCAGTAACGCTCCTTCAGACCTGAGGCCTAGCACAGTGGGGAACATTTGGCCTCCACTTCTGGCAAAACATGAAGGCAAAGCTGGGGGTTCTCCCAACCTCTCTCCTAACTGGGAGCAATGGCACTAGGAGTTTGGGTTGAGAGGTCCCGCCATCCCCTCCTTGTGTCTTGAGCAAAAGCAATTTCCAGGGCACCTACTGTCCAAACTGAGGATGTAGGTCCTACAAAAATACTCTCTTCTGACCAGAATCTCTGGTGGGTGTCACAGCAGTTCACAAGGTACCAGGGAAGGGGAGAAAAGAAAAAGTCCAGCAAAACATCCCTGCTTCCATCACTACCACAAATGCCTGCTGGCCGGAAAAGGACAAATACTGGAGCTTGTGCCTGAGTAGCATATGAGGACAGCATCAGAACACTGTTGGAGTCCTGATGTAGGCATTCACTCACAACCAAATCCAGAACAACCTGCATTAATATTTCATTTTTTTTGTTTGTTTTTCTAATAGCTTGGTTAGCTTAAACCCTTTCCATACTGAATTGGAAGGAGTTTGCATATTAGTACTCATCTCTGTTTTCCCACTGGACACTTTTCCCATCTTCCTCTTCTACCGGTTATGCCAGCAAGACTTTGAATTTATTTCTCACCAGACAGGGAAACAGGATGATAAAAAGACCAACCGGGGAACTGGAAATTTCTCTGTTGCTTTGTTACTTCAGCTCTGGATCAAGAAAGCTCGCCCATTCTGCATTCCTTATGCTATTGAGGCTGTCAGTAACCCTGAAATTTTCTGTGAAAGTGCTGGCACCATCACTGCCATGAGGCTTTCAAGACATATTAATTGGGCCATGTTCAGCTGTGACTATAAATTCCAGTAATTTCCCAAGGGAAAATGAACACCTGTACTCTCACTGAAAGCGAAAGAGGCTGCCAGCTGTACCCCGGCAGTGCTGGGATTCCATCTGAAGTGAACTTCAGACAAAATGGCAGAATCTTCCTCAAGTGAATCAGGATCCAGGCTTGTGCTTAACCATCTATATGTGTAGTCCAGTTGCTGTTCTCCGAAGCGAAGCGAAGTGACCCGATTGCCACCTCAGTGAAGGACCTTCCCTCCCCTCCAATTACTCTTTCCAGCTTCCCATCCATAACATTTTCCCACATTCTAGATCTGTGTTTCCATCATGAGCACAAGTCTGAAAATAGATAAAAGGCAGCTAGCCCGGGTTTGACTCTCCAACTTGTTCTCCCATCCCAGTCCTGGCATTATGCAAAGGCCTGGGACTTCTGAGACCTGAGTTCAGACTTCCATTCAATCATAAAGGTGTTGTGCTAGTTATTAACTTTCTACCTAACCCACCTTGCAGGACTGTTGTGAGGATTAAAATGTAGAATGGACCGTGCATGCCAGTCTGAGAAAGAATGCAATCAAAATTAGATGATAGATAGACAGGGTAGCTGAAGGGAGAAGAATGGAAGGGAAGGGAACAGGGAAGCACCCCCTTCTTGGGCCCTCCTGTTTGCAGAGGAGATGCAGTACAAGTGTTTTGCAGATTTGTGCTAGAGGTAGAACTTTCAACCTTGCAAGACATGTATTTGCTCTCTGATGTTTCTTCCCTGCCACATTGTACTATAATGACATGGAGTTCCATGGTACTCACAGGAAGAGGGTTCCGATCTTGATATGTTAAGTTTCATTAGTAATCACATTTATCAGACCAAACTAAGACATTTTGTGAGCACTTGCAAGTTGTTAAGCAGGACTCAGTTGCTGCATGAAAATTAGTCGTCAATTGCTTCTCAAATGAGGTTGGTGGAGGATTATTTTCTTTCCAGTTTAATACATTATTTCTTTTTAAGAGACAGATTTCATTCCTCCACCCTCACCCATCTGTGCATGTGTGTGTGTGTGTGCGTGTGCGTGTGTGACAGTGAGTGAGAGAGAGAGAGAGAGAGAGAGAGAGAGAGAGAGAGAGAGAGAATACTACTTTTCATTCTGCAGCACAGCAAGCCCCAGGCAAAGATGGTCTTCGGCACACCGTTCACCTTATTTTGTTAGCGACTGCCAATGTCTACACTAATGGGCAGCCACCCATTCATTATTTTTAATCAGGGTGATCTATGAGCGCTTCCTCAGGCCACCGTCCCCAAGGGAGCCCGAGCAGTGGACTGCAGCTCCATCCAGCTGAGTTGCCTTTACATCTGAAGAACAATGTAGGGAAAAGCAGGCAGAGCTTACTTGGGAATAGATCTTGTACACTTAAGGTTTGGAGAGGACTTTGTTGATTGATGGTGTTGTGTGTGTGCTAATAATGAACACAATGGCATTCTCTGCTCATAGGAAAGGCTACTCTACTCCCATAGTTGAAAAGCTACTACAGCACCTGGGTTTCTTCTCCCATCTCTCCTTAGAAGCATGCCCAAGATGATTGCATGCACTTTGGGCTGGGAGTAGCACACCTGAAGTCCCAAGATGTGCCAGTCCCAGACTCAGAACAGGTGATCCTGTGCTGGCCAGTGCTGGTTGTGGACAATGGTGCAACCAGAGGTCTCCAGCCTTTTTATTTTCCCATTATTTTAATTTTTAGTGGTTTTAACTGGGGTTTTATTATCTTGAGTTGCTGGATGCTGTGCTCATTTTGCTTTATTTTATTTGTTCTTCTATTGTAAGCCATCCCAAGTCATCAGTGGTGGACAGGTTAGAAAAGATTTAAATAAATAAATAAATAAATAAATAAAGGCTGGGGAGGGCTAACCTATCACAATAATCCAAACACAGACAATGATTTCAAGGTAAACACCAGGAGACATTACTCCCAGGAAGGTAGGTGTAGAATTACAGCATCAGTGGCAATGGTACAACTTACCAGGAACATTAAAATGACATTCTTCACATGATTGCTGTGCTTTTGCCCCACAACAAGCATAAGAGCAGGAAGAAGACCCATGGCTGTTAAGAACCCACAATTAAGCTACAGTGCAGGATTCACACATAATGGCCCCCGACATTAACAACAATCCAAACCAACCCCTTATTTTGGGTTATCATCACATGCAAACATGTTTGCAAAAATTCTGAGTAAATGTGTACAGAATTGTGTTTGCAAGGAATATTTCTAGTCCTGCTCTTCATAAATTGCAAAAGTCAAGTTTTTGAATCTGTTCACAAAAGACACCCTCCTCCCAGAGATTTGCAGAAGATTTGCAGCTACTTGTGGGGATGCTTGGATGCTCTTGTCCTTTAATACTTCTGCAGATGAGGTTATTGCAGCAGGGAATGTCAAGCTGCACCTGCCAGAATAATTCCCTTTTGACGGAACACCAATAATGTCCTGTCATGTTTGCGGCAATATGCTGACTTGGCTGCAATTTGCTGGTGCGGAAAAAGATGGGACTGCTAGTCCTCCAGAAATGGCATATAGACCAAAATATTGCACTGAATATACATGCAAGAAAAATGCAGTGATGGATGAAGTGTGTCTAGTTTGGAAAAAAGCAGTTACCTTTTAGCGGAGAGAGACTACCATCCAATTATGCAAAGATGTTGCTGCACCTGGAGATACTGCAGGGAGCACAGCGAAGCGCCTGAATTTTCCCAGCTTCTAAAGAAGCTTAACTGTCCTGACCAGGAATAATTCTTCAGCTCTGCAACTGGAGAAGCAACTAGTTTTACAGCTCATCTGTCACAAATCGCATTACAATTGCCTAGTTATTGATGATGCCCATTAGCCACTGTAGCAGAGGGTTAGTTTGTATTTTTTTTCCAAGAGTTCAGTTTGGAAGAGCACCTTTCTCTCTGTATTGGTGCATGTTTATGAGCAGTAATAAGGATAAGTAATAAGCTGCATGGCCTCGGTGGTACCTTGGTGGGATGCGGATGACTCACCTCCTGTGCTGCTTCCCAGGGCACCTGATCAGGCTGGTTCAGCCCGAGCACCTTTTTTTCGGATTCACTTCGTCCACATGGACTTGCAGCAGCTTATTCTCGCCTTCCCAGTATGGCATGGTTCTTTGCCCCACACCTTGAAGAAGGTGACCCATTAGGCTTGATGCAATCGGGAACCCTGTGTTGCTGGCCCGTAAGGATAGATGGTTGGCATATCAATCTAAGCTAGTAAAATCATTGAATCACAGAATCATAGAATAGTAGAGTTGGAAGGGGCCATGAAGGCCATCAAGTCCAACCCTCTGCTGTTGCTAAAAGGTGCTCCATGCCACCAAGTCCACCTAGTGACAGTGGTGGATCCAGGAGCACTCCAAAAACAAGAACTTGATCCTTTAGGGGAGAACCTGCTCCAGAACAGGCTGAATATCTGGGTAGGTGAAGCATCCACTAACAGCACTTCCCTCTTGTCTGGACAGAGTCTCTGTTTATTGGCCTTCATCCAGTAAGTTTAGTTTGTCAAGTCCTTTTCATTGTGTCACTGGCCAGTCCATCTTCTTGCAGCACTTCCCTTTCAAGGCAAGGAGTTCTACCTCTCACTCCAGCTGTGTGATAAGGCCAAAATATGTGGTGCCCTTTGGCTGGGAGGAAGGAACATTGTCTTTCTCACATAGCCCCTTGAATAGTTCAATGCTCGTCATGGCCTGCTCCCCTCTGGCTCTGCAGATGCAAGATGGTGAAGCTCGGCACAGGATCTCTGGGGCTGAGAGAAGCAGCTCTCAGTGGATGGATCCTCTTGTTCTGTCCCCACAGTGACTGGCCAGAATACTTCTTGCCTTACCTTGCCTTGCCTTGCTTCGCCTTCTCTGTGGGTTGCCTCCTTCATTGGTCCTTCTCCTTCACTCCTCCCTTCTTCTTTCCCTCTCCTGCAGAGCCTCTCTGTCCAGCTGCCACCGCTACTGCTGCCATCACTGCCACCACCTGCTCCTCCCTCGATACCTCCTGCCCTGGCTCTTCATTCCTTCACCTGCTCCCATGCTCTTCCTCTGCTCTGTCTTTCCAGCTTTGGCCTGGCCATAACCAGACCTGAGAGCCCTTCTGGCATCAGCCTTACAGCCATCACTTGGAGTCCAGAGGGCTTAGCAAGTCTTGACAGTTTATCCACATGCCATCATTTAAGGTTGGCTTTTTAAATCAGTATTATTACAAGCACATTTTGTCTCAAATAGAGAAATGTGAATATTGGAAATGTCGGTGAATTCTGATCCAAAATGAACTGAAGCAAGATTCTCACCCACCACTAATGATTTCAGAGAACGCGGGGCCTGCCTAGGCTTTCTCCCTGCAGATGTTTACACGCATTGTGTGGCTGCCGAAGGACAGGCCCAGAGGAAGCCCTGTGGTGCCAGAAGCAGAGCTGGGGACACCGTCCTCCTGGCCCTAACAGAGATGGAACCCTTGTCATGTGAATAGGTGCACTTCACACAAGCAGTCGAGAAAGCAATACATTCATTCACGCAGGAAAGCATGATGGAATGATTCTGTGGAACTTGAAAAGGAACTGGAAACGTCCTGTCAGGGCAAAGATGTTATTGCTAGTTTTCTCCTTGATATTTTGCAGTGCGCTCATTTCCCATAGGGAGCAATTCACTCATGTACCTCCCCGATCTGTATGCAGTCTGAAATGGCACAATCCGCATAATCTGTACTACCCCAGGGCCAAACTAAATGTTTACTTGCCTTGTGTGGCAACTTGGAAGGATTAATCCTTCCCTCCTGCTGTTGTTATGCCAAATTCCACCTTCCACTGGCAGGGGAATACAAAAAGAGGGGGGGAATCATGGGAATCTGCAGAGAATCCCCCCCTTTTTTTCTTTTGAATGATAATGGGAGTGTGAAAGCTTAAATCCCCTTTCCTGAATACAGAATCTGATGTGAATTGGGGTCCTCTGCAGTTACCCAGATGTAAGTCAGTCAATCTGATAAGTGCATCACAGCAGTGCATGAGCTAAGAACATCTTGTTTGGTTTGGGATTGTTTTGGCTTCTGGTTATTTCAGATTTGCCAATGCAAAGTGTAAGTTCATGTACAAAGAATATGTAGAACTTTTGTTAACAAGTGACACAATTATAATCTTCCAAACTCATCTCTTTTCCCAGTATATCATGAAATAAAGGTCCTAAACAAAGCCATCCCTGAGAGTTTCTGAAACAGGCATGTGTTCATGCATGACTGTGTTCTTGCTCTTTGGTGGCATCGCTGAAGCTGGCACAATTTGATTTGCATTCTCAGAAGAACAAACTTGTTTTGTTCATTGTTCTCTAACCATCCACTGTGTGCACCCATCCCTAACCATCTTTGTCCTTAACTTTTCCCCATTCCAAATACTCCTATATTTCCAAACAATTTCCTCTGGTTTGGTTATTTTTAAATCCCTTGCTCAGAGTGTGCTAAAACAGGGTGGGTGGGAGACTTCTGCAACATAAAACTTCATCTACTGTAGCTTAATTGGATTCTTGTGCCACAGTAGACAGTCGCTTGTTAAAATTTACACTCTTTATAAATAAGTAATAGGCTGCTAATAATAACTACTTTTCCATTAATTAAAGGCTTTTTTCTTTTAATAACAGCATAGGACCTTCATGTGACCTATATGAATCACTTTTTTTTAACTTCTTGTCTCGTATTAATGATGTTCAAAGTCAAAGCATGGGATAAAATAAATGTGTGGGAGAAGGTTATCTATCTGGGCTATAATTTCCATTTTGCTTGTGTTCCTGCTTTGCATGTAGAAGGTTCTGAGTTCAATCACAGCATCTATAGATAGGTTTGCAAAGGCTCCTGCCTAAAATGTTGGAGAAATGCTGCAGTCGGTGTTGACTGCGCTGGCCTTCATGGCCTGAGGTTTTGACACAGTAAAGGCTGCTGCCTTTTTTCTGAAAGTGTGTGATTTTAAAACATTTTTCAGGCAGTGATGCCAGTGTAAAGAATGCACATCGGAGCCATTACTGAACATTGAGGACTGCAGAAAGTCGTCGCACACATAATGTCTGAAATCCAGGTTTGCCGTTGAATGTGCACTCCAAAGGGAGCGGTGTGCAGTCCCAGCTCCCTGGCAGGTGCTGTTGGGTGTGGTCCTTGCATACACACATCTCAAATTTAAGTGGATTTGCCTATATGTTAGATTATACCCTGAGGTGGAAAACTAAATCATAGGTACCTCAAAACAAGGAAGTGTTTTAATAATGGGAGACATCAACTACCCCTGCACTGGCCTTACAAAAGCATTTTCCAGTTCTGACAAAGAGGTTCAATTTCTCAGTGCCTTAAATGGCGGGCCCTAGAATGGTTTTTTATGGAATAACCAGAGAGGAGGGTATCCCAGCTTTAATCCTTGGCAAAGCCTAGAATGAAATGCACGAGACTTCCAAAAAGCTTTTGACAAAGTCCCTCACCAAAAGCTCTGAGCAATCAAAACATTCACGGAGTACAAGGGGAAGTCCTCTTAAGGATCGCTAACTTGTGAAAGAAGAGAAGACAGAGGGTGGGAATAAATGGCAATTTCTCCCAATGGAGAGATGTCACTAGTGGAGTTCCACAGGGTTCTATAGTAGGATCAATTCTTTTCTACATATTTAATGCATCAATGATCTGGAATTAGGAGTAAGGAGTGAAGTATCCAAGTTTGCTGATGACCCAGAACTATTTAGAATGGTCAAACCTAGAAGGAATTGTGAGGAATTCCAAAGGGATCTCACAAAGCTGGGGGAATGGGCACACAAATGGCAAATGGCAAATGCAGCTCAATATAAGCAAGTGTAATGCAATGCATGTTGGGGCAAAAAATCCTGATTACAAGTACCCACTGATGGGATCAGAATGAGCAGAGACAGTGCAAGAAAGGGATCTTGGGGTGGCAGTGGATAACTTGATGAACATGTTGACCCAGTGCAGAGCCACTGGGGGAAAAAAAGGCAAACTCTATGCTAGGCATAATTAGGAGCAGAATAGACAATAGAACTGCTAAGATATTACTCCCCCTGTATAAATCCTTGGTATAACCATAGCTTCCAAAGGTTTAGACTTGATTATCAGGCAGGTTTTACAAAAATATGAAAATCAGGAAGGGGTGCATAATGTAGTGACATGCATGATGTCATGATGCAATATGTGATTCCAAGCTACGAACACAAGAAGCAGTTTGATACTGTGCATGAGTGAAACACACATACACCAAATGAGATCGTGAATGAAAGTAGAATTCTCATCTGAGATGTATTACTTTTGCCCTTCTCTAGCGATATGCATGTTTTGTTAACTTGGTTCTGTCTGTGTTTTGCAGGTTGTCAGGTGTCTTTTATTCTTTGGTCTCTCATTGACAGAATTGAATTTAATGCATGAGAATTTCATTCATGTCTGCAGATACACACTTGCACTAATGTACATTCACATAAGTGCCATTTGCATTAATTGCAACTCCCCCGGAAAAAAAAAAAAAAACCTGTTCCACAGCTCTGAAGAATTTATGCAACTCAGAGAAAGAGAGAGAGGTGGTCTACTGTGGGGCCCACTCACTGTGGATTTTTCTGATAACTTTTCCCATTACTAATTTTTTACAGCTCTGACTATCAAAACACAGCAAGGTAAGACAGGGATAGCTGCAGATAAGCATCTCTATGGAGCCTTCGTAGGACAGAAACCAAAATTATGGTAAGTGAAGACAAGAAAATATAGCACCTACTCAGCACAATTCCATCCGAAAGCCAGCCTGGTCCTACCTGCAAGCTGAAAGGCTTTCTCCCTCTCTTTCCTTCCCAAGGTTCTCTTTCTATATTTGTTCAGTGCGCACACACTGGATGCAACGCAAGCTGAAACTCCATTCATTTCTTCAGCACCTAATTTTTGAAAGAACATGACTGTGGAGTGAGCCACTGAATCCATTTCAGCAACCCATCTGTGGAAATTGGGTACCCTGAAGCAAAACCCATGAAGTCTAGAAGAAACAAGAAAGAATATAACAAAGATTTGTTAGACAGATCTTTTTGCCATATGGCTGAGGCAAAGGTCAAATAGCCCTTGGCTGTGATTTTTCCAGAAAATCACAGTATACAGTGCTGTGTTTCTGTTGAAGCAAGTCAGTTATTCAATATCTGTAATTATAAGGAAATGTTGTCATAAGACTCATTACATTTCCTGCATTGCCCAACAGTGTGTATTCTGAGGTGAAATTAAAAGAGAGGATTGAAGCGACCCTTTGTTAATGAATTCCATTTCTTTTTCTTTCTTTTTTCTGATATTACTACTTACCTGAACTTCAAATAAGTCTTTAATTTTGCTTGTCTTTAGTGTTTGAGGCTGCTCATTGCATTAGGGCATGATCTTCCAGCAGGCTCTTTTTATGCTGAGGTACCCACATTTTAGCTTCAACTGATGAATTGACAGGAGACTATTTAGACCCTCCACTGTTAGACACTTCTAATAAGTGAGCTCATCAGTCCCCCTCAGACTCATTACAATAATTACTCCACTTCTATATGCACCAGCACTAGTCTGTAATGACCAAATGTTAACTCTGCAGTGTTGAAATTCCGAAGGTAGATTCCTTGGGGCAGGGCCCACATTTCTGTACACAAGAAGCAGTTTGATACTGTGCATGAGCCTTCTGTATCTCCAAAAAGCTTTTCCCAAACACTGACCATCTGGAAAGGCATGGGATGCAGAGTGGAGGGGTTTTAGTCATGGGGCAGCGATTGGAAGTCAGGAAACTGCCCTTGTGTGAGCAGGATACCTTGTAGATTCCAAACTATAAAATCTCCTTATATTCTTCTGCAGGGATAAATTAAAGAATCCAGAAAAAAAGTATGATGATAAATAGACTGTGCTGTGTTAAATTCCACATACAGGGTTTTTTCTATATTCATGTATTTGCCTTTGCAGAATGGTCATATGACCAATGTTTTATAACAGCTCCTTGTTATTATTGGCACATGTTGATTGACAAATTAACTTCAGACTATTTATTACAGCACTGGAGACCTTTTGTTGATTTTTTTTTTCTAAACCTGTGACCTGAGTGAGGGTATCAGGGAAAGCGGAGATGAAATACTGGAAGATGCCAAGAGTATTTGCATTTGAATTCGAAGTGTGGGTCCCTACAGCCTTTAGATAGCTACTGACTCTGTCTTAAGAGATCAGTTATTCTGGACTTCGCACTCCTTTACCGAGCAAACTTGAAGACGATTCACAAAATTTTACATTAGTGTGTCTGTGCATATATAAAACATGGAACTGTCCAAATTTCGTGCAGCCTAGACACTATTAAAAAGAGCCACATATGTTAATGATCAGAGGTGTATGCTGACCACAAATTGTGACTCATGCCCCAATTTGGCATTTCAGATTCTGCTCAGTTTAATTCAGAGTCTGCTTTGAACCCAAGTCCAGATTCCAAAACTATACCCATATCATTGTTGAAGACCTTAAAAAAAAAGGTCTTCCCTCTTGTTCATTGTCTGAGTGTGAGAGTGACAGGCAACACTAGCAAGTAGTTTTACATAAAAAAAGACTATTGTAGGTGCGCACTAACAACAGAGAGTGATCCCATCTCCAATCGGGACAGTCATCATGCACAGCGGATTAATACATTTAGCCTTTTGCTATGATTAGAAACAGAAAGAGCTGTAACAGAAAATATTCAGTAAATTTTGTACATGGTTAGCTTGTTCTACACTTCCGGTGTCAAAACATTGCCTCCAGGCTTATCTTTACAAAGTCTGACCCTTCTTGACCGAGGTTTATTTTATATTTTAGACCTTCTTCTGTTTCTCTGATAGAGCACTAAGCAACTGACCCTTACTGCATGGTCATCAGGAAAAAAATACATTCTCCATCATCATCATCATCATCATCATCATCATCACATCAACAGTGAACAAGGGGAGGGAGGCATTTGCAAACCCTTTTCTTATGTCAGAACAAGCTCAGAGTCAGGCTCTGCGCGGATGCGTCCTCTGGGGAAGCAAGTGTTTTCTCACATCACGTGGCTTTAGGACTGTGATTCCTTCTGTTTTCATAAAAATCACTCGGACTCCTTTTTATAGAATTCAAGCAGAGTAGATGAATAGCATATCCTGCAAATTTTATGAAAGGGTTAAATAGAGCCATTATCAGCATGTACTTTATTAACTATCATTATTATTTCATTTGAGATATAAACAAAAACGTGCCGAATTATTATGTCCTTAAGATGAGCTTGGGTTTACCAATGAAATGTCACTTGAAGGTTGCATGTGTTCAGGTCTGTTTATCACTGCCACCTGCCACTTTTACTGCAAAATGAATTAATATCTTTTTAAAACCTGGGAGCCCAGTGGAGCTGGGTCTGCGACATTATTAACCTACATCACTCAAAGGCATCCAAGGTTATACTGTGATGTCATAAATACTCATGTGGCTCCAAATGAATGGGTAACCTTGACAAGAAATAGAAACCTTCGCAAACTGGATGCTGCAACAATTCAGTGAAAATTCAAAGTGACTCAATAGAGCAAAAAAATGGGATGTGCTGCAGTAGATTAGCCTTGCCAGTTGGGAATGACGGGGTTGCAGTCCAGCCCACCTGGAGAGGAAGGCTAAAGGAGGCAGCGCCACTTCAAATCTTCACTCAGCCATGATGAGCTTCGTGTGACTGGCAGCCCTCTGCTGTCTCTCTCAACTGCAAAAGGATGGGAGGGAGTCACTGCATTTACTTTGGAGTCATCCCACTGAATTCCTGGTAAGGATTCCATTGATTATAGCCTTAAATATATCTGGAACCTGCTTCCCTGCTTTACAATAACTAGCTCCTGACATTCCTTTAGAAAGATGCAAGGCTGAGTTTAAAAACTACAGTCTGTGCCTTAACCCAGCTGTAGAAAACAGACTTTTTTGGGCAAATCAGTCTTCTATTCAGTTTCCACAAACTTAAAAGATATGCTATATATGGGGAAAAGCCCTATATCCAACATCTGGGGCTTCATGTTCAGTGCCACTTTCTGGATTGGGCCTGCCACCCTCATTCGGGGTGAGGCTCTCCAGCCCTCCGTTTCTCCTCCAATAGTTCATCAATAGCAGATCTGAGCCAGATTCCATGTTAAAGGAGACATGAAATTTGACCAACTTTAGGTGCAGTTATACCTTCAGGCTTAGTTTGAGAAGGCATTGACTCAATGAAATGCACATGCTCTCAGGAATTGTTCATGAGCACATGCCTATTGCTGAAGGAAGCAGTTAGATGCTCCCTGAACAAGGTGATCCTTTTATTCTGGTTCTAGCATGATGTGAACATGTGGCTTCGGGTGCACACAGAGCTCGCTGAAAACCATGGCGCACTGAGATGTGCATTACCAGTTGCAATTCATTCATTGCTATTCAGGGACACATGTTCCAATGCACATTGGAACGTGTGTCCCTGAATAGCAATGAAGGCTGAAGGAACACATTTCAGAGCCTCAGTCTGGAGAGCACTAGCCCCGTACCTTTGGAAATGGTTATGTGTTCCTTTGGCCTCCCCAGCTCAAAGTGATAGCTGTACGTAGACTTTGCTGACCTTCAGGACCTGTTGTACATATCTGATGAATCACACACACAAGTGACACCATCGCACAATCCCCAGTTAGCCGGAATGTTTTGGCCCATTTAAATGCTATGTAAAAGTTACAGATCGGAGGAGGAGGCATCTGTGAAGGTAGGTAAAGGAAGAGGGGAAACACCTCTCACCCCACCAGTCTTCTCTTGTACTGAAATGGGGTGTGACTGCTTAAGCCTAGGGCCAGATTTAATCCTCCAGGGTCCCAGTCTGGCCTTCTGGGTTTCCGTAATGGCCATGCCCCCTTTATTGAATCCACTGAGCATTTGGTAGCTTCCTGGTTCTTGTGCAGCTTGACAATGCCTCTCCCAAGGCTTGGCTATGGGCAATGAGTGCTTTGATTAGTATTTTGGTAATCTGTATACTTTGGCCCTTTGTCTTCAAGCCTGCAGAGTTCTTCTGCAGTGGAATATGGTCTTTGGATTGGAAGGGATCCCACAGCCCTGCTGTAGACAGTAGAAAGTGATGGAACCCTTCTAAGCTGATTGAATTAGAAAGAATGCAGTGTGATTATTCCTTATACAATGTAGAGCAGGAGTGGACAAATAGTGCCCCCCAGCTACTTTGGCCCACAATTCCCATTGTCCCCCACAGTGGGTCAGAGCTGATCGGAATGTTACAAATAATAGAAATAACCATGCTCTACACTGGGTGTGGGCAACTTTTGGAGGACCACATAGTGGCCTACCTCATGGTGATTTCTATATAGTTCTTCTTGATCACATTTGAATGGCTTGTTTTATTCTCACAAACCAGCTACACCTTCCTCAGCTGAAGGAACCCCCTATAAAGACCTCACACGACAAACACAGTCATTGTTTGAATGTTGTTTATTTTTGAACCTCTAATTGATTTTGGAAATCCTACTTGAGAACACTCAGTATGAACAGCAGTTTGTTAAAACATGTATTTTAAAGTAGATTTAAAACTAAATAACCAATACTTGTGTGTAAATTGTGTAAATTATTCAGCCTTTCTGGCCCTAGATAAGCCATGGAGGAAACATTTGACTGGTGTACGTTTTTGAGCAAACCAACCTAATTCACATTTCCTGGATTAACAAGTGAAATAATTATCCTTCAGATTGCATAATTCTAGAATTTTCCAATTCAGCTCCTAGCTCTAGTTTTGCATTCAAAATTCATAATTAGGGAAAGGTGCATGCAAAAATGTGCATATGTTCCATATAAAAAGTATATATTAAAATGGCATATAAATGTGTACATTAGGAGAAATTACAAATGAAAGCAAATGTGGTTTTCATGTATTTCAAAGCAGATTTTAAATACACAAATTTTGTTTGTGACTTTATGAAGTCTTTCTAGCTATTACAAGGAATATTTTTCTACTATGTATGAATCCATTGTTCTAATGCAATTCTAATTCTTCTAGCTGCAATTCTACTTTCCCAACAAGCAACCCTCTGATGGTGGAGACCATGAGATTTGAGTTCACAAATTCAGTAGCGGGTGAGAGAGAAAGTTGTTGACTCAGACTGGTGTATGGTGCTCCAGTCCATCAGGAATTTGTAAAACTGGAAGAGAGGGGAAACCAGTGCATGATTTCTAAGGCAAGAACCAGGATAGATTAACAAGGAAGGGAAAGTCAAGGGAGCAGGGAAAAGGAGGCAACCCCCCCCCCATCCAAATGAGTAAATGGGCTCTAAAAATAATAATACAGATCCAATAGCTATGCAGTCCACAGAGGGAGTTTATTTCTTAAAACAGGCCTGTTGCTATGCAGCCCAGGACTCTGAAAGAACTATAGGCTTTAGAATGTCTTTTCTCTGCTTTTACAGTTTCCCCGGAGTTGCTTCACAGCCTCAAAGAGGGTTCATGGTATTCTAATCGCTCTCCCATTTTACAAATCTGAGGCAAAATTTCATAAGCAGTAATAGGCTTAAAATTGCACTTTTCCTCAAACCCACAGATACCTTATGCTTCTTCTGGGACACAGCGCAGGCATCACTTTCTGCCTTCCTGAGGATGACAAATTGTTTTCCAAATGTCACGGTACAAATGCAGAAGTGCTACTACAAAGCAAGTCCTACGTAGGCCCCATGGGAGGAACTACCTGCAAAACTGCTCACATTATCAAACTTTTCACTTCCTGTATATAACTCTGCTTTGCCATTTCAACCTCAAGCCATGCACAGATTATCTTCCAGCCCAGCTCTGCCACTACGTCAAATTCAAAATGGCCTGCTGAGACATTTTCTCAGTATATCTGAGAAAGCCACAGAACTCATCCCCACCCCCAAAGTCTGATTATAATGGTGTACACAGCATAGCCAAGAGCCCATTAACACAGGAAAGCCCTTTATGTCCCATTCATAGGGAGGAATCTTCACTTTCCGGAGTTGCTGCTGGCGGTTGGCAGCCGTGCCGGCGCGAGAATGAGGCCTAATCGTGGCGACAATATTCTGCACCTCACCAGACCTGCTGCCTTTGATTCCCTCACTCTTTCAGACGAAGTCTTGTCAGGCATTTTGTAATGCATTTTCTGCACCTTCTGCTGACAACACCTTTCCTTAGCGTTGATCACTCTCACTTGGACATTTCATTCTCATGACGGGTTTTTATATGTGAAACAGTTCCCTTAATAGCCTTTTTTTTCCCCTTTTCCAAAGGAAGTTTTTATCTCCCACAAATAGTTTCCATGATCATGATGGGATGCAAGAAACTCTTGAAAATACATATGGAGAACATAATGCAGATGAGGTCCCTTGAATCAGCAAGGAAGAGAGCAGGTGGATCAGATGGGGATAAACTGTGATAACCAATCATAAGTCATTAATCCCTTGATTGTAATAGCCTGCATGAATATTAATATTTAAATTGGGATTTTGCCACTGAATGTGCATTTGTGGCAGTGTAATCCAATGTTAGAATGGAGGATTACAGGGAAGAAGTTTGCTCTTGGACTCCTGCCATGAAAAAGGCAGTTGATTTGGGATGGTCAAGTTTTCTGTCTCGGCAAATGAGGGGAAGAGAGTGAGGTGCTGCCAGGACAGATCAAGCTGTGGACAAGCCTTCCTCCCTGCTCCTTTCCCTATCCAAACACCTGGGGCTCAGACAGCAGCCTTGTGACCTCACAGCTGCAGCTGGTCCAGTTCTTTCCACAGCACTTGTGAAGGTGTTCCAAGGTCAGAGTCCCAGAGCATATTTCTGAGGTCTGATCTTGGACTCTGCTGTCTCCGATGCCAGGAAAACCCCAGTAAACAGCCATTCATTGAGCTGATCACTTGCAAATTGTGCAAAATGATTGCTTGATGTTTCATCAATGGGAGCTCAGGACTGCTATGTAATACCTTGGATATTCTCTCTGCCTTCTGTAATGCAATAACCACCAGAGTAGGGGTACCTGAGTGTGGCATTTGGTCTGCATTTTGAAGTGAGCCAGCCTGATCTGCTTCTTCCAGATGAATGTGCAGGTCAGAATGGAGTTATCCTTTGTTTTTTGCATTTCTCTTTTTGGCTCAAAGCACACACCAAAATGCACTTTAAAATTTTTTGTAAGAGCAAATTTAGAAGAGCATACTGTTTAGGATGTGGTCCTATGGCTGCTAAACAGATTGTAAATGGCCACAGGAGAGGTCAGCCTGAGCTCTCAACACACACAGCAAAATGATCCAAGGCTGGAGTTGGGCCTCTGATCTGGGATGCCCTTGCAGGAAGGCAGGAAAAAACGCACTGGCTGCAGCTCTAAGGTTACAAGAGTCAGAGGTTTGTGGCTAGGAAGGCTCTAGAGAGGAGAGAAAGAGGACTTCTCCACAGCATGGACTATCCTGGCAGGGCAGGACAGTGACACAATGAAAAGCACTTGACAAACTAATTACTGGATGAAGGCCAATAAACTGAGACTCTGTCCAGACAAGAGGGAGGTGCTGTTAGTGCATGCTTTACCTGCCCAAATATTCATCCTGTTCTGGAGCAGGTTCTCTCCTAAAGGATCAGGTTCTTGTTTTTGGAGTGCTCCTGGATCCACCACTGTCACTAGGTGGACTTGGTGGCATGGAGCACCTTTTAGCAACAGCAGAGGGTTGGACTTGATGGCCTTCATGGCCCCTTCCAACTCTACTATTCTATGATTCGATGATTTTACTATCATAGACTGATATACCAACCATCCAACCTTAGGGGTCAGCAACAGATGATTCCAGATTGCATTGAAGCCTAATGGGTCATCATCCTCATGGGGCAAAGAACCATGCCATGCCATGACAAAAGACTTTGACATCCCCAGTAGACGGTTGATACCTTTTTCAGGTCAGGAGAAGCACTGAGATTACCTTTCCTCATGCTCTGCTTGCCCTTCATGGGATGCCTGCAATCCTTCATGTTCAGAAGGTCACAAGCAACCACATTGGACTGCACTGCCAGAAATGCACCTCTAATGATGAAGGTCTGATTTTATGCAAATGGATAACATCAGCATTCATTTGGAAGTGGGGTGGAATAGTCTCGTGGATGATCATGTGCGAAACTGACATGGTCTGGCCAGAGAGTGATCCAGCCATTCTAGCCCCAGTCCCCCGGTGCCCCTTTGTGCTTTTACTGTGTTCTGTTCTGTCACACTCAGTTACCACGAAAAGACAAAGCCCTGCCCCCTTTTCCTGGGGATTTCACAGCTTGCCATTTTTCTACAAATCTCTGGATGTCTTTCCCAAGACTAATGAGAGCAACAACAAGATATGCTGGCCAGCTTTCCCCAATTTGTTTCTCAGCCAAAACCACAAGTCTGTCATCCTAAGCAACTTCTTTATTACCAGTTATACCATGTGTAGCTTTATTTTTAAATAATCCCTTAATACTGCATTGGTACAAATCTAGTATGTCCTTAAGTAAGCCCTTCTTACAAAATGAGAAGTCAGAGTGGTCCTGGCTTGCAAAATTTCTGTATCTGTGACAGATCCAAAGGACAGATGTGGCAAGATCTGCTCCAGGTTTCCCAGATTGCTTTAATTCCCTATTTTGAGCCACAAAAGCCCCAATATCTATCTTTTCAGAGATATATACGAGGTGAGAGATAAACACAGTGTGAATACTGATGTCATAGACACTGTGAAATCTTGCCTTCTGCTATTTCTAATGCTGGGCTCCCTAAATATACCTAGTGAAATGTTATGACACAATCTGAATACATTTCATATTGTACACATTTCCCCATCGCTATATCCATATATATCAGGTGGCTAGCAAAAGCAGTTGGTTGTACCCAGTGTTAATCCTTTTTCAAGCAGACCTATTGAAGTGAATGCAATTTAAATTTTTCATGAACAAGTCTTGCTCATTTCAATAAGCCTACTCTAAGAAGGACCAACAGTGGATAAAACCCAAGGCACAAGCATATACATCACTAACCTTGGTTTCATGTAGAGAGGGCTCTACAAAATCTCATTAGTGACATAGACATTGTACTTCCGCTGGTCCTGGAAGATATCTCATGTCTGCTTCTATCAAATTTCATTTATATCAGGTAAACTAATTGGTGGTGGCTGGGTGTGGAAACTCTTGTGTGTGCTACACAGACAGATGCAGCTGGAATTCAGCAAGCGGCACTAGTTCAGCTATTTGTCACCGCGGCTGTCAAAAGTTACAGTGCTAATGATAGCATTCCCACACTGGCTCAGCAACAAGTCTGGAGAGGCTGGTTCAGCATAGAGGTGACTTGACAAGAGGTTTAGACCCCAATTTTAATCTTATGTTTACAGTGAAAGGACTTTGCAATTCACTACACGGGTGGATGCAAAGCTTGTTAGTATCATCACTGCTTTTTTCAGCACAGAACTTGTTTAAGCAAGATAGTTGCTTGAACTTCCCAAGCAAAGACTACGAATAGCACTCATGAAATTGACATGACTGAGTCAGGAGCAATTTCACTGTTGCGATACAAGAAACAAATGTTGTCAAACTCCTTATCAATCCCATCTCTACAAGGAACAGACTTCTCCAACTCCCTTCAGGATTGGAAAAAAATCTGCAGTTTTACTGCAGCACTTTTTGCCTTTGTTGAAAAGTAAGGTCAATGCCCCCATGCATGCAGATTTGCAGGAAGCCCTCCAAAACACTCTGAAGACTTTCTGTGGATATCAGATATTGTGTGATGGAACAGTAGAAACCTCTATGGAAAGAAGGAGTCAAGTTCTGTATATCTCTAATTAAACCTGCTGTGAAAACTTTTACCTCCATTGCTTTAGCAGGAGGAAGTCTAAATTTCACCTTGGCTGAGTCTATCAAAACTTTGCTACAAGAGCAAACATGAGGGAAAGTAGAAATGAGGCAGCCAACTGACGTTTTATGAATCATGTTTCAGTCTCTGATACAGGGTCTGAGTTCCAAACATTGCCATCTCTTTTGCCTGAACGTTTAAGTGAGGGGGAATAAAATAAGCAGTTACACAGAGCGCTCTCTGTGTCTTCATACCCAAACTTAACCATCCACTTACTGATACAAGAACTTGGTTTTGAGACAGTCCAGTTGTAAACCCATCTTCCCAAACCTGAACCTCACTGAATTCAGGGGAGCTTGCTTCTCCAGGAAGGTACTTCTTCTGGTTTTGGCAGGTTCTTCAGCATTTCCTTTTATGTCCTTTTTGTTCTTATAACTTTTCTTTTGCAAGTCTTTATTTTTCCCTTCACATCAGAATCCAGCTGTTAATTTTATTCTTGCTGTTGGTTATATTTCGTCTCTAGTATCATCCTTTATTTCTGTCTTTTAAGTATATTTCCCTCCTACCCATAAGTTGATCTGACTATGCACATTGCCCTTCTGAACAAATGACAACTTCATGTAAGCCTTCTATTCAATACTGTGACTTGAACTGTTGCATGATTTCTGTGTTTAAATTTGCAATGGAATGGATTCTCTTATCTACCCAGGCTCTTGAAGCATTGGAGAAGGACTCTACTCTTCATAATTTTAACATTACTTTTTCTCAGAAAATGTCATTCTACATTTACAAAAAAAACACTGCCCTTGAATATTTCTTTACCTTCACTCAATTTTCCCTTACATGAATTTATTCCATTTTGGTTGCCACTGAATCCAATACATTTTTTCATATCCAAAACCCCCTGAAAGCGTTTTTCTCCTTCTGTTTTAGAGAAACTCAGTTTCTCTGATAATGTTCTGATTTGGATTTCTTTCTTGAACTGAATACCAGGGAACAAGACTGTACCTTCTGAAGGGGAGCAGAATAAGTCACAGTGAGTACAACCCAACTTGAAATGACTGTTGAAATGACTGTTGCTTCAGTTAGTCATGCCTAACTTAAGCTCCCTTATTTACTCTAAGTAGGACTTATGTTGGATTTAACCCAGTATCGCTTCTAAATGAGGCTTTCTGCTACAAATAGTGGTTTTGCTATATAAATCTAGATTTGCTAAACCTATTCCAGGACTTGGCTTTCTATTCCAGAAGCTGTCTTGGGGTTTGCCTGCATTCAAAGGGAGCAGTGAGGGCATTCCAAAAGCAGGCAGGTCACGGAGAAACCAAGGTTAGAGCACTCCTCCATGACACGAGGCATCCTGAATGCATAGAATTATTTTTGCATACACCATGGAGGAAAGGATTCGATTCCACTCCAGGGCTACTCCAGTCCCATTAATTAATCAGCCTCCAAACCATATATAATTTGCATTTAAGAAAAAATAATCGCACATTAGATGCAAAATGGCACTTAACATCTTACACAGTTTTGTACTTACTCCCATGCAAATATGTAGTGGGAGGCAGCACTTCTCTCCCTTGGAGATCACTGGAGCTTAAAGACTGGATCATGACCATAGTAATTTATGTCATTCCTGCCACAACCACACAGAGAGTTTTCTTAAATGCATATTGATTTAAACGTGTGCGCCTATCTTTTTACTCTTATGAAACACTTAATATTTCCCGCTGGACCTGTTAAGTGATGTTGGACATAAGCATTTAATAATTGTAAAATGATGTGGAGATTCAAGCCACCATACGGACACTCCAAATTATTATTAGATGAGTTTATTAAACGCTCTTTTGACAAATTGATTTCTGACCTTGCATTCATTAAAGGCTCCCAAAGAGCCTTTCATAACCATTGATTTTTTAATGTATATATTTTAAAAATTCCCTTAAGAAACAGCATGTCTTCTTCCTCCCTTTAATTATTGTTTATAAGGACTGCCTACTGGCAGAGTGTGGGATATATGGATGCTTTTAACAGCTATGCAAGTTTGCAATGGCTGAAATGAGCAGACTAGCAAGCACTTTGTGCTGCAAATTTGACTTTGTGCTTATGTGTTAACTTTTCATTTCACCAACAGGAGTCTTAAAATTAGACTACCTATGATCACATGTAGGTCAGGTGTAATCCTGTGTATGTTTAGACATGCTGCCCCAGCATTCTTCACACTTTGATGTTGTGCTGTTATGGAGATGTTTGGCTATTTCACTTTTATTAGACTTATGTTCATTTGATCTAACTGGGCCATTTAAATCATACTGTATATTTAGTAATGTTATATGTTTTGACTAGTTGGATGACAATTTGTTAGTGAATTTTCAAATGTTGCTTTATTTTATTTAATATTATCTGATGTTGATATGAGCTACTTTGAGCACACTACTTGGAAAAGTAGCATGCAAATAACCAATGAGTGTGATTGTGTGATTGTTGCACAAATCGCTTATATTTCTCCACCACCTTTGCTTTATGTATAATATATTCATTTATCTGGGAGTATGTCTTATTAAATTCTGTGGGACTTACTTCTGAGCAGATTTGCATAGGATTGCACCAAACACTGGCATTTCCCCCGTCCTTTCAAAGGATTCTTATTTATGAATTTGAGAACTGTATGTTTGTTGTTTGATACAAGACCAGAAAATGGCAATTTAAGTTGAATATAGAACAGAAGAATGTAGTTCTGTGCACAAGTGGATTTCTCACCACTGTTTCAGAGAACACTTTTACGGAATGGAGATGTGTAATTGTACATTCAGAATTTGAGTGTGGAAGAGGCTATGAAAGTATGAACTAGAAGTAGAGTAGTTTTTATAATTTTATGCACTTAACAGATGCTACAAGTGATGACAATGGAAACAGAATAGAGTAGTTTTTCTCAGTTTAGTACATTTAAATGTAGAACTTTTGTGTTATGCTCTACATCTTGGAATACTCTCCAGACTTAGGCATGTTCAGAGCAGATGAAAAACAATGGGATTTAAGTTAGTCAATGTCCCTTTTCCAAGTAGGACAGGATCTGGATCCAACCCTTGTGGGTTGAAATGTAAACTTCAAGTTGATTCCTTCCATACTACAAGATTTTCTGAAGTTATGGGAACAGAAAAAGTAAATATTATCTATGCAAGTCCTGTTGGAAAAAGGAGCAGAGGACATATGTGAGCAGACTTTACTGAATGGTGATCAACAAGTACTGCTAACCCTCTTCTTATTGACACAACCAAAACCAAGCTGAGCCTTCAACTTTGCTTCTGCTCCTTTCCTCCTTCTCTAGTTCTTTATGACTCATGGCTGTAATTGAGGTTCCATGTATGAATGGAATAAACAGATTCAACTCCACTTGCAACTGCCAGCTTCTCTAATATTTTGATCTTAAAGAAAAATTTAGAAGCAAATGAGCAGACTTGAAAGGAGTGGTCCTTGTCGTTTCCTTCCCTTAATGAATAGCAAAACCAGTTAGCAGGAAGAGTTTGATCCTGAAGCTTGTAGACATTTAATTCATCACAGAATTATGAATGTGTGCTGTTACTACAGGCCAGAAACTGAGACTTTTTGCTGACAATCATCATCATCATATGAACATAACTTATTCACCTAAAACAATGGGGAAATGGGGTCAATTAAATGGGGGTCTTCAAACTTGAAAGTCCCTAGATTTCTCACTTATGCATATGTATGATTGATTGTGTTTATTGATCATTACATTGAGCTACATTTATTATATATTTATTACGTTTTCCCCTCTAAGGAACCCAAGGTGCCCTTTGCTCAGTTTTATCCTCCTAACAACCCTGCAAAATAGGCTGGGTTGAAAGCCAGCAAATGGCCCAAAGTCACTCAGGGACTAGAACCTCAATCTCCCAAGTCTCAGTTCAGCATTCAAACTGCTACACCACACTGGGTCCCTGCATTTTCTAACTGTTGGAACTCAAATATGTTTTTCACTGAAGGCTTTATAAAGTCTGTATTACACACACCTCAACTGCAGAATAAATAGACACTCTGACTTACCCAAGCAAAACACGGAAGTAGTGGATCATTACCCACAACCCAGCACTGGGATCCCCAACTTATGAGTAGTGCCTACAGGCACCATCTTTATACCTGCCAGATGCCCTGTGCCCTCTGATTTTTTAACTCCTTAATACTTTTCTGTCTGTCTGTCTGTCTAAACTGATAGGCAGCTATGATCCCAAAGTGCTGCCCTTAAACAGCATCCTTTGTTGTTGCTAGTTGCGAAGTCGTGTCCGACCCATTGCGACCCCATGGACAACATTCCTCCAGGCCTTCCTGTCCTCCACCATCTCCCGGAGTCCACTCAAGCTTACACCAACTGCTTCAGTGACTCCATCCAGCCACCTCATCCTCTGCCGTCCCCTCCTTCTTTTGCCATCTATTGTTCCCAGCATTAGGCTCTTCTCCAGGGAGTCCTTCCTTCTCATCAGGTGGCCAAAGTACAGCATCCATATTTGAGTGCCAAAGTGTGATTTTGTGCTTTGGAGCTCCCAGTCCTCCTCTTGTCTTGTGGTGAGGTTCCTGGGTAAGTTGTTGTGAGCAGTTGGCCCTAACTGTGTTGTGACTGGCTCCGGTCAGCACAGCAGCCATGGTTGAATGAGCATGTGCCTTCTCATGGCAGCCATGTTGTGAGAATGTGTGTGACACTCCCTACAAAATTTAAATTTCCCACTGACCCAAAAATATCTGGGGACTCATGACCCAGGAACATCCCTTTGCCTTGACCTAATCACAAATATCAAAATCAATGAGAATTTTTTTCAGCTGCCTCCTAGCACCATGTGCCGATGCCACACTTATCATGAGAAGCTAGCGATCTTAGTTACACAGCTTCGGTTCCTTTCTAGCTATGGTAGCAAGGGAAGGGGGCTGTATGTTGCCCATTAGTCCAATTTGCTGTGGAAAGTGATTGAGGAGATTTGCATGGCTGCTGTCTTGGTAACAGCTACTGGTGATGTTGCTAAACTGCATAATTACCTGGCCTAAAATTTGCCTTAATGATCAGTTCTATTGCAAACTGAAAGCTATTTATCTCAGAGGATCTTCAGTTCAGCATATAGAACGAGGCTCTTGTTCAACATGTGCTTTTAGGTCACTAATCTGTGCCTGCTTCTCTGAGAACAAGCCCCACTGAATGCCAAGGGGAATGCCTCTAAATAAACATCGTGTGGTCAGCTTAAATCTGATTTCCAGAATTCCAGGAATTAGACAGGAGAAAATGACATTTCAAGGCAATATGAGATGGCGCAGTCAACATTATGAGTCAATTAAAGTGGTTGTAACATTGTGATAATGTTGTACTACATTTATGATCATTCTGCAGAGGCGATCAACACTAGAAAGTCAATTTTCTCTCTCTTTCCATGCATCTTACAGAAAAGGGAAACATGGACTGGCATTAGCATCGATGAGTGGATGCTTCTGCGGTGTGATTTTGCTCTTTGTTTAATTTTCAGTATTGTAGAAGCAAGGTAGCCTGCAAATCACAGGGGACTGAAAACTCTTCATATTTCTGCAACAGTGTTTAAACACCTCCTTTTTTTTCTACTTGAGCATTATTGTTAATGGTGTGCATAATGAAATGTTAACTAGTGAGATGTAGAGAGAGACACATAAATCCATTTCTAGCCCAAGCGAATTTCAAATATGATCAAGCAAAAGTCAGTTCTGCACATTTCCCAGAAAACACAGAAAATGTGCACTCATTTTTGTACGGGTGTTCTCTAATTTGTGCATTTCCCTAACATGCACTATTTGAACCACTTTTTATCCTGGATATTACAAAATATACATCTTCTCATAAGAATTTCTGAGGCAAGAACTGCAGTGCAGAATTTAGAAATCCAAGAGGCCTGCATTTTGTGCCACACTTTCTTGACTCCTGGTGCAACCAAATGTTCCCCACATTGGATGCATATAAGCCTCCAGGCTCAGAGGCATCCATGCATCCAGGGCAGGGGGTGTGCCAAGGCAGCACCAGTCCCTGCTCTGTCTCATACCATGTTATCTTGATGGCATTTGGGGCCCTCTAGATTGTCAAGGAGAGAGAGGAGATGAAGACTGGAACACCAGCAGAAGTTGGCGTAAGCCGCTGGCCCCAGCACACCCATTTGCTGCCTCTTCAAGACCCGGTTGTGTTCACACAGACGAGCCAGTGCAGTTCTTTCCGTGCCGTTGATGCGGAAGGTGGGATGGGCTGTCAGCCTTCAGAGCCTCAGCTCTCAAGTCACAGAACTTTGCAGTCAGGCCTTGAAAGATCCTATGGCTCCCCAGGCAACATCAGAGGCCACAGGGTTGTATCCTTATGTCATTTTTCTTTGAAAGATGAACTACACAAGCTTTTCCAAGTTAATTAAGTATTAGTAATGCTAAGGGTTTGTTTACAGTGTTCTAATTACATCAAACATAACATTTGTGACTGAATAATTCCTACTGCTTTATCCAAGAATGGCATTTGGATGTTTTTCCATGTCAAGAGCTATCAATCTACCTATGCAAAAAGTAATTAAAGAATTCTCAAATTCCACAGTGTATTTGAAAACTGCTGGAAACCTCCTCATTAATCTGCTCAGAGGATGGAATTATTGGGTGGAATTAATTAATTCTCAATTTTAGATAAGCTTTCTGCTATTAAAGTGGGCCTATTGAGGCAATGCTTAATGGCCTGAGGCTAGTGGCAACCTATGTGATGAATAAGTGGGAGCCACAGAAGGAGAGGTACCTCCAAGTACAGTATCTTGGCAGCAGCACTGTCCAGGTTCATGGCTGTGGCAAAAGCCAGCAGTGCTCCGTGTGGACTCCTGATACAATCAGCCCGTCATGTAAGGTGCTTCCAAGACAT
Source organism: Varanus salvator macromaculatus (assembly GCA_023646645.1). Taxonomy (NCBI): domain Eukaryota; kingdom Metazoa; phylum Chordata; class Lepidosauria; order Squamata; family Varanidae; genus Varanus; species Varanus salvator. The sequence continues at coordinate 46,356,268 of JAIXND010000755.1, read as the reverse complement.
CCACCTGCACAGTACTGTCTGAGCAACTCTCTTCTGCCTAGCACCAACTGCCAGCAAAGTGGGACTTCTCTAAGCAACGTTGCCACTGAAACTTTTACTCATATCAGGTTATCTGCTCTTATTTAATCATAAAATCCCTCCCCACAAAATGCTGTAACATTTCTTTTAAAAACCCTAGTGATTTATCAGGATGAGAACATAAGAAGAACCTCCCCACCTGCCCCAATCAGATGAAAGACCCAGCTTGCTGCTGCCATGTGCACACCACTATCATAGCAAGATAAGCATCTTTCCAAAGCAAATGAAAACGGCACAATAATTATTTCATACAGACACACACACTCACACACACATTATGAAAGGAAATGCAAATGTGGACATAAAATATGAGCCTCATATCATTCATGATGACACGATAATAGCAGCACGCAAAACATTGTCCTTTATAAAGTGGTTTCTATAGCAACAGCAAATAATTGCTTGAATCGGGCGTGTTCATCACTTGTACATAGTGAAGTACAACATCACGTTAGCCAGACGTCTCCCACCCATGCCCCCTTTCCGTGTAAACAAGTTTTATGGTGCTCTGCTATATAAACACACACATATATATGACAAAATTTCATTGGGTGCTTCTGGAGAAATCAGTGTCAGTAAATTGATCAGTCTCCTAGAATCTATGTGACTCGTATTTTCCTGAAGATCCATTTGAAAAACTACATCTTCCTGTTAAAGCTAAGATTGCCTTCATGTTACTAATTTTTCTGTCTCATTATTTTTCGGCAGATAATTGTATGAACAAAGAATAAAACTGCAAATCAGCAGAACTGTGAGGCGTATTCAACACTCTTTTAAAATTGTGCATACATGATGGCATCGCAAAACTATGTTCCTGTCCGTCCAAACATCAGCACAAGTGGCCCATTCAATCATCCCTTGGAGACCCCTATCACCTGCAGCCCATAGAAATTGCCAGCCTCCCCTGTCTCAAGCCCAAATTTTCTTGGCTTGCCATTTGCGAATATAAGTCATGATGACCTCCCTGGCTCACAGAAAAGTCTTCCTCTTGCTACTGGAAGTGATGGTATCATGAGCTTAGGCACGCATTGTGCGACCCCATGTACAGCATTCAGCACGGCAGCTGCTGTGTTGGCAGCGCATTGGCATCTCTCTGGCCATACCTTATCGGAACATCGCTAAATGAAATCTGGATACCACCCCAGTTTCACCACTGGCAGTCGCTCCTAAACGAAAATGCCACATTTGCAAAATTACGTTGACAGCAAAACTGTGACTCCTCATATAAATTCCAAGGGAAGGGTCTTCAGGAAGCTCACGTGTTTGTTTGTTGAATGTTTGCCCTGACTGTTCCTAAAATATCAGTCAAGGTGGCCAAATGGTGTACCTCAAGTTTAAAAGCAAATCACAGGAGTATGGGACTTAGGAAAATAACCCCCACTGCCACCCGACCAATTTGAGGAAGGAAAGCCTAATCACCCCAAAACTGAACACACATTTTCTGTTCTTGCCATTCTTATGATCAGCATCTCCCTCATCAACTGCGCACACAACTTCAGACCCAAACTAGCATCTGTTTTGGATGCTGCTGTACTCAGGAACAACTGGATAGAAACGGCACAAGTCACTTTGCTGCAGCCAGTGTCCCATTCAAGTGGCAGTTCATCTCATGGATGGCCTTTCTGCAGGTGCTGCTCCCTTCTTGTCTTTTTCCTGCAAGAAAGCACATGTTGCTGGGGGCAGGGAGACTAATTGAGAACTCAAGAAAGTGAGATTTAGAAAAATAGCAGCTTCCTCGGATAACACAGACAAACATTTTGCAACACACATGAGAAAAATTCACCAACCAGTAATTTAGAATTCTGAGAGACAATACCTATGTAATTAAACCCCAAAGTATATCAGGCTATCATCTCCAGTAATTTATAATTTTAAAAAGTATGACGACAGCCAGAGAACCCCACAGAATGATAATGTGACACGCACAACTCTGCATTTGCCTCTTTGATGCAGAGAGCCAACTGGGATTCTCCTCCCGATCCTGCTTCTCTGCCACACTAGAAATGCACTTTAAAAATGACATCTGGACTTCTATACCTTCAGCAAGAGCATCTGGGATGTGCATAGGAAACTCAGGGATCCCATAAAGCCCATGGGTTTCAAAGTATCACCTCATGCTTTGCCATGAAGTGTAAGGAACTTTGCTTTCAAGCTAAATATGACTCCCTGAATCTCTGTAGGAGCTGTTTTGTTTTGGTTTTGGTAACAGGTACCTTTTCACCAGGGTAGGGTTCAGGTTAGAAAAACTCTGCATCATGGGATGAGTTTGATGGTGGAATGTTTTTAGATTGGGCATAAATGTTGAGCAGTGCAGAAAAAGCTAATCACAAGATCCTTTTTCAAAATCGCCCTCATTTCAGTGGCAATTTACTCCAATATTAATGCTAGGGTATTCACCAGTGTAGGGACTGCAGGTGGTACAGTGGTTTAAACCGCTGTGCTGCTGGGCTGGTTGATCGAAAGGTCGCCGGTTTGAATCTGCACACGGGGTGAGCTCCCGTGCGCCGTCCCAGCTCCTGCCAACCTTGCAGTTCGAAAGCATGCAAATGCAAGTAGATGAAAAGGTACCAGTTCGGTGGGCAGGTAACAGCGTTCTGTGCACTTCGGTGTTTAGTCATGCCGGCCACATGACCACGGAGACTGTCTGCGGACAAACGCTGGTTCCCTTGGCTAGGAAACGGAGATGAGCACCGCCCCCTAGAGTCAGGCATGACTGGACGTAACGTCAAGGGGAAACCTTTACCTTTACCTTTTTACCTTGCCCTGGGGGGAGGGGGTGGACTACTTGAATTTGCCCACCCTGATATATAGGATTGCAGGTTGAGTGATGGGCATAAAGATGTGGCTTCACGATCTGCTAAATGAGATCAGTCAAAATCCCACAGGGGGGAGTTCTGGGTGACGGCAGCACTGGTGCCCAGGCCAGCTTCTCAGAAGTTTCTCTCCCATTTAAAAATGGTTTAAATAAATAAATAAATAAATAAAAAGTTACATAGTGACACCCCGTTTGCTGTGGATCTTAGATACTGTCTGGATATATATCAGGGAAAGTGGTCTGCTAGGTTTAGCCAATTAAACATAGAGCAAATGCCTTGAGAGTCCCACCAAGCTAAATTTAGGATAATCATAACCAAGCACATGCCCTTCAAAAGCCACAATAATAAAAATTATTTGTAATAGAAGGTTGCGATGTCTAATGTTTTCCAAATGCCATGACTAAATCAAGTGGGGCGTCCTACTAGTTATTCAAGTGGCAGCTGTTGCGTGGGTAGTTGGTTTACAGAAGCAGCTACAGCAATAATTAGAAAGGCGTGACAAAAAGTGAAATTAAAAATAAGCCCATTTTATTACTGCAAATCCATCGCAGACTTTTTAAAATAAGATACATATGTCTTGGTGAGGTAATACTATAACTTGGCCAGAACTCAAGAGGAAGCTTTCGTTGCATACACTGGAACACTGCTAATAATAAATATCCATGAAAAAATAACAGTGGGAAACGTTTATATGACTAGGTTGTTTGGGTAAAAAGTGTGTAAGACCTTGGGAAGCTTTGGATCTAAGCTTCTCCAGGAAGGCCTTGCTCCAGAGATCTTGGTAGACAGGGCTGGGCTACTTATATCCAGTTATATACATGGCATAATCTCTCTTAAATGAGCATTACTGTGGTCTTTGATAACTGCGATCATTTAAAGGTCAGTGAGAATGCGTGAATCAGCAAAAAGTGAGCCCACCAAGCCTATGTTGATGCTCATTGGTATTCATGTCTGTATCCAATTTTAATTTTTCTTTGTTCTTGGGGGGGGGGTTGCATGGAAATAATGCATATTTCAGTGCATTCCCTTCCAAGTGTACACATCAATCCTGCACATGTTTAAAAGCATACTCTCCATTCTATTGATTAAAGCACATTCATGCACAGTATTTAAAAGTATGTTCCTTTCTGTGTATTATTTTTAAATTTAAACACATTTTAATGTATGCCTTTTCAGTCCATAAATCACATCACAAGTTCTGAATGCACGCACTTTTGACCACAGATTGCTTTAAAGACTGTGTTCAAATCTGAAAGGAGTAAATTCAGGAGTAAAATGAACTTTAACACATTTCTCATACATCCCTATTGGTGAGAAGGAAGGAAAAACCTTTTTGGATTCAGTGTCCCTAACCCCTCAAAAGAGGTGATACATAGGAGTGCTATAGGCATAAAGATGGATGCTAGATTAATTTTCTTTTCAGTCGTTCAGCATCTGTATGTATGCAGGAACTGATCCAGAAGGGCCATCCATGCCCAGATTATCTTGCTTTCTGGGTCTTCTGAAATCATTCTAATAGTTGAAATCCAATCTGCCTCATTTAGTCTGCAGTCTGAGTTGTCCTCATGTACATCAGGGACCAGCTAAAGATGCTTAGAATAACTTTTAGGATTCATGCAGAATTTACAGTGTGGAAACTAGTGTTAGATGTGATGACTATATTCAACTGCCCAATAGTTTTGCCATCACTCTTCCCATTTCTACTGCAATGAAAAGACAATGTGTCCTTAATATATCAAATGTTGCTTACACTTCATGTTTTATTTAAATATCATCTCATTTTTATGCTTCTGACACTGAGGCAAAAGCAGAAGTTAATTGAAGACAGTACTAAGTTATTCCTGACATACTATTCATTTTGGCTAAGGATGGGTACTCGCTAGGGATGATTAAGATATGACTGCGGTCAAGGTTTTGCTTGCTTGCTTGCTTGCTTGCTTGCTTGCTTGCTTGCTTGCTTGCTATTTAAAAACCAGATTTACCCAATTCATGTCCCCTGGGACTGAACGCAGACCCAAGCACAACTTGCAGTTAGAGATGCGATCATTCTCAAGCTCGAGATGTGTTCTCTGAAACAAGCAAGGCGGTATCCATTAACAAGTAGTGTGCAAAAACTTGCTTCGAATTCATACATTGAAAAACACGACAATGCATGCAGATCTGCATGTGGAAAACCCGCCCAAATGGATCCAAGTTAGGATGAGCTTGGTGAAAGGAAATGCGAATCCCATCAAGATTGCGCTTGACCTCCCAGCCCTAACAGTCGTATTACTCCAACAATGTGGGAGTCCCAGCAGCATTATTCGTTCTTCTGCCCACAGGACAATGTGATAAGCAGCCACACCTCGACTTCTTATTCTATCGCTATTATTAGCCCTCCGAAAATGGAGAAAAAGGCTGTCATGGGAAGTAACCACAGCACAGGCTCCTGCCCATCGAGCTCGGTTTTCATGTCTACTCAGAGTCCAGTGCATCTGTGCATACCGAGTCTCTGCGGAGAGTAGATTGAAAGTGTGTAGGCTGGGATAAGGGCTACTTCTAAGACTCCATCCCTGTCCTAAACCCCCACACATATCTTATATTTGTCCGAGGGCTGAAATCTGTAGGCATTCAGATTGTCACATATTAGAAGAAGCTGAATGTAATGGCTTAAATCTTGACTGGAATAATTCGATGGATTAAAAGGAACCAATTAGACTATTATTAAGAAGTTCAGGCCAAGTCAAAGTGCATCCATTCCTGTAGCTGCCCTTCACTCAGCGAACGTTTTGGTTCTGGCATGCTTCAATATGACTTCCTGTCAGTGACCTGAAATAAAGAAGAGAGGCGTGTGCTGCTAATTCTTCCCTATTTAAGAGCCGGGGAACTCAAAGGTACTTCATCCCCCCCATGTTCAAAACCAACACCTTTTCACATTTCAGTTCACTTCTGCATTTTCCATTTGAATGGGCTATTCTGAGGCAATGCTTTCCATTCTGCTTAAACAATTAGTGATGGCTTATTAATTTGAACAATTTAAAGTGGCAGAGCCTTTCCATCTACTCATTTTAAAAAATGAAAAGACTTTTTCAAGTTTTTATGCTTTTTGCTCTAACAAGTGTGTGTGTGTGTGTGTGTGTGAGAGAGAGAGAAGCTGAATTCTAGGCATTCTAACATTTATTTTCCTGATGTGATCCTATTGATGTCAACATGTGTTCTAGGATGAATCCAGAATATTTGTTTATCTAATTTATACCACTATCATCTTCCAGGGAACTTAAGGCAGCATGCATTTTGTCTACCTATAAGCACATGGAAGTTGGTTCAGCTAAGAGTTGGCAGGGGGTGGGGGGAGACAGTCCAAGGGCAGTAAACCTCACACCTGAGTCAGGATTAGGTATGAAACTCTGCCCACACAGAGGATATACTTAACCCTGACATATTGTAATTCTGTACAGTTTCCCAAGATGGTAGGAAAACACACTTTGACCCACGTACCGTTATCCCTTCCAAACCCCAAGCCCTATAAGGTAAATTGTGGAGTGGGCAAGCAGCTGACTTCCTCCAGCTGGATCCCTGCCATGATCCATGCTCCTAGGAATAAGAACCTGTGGCAGGCACAGGAGGCACTAAACCAGGGAAAGGCAATGGAGTGCCCATAGACACCAATGAACATATTTCCTGCTGCCCTCAATGGTGTCCTAACCCTTTTAATCCTTTTTTTTTAATTATGTTTTGATTAACACATTTTCTTACCATAGTGGGCATTGCTGTGAAACAGGTTTCTGTCTGTGCCAAAAATTCTGGCTTCTAAAGTGTTCAGGTGGGGGCTGGGCTCAGCCTCAGCCTCTGCCTCATAATGTTTTGGTGGTTTACTTACTTACTTATTTATTTATATTGATAGGCCGCCTATAATTGCCGAGGCCTTCCTAGGTGGCTTACAATGTAAAACATACCAAGAGTAAAAACACATTAAAAACCAATCAAAACACAATAAATTAAACATGTATAAAAACAATCAAAAGGGGCCTCAGCATCCAGGCTAAATGTTAAACAATTTCCTTAAAAGATAAGTCGTTGCCTGATGCCAAAAGGAAAATAGAGATGGCGCCAGGTGAATTTCCCTAGGGAGGGAGTTCCAGAGATGGGGAGCAGCAGTGGAAAAGGCCCATCGCCTAGTTTTATTTATTTATTTAAAAATTTATAGGCCGCCCCATCACAACAAAGCCTCGGGGCGGCTTACAACATAATTAAAAGTATACAAAACAGTACAAAATTTAAAATACATCCCACCCCCTCCGGTGCATCTCGGCAACAAAAACGTTGCCACCCCTACTTGTCCTTCGCCATACAAATGACAACTATTTTGTGGTGGCCCCTGGGCAGGTTTCTCAAATTGCCATATGACCCCAGCCTCCAGTGGTGCCCAACCCCTTCCTATATGAGAAGGTTCAAAAATTCCCACTGCTGGCCCACAACTCCATTGCTGAAATCGGGGGCTCGGCAGGCTCACTAGCTAGATGGGCAAAAGACTCATCAGGGCTAGGTTTCTAGGGCCACAGCAGCCCTGGCCTGCAGCCCCTGGGGAGACTGGGAGTGAGGAAATTGCTCAGATGCCAGATCCTCCCTGGCTCTGCTCCACTCCCTGGCTATGACACACACATGCACACTCACCTTGTTGATGCCCTTTAGTGCTTCCAGTGATTTTAATTTTGAAGTATCGAAATGCAACTTTGTGCGCGTTTTTACATCACTGACTGATGCAGAAACAGGACAGACCAGACCTAGGAACGGACACATTTGAAATTGACTCAGACTGAAAATAGACCGATTAGTTCATCCTTAGGAAGGAAGGATCTAGCAATATGATTTGTGGCTCTTGAAGTATCTGACAGCAGGATCCATACAATGATCTCATTGCAGCTCACTCACTGCCAAAGCCCATTTGAGCACTGAAGCTCCGCACCAGCGAAATGCAGAGATGAAGCATTTCACCGGGAATGAACTTCGGTCTTCAATTAAGCACTGGCATTGCAACTTTTGAGTAAGCTGCAGCGAGGACGTTGTGTGGACATCTTGCTGTCAAGTGATTCTTCCAGTTTCTCATATCGTCTTGCCAGCTGTAGACAGAGACCAACTGCTATTCATCAGCTGCACTTTAACAGCAGACACTTTTTCCCTGATATTACGCTATAGCATGCATTGAAGTAAGTGTCAGATTGATATGATGGGAACGTGGTGGGTGAATCACACCGAGTTAGAAATGTAAAAGTGGCTGCATGGCAGATAAGCGTGTAGAGCAGTTTTTCTCAGCTAGGAACAATCAAGATGCTTTAGGTCTCCACTCCCATTCTCCCTAGGCCCTGATCAGGCTGGCTGAGGTTGATAAAAGGTGTAGTCCAGAAGATCTGAAGGCCACCCAGCCTGGGGGAGGCTGGCATAAAATTTCAAAAAATAAGCATCGGGTTGGACTGTGAGGTTTGGGGACACAAGGTTTGGGGACACATTCAGCACTCACCATTGTTACCACAACCAGCCCCGTCACAGGAGGGGTGCTTGCATGTCCAGTGATGCTGTTAATCATCAGGTTCCTAGAGTTCCTCTTAATATTATCAGAGGCAGTCCAGCACCTTTGGGTAAGTTGAGGATGTTTATGAGTATCCTGAACATCTCCTGGGAACAAAGGGCCACACAGCTTCTTAGCTTATATCTCCTCTCATCACCCATCCGTAGCTCATTAAGGAATCTGCTTTAGGTAATTTAAAGAAGTGAGTGGATACCAGTGATCTGATGACCAAAAATCTATGTTGGGCTCTTTTTTAAAATGCTGGAGACCAACTCTCTAGGGCTCCGTGCTCCTCATGCCATTCCGTGCCAATACTATCAGCTCTGGCTTGGTTCCAAATCCGACCAGTCTCTATGCACCGATTACAGCACTACAGCCTGTGTTCTGAATCTGGCTTCATGCTCCCCAGGAGGGTCTGGGCCCTACGGAGTGTTAATAGCAATTGAATCACCAAATGCTGCAGGTGTCGTTTGGTGAAAAGGGGGAAGTAGGGGGAAAATTGGTAATTGGCTTACTCAGGCATCTACCCTGATATAGTAGTTCTCCTTGAGGTTGTGGTTGGTTATTCATCCCATCCCATCCCATTTTTATACCACCCACTAGCCAAGGCTTTCTGGGCAGTTAACAAAAGTTAGTGGGATGTACCATTCAGGGATGATTCCAGAGGGAGGAAAAGGGAAATGCATCTTTCCCTTTCTTTTTCTTTGCTTTTTCCATTTGCTTCTCCTCAAATTCCATTTCTTTCCTGGTGAACTCCAGTAGAAAACTGAAAAAATGTGTTCCCTCCTCCAGTAAACAAAAGATTCCTGTTTCAAGCTGGTTGAAGTCCCAACCAGGAAACCAAACCAAACCCTTCGGTAAAGAACTGGAGATGTACATGTCCCCGCTTGCCTATATCCTCAGCACAATCTTCCTAGCTTGTTTTTGGGTGTAATGTGCAGTCCTTTGCTACATTACTTAACTAGCGTTCAAGGCTATCCTTGCAGATATGCAGGAAACTATCCAATATTGGCGTGTCCAGATGAAGCAAACTGAATGCGTAGGATCTGATCTGACTTTAAAATTGTCAATTTTGCTGCTAAAGAGATGAAGCCGCCGGCATCTGTTCCAGCCCCTCGGGATTCCATGCTGCTAAGAAGCAGTGGGCTGCAGTGGATTTCCCTCTTCTGATTGCAGGCTGTGTGCGTGTGGCGGGGGAGCATATATGACCAGGACCCAGTCCCATAATTTGCAGAAATGGTAAATGGTGCAAATTGGATCCTGGAGTGGGAGGATCTTGGAATTTGAGCACATGGAGTCAAATTTTGTTAATACTATTCTCAATCACAGATCCACCTGTCCACATCTCACCTCCATCCTCCACCAGGGTGCTCCTTTCCATACTCCAAGGGGAGGATGACGTCCACAAGTTCCTTGGCCAGGGCAGATGAGGTGATGCCTGGCCAAACGGAGTAGTGCAGTAGTGCAAAGGGGATGAAACTGATGAGGACTTTTATGAGCCCTACCTCTGCAGGGCTACATGGTGGACAGGAGGACTTGGAAGGGTTTGCCCTCCTCCATGATTGTCAGGAAAACTAATGAGAACCTCATTGGTAACAATGTTAACAATCCCTTGCCTTCAAGCAGTTCCATTTTCATAAATTGCTACCATTCCAATGTCAGGATTGATCCCTTAGAGCCAAAACAGGAACATGAATCCATTAGCCATGTATGACTTCTCTGAAATCTGCTCTGTCCATATTTTTCAGATTGGCAGGATTTTCAATGCATCATCCACATGGACAGAATATAGTTTTTTGCCAATTTCCCAAATTTGTGTTTAGGTACATGCGTAAATACGCATTTTCCAAAATGCATAAATATCCCCCAAATGTTCATTTTCATGCTTTAGCCTTTAGACTGAACATTCTCAGTCAGTAGTTGTATTTTTATAGATAAATTTGTGAAAAGTACACATATACACCTGTTTGCAACTCCATGGAATTCAGGTGAAGCCACTCCACTACCAAATTCATGGATTGGTTTCACAGAGTACTGAATTCATTTGAACCCATTTTTGTGACATCCTTATTTATTTATTTATTGGATTTATATCCCACCTTTTCAGTTTAAGAACTCAAAGTGGCTGACATAATTCTCCTCCTCTTGTTCTCAACTTATCCCCACAACTACAACCCTGTGGGATTGATTGGGCTGAGAGTCTGAAAGTCGCCCAGTTGCTCCATGGCTGAGCGGGGACTAAAATCCAGATTGCCTGAGCCCCAGTCCCACGCTCTTACCACTCATTCCCTGGTTCTCAGTGGCTCTCTCACTAATCATCTGTGATTAAGAACCACATATTTTAATATTGTTACAGCGGAGTAAGTGCAGGGGCTCTGGCCAGATCAAGATCTTCACACAGGAGCAGGTGGCATCTAAAATCTGGGTTGGCCTTCCTGTGTCTACTAGAGAGTAAAAATGAAAATCTAAATGCCTATTTAGCCTTGAACAAGCCTCCACATAGTGAGATGCCATGACCCCAAACCATGGCCTACACTTTCTGAAGCCTGATTTCAATTGGATTTAAGAGTTTTTAACTTCTTTGTGTTTATTCATATGCCAATCAAAATGTACACCACAATTCAAAGAGGCTGATCTGCAAGTTGAGTGATGAACTGTCTGCCCCTCAGGTACTCAGTGCATCATTCTCAGAGCATAGGGATGACTTCATGACATTAATTTAGTAGACAGCAACTTCATTCATTCTACAGAGCCATTTATTTTGAATGCATGTTAAGGCATTATGTAGCAGCAGGAGATCATTAGCTTATGAGAGTGTTCCTTTATTGTGAGCAATAAATCTCAATTGTATTTTGACAAATTCTGCATCACAGGCAATCAACGGGGCTATATCTTATCATGGTGCCAGGCAAGTGCCTGATCCTGACTAATCTTGGAAGCTAAGCCTGGTTGAAAGCTGGATGGGTGACTTAATGTTGTGGACCACCCAGAGAGCTTCAGACATGGATGGTATAGAGATGCCGATGCTGATGATGCTGATGACGACGACGACCGTGCCGAGGTGTCCACTGAGGTGGTGTCTTTCTGGTCTTGCTTTCTGGTTACAGACTTTCTGGTCATGTCAACCCTGATCAAACAGTGCAAGCCACTGAAGCGTGGTGGCTCAAGTACTGGACTAGGAACCTGGGAAGTGTGGATTCTAGTCCTCGCTTGGCCATGCAGTGCACTGGATGACTCTGGGCCAGTCCCAAACTCTCAGCCCAATCTACCTCACAGGGTTGTTATTGTTGGGAGGATAAAATGGAGCCAAATAAGCTGATTTGGGAGCCTTACAGGAGAAAGAGAGGATATAAATGCAGTCTAGTAGCACTAATAATAATTGATTGAACTATCACCTGTTCATAAGAAGGTAATTCTGAAGGTAGCATTAAGCCACCTAGCACATGTTCACAATGCTGCTCTGCCTTGAAACCTGGGGATGCTCAGTTTGTTTCTGTTATACAGAGCTGGAAATGCTTGCATTTGAAAAAGTCAATAGGATTTTTTAAAGATGCCATATCGCAACAGCATGTCTGTGCAGGGATGGCAGGTCTGTAATGCTTGATATTACTCAGATTGTCAGTTTTCCAGTTGTTCATTTTGTCTTATTCCACAATGAATCACTATTTTTAAAGCCAGCACAGAAATATGAGTGTATTTTAATGCAATTATATTCCATGATCTGAATGCGTGTGTATTTTTCTGTGTATGGTTTCTATGGCAAATCATTCCAGTTCAGTAAGCACAGATTTGATGAGAATGTATGGAAATGTGAACTGAATGAATCTTACTCATCCCTATCTGTACTAATTCCTCTTTCAAGTTAAAAGAATTTCTATCACACTCACCTACTGAAATTCCAACCTACTGGTGAAAGAAAATTAAAACATTTTGTTCGGCTTCACAATGGTTTCAGTTTCACAATACAAACTTTATTTATTTATTTATTTATTTATTTAAATATTTATATGCCGCCCCTTGCAACAGCCTCGGGGCGGCTCACAATACAAAAAAAACAAATACAATATTAAAAACATATACAATATTTAAAAACTGGCCCATCTCAGGTTAAATATAAAACTACAGCAAAAATAATAACGAATTTAAATTAATCTTAAATTAACATAAATTAAACATAAACATAAATTAAACATAAATTAAACATAAATTAACAATATAAAATATTGTCTAAATAAAAGGTCTTCGCCTGGCGCCGAAAAGCAAATAACGACGGCGCCAGGCGAGCCTCTCTGGGAGCGCATTCCACAGATGGGCGCCACCGCCGAGAAGGCCCTCCTCCGGTACTCACCCTCCTAATATCTCGCACGGAGGGTTCCCGGAGGAGAGCCTCTGCTGCTGATCGTAAGGGGCGGAGGGCATATATGGTCGCAGGCGCTCCTTTAGGTAACCAGGGCCCAAGCCGTTTAGGGCCTTATAGGTAAGAACCAACACCTTGAATTGGGCCCGGACTTCAATGGGAAGCCAGTGGAGCTGACGGAGAACTGGGGTGATGTGAGAACCACGCCCAGTCCCCGTCAGCACCCTGGCAGCTCTATTTGCACCAGTTGAAGTATCCGGACCGTCTTCAGGGAAGCCCCACGTAGAGCGCGTTACAATAATCCAACCGGGAAGTCACCAACGCATGTGTCACCGTCGGCAGGCAATCGAGTTCCAGGAAGGGACGCAGCTGATGTATCAGCCGAAGCTGTTGAAAGGCACTCCTCGCCACTGCTGACACTTGAGCGTCAAGGTCAGCTCTGGTTCGAGGAGCACTCCCAAGCTGCGGACCCTATTTCAGGTTTCAACAGCAGAGAGTCTTGTATCAACACATATATTACTGCATAAGGTCGCAGTTGAGAAAGTGGACTCCAGTTCCTGAAAGCCCATAATTAAAAAATTGGTTCATTCTCCACCTTTTTTGCCATAACAGATAAACACAACAATTTATCTGGAAATTATTAATATGCCCTGTGTCTGTGGGTTCTAAACTGTTACATTTTACTGCAGTCTCCACTCTATGGAATAGCCGTAGACCCAGTTAAACAACTTAGGCAAAATATTAAAATGGCATTCTTTGCCACACAAGTGAATAAGTGAGGGTGCAAACCTATGCATGTTTAGACAGAAAAAAAGTCCCCAAACTCCCAGCATTCCCCAGCTGGCATGACTGGCAGAAGGAAACTGGGACTCATGGGACTGCTTTCCATCTAAACATGCTAGTACTGCACCCTTATTCACCTGGAATTTTAAAAGAAGGTGAAGACTCCTGACGTATTCAAAACACTGCATTCATTATTCTCACAGGAGAAGAGGCTTTGGGGAGACCCTAACCCTAACCTGACCCTAACCCTAACCTTTCCCTCCACTAAAGGAAACAAATGAGAAAGATCTCAAGGATTCAGCTGGCTGAAATATATTGTCACCATTATCCCAAGCTGATTAATTGAGGATGCAATCCTAGCATTTAATCCATTTGCTTTTATATATTTACAGAGTTATATACTGCTTCATATTTCCTGTATGAAGACTTTGGAGAGGTGAACAACAAAAGTTACAAAGTATTTAATTACAAGTAAATGTACTTACAAAGGTGTAAACTGGGCTGGATAACATCTAACTTGCTTCCTTCTCAATAAACGTGCAAAGGAGGCAGTTTAATGCCACTTCCTGTGTGCTTCTGGTTTCATGTAGCCAAAATTGCCTACACTGTAAATAACATTTTTCACAAAATGACAGAAAAATAGAATTTTTCCAGGAACTTGTCACCAACCAAGTAAATTGCTCTGAATAATATTTTTCAGTTGTCATCATGAACACACATGCGTGCACACGCGCACACACACACACACACACTGGGCATGTGTTGAAGCTGTAATAAAGATTCAGATAGTTATTCCTCCTAAGTTGAAAAATGTCATTGCAAGGATGTTATTGGAAATTTGTTTTCCTTAGAAAATACCTTATAAATCAAAGTAAAACTTACACCACTTTATCTTCACTATATGTTCATCTTGAGACCACTACCATTTTTCTTAATGTATATGAGTTCATTACTTTGGAAAAAAACGGTCTATGCTCTGTTCAGTTTTCCCCCAAAGAAATCTCTACTGCAATAACTATCCAAACCCTAAAATATATAAATCAATTCAAAATATGCTGAACCGCTCAGCACAGCAGCATTTTCTAGCTGGGCTGTACGGTGATGGAAGCAGAAGCGCCATTTTAGAATGCAGCCGGTGAGCAGGCAAACTCCCGTGCACCGCTGAGGTATCTCTGGGGGCTACATGAAGGTGAGCATGGCTGATCATCTGCCCCAGGGGCCTCTGGTCTCGCTCCTCCTCTTCATCCCCGCAGCCATCCCTTTTGCTTGCCTCTCGCTTGGGTCCAGACAACAGTCCCAGTTGGGGAGAGGAACAGTGGATCCGCTTGCGCACTGGTTTTCTCCTTTCCGGTCAGCCAGTGAGAGTAACAGAAAGAAAGACAATGAAGGGCAGTAGCTGCTGGTCATCCTGGCAATCTGGAGGGGACTCCCTGAAGGACATGGCTTCTTGGGGGTGTCTTGCCCAAAGGCTCCCCAAACCCTGCAGCCAGAAGTTCTGTAAGAAAGCGCCAGGAACTCCGGATAGTAGGAGCATTGTTGGGTTGCAGGATCCTTTGAGGCCTGCCTTGTCTCTCATCTCCTTTTTCCTCCTATGTCTCCATTTACAAGGAAATGTAGAGAAAAACACCAGGCAAAGGGATTTTTTTTTAAAGAGTGATGCTTCTTCCATGAGTGGGTTGCAGATTGAGACATAAGCAGACTATATTCCTGAAAACAATGATAAGTCACCATAGAAACTGATCTGCCCTCCTCATCGTTTAGAGACTGTCCTTTACACGGAAAATGTTCTTTGAACTGGCAGGATTTAACATCTGCTGGAGATAAGCAGCCACACATGTTTATGGGGGGTGGGTGCGGGGAGAGATTTCGTTTAATTCGCGTGTTTATGTGAACCGGAGTTTGTTCCTTTGAACTCAAGACATTCAGTTAGCATCCTGCATTCGCATTTTGCAATGGATTTTCCCTATAAAATGCATACACACACGTGTAGGCAGGGGAAATCACATACAAAACTGTTTATAAATGAAAATAACATAAAATACATTATATCGGGGAAATATAATGGATTACGAAAATGGGCATATTAGCCAAAAATATGAACCAGAAATCCTTCTCTGCCATTCCCAGCTGCAAACGAGGAAATAAGCAGGGAGAAAGGGAAGGTGGTCTGGACCATGTGTCACTTCCTTGTTCAACGAGATGAAGTTGGCAAGTCTTCTGCAAACCTGGCAGCAGAGACCCAGTTGCAAGGCAGCGAAGCTCCACCATGTGTGGAGCGGGGGCTGTGGGGGAGAGGGGGATTTCCACCCCCAGACTAATTTCTTATCTGTTCCTGGGACATCATGGTGAGAGGATGGTCTTCATTTCTATAATGCCCCACAGCCAAAGCTCTCTGGCTGGTATAGCTACACTTGCTTCATCATCATCATCATCATCATCCATTTAATTTTGTATTGCCCATAGCTGGTTGGTTCATAACATTAAGTCACCCATCCAGATTTCAGCCAGGCCCGACCCTGCTTAGCTTCCAAGAGCAGGCAGGATCAGGCACTTTGTATGTAGGGATCAGCTGAGTCGATGCACTTGCCCAGCTCATGCTGCAAAGATGATTTGGGCCGCCAGCTCAGCAATGTCTAGACTGAGGCATTTGGGGAGGCCAGGGGCCCATCCGCACTCACCTGTGAACTAATCCTGCTGCATGTCATACACATCCAGCAAACCAGCAGGCCCAGCACTATTCCACAAACTCCTCAGCAGCACCTGCAGCAGCTGTTCTATAAAGCAGGGGCAGGCAGCATGTGACCAACAGATCTGGGACTGCAGCTCCCATCAGCCCCAGCCAATACAGACAATGGTGAAAGAGGTTGGCAGTCATGATACCACAGTTGGAGGGCCACAGGTTGCCCATCCCTGGCATACAGCCTAGTTAATCTTCTGTGCTGGCTCTTCCTGAAATGCATTGGTTCACTTGCCGATTGCTGCCTTCCACGGCACTAAGATCATCTCAGCTTTGTTTTATGATGTGACTTTAACAAAACATATAATCATTTATAGAAAGACAATGCCATATAGTTTTCTGAGCACAAAGATGCATTGCTTTCAAGATTTCTGTTCTATTTCAACAATACATTAGGCTGCCTCAACTCATCTATTGTGTGATCTCAACATTGTGATGTTCATGAAAAGCGAGTCCCATATTTCATTACAAGCCATATTGTCCTTGAAATTTCCATAGACTGCTGCCATCCCAGGATCTCTTTTCTTCCTTGTCCTTTGTAATACATGGGTCTGTAGTAAAACACACACACCTGTTGTATTTAGTTTGTGCTTTAGAAAATGGCTGTTTTTTATATTATTTCCTCAGCTGCTGCTTTGAATAGCAATACTTCAGCTTCAGCACTTTGGGTTTATATTGATACAATAAAAAGCTTCTCCTTTTAAAAGAACCAGACCTCCAAACAAACTCTTAAAGCCGACAAGCGATCCAGAGATGGCAAGACTACATAAAACAAAGCTCTAATGTTATTGCTGGGTAACCTTCAGTGTAGCTTTGTTCTGAATGGGCAATCCAAACCCATTATCTTTGTGAAGTCGATATCTCGGTCTGCATGTATTTGAAAACGATTGAATTCATTGAATTCATTTTTCAAATTTTGATTAGGAATCAGAGAGGAGAGAGGGAGAAGAGGGAGACCCATCCTCTTGGACTGACCACATGCAGGAAAGGGAGAACAATACCCCAGCTCCAATTCTGGCCCAGCCATTCAGGGGTAAGCAACCGTGATGCACAGGAAAAGCATGGCCTGCTCTTGCCCCTAAACATCCTGCTAACCCAAGGGCTGTTCTTAATGTTGGGAACCCTATGCTATCACAAGTGAGCTTCTGAACATGGAGGAGAAGGTATCTCATGGAGGAATGAGGCTGGGATTGGCTTCAGGACACATCACGTGGCAAATTTTATCAATATGCAGCTTCAGGATGAGTCTTTTGAGCCTCCATATACTTGAAGCTCAGCAGGCGAAATAAGCCACAAAGGGTGGTCAGGAGTAATACATTTTGTGTCAGACTCAGTGAAGAAGCATCAGTGGGACACGATCACCCTGCTGGTTATCAGTCACAACTTGCAAAGAGCAGGTAATTTGCTGGAACGGCTTCTGATATGTTCCTTGAATTTCCTTCTGCAAAGGATTGTGACTGGAGATCCCAGCTAAAACCACACAAAGAAGAAGAAGAAATGTCCATTACAGAGCTACACAACCTATTCCGTCCATTCCCTGCTTGGAGTTTGCCGTGTAGGAACAAGCTGAAAATGTGTGCGTGTGTGCAGGGGTGGAAGGAATCAAAAGTGTCTCAAATTAGCCAAGACTGGGAGACATCCTGACACCTCAATCTGCCTTGCCAGGGACCGCCTCAGTCCTTGTTACTCAACATCAAGAGGTGGCTCAGAGGCATCAAAAGAGGGACATTAGCCTCAGATTCATGCCATGTGCTTTAGAAGCCTGGGTGACACACTAGGGCACAGCCCTGCAACCAGCAGCTGGTGCCATATCACGGCATTACTGCTTCGTTGTGCTCTTTTCTGTTGCCAGGAGCAGAAGATTCAGCCATGGCCTAGACCACTGATGGCGAATCATTTACAAACCACCTGCCCAAACTGGAACCCAAAACCAACGTATTTATCGCTAAGTGCAAAAATGGCAAACTTGAAAAATCAGACTTTTCTTTAGGAAAAAAAACACACACAGCCAGTCCAAGCAAACTATATATATGACTTTGGCAGCACACTGACCAGCCATTAGGAAGCTCAGACGAGTCCCGGCAAATGAGACGAAGCGCGTGATGTCATACCCTGGCGCCACTACTCATTTCCAAGGATGCGCATGGCCCCGATAAGGCTGTTATCCGATGCTCAGCTGCTGGGGCAATGCTGGGGTGACTTAGGTCACACACCAACAGAGAGGACTCTGCATGCCAACTGAAGCACACGTGCAAAAGGTTCACCACCACTGGCCTACCATACCCTGGTGCATGCCCCTAACCCTAATACAGGGGTTAAATGCCATTGAAAGGAGCAATTTTGAAAAAGACTTCCTAGGGTAGCTTGTTCTGCACAGCTCATCATTTCCACCCATTCTAAACACATTCCAGCCATCACAACAACACCAGGACACCCCATTTTTGTAACCGTGAACGTACATTGATGCACATCCCTAACCCTAATATAGGCGTTAAATACCATTGAAAGGGGTGATTTTTAAAAACCCTTCCTCGGGGAGCTTTTTCTGTGCAGCTCATAATTTCTGCCCATTCTAAAAACATTCCAACCATTAAAATCATACAAGGACACCTCGTTTTTAAAACCCTAACCCTGCACTGGTGAATTCCCATGAAACTAATACAGGGGTAAAATACGGTTGATTGAGGCAATTTTGAAAAAGCTTTCATTGAGAGATTTTTCCTGCACAGCTTATCATTTCTGCCCATTCTAAAAACATTCCAACCATCAAAACCATGCCAGGACACCTCGCTTATGTAACCCTAACCCTATCACGGCACACCCCTTTAACCCTAACATAGGGGGAAAATACCATAAGAAAACTAAGATTATGGCATCCGGTCCTCTCACTTCCTGGCAAATAGATGGGGAAGAAATCGAGATTGTGAGAGATTTTATTTTCCTGGGCTCCAAGATCACAGCAGTCGGGGACTGCAGCCAAGAAATTAAAAGATGCTTGCTCCTGGGGAGGAGAGCTATGGCAAATCTAGACAGCATACTAAAAAGCAGAGACATCACCCTGCCAACAAAAGTACGGATAGTCAAGGCTATGGTTTTCCCAGTTGCAATGTATGGCTGTGAAAGCTGGAACTTAAGAAAGGTGGAGCGCCGAAGGATTGGAGCCTTTGAATTGTGCTGCTGGAAAAGACTCCTGCAAGTCTCTTGGACCGCAAGGCGATCAAACCAATCAGTCCTAGAGGAGATGAACCCTGACTGCTCTTTAGAAGGCTGGATACAGAAGATGAAACTCAAATACTCTGGCCACCTAATGAGAAGGAAAGACTCCCTGGAGAAGAGCAAAATGCTTGGAACGATTGATGGCAAAAGAAGAAGGGGATGGCAGAGAATGAGGTGGCTGGATGAGTCACTGAAGCAGTTGGCGTGAGCTTAAGTGGGGGATGGTGCAGGACAGGAAGGCCTGCAGGAAGGTTGCCCATTGGGTCGCGATGGATCGGGCAAGACTTGGCGACTAACAATTCCATTGGAAGAGGCAATTTTCAAAAAGCCTTCATTGAGTGCATTTTTAAGCACAGCTCATCATTTCTACCAATTCAAAAGACATTTCAGCCATCAAAACCATGCCAGGACACCTCGTTTTTGTATCCCAACCCTGCCTTGGAACACACCCCTAGCTCTAACATAGAGGAAAAGTTCCACTGAAAAGAGGTTGATTTTGAAAAAGCATATTTGGAGTAGATTTTTCTGTACAGCTCATCATTTCTGTCCATGCCAAAAACATTCCAACCATAAAACTCATGCCACGGCATCAAGTTTTTCTAACCCTAATGCTACCCAGGTGCAAACCCTAACCCTAATATAGGGCTAAAGTTCCATGGAAAAGAGGGCGATTTTGAAAAAAACTTCCTTGAGTAGCTTTTTTTGCACAGTGCATCATTTCTGCCCATTCTAAACACATTCCAAGCATCAAACTCATGCCATGACACTGAATTTTTCTAACCCTAACCCTACCCTAGTGAAAACCCTAAACGTAATAAATGGGTACAATTCCACAGAAAAGAGGGCATATTTTGAAAAAACCTTCCTGGAGTAGCTTTTTCTGTACAGCTCATCATTTGTGCCCATTCAAAAATCATTCCAACTATCAATATCATGACAGGACACCATTTTTTCCTAACCCTAAAGCTAACCTGGTGCAAACCCTACCCCTAATATAGGGGTAAGTCCCACTGAAAAGTAGGCGATTTTGAAAAAGCCTCCCTGGAGTAGCTTTTTCTGCACAGCTCATCATTTCTGCCAATTCTAAAGACACTTCAACCTTAAACTCATTCCAGGATACTGAATATTTCTAACATTAACCTACCCTGGCGCAAACCCTAACACTAATATAGGGGTAAATTTCTACTGAAAAAAGGGTGATTTAGAAAAAGCATTCCTTGAGTAATTTTTCCTGCACTGCTCAACATTTCTACTCATTCTAAACAGATTCCAACCTTCAAACTCATGCCATGACACCAAATTTTTCTAAACCTAACCCTACCCTGGCGCAAACCCTAACCCTAATATAGAGGTAAAATTCCACTGAAAAGAGGGCGATTTTGAAAAAGCCTTCCTGGAATAGATTTTTCTGCACTTCTCAGTATTTCTGCCCATTCTAAAGACATTCCAACCATCAAATTCATTCCGTGTCACTGAGTTTTTCTAAACCTATCCTGAACCTGGAGCAAACCCTAACCGTAATATAGGGGTAAAGTTCCACTGAAAAGAGGGCGATTTTGAAAAAGCATCTTTTGAGTAGCTTTTTCTGTACACCTCATCATTTCTGTCCATTCTAAATACGTTCCAACCTTCAAAATCATGCCAGAACACTTCGTTTTTGTAATCCGAATCCTACACTAGTGCATTCCCTTAAATATTACATAGGGCTAAAGTTCCACTGAAAAGAGTACAATTTTGAAAAAGCGTTCCAGGAATAGATTTTTCTGCACTGCTCAACATTTATGACCATTCTAAAGACATTCCAACCATTAAACTCATCCTATGACACCGAGTTTATAGAACCCTAACCGTTCCCTGGTGCAAGCCGTAACACTAATATATGGGTAAATTTCCACTGAAAAGAGGGCAATTTAGAAAAAGCATTCTTTGAGCAATTTTCTCTGCACTGCTCATCATTTCTGCCCATTCTAAACACATTCAAACCATCAAAGTCATGCCACGACACCAAATTTTTCTAACCCTAACCCTACCCTGGTGAAAACCCAAGCCCAAATTTTGATAGGGGTAAAGTTCCACTGAAAAGAGAGCAAATTTGTAAAAGCCTTCCCAGAGTAGATTTTTCTGAACTGCACAACATTTCTGCCCGTTCTAAACACGTTCAAACCGTCAACCTCATCCCATGACATCAGGTTTGTGAACCCCTAACCCTACACTTGGGCACACCGTAACCCTAATATAGGGGTAAATTTGAGCTGAAAACAGGGCAATTTAGAAAAGGCATTCCATGAATAATTTGTTCTGCGCTGTTCAACATTTCCGCCCATTCTAAAGAAATTCCAACCATCAAATTCAGGGCACAACATCGAGTTTTTCTTAACCTAAACCTAACCTGGTGCTAAACCTAACCCTAATGTAGGGGGAATATGCCACTGAAAAGAGGGTGATTTTGAAAAGGCCTTCCTAGAGTAGGTTTTTCTGCAGTGCTCAACATTTCTGTCCATTCTAAAAACATTGCAACCATAAAACTCATCCCATGATAGGGAGTTTTTCTAACCCTAACCCTACTCTGGTGCAAACCCTAACCCTGATATAGGGGGAAAATTCCACTGAAAAGAGGGATATTTTGAAAAAGCCTTTTTAGACTACATTTTTCTGCACTGCTCAACATTTCTGCCCATTCTAAACACAATGCAACAATCAAACTCTTGCCACGACACCGAGTTTTTCTAAGCCTAACCCTACCCTGGGGAATACCGTCACCCTAATATTGGAGTAAATTGCCACTGGAATGAGGGCAATTTTGAAAAAGGATCTTGTGATTAGCTTTTTCTGCACTGTTCCACATTTCGGCCCAATATAAGAACATTCCAACCATCAAACTTATCCCATGACATGGAGTTTTTCTAAGCCTAACTCTACCCTACTGAAAACCCTAACCCTGATATAGGGCAAAAATTCCATAGAAAAGAGGGCGAATTTGAAAAAGCCTTTTAGACTAGGTTTTTCTGCACTGCTCAACATTTTTTCCCATGCCAAATGCATTCCAACCATCAAACTCATCCCATGACACCGATTTTTTCTAACCGTAACCCTACCCTGGTGCAAACCCGAACCCTAATTTAGGTGTAAATTTCAAGTGAAAATGGGTTTTTAAAAAGGATCATCTGGCTATCTTTTTCTGCACTGCTCAATATTTCTTTTCAGTCTAAACACATTCCAAGCTTCAAACTCATCCCATGACACCGATTTTTTCTAACTCTAACCCTACCCTGGTGCAAACCCTAACCCTAATTTAGGTGTAAGTTTCCATTGAAAAGAGGGCGATTTTGAAAAAAGATCTTCCGACTATCTTTTTCTGCACTGCTCAACATTTCTTTTCAGTCTAAACACATTCCAACCTTCAAACTCATCCCATGAGAGGGAGTTTTTCTAACCCTAACACAACTCTGGTGCAAACCCTAACCGTAATTTAGGTGTAAGTTTCCATTGAAAAGAGGGCGATTTTGAAAAAAGATCTTCCGACTATCTTTTTCTGCACTGCTCAGCATTTCTTTCCATTGTAAACACATTCCAACCATCAAACTCATCCCATGGCCCCGATTCTATCTAACCCTAACCCTACCCTGGTGCAAATCCTAACCCTAATATATGAGAAAAATTCCACTGAAATGAAGGCAATTTTCAAAAAGAATTCCTAGAGTCGATCTTTCTGCACTGCTCAACATTTCTGCCCATTCTAAACACATTGCAACTATCAAACTCATGCCACGACACCGAGTTTTCTAACCCTAACCCTACCCTGGTGAATACCCTAACCCTAATATTGGAGTCAATTGCCACTGAAATGAGGGAGATTTTGAAAAAGGATCTTGTGATTAGCTTTTTCTGCACCGCTCAACATTTCTTTCCATTCTAAACACATTCCAACCATCAAACTCAACCCACAACACCAAGTTTTTACAACCCGAACCCTACCCTGTTGCAAACCGTAACCCTAATATATGGGGACATTTCCACTGAAAAGAGGGCAATTTTGCAAAAGCCTTCATGGAGTAGATCTTTCTGCACTGCTCAACATTTCTGCCAAGCCTAAACATTGCAACCATCAAAGTCATGTCATGACACTGAGGTTTTTTAACCCTAACCCTACCCTGATGAATACCCTAGCTCTACCATTGCAGTAAATTGCCACTTAAATGAGGGCGATTTTTAAAATGGATCTTCTGACTATGGATCTTCTGAAAATGAAAATGGATCTTCGAACCCTACCCTGGTGCAAACCCTAACCCAAATATAGCAGAAAAATTCCACTGAAATTAAGGCAATTTTCACAAAGAATTCTTAGAGTCGATCTTTCTGCACATTTCCTTCCATTCTAAACACATTCCAACCTTCAAACTCATGCCTTGAAAGTTCCACTGAAAAGAGGGCGAGCTTGAAAAAGACTTTTTAGACAAGGTTTTTCTATACTGCTCAACATTTTTCCCATTCTAAATACATTTCAACCATGAAACTCATCCCTTGAAACCAAGTTTTTCCAATCCTAACCCTGCCCTGGTGCAAACCCTAACCCTGATATAGGGGGAAAAAATCCACTGAAACGAATGCGATTTTCAAAAAGCATTCCTAGAGTAGATATTTCTGCACTGCTCAACATTTCTGTCCATTCTAAACACATTCCAACCATCAAACTCATCCCATGACACTGAGTTTTTCTAACCCTAACCCTACCATGGTGAAAACTCTAACCCGAATATAGGTGTAAATTTCCAAAGAAAAGAGGGAGATTTTGATAAAGCCTTCCTGGAGTAGATTTTTCTGCACTGCTCAAAATTTCTGTCCATTCTCAACACATTCCAACCATCAAACTCACCTCATGACACTGAGTTTTTCTAACCCTAACCTACCCTGGGGCAAACCCTAACCCTAATATATGGGTATAATTCCAATAAATAGAGTGTGATTTTAAAAAGCTTTTGTAGAATAGATTTTTCTGCACTACTCAACATTTCTGCGCATTCTAAACACATTCCAACCTTCAAACTCATGCCACGACACAGAGTTTTCCTCACCCTAACCATCCCCTGGTGCAAACCCTACCCTATTATTTGGATGAAATTCTACAGAAAAGAGGCCGATTTTGAAAAAGCCTTTCTGGAATAGATTTTTCTGCACTTCTCAATATTTCTGCCCATTCTAAACATGTTTCAACCATGAAACTCATCCCATGACACCGAGTTTTTCTATCCCGAACCCTATCCTGGGGTGAAGCCTAACCCTAATATTGCGGTAAGGTTCAACTAAAAAGAGGGCGATTTTGAAAAAGCATCTTTTGAGTAGCTTTTTCTGCACAGCTCATCATTGCTGTCCATTCTAAACACATTCCAACCTTCAAAATCATGCCAGAACTCTTCCTTTTTGTAACCCTAACCCTACCCTGGTGAAAACCCTAACTCTGGTGAAATATGGTGGTAAAGTTCCACTGAAAAGAGGGAGATTTTGAGGAAGCCTTCCTGGAGTAGGTTTTTCTGCACTGCTCTACATTTCTGCCCTTTCTAAACACATTCCAAATGTCAAAATCAGGCGGGGGCACCTTATTCTTGTAATCCCAACCCTACCCTGGTGCACACCCCTAACCCTGACATAGTGGTAAAATAGCATTGAAAGGGGTGATTTTCAAAAAGACTACTTTGAGTAGATTTTTCTACAGAGCTCTTCATTTCTGCCCATTCTAAACACATTCTGACAAGTAAAAGCCATGGTAGGACACCTCATTTTTCTATCCCTAAGCCTACACTGGTGCACATCCCTAAACCTTATATAGAATTAACATACCATTGAAAAAAAGCCTTCCTTGAAAAAAAGCCCGGATAGCTTTTTCTGCCCAGCTTATCATTTCTGCCCATTCTAAACACATTCCAACCTTACAGATCATACAAGGACAGCTCTTTTTTGTAGCCCCAACCCTACCCGGGAGCCCACCCCTCACCCTAATTTGGGGTAAAGTTACATTGAATCTAGGAAAATTTTGAAAAATCTTTCCTTGAGTAGCTTTTTTTGTACAGCTCATCATTTCTGCCCATTCTAAGCACATTCCAACCATCAAAATCATGCCAGGATACCTTGTTTTTGTAACCCTAGCCCTACACTGGTGCACACTCCTAATCCTAATATAGGGGTAACATACCATTGAAAGAGGAGATTTCAAAAAAAGCATTCCTCGAGTAGCTTTTTCTGCCCAGCTCATCATATCTGCTCATACTAAACACATTCCAACCATCCAAATCATACAAGGACACCTCTTTCTTGTAACCCTAACCCTACCTGGGAACACACCCCTAACCCTAATTTGGCTGTGTACTCTCGCCATGCCTGTTTAACTTATATGAAGAGCACATCATGAGAAAGGTGGAGCTAGATGAATCACCAGTTGGAATTAAGATTGCCATGAGAAATATCAGCAACCTCAAATATGATGATACCACTCTAATGGCAGAAAGTGAAGAGGAACTTAAGAGCCTCTTGATGCGGGTGAAGGAAATCACAAAGGTTGGCTTTGTGTTGAGTTTCAACATTAGGAAAGTTAAGATCATGGCATCAGGTCCTCTTACTTCCTGGAAAATAGATGGGGAAGAAATGGAGGCAATGACAGATGTTAATTTCCTGGGCTCCAAGATCACTGCAGATGGGGACTGCAGCCAAGAAATTAAGAGACGCTTGCTCCTGGGGAGGAAAGTTCTGCCAAATCTAGACAGCATACTAAAAAGCAGAGACATCACACTGCCAACAGAAGTGTGTATAGTCAAGGCTATGGTTTTCCCAGTTGCAAGGTATGGCTGTGAAAGCTGGACCTTAAGGAAGGCTGAGTGCTGAAGGATTGAGGCCTTTGAGTTGTGGTGCTGGAGGAGACTCCTGTGAGTCCCTTGGACTGCAAGGTGATCAAACCAGTCAGTCCTAGAGGAGATCAACCCTGACTGCTCTTTAGAAGGCCAGATCCTGAAGATGAAACTCAAATACTTTGGCCGCCTAATGAGACAGAAGGAGTCCCTGGAGAAGAGCCTAATGCTGGGAACAATAGATGGCAAAAGAAGAAGGGGACGGCAGAGGATGAGGTGGATGGAGTCACTGAGGCAGTCGGTATGAGCTTGGGTGGACTCTGGGGGATGGTGGAGGACAGGAAGACCTGGATGAATGTTGTCCATGGAGTCACAATGGGTCGGACATGACTTCACGACTAACAAAAACAACAACCCTACCCTGGTGAGCACCCCTAATCCTAATATAGGGCTAAAGTTCCTTTGAAAATAATCCCATTTTGAAAAAGTCTTCATTGAGTAGCTTTTTCTGCATATTTCAACATTTCTGCCCATTCTAAACACATTCCAACCATCAAAATCATACCAGCACACCTCCTTTTTCTAACCTTAACTCAGTGATACGGAACCTTTTAGAGAATGAGTGCCCAAACTGCAACCCAAAACACACTTATTTATCACAAAGTACCAACACTGCAAGAAAACCTGAAAACTGAAGTTGTTGTTTTGAAAAAACAACTCACAGCCAGTGCAAGCAAACACACACACACACACACACACACAATATACATACATACATATATACATCCATCCATACATAGATGCATACATACTTGGCAGTGCACTGACTGGCCATGCAACGCTTGGACGAGTCGCAGCTAATGAGTCATGATTCTTGACATCATCGCCTGGCACCACTACTCCTTTTTTGAGCACACACATGGCCCCTATGTGCGCTGTTATCTGATGCTCGGCTGCTGGGGCAACTTGGCTTGCATGCCGACAGAGAGGGCTGTGCGTGCCCACTGTGGCATGCTTGCTCTAGGTTCACCACCACTGGCCTAGACCATGTCAGTTTTTGTGCCCATGTGCACTTCCCTTGGTGCTTGCCATGTTCCCTGCCTCACTTCATTTCACTTTATTTGGCTGCAAAGCCAAGCACCATCTTTCAACTCCTTTTATTTCCAAGAATCCCTCTAGAAAGAAGGCCGTAGTTTTGGTCAACTCACTTATCCATGGGCCTTCTCACTTGGTTTTCTGTGAGATAGATTTCATGGCAAGAAAACTAACCATTCTGTTTTGGACCCGAGTCCTTCTGTCTGAGTTGTGCTTAGGCTCTTGGGAAAGTTACTTTTCCTATGTCCTTCTGAGAATACAGTATTTACTGGCTGGACACATGTACCATAGGCAGCAGCCATTTTAGGAATAGGAAAGCCTACATGGCAGCCATGTTGTGAAAATGTCCACAGCCTCTCTCTGAATTCCAAATGTATGTACCAGTCACCTCAGTAAGGTTGCAGACTACTGTTGTAGCACTTCTAAGGAGCTAATTTAATAAAACATGTCTTTTAAAGCTTAATTCATGCACACAGAGAGAGATAATTGTTCTGATATGAAAATCAACAAGATGGTGTCCATGCATCCACCATACTATATGACTATAGGCTAGCTATTCAGTGTAAAGATACTTGCTCATGCGCTTCAGTTTTATCCTACTGAGTCCTCAGTACAACCTGTCAACTTCAGGAGGAATGTTTGTTTCCAAAGGCATTCGTTCTCACTGGATTGGAGTGAATAATTGTATCTTCTTTTCAAAATTATGTCAAAGTCTCTTCCCTTAGTTTCATTACTGTCTGGGTCTACACAAAAAACAGTGCTCGGGGAAATTATTGTGTTCTCTGAAGGTTCAGAAGGTGCAGAAGAATGTTGTCTACCTTTTGAACCTGTAGTCAAAATTTGAAGCAATTAAGCAGAATGAATTAATGAACAATAATTTCCTCTGGCTTCTGGTTCATTTCTATGGATTTACTTAATGATGTTGTCATTTTTAACATTCTATTCTATTAGTAAATTCCATATAACAGACAGCTTCCAACTGCATCTAGGTTCATCTCCTAGCAGTTTTGTCTGCTACTGTAGCACACTTTTTGGTATATTCTACAATCTTTTATGGTTTTTATAGAACCAAAACAATGAATATTTTAATGAGATTGTGCGTTCGAATCCTTATCCATGTGATGGGCTAATCCCCATACTTTCAACAATGCAAATGCTGTATACATTTTAATTCAGTATTCCATACCCATGCCCCAACCTCAGGCAGGTCTATGAATGTGCTTGTGTCCAAACTGAGAGGCATAAACATTGAATCCGTCCATTCACATGAGCCCAAAATGGCAATTTATGTGGAGCGGAGAGCCACTTGCATTACTGGGGTAATTGCAATAACATGTTCTTCCAGTGCATAGATTGTAGTTTAATATGAGAAAACTCTGAGGCAAGAGACTGAATGAAAATCACACAGTTTGTAAGAAATTATCTCACTTGTTTGGAGGGTATGCATAATTCATTTAGTAAAGTACTGAACTGCCATTTTTTAAAGCTTGAAATATATTGTTTTCCTATACTGAAGCAAAATAAAAGTCATAGGTGCAAAGTATGTGGATTTATTTTCCTGGAACTTTGTAAATTGATTCACAAATTCTCCATGTAGCCAATGACAGCCCAAACTTTTTCCAGGTTGCCCAGCGTGAAGTAATTGAGATTTTAACAGCCTAACGTAATTAGGGGGAAACCGCTGCTACTTTGTCCAAAGGCTTCCCTGCTCATGGACTTTTGGAGAGGACAACATTACCCATCTTTGTCTTCCTTTAATGCCAGCCCTGTAGTAGAAACTCATGCTCCGATACTGGTATGAGGGAGTAAACTGTATGCATATAATTACATGCAGAAAATCCCATACCCTTTCCTGTGGAATGGTGGACATTTTGGGGTGGGATGGAAAGAAAACAATTGAAGGGGGCTGCGGTTTAAAAAATGAAAAACCCAGCTGTACGGAGAAGTGCTGGTGTAATTGCAAGCTGATGTCACTGAAGGTGAAACCTGTCTGCCATCAATGCAGCAAAGTAGTGATGACTGGAATAAAAATAGGCTTTTTAATCTATTCAACTGGAACTGAGGAAGATGAAAGTTCAGGTTCTGCACAAAGGAAGGGCTTATATTCAATACATGATTAGATGTTGGAGTGAGGCTGCAATCTAAGGTGCACTTTCCTGGGATTAAGCACAGACAAGTATAAAATTGCACTTTAAGTTAGATTTCTGCTGATTGCATTGAGAGCATACATAGATGGAAAATACTGAGTGAGTTTCCATTTATTCAGATCCTTAATAGACCCAGTGATGGCTGAATATGAAGATTTAAAATGTAAGCTCAGAAGGCAAACATGACTGTGGCTTTGGATAATCTTCACCCTCTCTGCTGGAGAGGGAAGTAAATAATTTCTATTGTATTATTTAATCAATCTTGGAGCAGAAAACTCTTGAAATAGAAGTTAGAGACAAATTCAATTTGAACAGGAAAAACCAGACGTCTGTGGCCTTGTGCCTGATTTTTTTCTGGCTCTAATAAATAAATGAAGAAGAGCAAACCCCCAGCTGTGTAGTGGACAGAGTCTATATTTAGACCACCTACCTGCATTTTCTTATATGTATTGATTGGTATCATTCCTATGACAGAAATCCAGTGATTGCCTGCCATACACTTAGATGCACTGTAACTGGCATTGGCTGGGGCTGCATGGCATCATGGGATGTCGAACTCACTTCCCCAGGAGGCTTGCTAGCCAATACCATTATTCACATTTTACCGTCTTGCCAAGTCATTTGTTTTGGCTTTGACACTCCAAATTGTTATTGTGCCCCAAACTGGGATGTTCATTGCAGGAGATACATGTGGGTTCCCTTTCCTGCTATTATCCTTTCTTGTTAACTGTTTTAATTGTGCTTCATTGATTCATGCAACTTGCAAAGCTGCTTTATGGTGTTTATACCACTGCTCCATTACAGTCACCAGTAGGGAATTTCTTTTCCTTTCTAAAAAATTTTGTATACATTTTCTACATAAATGAAATCAGTTCTAAGAATCTACATTTTAGTCCTTGAAGCAGTTTTGACCCTCATGTCTAAATGGCCACTTCCGAATTACAGAGAAAATCACCAAGTTATTAGAACTTCAGTATTTTGGCAGGGGGTATGTATCACACAACTACCATATTTTTCGCTCTATAAGACGCGCCTGACCATAAGGCGCACCTAGTTTTTAGAGGAGGAAAACAAGAAAAAAAATATTCTGACTCAAGTGGGCACATAATCACAGGCACATTCCCCATCACTTCCCCATGGGCTGCACATCTGACAGACTTACTGCACACACATATTCGCTCTATAAGACGCACAGACATTTCCCTTTACTTTTGAGGGGGAAAAAAGTGAATCTTATAGAGCAAAAAATACAGTAATTTCCTAATAGACCAAGGTCAAGATCATCCAAACTACTGTATTCCCATTCACTATGAATGTGCATGAAACCTGGGCAGTGAAGAAAGCTGTCAGGAAGAAAATTGGCATGTTTGAAACTTGCTGCTGAAAAACTTGCTGCTTTGCAAATGCCCCGGAACATTATTTATTTATTTTATTTATTTAGTAAAACATTTCTATGCCGCCCCATCACAATAAAGCCTCGGGGCGGCTTACAACAGTAAAATTAAAAACATACAATTCCATTGAAAAAACCAACCCACCCCACCTGGTGCATCTCGGTGAAACCCTTAAAAATACAATCTATTAACAATATTAAACAAATTAACAATTAAAATATGATTTAAATAACAAGGTCTTCACCTGGCACCAAAAAGCAAATAACGACGGCGCCAGGCGGACCTCTCTGGGGAGCGCATTCCATAGATTGGGCGCCACCGCAGAGAAAGCCCTCCTCCGGGTACTCACCCTCTTAATCTCATTCACTGAGGGTTCCTGGAGGAGGGCCTCTGTAGCTGATCTCAGGGGGCGGGAGGGCATATATGGGCGTAGGTGCTCCATTAGGTATCCAGAATCCAAGCCATTTAGGGTTTTATAGGTCAAAACCAACACCTTGAATTGGGCCCGAACTTCAAACTAGAGTTTTCTCTGGAAGCAAAAGGGATGAAAATGAAGTTGTACTTCAGACACACTATGCAAATAGAAGACTCACAGCATCAACATCACAACATCGTCTTATCCCCACCCCCACTCCAAAAATAGATCCCCTTCCAGGCATGGCTTGCTCAGTCTCTGCCAAGTCACCATAAGCCTTGTAAGCATGATCTGTGTGGTCTGGACACTCCAAGAATCCTTGAATCAGACATTCTGGGTGTGGGAGATGCATGTGAGTGACCTGAATACAACCACCTGATTGAGCTTTGTTTGTCAAAAAGCCCAGCCATTGGCCATGAAGTAGCTGATGAAGGATACTATTTGACAACCTCGCAGTTATGCGAGCTGCTCATATATCACTAAAGAGAGGAAATGCATGAAATCATAGAATCATAGAATAGTAGAGCTGGAAGGGGCCATGAAGGCCTTCAGGTCCAACCCCCTACTGTTGCAGGACACCACGTTACACCATCCCACTCAGATGGCTGTCCAGATTCTTCCTGAATGTCCCTAGTGTGGAAGAGCCCACCACCTCTCTGGGCAGCTGGTTCCACCATTGGATTGCTCTGACAGTGAGGAAGCTTTTCCTGAGGTCTAGTCTGAATTTGGGTTGTTACAACTTGAATTGATTATTTCGTGTCCTGCACTCTGGCATCAGCAAGAAGAGATCTTGGCCTTCCTCTTTGCGACAGCCTTTGAGGCTGATGTGTGCATGTATGATGAGTGTTTAGAGATAACTATAATTTAGATAGAAATACAGTGCATCTCACCATAGTGGAGGAGACTATGGCCATATGACCTCTGTGCCTACTATGGGCTTCATGATTCTATGACCTTATTGACTGGTTGAGTCAAATGGCTCAGGCTACGGGCTGGGTGGGTGGGTGGCTTGGGCTACGGAGTGGGGGACCTGACCCTTGTCTTGAATGGGGTAGCACTCCCTCTGAAAGACAGGGTCCGCAGCTTGGGAGTGCTCCTCGACCCAGAGCTGACCTTGGTAGCCCAAGTGTCAGCAGTGGCGAGGAGCGCTTTCCATCAGCTTCGGCTGATCCATCAGCTGCGTCCCTTCCTGGAGTTCGACTGCCTAACAACAGTGACACATGCGTTGGTGACTTCCCAGTTAGACTTCTGTAACGCACTCTACGTGGGGCTACCCTTGAAGATGGTCCAGATACTTCAATTGGTGCAGAATAGAGCTGCCAGGATGCTGACGGGGACTGGGTGTGGTTCTCATATCACCCCAGTTCTCCGTCAGCTACACTGGCTTCCCATTGAAGTCCGGGCCCAATTCAAGGTGTTGGTTCTTACCTATAAAGCCCTTAACGGCTTGGGTCCTGGTTACCTAAAGGAGCGCCTGCGACCATATATGCCCTCCCGCCCCTTATGATCGGCAGCAGATGCTCTCCTCCGGGAGCCCTCTGTGAAGGAGGTGAAGAGGGTGAGTACCCGGAGGAGGGCTTTCTCTGCGGTGGCACCCCACTTATGGAATCTGCTCCCCAGAGAGGCTCTCCTGGCGCCGTCATTATTTGCTTTTCGGCGCCAGGCGAAGACCTTTTTATTTAAGAAATATTTTAATTGTTAATTTATTTATTAATTTATTAATTTATTATTTTTTTAATTTATTAGTTCATTGTGAATTTTAGTTTTTGTTAGTTTTAATTGGGGACTATGAGATGGGCCAATTTTAGTCTTTAACTTGTAATCGGTAGGTCAATTTGTGTTTTAATTTTATGTTGTATTTCGTTTTGTATGGACCTGCTGTGAGCCGCCCCAAGGCTAGTTGGCAAGGGGCGGCATAGAAATTTTTCTAATAAATAATAAATAAATCTTCAGCCCCTAGCAAAATATGCAAGATCGGGAACTATGATAAGATGATCACTAGCAAAAGTTAGGCTGCTTTAGCTCCCCTGAACCTCAAGGGGAAATCACCTTCTTGTGAAACTCGGTGTGAAATGCACAGCAGAAGGACTCAGAAATGATGCAGCCTCCCACCGTAAAACAGAGGTTAGTGATGCAGCTTCTCCAGCAAATCTGATTATTGTTTAAGGTCTCTCTGTGGGAGAACATTTTGTTTGAGATGGAATATGTTCTTAACTGCATTTATACTAGGGAGCACTGAGGTCACAATAGAGCAGGGCTCCTGCTGAATCAATTCCAAAGAATAATGCTTTAACACCCACGCATGCCATTCCTTGCCACTCACTGGAATAGTTTATTTTTTTAATGTAAAACTACAGGCCACTCCATCCTGACCCCTACAAAGTACGCCCAGCATGAAGGAGTTTGTTCTGCCCAAGTGTTTACAACTGTGCCTCTACATGAGTTCCTTAGCTGCTCTCAAGTGCATCCCCATGGGAGGCCTTGCCTGTGAGGGAAGCCCAGCTGGAGTGAAGGAGCACTCCATGGAATATTTGTTGTGAAATAGTTCATGAAATAAGCCATGGTGATGTAGATGTAGGCCCTAAACTTCTCTTTGCTTGCCGAAATTCCACATACATATGAGCAGAAGTTTCTAGTGTCTGATCTGAAAGCAACTCCTATGTTGCCATCAAATTCTAGAGTCAGTTTCATTCATCCAAGCCACTGCTTCAAAAATCCCATGGAGTCACTTCCATCCAGTGGGGATGCTAAGCTTGCTCATGGAGATGACCAGAAGGCCAGGAGGTTCAGAACAGGGACTCCCAAGCCCATTTTGAGCCAGAGCCAAAGACAACCCCACATGGGCACACACTGAAGCCATACTGGAGGCCTTACTGCAGAGCCAGTCCTTCCATACTCAAATTTACTCTGGCAACGGCTGCTTCCTGTTGTGTTTGGGCAGGCTTGTGGTAGCAAAGGCCTCCAGGCATAATTTCTTGCCAGGAAGCTTGGGCACTGTCATTGTCAATTCCACATAGATCTGTTGAGTTCCACAGCTAGTTTTTAAAACAGATTTGGATTGAGGCAGATGGACTTGAAAAGTGCCACTTTACAAAACGCAGGTTATGAGTTGGATCAAAACTTACCTTGGGTCAGCGGTAGTGATGACAGTGAACTTCCTTGCCCTCTCCTTCAGGTGGCAGACACTCCAGCCCTGAAAATGCTGCAGAAGAAGCAGGAGAGTTTGCACACAGCGGGAAGTCCTGGTCTGTGTGCAAACTCTCCTGTGGGTGGTATCTCCCAAAGTCCTGCAGAGAGGCCTTCTGCGAGCTAAGCCCTTCCTCTCCCAGAAGGCGCTTCATGGACTGAACCCTGGTCTGTCCGAAGAAGAGCCAAACACTAATCATTTCCTGAATTAACTTGTAAACCAGTAAATAACTAGCCAAACAAAAAAACTTGGCATTGTGTAAAACAAAAACAAGGGCAACAAAATGGGGGAAGAAAGAAAAGAAAGGGAAATCATGTAATGGATCTTGTTAATATTTGAGTTCTCTTCTTCCCTCCATCATTTTTCCTCGACCTACATTTATTTACTGTGCCAACCGTCTGAAAAACCTTTTAAGTAGGAGTGCTGTACATGACACTGTTTGATGTGCTCTTGAGCCCTCACTCCACAGATGTTTATGGGTTTGTTACCTAATGTTCAAAGCCTTTCCCATGTTTTCTAGTAATTCTTGTGGCTTTATTTTTTAAAGCAAGGATAATGCAGTATTTGAGTGGATTTTAAATTCCACTCTGTACCACAACACCAGCTTGCTTTGTGTAACAGAGCATGTAAGAACCTACAGAAAGGCAGGGAAGAGGAGCTTGGGAGGGTGGGGGGAGTCCTTGCTTAACAGGTCCTTCTTCTTCCTGCAAAGAAAATGAAAGTAGCAGCTTTGCTAAAGCATCAAGTTAAAAGACCCATGCAGCAAAACCCTAGAATTCTCTGATGTTATCTCTCTTTAGGCCAACTATTTCTTTAATTCCCCTTCCACCTCCCATGAGTCAATTTTTTACCATGAATGTCAAGAACGAATCTGAAAGCATATGGACTCTACATGTGTCTTAGGTATGAATTAACCTTTTCCTTCATTAAGGGATTCCCAGTTCGCAATATGCCGAGCCAGCAACATCTGTCCCCGTAAAATAATATGCTCTGAAATAAAGCAATAGCTAAAAGGCGATGATTGGGAGACTTAACTAAATTGCAAACGTCTTTGAGAGTTAATAACAGAAGGATTTAAAAAGTTGGGGGCTCCTGGGGCAAATAATCTCATCCATTCCCTTGCCTCAAATATTGCAGTAGGCCTGACTAGAGTGAAGGACAGGATGAGAGCTAATAATAAACTGAGACAGGGTGGAGGTGCTGTTAGTGAGCGCTTCTTGTGCTTGGATGATTGATGTTCGACCTGTTCTGGAGCCAGCTGCACACCCACAAATGGTTCAGGCTCATAGCGTGGGACAGCTCTGGGATCTCACCTGGTCACCAGAGGCACGAGTGGACTCCGTGGCATGGAGCAAGTCTGACCAATTGAGGCTGAGATACCAACTGAGTTCTTCTCTGGACAGAAATAGCTTAGCTCTAACCATGTGATAACCTCTCCTTTGGATCTCTGCGATATACTATATGCCAAGCTGCCTTGGAAAATGATCTTGAAACTTCAGCTGCTGCAAAGTGGAGCAGCAGAATTTTTAACAGAGATTGACCCGCATGATCAGATTGTACCGGTTGCTTTATACCCTGTGCGGAGCCAAAGTGAAAGTTGTGCTAGCAGCTCACAAAGCCCCAAGTGGCTGGGGACTAGTTTACCTGAAGGGCTGTGTCTTTCTCATATCACTCGATCAATTGGTCTATCTCTCTAGCCACACTGTGGGAACATCTTCAGAGGCTTCGCTGAATAAGACAGGCTAGGTGCTGCTAAGGAACGGCCTTTGCAGCACTAGTCATTCTCCCAGGCGGAAAGCCTTCTCCAGAGAGTTTGGCCTGTATTGCAACCTCTCCAGCTTCAGGCAAAGTTATATCCTCTGGCTTTGCAGCTTCTCAGCTTCAAAAGTTCTGTTTGTAGCTCTTCCCACTGCTGTGAGGTTGATCTTGGCCACTCGATTCTGTTTTAAAGGAGTAGCTTGATGCAACGTTTTACTCTGCAATTACATTTTATGATTTTGAGTTTTGTCTTGTAATCTGCCCAGAGAGCTCAGGGAATGGGTGGGATAGAAATATAATTGGTTCCTATTATAGCTGAGAGAGCCTTGGCTATTGGGTGGTATAAAAACAAAACAAACAATAGATAACTATATTAGAATTCTATTAAAGGGAACAGTAAATTCACCCATTGGCAGTCTGGTCCCCCTAAACCTCTTTTTGTTCTGTGAGGATCCGTGAGTGCCCAAGACAGGAACACCCAATGCTAATTCCATCAGGGTTATATAGAATACACAAAAGGGGAATGGCTATAATACACAGGAAGGTGATTGGGTACTTTGATGTGGATAGGAAAGTGATTGGATACACGCCACAGCATCATAAAGAAAAGTTACATTTCACTCTAATTGGATGCCTTTGACAGGCCTCCTAAATTAAAGTTACCTTGGACAGGCTGCCCAAGTTAAGTAAACAAAAAGGTTACATGTGTGAACTTACTGGGTTAGGGAGGCACTCTGGCAAGCCTATAAAATCAGAGATTGCACTTTGACAGTTACCCACTAATGGAGTAGGGTCGTCAGGTCTTCACCACCAGACACTGAGGCATCTTTTGATGTGTTTATGGGAAGGCAGTGGGGCGGGATAGCAAGAATTGTTTGTCTGAGTGCAGGGCAACCCTATCAGCCCCATGGCAGAGGTTCATACACCTGCAAACGGGCTCTTAATCACCCCATAGCAAGACTGAAGCACAGCACTGCTGCACCTCAAGCCCTGCCTTTTCACCATCTCGATGTAGCGCTTGCGAGAGGGGAGGAAGGAAGGAGGCTGGGGCACTGATATGAACAGCCACAGCTTCATGGCCCCCGACTCCTCCCCAGAGTTGGTTCCCCTCCAGGGACCAACTGTAACCTGGGCAAGCATCCAGCCCACTCTCCCCATACCAGTCACAAGGGGGCAGGATGGGGTGGGTGTCACAGGATCTCAGAGCCGGGATGCCAAAGGATCCTGTAACCTCCCAGATATTGTGGCTTGTGCCATGGATGAAGTGTGATGGCATCCAGCACTTGATTTGCCTGGCAGCAAAGTCATCCACCCTGTTTTCCTTTCCCTTTTTTAAGCTACAGTGAGTTTTTCTGAGGCGAGAGAGACATTCTCCTGAGCACCTTGGCTCTTCCTTTTGATTGCAATTTGCATGGCACAAACCTTTGTCTGCAAAGTAGCCCCAGTTCTGTGGGACAAGGGACTTCATTCCCAGGATTTATTACAGCCTTTGATTCTCTTTAACTGGGTTAAGAAGCCTCTCTAGTGCTTCATTAGAGAAGCTCTGGGACTTTTCTCCCAGTGCTCGCAAGTATCAGTGGGCCTGCCTTAAAAGCACCTTGTGTTTGCAGTTTTATTTTGGTCTTTCTGCGTTCCTCTTGGTTCCCAGGGCTTGGACTAAAATAGATGTTCTTCTGAACAGGACCGAGGCTGAGTGTTCGCATGGCTTTTTTTACTTGGATCTCCTATCTATCTGTCTGAAATTTGGCAGAGCTGTTTCTTTGGAGCAGGGCTTTTGGATCTCTTTCCGCCCTGGGCGGAAGGACTGCTCAGGAGAATTTTGTGTGAGCTGCACTCCGGTGGGGGACAGAGACAAAGGAGGGTTTCATTTTGCTTTGGTTTTTACCTGAATTTACCCTTTTTGCATACCTAAATGCAAACATGAATGAAAACAGTTTTTCAGGAAAAGTTCACATGTTCCTTAACTTGAGTTCATGCTTGGAAAACAGACACTTTAAATCTGCACACTTCTAAAAATGCAATATCCCCCCCGCCAAAAAAAAAATCCCTACGCATTTGTATGGTTTACCCTATGGGATGAACATATCTTTGGGCCAGGTCTGAGAAAATCTGGGATAATGGAAGGCATCCGGGAGGTCATTTAGAGCAACCCCCTTCTCAATGTACAGCAGCCTTACCCAACCTGGTGCCGCCATATGTGTTGGACTACAATTCCCATCATTTCTGACTGTTGGTAATACTGGCAGGGGGAGATGGGAGTGGAAGCGCAGAACATTTTGAGGACAACACGTGGGGAACTGATGATATACAGCACCCCTGGCAGATGCTTGCCTAGTGGCTGCTTCCATTCCTCAAGAGCCCACCAGCAATCTGTTCTGTTCTTAAAATGCTGTGTTGCAACTCCAAATGTTCAGCCAAAATCTGCTTCCTTGCCATTCCCACCAGTTCTCGTCCTGCCCACTGGACCAAGAGGGAATTGCTCTGCTCCCTTCATGCATCCCTGAGCTCTTCTCCTGCCTCCCCCACCCCCTTAATCTTCCTTTTTCATCCTAAACTGTTCCTAGTCTTTCAACCATTCCTCTGCTAAATATCTTACTATCATGGTTACCCTCCTCTGCAATTGCCCTACTTGGTCAATGCCCTTAAAATATGGTGCCCAGAACTGGACACAGCATGTCTAGTCTATCACAACTGTGCAAATAATTGTGTTAGAAGTCAACTGTTTCTTCAGAGGAGTTAGTTCTTTGCACAATACAAGCAAGATCAGGACAATTAACACCATCACAGACCTTTTAAAATAACTCTTTTAAACTGAGGATGTGCCTCCAGATGTTTTAGTCTACAAGTCCCATCATCCTTTACTCTTGTTTGTGCTTGCTAGGGCCAATGAGAACTGTAGGTCAAAATATTTGGAAGGCCACAACTTGCCCATGCCTTTCTTAAATCATGACCCTTTAACACCCTTTTCTGCAGGAGCTCCTTGAAAGGAAGCCATGGTGGTGGGTATATAAAGACAAACCAAAACATGACACCTTTCTCCTTGCATAGCTTTCCTGTGTCAGGTTCACTCTCAATACTGGATGAGTCACTAAATGTCAATTTCATTTCCGATTTGTTTTTGCACAAAGTTTGTCCATGGAGTACCAGCCTCTACAGTTTACATTCCTTTGTCACGTACTGTTTCTATGTAGTTTTCACCTGGTCTCTTTCAGATTTGTGATCTATCTGTACTAGGAATCAGTGGACATCTGCTGTGACCTGCAATGATAGGGCCGGCAACCATCCGCAGAACGCAATAAGACAGAGAGTCCGAAAAATTACAGAGATCGGTTCAAATAAGTGACCGGAGCCAACAGTAGGCCAGTTCTTCCAAGAAGAGTGATATTCTTATCTCACAGGAGCTTTTCCTTTCACATGCTAAACTTTGGCTCCCCTTAGGTTCCATAATTGTGATCTGTTTCTCATAACTTGATGACAGACAGCACAGAAAAAACTACCTAGATAACTTGAGAGTCTGGGTCTGCTCTTCAAAAGCACTCTGCGCAATGCCAACAGCCACCAGGACAGCTGGACCACTGCAGGTTCTGCCCCACAGGAATTGCAAATATTACCCTCAGCTCCCCTTCTTGGGTTTTCTGAGCTATTGTTGAAAAATATTAAAGCTTGGGTCACTGGATGGCTGGATCCTCTTCACGATGAACGCACCATGCAATCCGAGCCACTATGTGGGGCATTTCTAGATGACAATGGTTACCCTCTTGTATAACATTTTATTGCTTTTATCTATTTTACTGATTCTACGTTTATCTGCTGATTTAGCGTCTTGTAAGCCACCCAGAGAAACCTCAGTTATGGAGCAGCATAGAGGCAGAATGAAATCAATCAATCCAGAGTGTTTCCACATCCAATCTGGACCAAGGTTCTTCTACTTGGCAGCAGGATAAAGGAACCCATCAGGTGGCTCTCCTGCTGCTGCTGCTGCTCCTACTGCTGACCTCAGTCAGAATTCCTGCTCTCCCATCCACCTATCTCCTAGTGTCCATGACTGGGGTCCAGTGCCTTTTCTGGAGCCCAGCACCAGTGTCCAGACAAACGCCCTCCAGGCCTGCTTTCCACTCATGGTCCTTCTGGGAAGGATGGCACCCCTTGGCATGCACATGGAGGGCATGTCGTGAGCAGAGCTGGCTGGTGCCGGAGGTCAGACTAGATGGCCCGGGAGGCCCCTTCTGACTCGCTCTGTTTCTATGTTTCTGCCTCTGAATGGCATTTTTATTATCATTCTTGTTTTACTTGCATTGCTGCAGACCAGGGCTAGAAGAAAGTGTCCTTATTCTGATTTCAGCTTTGTGGTGGTACAGCATAGCCAAGGGGATCTGGCTGTGAGATGACCTCTGAAGCAGCAGCAGCAGCACGGAAGGGCTGCAGCTGAGCGGCATAGCACTTGCCTTGCATGCAGAAGGTCCCAGCTTCAGTTCTTAGCTTCTCCAGCTCTGGCTTGAATAGAACAATGCGAGAAAGACTGTGCAGCTGCTGCCAGTAAGTGCTGACAACACTGGGTTAGATGGACCAAGAGTCTGGCTCAGTGGGAAGCAGCTTCCTATGTTCTTCTAATAAAGGGACGGATTCCTGCCTCCACTCTGGAATCTTGTCCATATGGCAAACTTATTTATTTAGCAGTGTCCAGTAGCAGGAATCACTGCTGCTGGGACAATGACCAGGCAGCAATTCCTACTGTAATAAGTGGAGCAAGTGTTTCTTCACCCCTATTTTCACAGGCCTCCCAAACTGTCTGAAAAAGAAAGGGGTGAAAAGTGTGGCAAAACAGAGAGGGAATCTGAGCTGAGTCCATTTTACGGCAGGACACACCTTGTTATATGTTGATGCGAAGATCCCTATCAGTGCTCCAAACAACCTGCCTTGAATCAGGGGCAGGGGAAGGGTGTTCCATCTTCCCCAGCCCACCTGAGAGAAGGCAATTAGAGCTCAGTGATGTAGAGAGCAAGCCAAGTCCGATTCTTGATGTGGAACAGCGATGTCCTGAACAGGCCATCCCTGACTGACTGGGGTGATGCCATGAACAAGATCCCCCAATAATAGTGCCAAAATAGCAGCATGCTGGAAATGCTGGTCCGTGTTGCAAAAGGTACCGAGTGATTTGGGGAAGGCCTTTTGCAGCCCTGGGAAGCTTTCTGTTTGAGTCCAAGGCAGCACACAGCTTATGCAATCAGGTCGTGAATCCTCCGAGTATCTCTGAAACTAAGGAACAGGCTCTATATCTTGTTTACCCCAAGTTTACCATCATCATTATGACAACTATGGAACGTTCCAGTCATCAGGTCATCTCATTCTTTATAAATAGCACTATCTAATTTTGAAGATGAGTGCAGGCGCCTCCTATCTGGAAAGAATGGAGATGCCCTATTAATAAAGTTGCTTGTTATCAAAGACACTGCTCAGCATGTCATGCTGCCTTGGTGTGACTCTCAGTCTCCCAAGAGCCAGCGGGAGTATGATGCTGAAGTCGCCGACAGAAGAAATAACATATTGGGCTTGGTCCAAACATTTTCTATGTCCTGGGGGAGATACCAGATAGGAATGCTGGAGAAGGGAGAGAGATCCTTTTTTTATAATAAGTTTTATTTGAAATTATAATCCTAAAAACAAAGAAAAACTAAAAACATCAATCATCAAAAACATCGGGCCTGCTGTGTCAGCCCCCACACTTATTTTCCATTTATGATAACTTCAAAACATATTTAAATCTATGTGAAGCCCCATTTCTCTAGCCAATAATAAAAAGAGTCCCAAGTTTGATAAAAGTCAATATCTTCTTTCTCCTTCAATGATAAAGTCAATCTATCCATTTCTGCACAGTACAGGATCTTTTTTAAAATCAGTTCGCCGGTGGGTATTTCTTCACTTTTCCAGTGTGAGCAAATGCAATCCTCGCTGCAGTAATTACATGTAAAATCAGATACATTTCTTGTATACTAATGTCCACAGGTATAGTGCCTAATAAGAAGACTTCAGGTTTAAAAGCTAAAGGTTTTTGTAACATTTCCTCAAGCCATTTATGTATTTTAATCCAATACTTTTTCGCGTTATCTCAGGTCTACCACATATGATAAAAAGTATCCAATTTATGTTTACATTTCCAATATCCGTTTGACATATTTGGAAATAGCTTAGCTAATCTATTTGGCGACAGATACCATCTATAAAATATTTTATACAAGTTTTCTTTATACGAAGTTGCTAATGTTACCTTAATATTTCAAGGGAGAGAGATCCCCAGTCCAACACTCAAAACAATCAATAGCTCAGTAAAGGTAGTGGGAATGATTTGCCATCACCCTGTCCCAGGCTCCTGGAGGGAGAAAAGAAATGCAGACAGAAATACCGCTGCTCATCCTTGAAGGCAGAAGTTCCTTCCAGACTGGCTCTGACAACAGCTGATCTCACCTAACAAAGCAAAGGTAGCCGATCCCAGAACAGACGAGGAACTGCTCCTTTCAAAATGGTGTGGAGGTGCAGAAATGCTCCACCTTTTCTCACCCCACTCATTCTTCTGGGAGAGCAGGGAGAACAGGTATATTGCTGTGAATTGTGGGCCGTGGCCAACATTGCTCTGATGCTAGTGGGAGCCACTGCTAGTGTAAAAGGAAGCTAGCAGACCCTGAAGCAATCAGAAACTCATGCCCAGGACAGGGCACGTCAGTGAAGCTGACCAGCCCCAGCTGAAAATGAGCCTTTCCACTCTTGCTAGATTCTTTTCGTAGGTGCAAGCTCCTGTGTGTGAATAGTGTATCCTGCTAGCACAGCAGATATGGCGGCAGCAGTTTCGGATACCGCCTTCTGAAATTGAGTGTCCTGATCTGCAACTCCTGGAGTAATGTGCAAATCAGAATGCAGCTATCCAGGGCTTACTTTCTTTTTGAGTCTTCTTGTAGCGTTCTTGGTCCTATCCAGTTCTGGGCACCACAGTTTTAAAAAGATGCAGACAAACTGGAA
The DNA here is from genome assembly GCA_023646645.1 of Varanus salvator macromaculatus. Classification (NCBI taxonomy): domain Eukaryota; kingdom Metazoa; phylum Chordata; class Lepidosauria; order Squamata; family Varanidae; genus Varanus; species Varanus salvator. The sequence goes on along the minus strand of JAIXND010000755.1, from coordinate 46,312,893 downwards.
AGGGTTCAGAGGAGGGGACTGGAAACAAAGCCCCGTGAGAAGAGATTGAAAGAACTGGGTGTGTTTAGCCTTGAGAAGACAGAGGGTAGCTATGATAGCATGGTGCAAGTACTTGAAAGCTGCCACAAAGAGGAAGGACAGGATCTCTTCTGAATCATCCTAGAATGTAGGATGCAGAATAATGGGTTCAAGTATCAGGAAGCCAGTTTCTGGCTGGACAGCAGGAAAACCTTTCTGACCATTAGTGCAGTATGGCATAGGAACAGATCACCCAGGGGGATTGTGGGCTCCCGCACGCAGGAGGCATTCATAGGCAATGGGAGAGCCACCCGTCAGGGACAGCTTAACCAGGAATCTTGCACGGAGCAGGGGATTGGAACCGATGGCCCTCTGGCCCCTTCCAGCTCTACTATTCTATGATTCCCCGTGATTCCCTCCAGTGGCAGGGAGCAATAAGGCCAACCCCCTCCAGGGGAAAGCATCCCTAGCAGATGGCTGTCCCGCTGCATCTGGAATGCCCCCAGGATCACCACTCATTGGCCCCATTGTCACCTCATTTTTATAGTCCTGAAGTTTTTTCTGATATTCAGCCAGAATCTGGCTTCTTGCAACTTACTATTATTCCATGCCCTGCACTCTGGGATTCTTGAGAAGAGAGCATGTCTTTGTTTTGTATGACAGCTTTTCAACTCCTTCCAAGTGCTGTCACATCTCCCCTCAGTCTTCTTTTCTCAAGGTTAAACATACCCAGCTTATTTACTACTTGTTTCATTTATAGCCTGCCTCTCTGTTGTCCCCACAAGGTATACAAAATAGCTGACAATAAAATCCAGATTGAAAAAGGCTCTTTAATGACAACATTATGTAAGAACTGTTAAAACACAATTAAAACACAACGCAGTAGAAGAATAAACAGCCAACCGATTGCAAAGCAGGACAGCATGTAAGCTAAAAGTCTGCCTGAATAAAACTCTCTCTGCTTGCTGCTGGCAGGACAATAGAGTGGGGTCAGTCAAACTCCCTCAGCAGAGAATTCCAGAGCCCCAAAGTGGCCACCAGGACGGGCCATTCTCACATCCCCACCAACATGCCACCGTTGGGGCAGTCCACAGAGAAGGATCTCCAGCAGGGATCCTACAACTGAGGCAGGCTCATGGGGTACGAAGCAGCGCTTCAGGAAGTCTGGTTCTTAGCCGTGCAAATAGCAGAAAAGCACATGCAGCATATGTGTATATTTACATTAATTGTCCTTATTGAATGAATTGGTCTCACACAATTTCATGCTTTTTTTGCACGCAGGTTACATCCACATTCGATCCTGCCTTTCTTGGTCAAGCAGACTGGACAACAACCAAATTTCGTCTATTGGGTCTGGCATGTCTAACAAACAATAAGGAAAACTCCTCCCAAAGCTACTGGACCTGGATGTTTGTTAGCTAATGCATGTTGCCTTCTTCCTCTTCCTCTTCCGTTTCCTCCCCCCCCTCCCTTTCTATTATGCTATTAGCCTTCTATGAAGAGCCATAATGAATTACCATTGCTTGGCATTGCGAAACTAATCACCAATGAGAGACAACAGCTGTTACAATGATTCCCACTAAAGGAAGCATAACAAACATAGATTGACTCTGTGGGTTACAAGTTGGTTTTCTGCCAGGAGATCAAGGATCAAATCAATGAACGGTCCTCTCCTTTTCCACAGGTACATTTCCTGTGCTTCACAATTAACTGGACCTCTGCTGTCGAGTTTGGTTACTGACATTAGCATATATTTGAATATAGTCTTTACAGATTACAAATCAAAGAAGCCCTTCCCTTCAGTAACAAATGCAAAGCCACAGCATAGACTATCCATACTGAATACAATCAGGAAAATCATTCTGCCCTGCATTCTTCCTCTGCAGAGCCAGTGTGGTGTAGTGGTTAAGAGCACGGGACTGGGACTCAGGCAATCTGGGTTCTAGTCCCCGCTCAGCCATGGAGCCAACTGGGTGACTTTGGGCCAGTCACAGACTCTCAGCCCAACCTACCTCACAGGGTTGTTGTTGTGGGGATAAGATGGAGGAGGAGAATGATGTAAGCTGCCTTGAGCCCTTTGTAGGAAAAAGGCAGGATATAAATCCAAAAATAAATAAATAAAAAAAATTCTGTTCCTGCAGTGCCCAGCCAGATGCCTACAGGAAGCCACCAGGAGGACATGAGTACAAGCACACACTCCAAACAAGAGGCACTGCGAGGCTGGCTTCCTCTGGATGTGGAGGTGACAGATCTAGTGTGCCATGGAAAGCCTTCTCCACTGCCCAACCTCCTTTTGAGGCTGCCCAAGCTGCATCCGCCACCACATCTTGTGGAAGTGAGTTCCACAATTTAACTATGCGCTGTCAGAAGGAGCACTTCCTTTTGCCTGTCCTGAAACTTCTGCCATTCAATTTCACTGAATGATTCCAGGCTCTGGTATTAGGAAAAGGGGACAAAAGTCTCAAGCACTCCACTTGAGAGTGGAGCACTCAAGCACTCAAGCACTCCTCCATACATAAGGAGGCAATTTTGGGGATGCTGCACTGAAACACTTCCATCAAGCTACGCATTAACCCTGTCCTCACAGAGATAAAATAAAACAAAAAGACACATTTATTTATTAGATTTATATCCCACTTTTTCTTATAACGAACTGAAAGCAGCTATAATAAAGAGTATTACTTAGGCCAGTGAGCTTTCATTTCAAGAGCCTAAAGATGTGGCTTAGTCCTTTGTAATGATGTGATCCCAAAATGGACCTTCAAGACAGGCTTCACCTGGGTAAACCACATGCTTTTCCACCCATTTGCACACCAACAGCCAAAAGATCCATTTCACAGGAGAGAAAGCCAGCCTCGCAAATGGGGGTGCGCCATTCCAATGAGGGTCATGCAACCAGTTAAGCAGACATCAGAAAAAGCTCACTCAGCATCATTTCTTAGGTAGTAGCTACAGTGCAGAGTTCTGGTTTAAGGGAAGGGGTGGACTTAAAAGCATAAAGGAGCTCAGAATAGGCAAAGTATAATTTCTGTATTCAGTCCTAGCAAGGAAAGATTCTTAGCAAGATTTCAAGGCACAGAGGCAGGGCTGCCTCAGGACAACATGGAGCTAAACACGGTGTGCTTGGTCTCTTCTTTGGTCTCAGGTTTGGTGTCTTCTTATACCTGATAATACAGATGATGATGATGATGATGATGATGATGCTATTGGTGCAAGCAGACTTCCCTTCCAGGTTTGGTCCCACACCTTTTGCTGCTCAGTTCAGCAAACAGCATCACTACCCACTCACCTGTCCACCCTCTCAAATCGCAGTGCATATCAGTTAAGGTGAGTAGTTTTTTTGGAACCAAAGGCAAGAAAATCCCACAATGGTCTCTCCCTACCACACTAGCAGTAAAATGTAACATTATTACATTAAGGGTAGAATCTTAAGCAAGTTAAGACAGAAAAACAGCCCCACAGCTCTCAGCATTTCCCAGTCAATATTAAAAAATTGAAAAGGCGAATTAGAGTGAATTTTGGCCTCAGAATTCATTTCAGCAAATGTTGTACTGCACAGTGGGTTGGACTTGGTTAAAATAGACCCATTGAAATCAATGGCTAACTTAAGACCCACTTATATCAGTGTGTTGGGATCCACTCTATTAGATCTTATGACTATATCCTGCCTCAAGTATCAGAAATAGTATATATCTCAAAACCAGTTTCAGGGGAACCACAGTGGGACAGTGTTGTTGCATTCATGTCTTCTTTGTGGACTTCCTAGCTGCAGAGTTGGCCACCATAAGGACAGAATGCTAGCCGAGGTAGGCTTTTCTTGTGATCCATCACAGGAACTCAGAAATGTACAGGTAGGGTCACTTTGTTTTATCTTCATATCATCAATTCTGTGAGCTAGGTTACGGTGGCAAGACCAGCAGGTGGAGGCTCTTGCTCAATAGAGATTTGGAACTAGGCCTCCCACTCCACCATCCAAGCAATAACCAACCAAGTTATATTTATTCATTTTGCAGGAGCTCATTTAGTATACGGCTGCATGCCAAAATTGCCTTCAAATCGGCAAGGAATATTAAGATAGTGACATAAGAGGACATTATTTCCCATGTTCTTAGATGATAGGGATGGGAAAGAATTTCATCTGGTCCCCATTTGTAAGTAAACCCACCTGATTTGCACCCCCAAGAGTAATATGTGGATTACACCAATACTATATTTTGAATCACTTCCCAAATTTTGTGATTAGTTTCCCACTGAAAAACTACATGCAGAAATGCATTAGGGAAAGATCTAAACAATATTGTGTATATAGGGGAAAGCTGCAAACAAAAATAAAAGTGCTTTTGATGCTACTGTTTAAAGGGGAGAAAAAGGACTGATGAAAAAATTTGGAGAGCTTAAAGAGGAACACAAGCAAGAAAGCATGAACTGGAAATACATGAATTGGTTCTATACTAATAATTCCAGACTACAAATACCAAATTCTAAAGCAGAGTATATCTCTGCAGTAGCAGACTTGGGAAATGCCTCTATTGGAAAAGATGATGAAATTCTCCTAGTCAGGGTGGATTGCACTAGGCCTGATGCGCCGATATAGATCCATTTAAAGCAATGGCGAGAGTTCACTGGCTTTTTCTTCCAGTTATTCAGCTCATGCAGGAGGGCGAGGAAGCCAGGGATCTCTGTTTGTGGAGTTATCAATACATGGAGAATACGTGCAAACCCTCTTGTCCTTCCTGGGAAGGAAGATTACCTCCGGTGCTTTTAATGCACAGACACGGCCATGGCCTTGAGTGCACAGACAGACCCTCGAGCATTCACTTCTGTCTTCCTATGCTGAGGCTGATTGTTCCCATCGCCTCTCTTGGGAAGACTCCGGTCACTCCCGATCACCCCCCTCCTATCGGCCAAGCAGATTATTCTGAGTGTACAAACCATGGAGAGACAATCACTTGTCAGGTTGCATCCTCCAGAGAAACTCTCTCTTTTGCGGTGAGCCATGATCGATTTTTTCATAAACAAACAAAGAAAAGGATTATCTTCTTCCTAGTGGCTTTTAATTCCTCATGTGAGTAGAGTGAATCATAAGATGGAGTGGGAAGGGAATTCGGGGTAAAGAGAAAGAAAAGAAGAATTACACTCTTAGCAGAAAGTTGCACCTGCTCAAACGAATCTGAGCACGAGAAAAGCAGACCTGATTATGTCTAATGTTTAAGTCTCAAAGATGACAATGGTGGTGGAGGCGGCAGCAGCAATTTCAGGGTGCTGCAGAAGGGGCTTCAACCACAAACAGTCCACAAAGGTCAGACCCGGGAAAGCTGACCCGACTACGAGAGACTCGGTATGCTTGAGCCCCACCGCAGCTAAGGCTGTGTAAGCGTGGATCTGCCACTTCTTCCCTCCAGTCTGATGCACAAAATTGACAGAAACTAAATCCACCCCCTGGCCCCCTTCTGAACCACTAGCTGATGAAATTTCAGTTTGTTTGGTGGGGCAGCACATGCTCAGCATTCTTTCCTCGGCTGGCTTGGGAAATCTTGTGTGCATCACCCTTTTGTAGTTTCCTAAGCATAAATGCGAAGACTCACTTTCCACACATATAGGGTCACTGACTAAATTAGGTTCCCTGTGCACACATACATGGAGCAATCCCTGTGGAAGCCAGTCTGCTTAAAGTGGAGAAGGCTTACATGGGAGTAGAAGCAATTTAAATATAGACCTGGAAATGCCCATTCCAAAATCCATACATAGATTTCAACTGAAAAATCTGACATACGATGTTCAAAAACCAAAACTTAGTTTAGCTGCCTACAGGTGGATTTTAAAAAGCCCTATTCATTCTTTCCATGCTAAAAACGTAACTCACATAACTCTTGTGAAAACATTTTTACTTTTTTAAAAGGTCAGTTGTTGTTTCCACATTCCCCGGAAATATTTTCTCATTACTGAAGCCTCGCCATGGTAGGAGATCGGATTCAACTGTTCCTTTGTAGAAGCGAATTATTGCCATCCACACTTAGTGCTATTTTACTCTGTTTGTGTGAAATGTTTCTCAGCTGAAATTATCTCTTGAGCATGCCTAGTCCTGTTGTATTCCTTTGTATCTTTGATGAGAGGGTCTTTAGAAAATACCTCACTGTGAAAATAACTTGATGTCTGTCACAGTCATTTCTGTTTATTAGTTATTGAAAGGAGTTAGTTATTTTTATACCCTGTTGTCAGGGTGTGTTTAGAGTCACATCTTAAAGCTGATAATATGATGTATGGAAAAGTTATTTGGTCTTGGCCGACTATTTTAAAACCCAGCCAACTTAACACTGTTTAGTGCTGGGCTAATGAGTTATGCAGTTCATACACAGCTTAGCATTGTACTTAGAAGTCAAGATAGGCTGCAGCCCATTGACATTTGCCAGAAAGGATGTGCTTTCTGAGTCCACAGGACTTGAACTGTGCTTTTAGGGTTGTGCTGTTAAGCAACTGGTCTGGCTCAGAGTTCACAGGGATGTTTCAGAAGGAGCTTTCTGGCTATGGAAGCATCATGTGCAAATCTCATCTGCACTATGAAAAAGCACCTGCCAATAGCTAAATTGCACAACATGCGGCATTCTGCAGCATGTTTGGATAGGGGTGCACAAGAAATATGAGCACAGCAGATCACGTGAGAGGACGATAAGGAAACTCAATAAGATGGAAGAAAGGAGATCCAACAGATACTAGTGCAGAATGAGGTGCTGCAAGTAGGAGATGATGCTGTTGCCAAGAAAAGTAGATACATCTCTTGCCGTATGTTACGATCCCCAGAAGGCAAAGGACCTGAAGCATCACCATATTGACCTAGAGAGCTCGGGAAATGATTATCTAAAGAAAAAAAAAAAAAACTTTCTTGGACATTGGAACCATTTCGGCACGGTCTGATAAGAATGCAGTAGTAGTTGGTGCCACAAGTACCTAACACATAAAGAGACCTTGATGGGAAAGGAATAGCCAGGACAGCGGAGGCTTTCTAAGACGGGGTGAGGAGTTAGCCATAGAGGAAGAAATGTGAGTAGGATCCAAGGAGTCTGAGGCGTGCTGTGTGAAAACGTCCTCATCACTTTATCCTCGGCATTTTCTACCTGGTGCCTCTGAACATGAAGCTGGCTCTTAATCACAGCAGCATCAACCAGTCTCAAAGGGGGTGAAAGGAATGTAGAAAAGGTCCCATGCTGTTTACCTACCGGATGGTGTCTAGAAGAGTGCACCTAGAGGGCCATGGGGAGCAACCAATTTCCCTCCTGGGGAGTAGAATATGGCCCCGATTCCTGCGCACGCTAGCTCCCCATTCACTGTGTGCATGTACAGGGGACTCCTGTAGGGAAGTAAGAATGCTCATGGGATGATCAGAGGTTTTCCTGGTGCTCCTGGCCACTGCCAGGTCACCCCTACACAGAAGAGCCGCTCTGCATAATAATATGGAGCCCTGCTTAAAGCACCGTATGCCTTTCTTTTCTTTTTGGTGTGTGTGGCTATGTGCACATGCCTTGATTAAGAAGACAAATCTGATGCAATTTCCTCCCGTGTTTTGCTTTGAAACCACTGCATGGTCTGTTAGGCTGTTATGCTCAAAATTATTATATCTATTGACCTTAACTAGCTAGGTTTCTCTCTCAGGTTGCGGGGGTTAATTGGAGTTCTGTTTGCTGAGCTGTAAATAATGCCTGCTGTTCAGAGAACGCGTCTCTGGAAAATGGATGAACATTTCAGCATGTTAATGCCTTTTGATTATGATGATGTTGTCGTAGATTAGCGGGAAGACACGAAGCAGGGTGAGGCCAACTTCACCCCAGGTGTGTGCGCGTCCATTGCAGTCAATGGGGATATGTTCCCGATGCACAGCAACTCCACGTATTTCGGCCCAGGGGAAAAATATGCCAGCTAACATGTTTATTACAACAGCAAGAGAATGAAGGAACAAGGCCTGGGCACACAACGTATGCGGCACATTATCCTACTGCTAAATTGAAAGCCTGCTGTTGTTGTTGCCATGTTGTTGTTTTTAACAGCAAACTTCCGTGGCTGCTGTATTTAAGTAAATAGAAATGGCATAATTACCATGCTGAAGGTTTCTCAGAAGGTTTGAAAAGAAGGGTGTTCTGAAACCCAGTTTCCCTTTGTAGTGGTACTGAGGGCAAAACGGCCCTTCCATGCTCAGTTTTGCATTCACAGGGTAAAATGAAAGGCCCCATGATCTGCAATTGTACCCAGATCCATCCCATGTGTAGAATCCACAAGAGTTTTGCAGATGTTTTATTATCAAGGCTAGTTTTTAAAACCCCAGCATAACATGATGACCATGGGCCAAGGTACCCTCCCTCAGTGGCCCGCCCCCCCCTCCCCCCCTCAATACACTATCTCACCTTCTTCAGAGTCTCCCAGTCCTTGGGAGAAGCTTTGTACAGGATGAAGCTGGAGGAGGCGATGAGAATCTTTCCTTCAGTTTGCTTGCCGCACAGTCCAAGCCTTTTCAGGGATGAGCTGCTTGCATGCTTAGCTGGCCCAAGCAAGCTGGCAGTGCCATTTGCTGTGCCTCCCTCTCCCCTCTCCGGCCCCCGTTTCTGGACCAGGCAGTGGAGGCAGGTGAAGCAGGGAGGGAAGGAGCAAGGCCAGAGGGCTCTTGCAGCAGGCATCTGCATGGCATCACTCCATCCACTGCCCCAGTAAGACCTTTCTTCCTAACTCAGCAATGCAAGCTTTCCGAGCCGTGACCAGCTCCTGCATCCTTTGGCCATTCCTCTTCAGCTTTACTCGGGGTTGCCCTCTTGCTGCTCCAGGCTCCCATCCTGGCCCTGCTGCTCCCAGCCATCTCTCCCCTTTGACTTTATGAAACTGGCAACCAGAAGCAGAGAAGAATTAGGGTGCGCTGCTCTTCTGGAATTGGCCTTGCAATCCTCTTGGTAAGGAATGACTGGAAATGGGAAGTGAAGGCCTTTCTTCATGGGAGGTGTGAAGAAATGGAATGGGCAGACCACTGGAGAAGAGAAAAATCCAATAGATCTAAATTGTAGGTATCATGCCCATTGGAAGATACTGGCCTTCCTGTATTGCAAGGATTTGACCTGAAGAAGAGACAAATGATATTAGAAGGTTAAAGTTTACCTCAGACATGATTGTATTATCTTCTGTCATTTCAAAATGCTATGCGAGTGGAGGCTATTTTTCCCCAACTGCATGATTCTGCTTCCAACAGGGCCAAGTGTCATTGCATGCCTAGCCCAGGTCCTGTTCTGCAACTCCGCTCCCACCTCCAAAAGAGCCGCAGCAGAATCAGGTGATTCTACTGCCTATTGCTTTGATCTTGAAGTTCACATCTGAAGAGGAATGTAATTGCAATTATAATATGCTATAAGGGCAAGGCTATTATAACTCAAAGCAATTAGTTTGACAAATAAATAGCAAATGGTTTATTCTCCCTGTTTTTCCACAGAACCACCATGGGAGTGGGAGGATAGACTTTGTTATTAACAATGGGTAGGCAGAGGAGGGAAGCTGGATCTGCAGTTAGCTACTGGAGAGCACTTTGCGTGAAGGGATATTAATTATTTCCTGGGACTATGCACTCGTAATATCAGCTGCAGCCCAAGAGTGATGATCATATGTCTGACTGGATTTATTAAATTTTCTCCGGCCTGCTAAGGATGCAAAATTTCTGCTCAGTGGAAGAGCAAGTTCAGTGATTCCTACATCTTTAACTCTGATCAGCGAGCCAATTTTTGATCCAGTGTTCTTTCATAATTACAGGGAGTGCTTTCTGTTAGCTTCCAACAGCCTGCCAGAAATTAAACAGTTTGTTCTGCAAGGCTACCAATATAATCAAGGAGTTATAAGTAGAGTGTGCCAAAGAAAAGCTATGCTAAACTTGTGGCGATGTTCTGGGGAGAGGAGGAGTGGCTTCAGTGGGCTGGGGGAGTGGGGTGCAAGAGGAAGGGTCTCAGCTTCATAGCTGCAACTCTGAGAAAGGGACAGGCCCAAGTAGGCTTCAGTTGCGTTCAGCTTCCCTTATGCCCATCCCGCATTCCCTCTGCCCCAACTCCATTTGACTTGCTAAGTGTCATGGAATGGCCCTGTGTTCTAATATTATGAGACAGGGATGAGAATACACAAGGACCCAATGGCTTCCCAATAGCACCTTTTCAGACTGGTGAGAGGTGACAAGCGGGATGCTGCAAGTCTTGGGCATGGGGCCAGAGCTCTTCAACATTTTTATGAATGACCTACATGAGGAGGTGCAGGGATTGCTGATCAGATTTGCAGATGACACAAAATTGGGTGGAAAAGCCAACACTCTGGAAGACAGAAATAAGATCCAAGTGAACTTGATAGGTTGCAGCACTGGGCTGAAAACAACAGAACGAAATTCAATAGGGGCAAATGCCAAGTTCTTCACGAAGGAAAAGGGAACCAAATGCATAGTCCCAAGATGGGGGAAACTTGGCTCAGCAACACTACAAGTGAGAATGAGCTTGGAATTGTTGCAGATCGCAAGCTGCATAGGAGCCATAAGAGTATAGCCTCCAGATTCCATAAGGCCCTCCTTAGAAATCTGTTAGATTCCCCAGACTCAGCTGCTCTGCTCACAGTGTTCGCAGGGTGCTTGCCAGGCATCGTGCCCCACACGCTACACAAGTCATGCCTTCTCCCTTGGCAGGTGCAGATGCCAATTGGGAGGCTGCAGCTGACACCAAAGAAGGCGGCTTTCAAGGGAGTGTTGGGGCAACTGCACCTGATGTGGAAGAAGGTTGCCAGTTGTGCACTTGGGAGTCCGCTGGAGTTCACGACCTCCTCTTGGCTCAGCTTGTGTTGGAAGACCAGCTAAAGCAGAAGAGGAAGTCCAGGAATGCTTGGAGGGATGCATTTTTATAGAGATTGTCCCAACCCTAGGACTGGCATTGCACTTCAGGGACTTAGACAAGTTGCAGGGGCTCAGAGTAGACCATGGACCATGACCACAAGGATGTTGCTTCCCAATGCCTGAAAATCAGAACCTTTCCTCTCTATACCACTATCTCATCCATACATTTACACTTCTCAGCTGTGCCCATCTAGCTGGCCTTGTGCATGGAAGGGGTAGCATTTCGGAGACAGTCTGGTGGCCCTGCATTTCAACCTTCTCCACAGCAACCTAAATTTAGCATCCAGGTCTTCTCAACTACATTTCACAATGTCACTGGTGCCACCATGGACCATGACCACTAACTCCACCCTAGCACTATCTAGATGGCACTATCTGGATGGCACGTGTTATCCACAATCTTCACCAGGCAGGCAGTTTAGCATGCGGTTTACATTCCCATTGGAAGTTCAGCTATCTGTGTGTCTAATGATTGAAACTACCTCTACCACCTTCCCCCCACTCTTTCCATGCTTGTGGGCTGATGCTTTGTCAGTGGGGCTGAGATGCTTAATCACTGGGCCACCTCATACTCTGACAGTTGGCTTCCCCCAAAGCCTGCCCTCTTATCTTGCCCCAGATGATGTGGAGTCCATTGGAAAGCTCTAGGCTGAACTGGCCTGCCTTACTTCTAGTGAATGGGAGTGAATGCTAATTGTCCATCTGGGAGTGCAGATATCCTATTTAGTGGAGACGACAGCAATCAATGGTCTTTGGAGGGGACAACAGATGGCAAGTAGGAGAATTGTGAAGAAATGTGCTCAGGGAGGCTGAGTGCCCCATGTGCAATTTAAAACTGATAACCTGGATTCTCAAACTTGGGATTACTCTAAACTTGGGTTTTAGTTTGTGTTCTTTTCTGTAGCCCTTAAATAATAATAATAATAGTAGTAGTAGTTATAGTTAATCCACTCAATAACAAATGTAGTCTGGGGAACCCTTACAATCATAAACCCAGTGATAGGGGAAATAATAAAATATCATTATTTTAAAGTGATATATGAGTGCAGTTATGCATTAATGCAAGTATGAATTTCCACAAATCCCACCCCAAAGTTAAAAAAAAAAGTCTTTAAATCCATGGGATCCATGGAACTCAAAACAAACAAACCAAACCAAAAACCCTTGTCCACTTGAAGGACTCACAGAAATCTGAACACATTTGAATCCACTGTTGATTTTCCAACATCTCTAGCCTTTGCACTGGAGATGCAGGATCTTTGCTGCAGGAATATATTTTCTCAGTTTTACCACAGTTATATTTCTCTGACATTTGTCCCAGATGATGCAGAGTCTATTGGAAAGCTTAGACTCTACTTATTTACCCATTTTAATTGCATTTATTTTGAATTCCAGTCTTTCTGAAATCAGTGACTACTTCAAAATAAATGTTTCGGACTGGGTTGTGAATCATGTACCCAAAAGTGCTTTGTGGGCAGTGAGTGCTCTTACTGATTCCCTTTTCCGTAGGATCATTTTAAACTCCAGATCCTTGACTTTGGGGAGCAAGACTGGTAGCATGATGATGCCATTATCATCCTTGAGTATATATACAAAGGTTAGAATGTTTGTTTGCAACTCTAACTTTCCCTTATAGCCATTCCTTTAAATTACAGGCTATTCACTTTTCTTTCCAGAGTAAGTGATGGGCAATCATTTTGACACCATTTTCTTTTTTTAATCCTCCTCCTATTCATGCTTTTCAAAGAGCTTTGGAGACATCTGTGATATGGCTTGCAGGATGCTTTTCTAAGTAACCAGTTGCTCTTTTTCTCTTTAATAAGACAATCCTTTTGGTGTTCTATGTCAGGGCTGCTAATTGCCAGGGGAAAATGCCTGTGTGTCCCAAAACAGAAGTTATCCCCATGTGGCTGAAAAACATCATACTGTTTATGATGCCCAATGCATTTCAAAAAGGACTTTCTTTCCTCAAGCCACTTTTCTTTCTCCAATTCTGCCACAAAAAATCTTGCTAACACATCCTCTGTTTTAAATTGTTCCCATATATGTGTGTTTCTGAAATGAGGACTTTTGCTCATTCCTTAGCAGTTGTCAACCAAGCTGAAAATTTAGTGTAGCAGGCTCTGCATTTTTCCCTACCACATCAGTTATGAAATATTTTGCTAACTGGCCTCCTCTATCTGCCTTTTCAAAGGTTTCAACCCCACCCCCAAACAAAAACCCCATGTACACCTGATAACAATGCAACTCTCTCAAGGACAGATTTGTATACTTACTAGGAAGAGAAATTCCTGAGCTTATCAGCAATTAGTTTATCAAATGCTAGTCAGCACCTGCCCTGCTCCTAGGGAAATGTGGGTGTTAATTGGAAGAACCTGGAGTTACCCTAATTGAGAAGCGAGATGTTTCAGGCTAAGTCTTGATCTGCACTGTGCTCTCTCTGCAGCAACCTTTTTTAGCTGCTTAAAATTGGGGGATGAGGGCAGGGTGAGGGTGTCCTTTAATTATTCTGTTCCCATTCAAGCTAAATACTTAATCACAATAAATACTCCCATGATGTGCCATTTTCCCCAACCCTTTCTTTCCTTCTCTGTGTTAAACATTTGTTTGCGCCCCTTGTATGGTACTGAAATTCTTTTGTGCTGTTCACTTTTGTATGTTGCAATTTTGCTACCTGCATTTGGAGCTTAAGTTCTTTTAAGTTGTGTAACTCATTCTTGCTTTTATTTAGTTAGTTGTGTAGCTGTGTAGTTAGCTGTGTAGTTAAACTTTTTCACTAAAATCGTGTTATGCCCGTTCTTACTGGTTTGCAAGTTTAGGAGGTCTCCCAACTGGAATGTTGCTTTCAGAGTTTATTTTACACCCATCATTACTTGTGTTTTGCTTTGATTCCTTCCTCTGGGAATTAGCGATGTCCGCACACAAGCAGGTAGTCGGGTCTCATTCATCCAGTAAAATGCACTTGGTTGGTTTGACAAAGGGCACAGTCTATGGCTACCCGACATTGACTTCATTGCCATGGGAGTATTTGAAGCACCCACTCTCAGATCCTAGAACTTCAGTGCTGGGACTTGAGGGTGAAGCCCTGCCTTGCTCCCCTCACAGCTGGAAAGAACCATGCCAGTTGTGGCTCTGAGGATGCAAATGGGCCTTGGAAGTTGGAAAGGTGGGAAAGGGGTATACAGGGGCCCTGGGAGTGGAGGAGGCTGCAGGTGACAGCTTATGCCAGTTCCTACTAGCACTGCAGCTTGCTTCCCTCCCACTTCATCTAGATGGGCAAGATCAGCTGTCTAGATGGGATACGTTTGTGTAAAGTGCAGAGGGAATCACTGCCTCAAGGCCTGCCTTTGTGTATCTAAAGTAGAAGGCCTTTGATTGCAGCCTTGCTCATAGATTTACTGAGATCAGTAAATTGACTTGAAATCACATTTTACTGCTATAAATATGATGCCATCCATCTCTCACCTATTGTCAGGAAGTGTTGCGGCTAGAACTCGGAGCTTCCCTTTCTATGCATGGCTGCCTTGTGTGATGAGCCAACAGACCTACAAGTTGGAGCACATGCCATGAGACTAAAGGGTTCCAAGATCGTGGCCTGAATTTGCTGACCTAAACTAGCTGTTGGTGCTTGTGCACAGGAATGGTCTCAGAGCAGATCCAGTAAAGCAATTGGCTGCCTGTGGTGAAGGTCAAGATAGTACCCTTTTACTAAATTTCATCCACAGAAGAGTCTCAGACTGGCAATTGACTCTTAGGTGAGCACTGGGTGTAGAAGGTCAGCTCTTAGCTCTGTCTGTCCAAACCTCCCCATAGCACCAGCCTCATTTCAAAGCCTTCCTGTTCTGGTTGGGACTTTGCTTGAGTAATCATAGTTTCTTTTGGCCTGGGACTTGGTCTGACTTCAGGTTCCACAGCCTCTCATACACCCATGCAGATTATACTGGTTTATCACATTTATGGTGGCCCAAAGATTATGGGAGAATCACTATGGAGGAAAGTTAGATAACTATTCATCTACTACCTCTCTGTGTTCCTACTTAAGCACACTCTAGCTACTTAAATGAACATGGTCCAAAATATGACCGAGGATTTCCTCACATTATACACATTTATATATTTATCTCTATAATGCTCAATAGCCAAAAGGTTTTCTGGGTGGGTCAGAAAGTTTTTTTTTTAAAGCGTAAAACAAAAAGCAAAGCCAGTATATAATAATCCAACAATAACAAAACATCCAACAGCAACTGTGTGGTGTGACCCATTTCTTTAAAGTACAGCCCAGTGTGGCATGATTGCAATTCTGCCTCTGGGTGTCACAGTGCAGGGACTGCACCAACAAGGTCCAACCAAGGTCCATAAGCCTCGCGTGCATTTCCGCCGTGCAGATCTTACCTGCCTATGTTTCCCTGCCGATCGACGTTTCACCAGCAGTGCGATGCCTGGGAGTGCCAGATGCTTGCATATCTGGGTGGCTGCACTTGTGCTGGTGTCCAAGAGGATTCTGAGTCAGAGCTGAAGAACTGCCCGCCTGCCGCTATGCTGTCACTCTCTGACCCCGGGCTTTCCCTGAGCATGAAATGGGCCACGGGCTCGTCTTGAGCTGCTTTCCTATGTGAAAGTGCCTGTGGAAATGCCCTGCGTGTCCGGATGGGAAGGCTTTTCTTTCCTCATCACAGTCAATCTACCAAGTAGCCTTTTCTCCCATTACTGTCATCTTGGATCACACTGCGAAAGGTGGAGGGCGGTGCAAGAGAGCATGTGACGTCTGCTCAGCAAATCACAGCAATGTTGAACATGGAGCTTTGATTGCTTTTTGCATAATGATGACCTCTCAAGTCACCTTATATTTAAAACTTCCCCTTGCATCTATTTGTCTCTGTTAATAAAATGTGCTGTGCTCCTGTTGCCCTCAGTTTTATTTTTCTCATAAAACATAATTAAAAAAATACCCAAAGCACATTCTCAAGGAAGTTAATTTACGATTCATGTCATGTTCCCATTACATCATGTGCACCATGCAACTATGTAGCCACAAAATTATATGTGTTTTGTTTGCTTGTTTGAAAAATTAATAGGCTGGACTTCACAACATTTATTGAATTAAAAATGGTGATAACATCACTGTGAGATTAGGATTAGAATTACAAGATGGAAGAACAGCATAGACAGATAGCATGGCAGGCTTTGAAGCAGAGCAGGGAGGTTAATGGAGGTTCGAGAAAGCATGTTATGGGACTGGAGGCCAGAAGCGAAGAGGCACGTCAGCATCAGAGAATGAGGCGGAGGAGACGACGAGGTGCTGGGAATGTGGCACCAGTCGGAGTTGTGGCCCCCTCTGTGGGGAGCTCCCAGAAGAAGTGCTCACAGTAACAGCGAAAAGGATAGGTCTCCTGATTCTGTGATGAACGTTACCACTGCAAGGATAATGGTCATTAGGTGGAGCAAAGCCAAGTCAGTTCTGCTGACTGATGGTGGGGGTCCAAAATGCACAGCAAGGGAATACCTCCCTTAGAATACCTCCTGAGCATGTGCAAAATTGCAGGCACCTGCTTGAGACTGCCCCCTCTCGCGCATGGGACCGGGGGATGCTGCTGCCTCAGTGGGCACGCAGAAGGTGCCACAAACTGCACAGCCGCTTGCCCAGCCCAACCCCACTGCTCCTGGTGGGTGCCCCTGCGAGGCTGCCAAACCCGCTCTCCAATTCTGGCAACTGCTGTGGAGAAGGAGCAGCCAGTGGGACTCTCTGGACTGGAGGGGACACTCAGCACACCCCACGACTCACGTGGAGAACCTTCTCAGGGGCAGGCTGGGGTTGCACAGGTGATGTGTGCCTCTCCAGGACAGCTGTGGTGGGAAAGGGGCAGGGCGCACAAGGGAAGGGCTGGGGGGCACTTGCCCCAGAGCAAAGGGAAGCAGTGGGGAGGTGTCATGAGGGATGGGGAGGGGTGGTTGGGCAACATGCTGAAGGGTCCAGGAGGCCTGTATAGGACTATTGGTGCACTTTATAAATTTAATAAATAAAAGAGGGGGGGAGGGAAGGAAGGGGTTGGAGGCAGGAGGCGGTGTGGTGGCAGCAGAGTGTGTTGCTTCACACCTCACAGGGTGGGAGAACTTACATGGAGCTTGTTTCGAGATCCCACAATTTAGCAGATATTTGCCTGCCCTAATGTAGGGTCTTTTAATTTCTTGGCTGCAGTCCCCATCTTTGGTGATCTTGGAGTCCAGGAAGATAAAATCTGTCACTACCTTGGCCACCTAATGAGAAGGAAGGACTCACTGGAAAAGAGCCTAATGCTGGGAACAAATGACGGCAAAAGAAGAAGGGGATGGCAGAGAGAGTGAGGTGGCTGGATGGAGTCAATGAAGCAGTCGGCCGGCGTGAGCTTAGGTGGACTCCGGGGGATGGTGGAGGACAGGAAAGCCTGGAGAAAGGTTGTCCATGGGGTCACGATGGGTCGGACGCTACTTCGTGACTAACAACAAAAATGTAGGGTAGTTTGTGAGCCTGCCCATGCACCAGTGGGACCCACTGCTGCATAACAAGGGAGCTACCATTAAGAAAGCGGCCTGGACAAGCAGCAGCACCTGCTCCCTGCATGGAGCAAGTCTGCAGAATGTACAGAAGGAAGTCGATTCTTTCAGGGCTGCGTTTTGAAGCGCTCATGTCTGGTGTGCAACCCACCAAGTGGGAACAGTGTTGGTATTGGATACTGCCCAAACTTTTTGCCAGCACATAGACTTTAGAATAGGAGGCAACATGGGGTGGCCAAGGCCCCCACAAAGGCATGAAATGCCACTTACAGTGGTCTGGATCCATACTTTCCTTCCTTTAACAGCAGCTCCCCCAAGCAAAGTTTTGCTCAGAGTAGGTACACAGTGAGGAGAGCGAGACCAGGTTCCTTTTGCAACTCTCCCTCTCACTGCTGCCATCACGACCATCTCCCTCATTGTTTCAGAGGGTTCCCACCACAGATTTTCAAGAGGCATAGAAGGCTGCAAAGGGAGGCAGAAAGTAGCAAAACTAGTATCTTCCAGCAAAATGCTTTGCTGGAGCCCTTCCACCCATGGGAAGGGAACTGGGGATCCAACCCATGAACCCACATGATTAGCATATGCATGCATGGGCACAGCAGACCTGCAGTTTGAGCAATTGCCAAATCACTCCTCTCTAAAGAACTAACTCCAACTCCCATTTTTAGAATTAGTCAGGTGGGAAAAGCCGACTCAGTGTTGTTGTTTCTGCTTAATGCTGTTGTTTCAGGCTTCCTGTGTGCCCTCTCAGACTTTGCACTGGGCTGTCTCTTGTCTCTCCTGGGGACCAGGTACAAAAAGCACCATCTTGCCACCAATAAGGCTGGAGGCAGGGAGCAGTTGGCATGTTAAGTCAAAATCGAAGGAGACAAAGCAATAGTTTTTCACTTGAGCTTCAGCCGTCTTTTCTGATGCTCAGAAGCTTTCCCAATGAATAAAGGAGGCGGCTCCACTGCACTGCTTCTTTGCTGGAGACGTGTCTGTCCTGAATGCTCTAACTTCACAGGGAGCTCTCACCCTGTGATTTCCAGATGCACCAAGGGGCGCCGCATTGCTGCCAAGTCGCATCCCGGATAAAAGGAGTCTGCTCTGAACAAAGTAGACAACGGAAGGGTTTCCTTAGCAACAGGGACTGGGGAAGAGATCTTGCACACCTACTCTGGTTTAAAGTTCACATTCATTTGGGTGCCACTGAAGTAAGCATTTGCTTACGCAATAACACAATATGATTGTTTTTCACCATTGTGATACAAATATGTGCTTCCTCCTTGCTGTAAGCTCAGGAGGTGACTCCTGAAAAGGAGAGGGTCAGGTGTCCTTGGTCACCTGTCGTGGGTCGGGCTGATCTGAGTCAGAGGAAGAGGAGGAGGCGGGGGGCATAAACTTTGGGCCTTTGGACTTGGAGACGGGCAAAACGGAAGTGTTTATCTCAAAGCTGCTTTCTCCAGGTGCAAGCTTTGAGAAGAACCAAGATGTAGAACTGTCAGGAAAGGGTCTGGGGGAGGAGTTTTCACAGGCAGATTTGATTGTTTGTTTGTTTTAAATTTATTTATTTAAAACTCTTATGCTGTCCCAATACCAAAAGTCCCTGGACGGCTTACAAAAAACAGAAAACCAAAGCCAAATCAATCATAACAATGACAATACAGATGAAGCCAATACAACTCTTGACCATAAGATACAGCATTGGGAGAGGAGGGCTATCCAACCACAGAGAAAAGGCAGGCTTGCTTCCAAAAGGACCCAGAGGAATGGGACCCAGACATACTCCAAAGGAGGGTTCCTAGAAGGAGTTGATGGAGTGGGTTCAACTCTGTCCTGCTCAGAGATTCATTCTGTGGTGTCTGAGTTTATTGGGTATTCTTTGGTGATGGCAAAGGAGCCATCTGTTGTACAAAGGGAGGAAAACCTAGCTCATGACAGCGACTTCTCGTTGCATCTCCCCACTCTTGCCCCTGCTGGAGCAGATCCTAGGGCTACACGGTGGGCTGCCTGGGGAGGAGAGGACAGGAACCGTCTGCTGCACATCTGGGGCCTCTTGCACCACTTGCAATGTCATTCAGGATCACTATTGCTACGGGAGCATCTGTTTTCAGGGTCACCAACAGGTGGGTCAGAGAGCTGGGACATCGCACCAGGAGAAAGAAAGCCACTTAGCAGAACCAAAAGCAGAACAGTCACTTAAGTTGCATTCATTACTGGTGTTGCAATCTATTTTAATTTACTTCTTCGACATTCTTTGCTGCTTTTTACTTTATTTTTGTAATGTAAGACCAAAATAATCAAGAATAAGCTTTTTCTATAATTAAAAGGTAGAATAGAAATGTTGTGAAGAGATAGAAAAAATGAATGCATAATTAAACTTGTTGACTATCACTGCTTCCTGCTTGCTGAACATTTAAGGGATGCAACGTACAAAGCTTCTGATCAGTTGTGTGGAAGGAGCAATATAACCCTCTAAACATGTAAGCTCACATAAAAGTGTTAAAATATAATATATGAGTTAAAATGCCATCAAAACACTGGCTGTGCAGACCAAAATTATAGATAGCTTAGAAGCCCTTACTGATTTCTGAAGAAATGCCTCTAGGTTACTAACAATGCAAGCCTATTCATATCTACTCAGGAATAATTCCTACTGAGTAGTACAAGGGCACTTACCCCCAGGCAGGTGTGTATAGAGTTGCCTACCAGGGCTGAAATTTGGTATGCACCTTCTGGGATTAAACCCCAATAAATTCAATAAGACTTACTTCCAAGTAGGCATGGATAAGACTCCACTGTAAATCTGTACATCCAGTAGCTTAAAGTTTTCCTGTATTTTAAGTATATGAAGACCCATCTAAGTGGAGATTTTTATCCTCACAGCTCTTAAGTTTTTAGCACTGTTACATAATTCTAATCCTTAAACCCAGGATTATTTTGCTGGAAAATATTGATGTTATTCAGGTTTCCCCACTCCACTGAATGAAAAAATAATGGGCATTCTTTAAAGATGTATGAACTTTTCTTGCAAACTATTTTGACACTAGAAATGAGGGTGGAAAGTCTAGGAATCATAGAATTACAAGATAAAAAATGAATAGCATGTCTGCCCTTTCCCTCTTTCTGAGCCTTTCCCAAGTGCTAAATCTTCCCTAGAACTGCATTATGGTGCATTTATCTGCTGACTGCATGTTGAGATGAAATTACTTCCATTCAGCTCTGGTTAACTATTCATGTGGGCAGCTCTGTACCCTTTCTGTATTTGTAGAACCCAAATGCATGTAAAGCCATACCACATTCAAAGAAATAACTCAATAATAATACACTGAATTATGTATTCAGTAAATAAAATGAATATATTTAAATATATCAAATACATTTAAACATATTCAAGATATATGCACATATATAAATAATATAATGAAATAATTAAACATGGATACATAATAATTTTCAGCTGCTTCCAAGACCACCCAAAGCCAGGGAGTGGAACCATGACAATAGTCAAGCCAAAGCCATCAAGAAAGTCTTCAGACCATTCCAAACACAGTAAACATATGTTAAAAACAATTGATGGCTGCATAGCCTTTACGATAAAATAAAGGCAGTCTAAGTAATTGAAGTAATACTAAAATGTTACAATAAATTTCCATGGAGTTCCTCCTGCAACTCCCAAGCCCAACAGTCTATCCTGACCAATACCATGACCAGCCCTGGTGGCTTAACCAATAAGACCTTTGTGGAGGAACATTTTCTGAAAGGATAACGTGTGTGTGCATGTGTGTTTTCATGGCTATTAATTTAACCTGCCATATGACTTGTCCTTAATGCAAGCCATTGCTAGAATATGCTATAGTACAATAACACAAAAAATGATAAAAAGAGGCATCCTTTTAACATTCCCTCTTTCATCTTTCCATTGAGTTTATAAAACATAGGATATGTACTTTGTGGATATGCTAGCATGGTTTCTAGTTAAATCCATTCTGATTTAAGCACCATCACTATACAGTGATATAACTATATTTGTATTCAAGGTATGCATCGCTTTGAATGAGCTTAATTACAATACTAATTTTATTTAAGATGGAATAATATAGACAGGAACAAACACTTAAGATCCCATGAGGAATGAGGGAAAAACAGCTCAATCTGCTTATCCTGGAGAAAAGAAGACTACAAGCATTCCTGATAGCCGTGGCTTGGTCTTCAAATATAGAAAGGTTGTCATAGCAAACATAAGCAGATATATCCCTGTGGCTTCAGATAGCAGGGCTAGAACCACTGCATGGAAAATTCAGGGAAGCTGCAGCTCAGTCAACTGTAGCAGAAACTGCCCAACGGTGTGAGCTGTGGTCTGGCCATGGAATCGGTGTGCTCTCCTTCACTGGAAGAGTCCAAGCAGGTCTTGGACAGCCATCTGTCAGACATGCTGTCATTGCATTCCTCACTGAAGATCCTGGATGAGGCTGAGCATCCCTAAGAGCCTTTCTGACTCATTCATCCTATGCTTCTGAGGAAAAAAGCAGGTCAAACAGATCAAACAGAAGCACACTGGCTGCATCAGGTGTGCGAGCTGGCTCTTCTCTGCCTGCCACCAGCATTTCTTTCCAGGCGCTTTCATGAGGAGGAGGAGCATCAGTGTGATTAGACCATTTTGCAGCACAGCTTTGAAGCTGAAATGTCTACACAACCAACTGTCAGGTTCAACACTGCTCCTGGCCTCCTACAGGGTGGTGGTCACACTGATGTTCTTCTGGGATCCTTCAGACCTGAAGAGGTATGGGATGAATCTATGTGGCTAGTTTCCACCAAGGACTAAGTGTTATAGGTGCATACAGTTATGAAGCTTTGACCTGGATTTTTCTGGAAAATATGTCTGACTAATGGAACTGTTCATGGTAAACATCCAATTGCCTTGTTTACAGCTCTTTCACAATAGGAAGACTTTGCAAGAACCCACATCTATAGGCATATCCTTTCTTCTGTGATCCCTGAATGCTTCTCCCTTCTCATGTGCACTAGAAACACCGCACCTAGGTACATTTACATGGAATTCCCTCCTTGGCTGTACACCTTAACAAGGTGAAGACAGTCAAAGAAACCAAGAGCAATGCACCCAGGAGGCCAGACTCAATCACTAGTTTCAATCCTAGGTTCAGCCAAGCCAAAATGTTCAAGGTTGAGACACCAGACTAAGATGCACCCACCTTCTTCAGGAGTAACAGCCACATCAGCAGAAGAGAATGGATCTCTCTAATGGTGACAGGGCCAAGGCACTTCTGGAAGGCAGCTACTGGGCAGCAGCAGTAGTTAAAGGTTACTATCATGTAAGGACAAAAAGAACTCTTACAATGGCCAGTACAAAGTGATAGAAAGGAACAACAAAAGAGGAAAACCAAGAGACCTCTCCCAGAAGATCCAAGAAATCAAAGGGAAATTCAAACCTAGATTGGGAATGCTGAATGACCAACAGAGGAACATGCTATTGAGAAAAGAAGAGGGAAGGTAGAATATGGAAAGTATGAATCATCCATATATTTTCACAATATATGGAAAAACTATACAGAACAGATAAAAGGATGGCAGATGCCTTTGAAGGTGAATCCTATGAGGAAAAAACTGCAATATTAGAAAGAGAAGTGAAAGCTCCTCTGAAAGAACTTGGAAGGAATTATGCACCAGGATAGATAAGATACTAACAGTACTAAAAGTACTATTCCTATTTCTAGACACTGAATCAGTTTAAATCCTAATGAGAGCATGCCAACAAATTCCAAAAAGAAAACAAGCCATGAGTGCACAGATTGGAAGCCAAGGACAATGTTGCCAGGAGGCCAGGCTCACGCACTGGGCTGCTCTAGTGTGCTCGCCCAAAGAGGAATGGTTAATGCTGGCCCACGGATAGGAAATGATCAATGTACATGCCAGTTGGCAAGAACATCAATGGTGAGTTTTGTAGCAACCATAGGACTGTTGCACTAACTTCCCATTCAAGGAAAATGATGCTCAAGGTGCTGCAGCAAAGCGTTTATGGGGCAAACAATGCGT
Source organism: Varanus salvator macromaculatus (assembly GCA_023646645.1). Taxonomy (NCBI): domain Eukaryota; kingdom Metazoa; phylum Chordata; class Lepidosauria; order Squamata; family Varanidae; genus Varanus; species Varanus salvator. Next base: position 46,289,423 of record JAIXND010000755.1, on the reverse strand, counting down.
GATGTTCAAGCTGGATTCTTGAAGAGCCATTCAAGAGCATATCACATATATACATTGCCTACTTGTGTTGTTAATTTTACTGTGTTTGATTGCATGTAAGCTGCCCAGAGAGCCCACAGCTAATCAGGCAGCATATATATCAAATCAAATAACTAAATAAATAATAGTGGAGTGCACCAAAGAATTTCAGAAAAAGATTAGTCTGTGCTTTATGGACAACAGCAAGCCTTTGACTGTGTGGATCATGAGAAGCTGTGAATGCTTCTGAAAGAAATAGGTGTACCCTTAGCATTTGATTTTCCAGACACATAACTTGCATCCTGGACAAGAAGCTACTGTTAGGGTAGCATACAGAGAAGCAGGAAGGTTCCTATGGGGAAAGTTATCGAGCAAAGGGTGTATTTTATCTCCCTGTCTTTTCAATCTGTATGCAAAATGTATCATAAAGAAAACAGGATTAGGATCAGAGAATGCAGTGAAAATGTATGGAAGATGCATCAATAACTTAAGATATTCAGATGATACCAGAAAGCAGCAATGAACTGAAATGGCTCCTGATGGAAGGGAAAACGTGCAAAAATACAACTGCTGCTGAACATCAAGAAAACAAAAATCATGACCCCTTAAGAATTATACAACTTTAGGGTTGATGGCAAAGATGCTGGAATTTGCATTCCGCGGCTCCGGCATCCATGCAAATGGGGACTGCAGCCAACAGGGCCAGTGGTTAGGAATACTGGGAGTAACAGTTGCAAACACCTGAAGGCACAGAGGGTAAGGCTGAGATGGACTCATCGACTTCAGGACCCATCCAGGATGCTTAATCCCCAGCCTCACAAATGCTGAGGCTGAACGAGTAGCTCTGCCTCTCTTTGGCGCTGCCTGGCCCTTCTTAACTTTCTCCGACTCTGCTCTCTGTCTCCATCTTACCACATGCCTTTAGGTGGCCTCGGCCTGAAGCCAGTTCCCTATGATGGACTTCCCAGTAGGCTTCCTCTGTCTGTCACTAGAACAAGAGCATTTTAAATTAATTCAGGGCTGTCAGCGGAAAAATCTTTGTTCTTTTATTCTCATTAATGTCAAGCTATTAAAAAATCAATAACTTTATTTGGATTAAGAACTTTCAGAATCAACAGGAGACACTTAAAATATGTTCAGTTTTCTGCAGCAGTGAAAACTCTCCCTTTCTAGGCTGTATTTTTCCATCTTTCTCAAATAGCCTTTTTCGTGTGCTTTGGGTTTCTAGTTCCAAGGAATCTCAAAGCAGCCTGACAGATTCTTGTTCTATTTATTTTCTTAATTCCCAGCGGGATGTATCACAAAACTATAATTGCTGCAAATATAATGAAACAGCCCTGGTTCCCCCATGCAGAACCACAACTGTGATCCTTCGCCTGCTATGGCTTGTCAAGCTCTCATTAGTAACTTCCTGCTCATGATACTTGAGAAATAATCTTTCTGTATTTCTAGTGATGATAATGAATACCTTGTTGGAAGCAAAGAAGTTGAAGAGAACTAGATGGGTTCCCATTTCCTCTCTTGGGTATCCATAGAGACCGAAAGGATTGCACAAAGGTGGAGATCTTCAGAAAACATTTCACAAGAGCATTTACGGGCTTGGCCACTGAGAGGGCTGGGCTATTGTCCGCAGGAATCCCCCAGAGCCATCGGACAAACTAGCAGTCCAGTCCAATGGTTACTGCTGAACCACAAGTGCGCATAATCTCAGTTGACCTAGCAAGAAAAGTCGGAAATATGAGCACTAACATCTTCGTGCAGGGAATCACTTTGCTTTCTGCATTTAGAGACAGGATCATTATTTCAGTTTGAAATAATCCTTCTGGACCTTTGGCTCACCCCCAATTCCTTGTGTTGAATGTGGCTCACAAATTTGGAAGACCATGTTATTTGTAAATTTAAGGGAAGGTTGGGGCACCTTGCTTCTGGGCATCACACTGGCCTTCCTGGGCTCCCAGTCTAGACTTATAGGGCTCCCCACATGGGCAGATGCCCTTCCCTTGGTCCTCCTCCCTTTGCTTCAGCCACCGAGCATTTGATATGTGCTCCCCGCACCCCATGCCCCACTCTCAAGGATAGAAATGTGTCTCCTAAGGTTTAGTTACTAGCAGTAAGCACTCCAGGGCACAGTCCTGTGGTGATGCCTGTAAACCCCACACTCCAGCACTTACGTTCATCCCAAACAGCAGAGGAGAAGCCGCTGAGGCAACCTGCCTCTCCCCACTTCCTGTCTCGCATGTTTGCTGGCCAGGCTTTTTAGCTGATCTCACTCATGTGTCCTGGCAGGGGAGGGAGGGAAGGGGACTCAGGAAGCCCCAGGATGACTCGCATGCTGGCCTCCAGCATCCTCCCTTCCTTGCCCAGAAGCATGCCGTTTCCCCTTTTCGGAGGTCACTTTCCTGACCTCAGAGAAGATCCAGCATGGTGCCTTCAGTGCCAGTTGCAAGGGCGTGTGTGTGCCAGCGCATCAATTCCCAGCTCGGAGCACCGCCTTTAACCTTGCATTTTCCTATGGATCCTCAGCTGCTCACCACAGGGGCCATAACACTGCTCCTGCAAACTACAATATGCTGGTCTTTGAATGAACGATTTTGACCCCACCTCTTTTATCTTTGGACCAGCCCCCTTGCCACCAGCCCCATCCGGTACTGGAATATGACCCAAACCCCCAAGAGCTTCTCTGAAACTGAGTTGTGCCCTTGAAATGAAAGGACTTTCTCCTTGTACTTTAGCACAAGAAATAGAAGTCCCAGTTACATTCAGGCATTGTGCCTGTCTTTTGAAAAGGGGCAGGTGGAATTGCTACCCTTAGTCTTTCAGGGATTTCAGATGTTTAAAGTTAAGCTCATTCCATCCAGTTGCAACACAATCTTGCAACTTTTAAATACATATGGAAATGTGTACTTTCTTTTGTGCACATTTTCACTAACAGACCCAATTTTTGTGTGCACATTTTTCAAGTACATGTTTTGCCAGGTATTTATATCGATGGAATGCAGTCCCCTGTCCAGTTTTCCCAAAGAGAGGTACCTTGCACATATTTTCCCTTAATTTCCCAAGAAAAGCTAAATGGCAAAATTTGCAAGCATGGTCATTTTGATATGCAACTCTTATCTCTGCTGCCTTAAAGGCTTTGGAGGTATGACTCAAGTTAATCAGGAAATGAAAACCTTTATGGATAAATTTCTCACCCCAATGTATTTTTGAAGTGCCCAAGCTTCAATGGCCTAGTTTTTAGAGATGAGACTAAGAGGACTTCTTAGTCTCATCATCTTGTGGAGATCAAATAGGTAAGATCTACTCATCTGCTCATCAGTTAATATGCTGAAGGCAAGCCGACAGTTTCTTTCACGCGGTATGGACTGGTTAGCCTAGGCAACACCGAGGCTTCAGAGACCGAGTTTGCAGCAAGCCACCATCCAAAGGAGCTGGGAGCAGACACATGTTCAGGCGGCAATGGAACTGCTGCTAGTGCCCAACAGATGGAGCAGGCAGGCAGCAAGCTCGTCGGCAAGGGATGCCCTCCCCTTTCCCATGAGAACAGAGGACTGCCCCAGAATTCCATGCAAGTCTTCAGGGGCTGTGACCTTGCTGGCTAGGGAGCACTCCTCTTGGCCCCAACCCAGGAGCACAAAGCAGTGCATAACAGATCCCACTCCTCAGGCAGACAGCACAGCCAAGATTTCCCACCCGTTTGTCTCCTTCCACACCCACGCGAGGTGAAGCGAGGCACCAACCCGCCTTTGTGACATCCAGAACGCCTAAAGGAAAGGAGGCCCTCATGGGGATCAGAAATGATGGTTCATAAGCCACTCTCAAAATGCGCAAATCCCTCAGGATCATCGCTATTGCTTGTCTTTGCCTGAATCATCTGCTTTGCAAAATGTATTCTTTGTTCCAAAAGTGCCCTTTTGCAGGCTGCCCGCCCCACATTCAGATAGTTGTGCACAGTTATTTCAATAATAACAGCCTGCATCTGCCTGCTGAGAAAGATTTTGCCTGAATGTCGAATGTAAGGTCAAATGATGAGTTTTGGGTACGTGAAAGATTTATTTCTACCTCCATTCCTGAAAGCAAGATATGCAGGCTGTAAAGGTTGCACAGTTAGAAAAAAGAGGCTTCATTGGGAAAGCTGTACAAATCTTCATTACAAGGAATCTCCACAGTTTGAGGTTGTTGTTTTTAAAAGTTCTGGTACTGTATTTCTTCTAGCACTGAATGTTATTTTCTGCAGCAAGAGGTCATGATATAAGTTATGATTTTCTGATGAAATTAAAGGACTCCCATTATTTCTCCAACAATTTGCTCTGATTACTCTAGGACATTCCAGAAAGCCTTATAGTTCATCTCTTACTGCCTGCCAAACAACCATGTGACATAAGTGGCCTTTTTCCACACTCCGAAAACACAAGAAGTGCTTTCAAAGGTCCACCTTGGAGACGTGCTTTGAATCATTCTGTGGTGAATGGTGTGCTAGAGAAAAGGAGACAGCTCTTTCAGCATCCTGGTTAAAACAATTAAGGAAGCAAGGGCCTTCCAGGGCATTCTCCATCTAAACTGCACCCTCAGTGCTTGAGAAGGCAGCAGGAGTAAGAAGATTCACAAAGGAAAAAAAGGAGAACTTTTGTAAAGCCGTAAAATGGTGCATACATTAAAAAATGATTGGGTACACGGCCATTAAAGAGAAAAGTTTTACACGGCTTGTACTCTATGTGGCATCACACATAGTTGGATGTACGTACCATTAAATGTTATTGATGGACATTGCACAATACTTTGAATTGAATTCTAGGATCCTTGTGTTGCAAAACTGGAGGCTATATATTGTGGACAATATATTATATTCTAGAACACCAGTGACAAGCTTTGACTCAGTCCCTGAGGCAGTGCTTCAGGAACTGGGCCATCTCTGCTTGGAGGCCACTGAATTAGATTTACCGTATTTTTCGCTCTATAAGACGCGCCTGACCATAAGACGCATCTAGTTTTTAGAGGAGGAAAACAAGAAAAAAAATATTCTGACTCAAAAGGGCACATCATCACAGGCACATTCCCCATCACTTCCCCATGGGCTGCACATCTGACAGACTTACTGCACACACATATTCGCTCTATAAGACGCACAGACATTTCCCCTTACTTTTGAGGGGGAAAAAAGTGAGTCTTATAGAGCAAAAAATACGGTAGATAGAAACAGAGAAACAGAGCGAGCCAGAAGGGGTCTCCCGGGCCATCCAGTCTGACCTCTGGCACCAGATGATGCAGGCCTCTCACTGGCAATCGAGAAATTTTAAAATGCCAGAACTTTTTGTACTAATTGTCAGAAATGGATGTCATCAGAATCCCTTAGGAGCTGATCACACCTGCCATATTTTAGAAGAAAGAGATGAAAGGTTTTGTTCGTACTATGCAACTTTATGTTTTCATTTTTGAGGGCATTTTTAACATTATTATTTATTCAAAGAACTGGATGAAATTTGCAGGGATATTTTCCCCTTCTGAGAGGATGAGCACCACCACGTTTCAGAGGAATAGGTGCAGGAAGTTTTGCACAACAGTAGCCTTTATGGTTCAAGGGAATTCAAGCCAAGACATGCTCCCTTCCCTATTTACCTTTTTTCCCTTAAAATGACTGACAGTAAGCTAATGCTTCTGACTGATAAAATTACAGAGTTTCAGAAGGATAGGTTCAAGGGCTTATGTGGAAGATAAATCCTCAAAGGGGCAGGAGTTAGTTGCTTCCCACCCATTAGAATAATGCCTACTTTGACTCTCAGAAAGTGGTAATGGTGGTGGGGGAGAGAGAGAGAGCAAGCAAGTGAACAAGCGAGATTAGGATGTAAGGTGAGACAGAAATTACAGAAAGTTGGATCTATATATTGCTATGCAATGGGGTCATCTCTTCACAATATCTCAAGGAAGAAATTCTTAAACCTTTGGTTTGTCTGTGCTCTTTGTAAGTGCATAAAGTTATTTCAGCTTAAATTTTATGAGCTACCCCCAAGTGTCTCTTTTAAGAGGCTATATATCCAACAAGACCCTATTATTTCCTCATATATACAAATTCCTTCATTCTGCGATATTGTATATTGTATCAACTGAACTATGGAGCAATTGTTCCTTTGCCCTTTGATGCCCTCAGTTTACATGTTAAATCTTAGTATTAAATACCTTAAGTGCTTTAGACAGGTCACCATTTGAGAACTTCCACATTAGATGAAATTGCTGTTTTTATGCCAGGCGCACCTCAGAAATACAGAAGGCACAGGCTGGCTTGGTGGGCAGTTTTTTCCAATAATTTGCCTCTGCAGCTACCCGTCATCTGAATAATGTTACCATGTGAGATGTGCAAATTGAGAATACTGCTCAAAAGTGGCAAGAATGACCAATTCAGTTATTGAAAGCAGGAAGAGAGGATGATGATGATGATGATGATGATGATGGATGATGTTAATCCAAACTGAATTCTGTAAGTACATTTTTTAATGTATAATCATGATTGAAACTTAATATTGATGAGATTATTCTTGTTCTAGAGACCTAACACATGATTTATCAAGAAGATGAACATTCCAGCTAACTTGATTAATAATTATGTTAGGGAACAGTGAGGAAATTTCAGAAATTGCTTTTGAATTGCTTTCCTTCTTTCCATTTCAATCAGAGCACAATTCAGTGACAAGTGAAGTAATGGCTAATTGTTAAACACTTTGGCAATATAATGGTAAATGTAGGAGTTCCATAAATGGTTCAGTGTGGAATATTCTTGTGCAGTCTCTCAACTACTCGGCTGAGCCTTCTTCCAGGATACTCCAATCCATCAACCCTTCCTTTGTTGTTTTCTGTTTCTCTTTCCCACAATCCTAGCAGTCATTCCACATTCTCTGCACACAAAGACTCAGCCCTCGCTAGGCTGTTTTTGGATCCCAACATCTGACCAGGGGTTTCTTTCTTGACAGGCAATTGTAGCTGATACGCCTCAAGGTCCTCTTACCATGAGATTCACACAAACCTGTTGATACCTCTTTTTTGTGCCTTGATGTTTCTGTTTTGGCTACTTTGGCATGCAAGGAATGAGTATGTTATTAGTGGATAGGAGAATCCTGTAGTAGTGTTCCAACGTGACAGTTCTTCAACATTTGTGTTATTCCAGTTTTTCTCTAGGTGTCCCTTGTAATAGTTGTTTACTATTCTTGAATGTTTTCTCTCAATTCATACTGGAAGAATACGGTTTGGGTGATTCTAATCTAAATTTAATTGTATTTCTTGGTATGATGAATAGGTGATAGACAGCTCTGAAAGTGTATGCCTGTTAAACTGGTACATTGTAAAACAAAGTCACATCACCCCACCCATTCCACATAATTTGCAGCTTGCTGAGGCACATTATCAGAAAATACATGAAGAAAGAAAGCTGAAGAAGTACATTCTTTGGTGGGAATGAATGAATCGATGAATGGGATTTTAAGATTTACAGCAGTGTGCAGGAACTGGCTAGTTATTCTGGATCTGAAGTTGCTACACTGGGAGGCTTTTAGGGGTAAACATATTATATATTTGAAATGATAATAAGAAAGAAGATGTGAATAGGTAGCTACCCCATTCCTGTCTACAGGGAGTGGGGCAGCTTAGTTTTCCTGCGGCAGGATCAGGATCAGGATCAGGGTTTGTCCAGCAGGTGCTTCGCTGGCACAACCATGTGTGCTAACACAACAGAGAGGACCAGCCCAGTGCGTGTGCCAGGACTGGCTCAGAAAGTGCCAAGGACAGGAGGGTGACACATGTGTCAGGCCAGATGTGCGTTCCCATAGCTGCTACTGCTGCCCATCCCTCCTTGAGGCATCCTGAACTAAACTAGGATTGAGTGACCACTTCTTCTGCCCCGGTGAGTTCCTGTGAGATGGAAGCTGCATCTCAGCACAGATCTCGCTGTGCTTTCTGGTCTGGACCGCAGGTCAGATTTCCTGGCACTTTGGAGCAGAGGGCCCTGGGGCTGATCATATGGGTTGCAACTGGGGGTTATGACCAGCTGGGAAGCATGGGGTTATCTGATACCTGGCTAGGGTATTTTCCAGACAAGAACTCTCAGGCTGCCCTTCAAGGTACACAGACACTCGGGAGTCAGGATAATATAGACCAGGGGAGCGATACGCAGGAAATTCTGTTCAGGTTGCATGCGAGAGGTGGTACATGTGCATCCTACCAGAAGCCAGAACATTGCAGTGCAAAGACATCTTTGGGGACCCATGGAACCAAGCCATGATATTCCATCTGAAGAGCAGACAAGGTCATTCCTGTAGCAAAAGCTGTCAGGATGTTATGGTCAGTTAGGCCATCAAGCATTAAATCATGCAAACCTAGGAGGCGACTTGAGCTAGACAGCCTGCTTTTAGACTGCAGGGCAATTTTATGGCTCTTTTATCTATTCCTGTGTTTCCCATTGGATTGCATTCTTTTAAATATTTGGACTTTATTTTCTATTTTTAACTATTTGATCTATCAAGAGAACATTGGCTATTGGGAAGAAAAAGAATCCAATAAACAGGAAACAGAGAAATAATAATGATACATTGCATTTCTGTCCTGCTTTTGCTCCACTTGTGGCTTACAAGAGGCAACTGACAGAATGCTCCTTGACTCTGTTTTTATCCTCATAAGAACCCTGCAAGGTAGGCTAGGCAGAGAGGAATGACTGGCCCAAAGTCACCCAGTGAGCTTCAGGGCTGAGCAGGGACCAGGAACTGCGTCTCGCAGGACTCCAGTCCACCACCAGGCCTCACTGGCTCTTGTTGAATCCTTCCCAGTGGCTTTAACAATGGTGAGCCCTGCATCAAAAGAGAACCTGTAAAAGCTTCCACAGGATATTTTACTGCAAGACGGTTGCTGGAAAGGTTTATAAAAAGGTTTATAAAAAGGTTTATAACAACATCAGAAGAAATACCAAAGTTTTAAAAAATGAATCACCCAGGTTGCCTTGAAAGGGAGCCGATAGTGGTGGTGCTACATGGTGTCCTGTTTGGTTTTATTCTTGTATTCAGGATTTGTTTCAAATAACAAGTGTTATGTCAACATTGCTGATAAATAAAGAAAACAAAGTCTTGCCTTCTCCCCCTGACACTCACATTGTTGCCCTTGTTACCAATTGCAGCACCCCAAAACACCCCAAAAGTAATTGGCCAGAGAAAGGCCCCAAAAGTAGTTGGCCAGAGGAAGGCCACATAGTAAAAACACCACAATTATACTGTCACAGAAGGGAGGGGGGATAAGAAAAAAATGAACTTTGTGTAACCCACAGATAACACGCTAGCCTGACCTCGAATATGGTAATCAAAGGGACAGTGGAAACTGGCTCTAGCCGCCATGAAAGTTGCAAATGTGCAGGGAGTAAGAACATGGCAAGCCTGTGTGAAAATCGAGCAGATAAGAAATAGATACGGGAAATGTCTGGTCCTTGACAGAAGAAAGGACTCTTTCTCCAGCACAGGAGGGGGTGCATACATTGATGCATCGATGTACTAGATGTGTTATTAGGTGACCTAACTGGTTACCTAGGGTATAAAATGCATGTACTGCGGTGCAACTTTTGAGACACTGCTTTGGGCTAAATGTCCCCTTTTGTCTCCCTTTATTCTATAGTGCACTAGAATAAAGCTGATTTTGGCTCTAAGTCTCGTCTCAGGCTCTGTTTGGCTCGGGTCTGGTGTCCACCCGGGTTTGCCCCAGCTGTTGACTGGCTCAGTCCAGTAACACCCTGATCCCATGTTTGGATCCCAGTTTTAGGAGAATGGCATAGGCAATGCTGGCGAAGGACTCCATGTTTTGAGCAATGGAGACAATGGGGCAATGGATCTTTGGGGCATTTGTTTTAAGCTGCAATTCTAAATAATTTCACAGAAATGGAAGAAATGGCATCAACGCCAAGCACCCACCTGGATGGGATTAGACTGCAAGAGTTATTTCTCAGGCTGGTATTGAGAAACATGTGCACCCCCCCACCCCCGTTTGCAAGTGCCCTTCCTTCCTGCTTTCCTTCCTTCCTGTGCAGTGAATGTGATCAACAATTCATCAAAAGAATACATATTCTTTTCAAGGCTCTTCTTGATTTATAACACTTCAGATTAGCCTGAACTTCAGATTTTGTTACCAGCAAAAAGCAAAAGAGGATTTCTATTCACCAGAAGATGTTTTTGCACCACTCCCTTACCAAAGATGAGCTAGTTTCACTAAATAACAAGCAGCCAGAAGATGCAATTTCCTGGATGAGTCCTTTATCTTTCATTTTGTTCTTATTGCAGGAAGAAAAAAAATCCATCCTACAGTTACTGCTCTTTTCTCTGGTAAGAGACTCCCAACCCCTCAAAAATTTTGAAAAATTTCAAAAATAGCCTCTCCTTGCAACATCAGTTTAAGCTGATTAAAATCCATTGTGTTTTTAATCTATTACTTGGGGGTAGGAATTGTGTGAAAGCAGCACTCCACAGGAGTATGGTGCCTCCACCCCATTTGGGGCCCCATTTTGGCTACTTCACCCTGCTCTAGTCTTGGAGCAGCAGGCCCAGTCAGCCCCCTCAGTGTTGGTCAGGAGAACCCCATGTTCCTCTGAGATGTTGTAGATAATGACATGGAGGAGGAGGGGGGAGGGGGATGAGGAAGTCCTTTCTGATAGCTTCCTTCTTAGTAACACGCCTCTAGTTTCCCCCCAACTCCAAAATCAAGAACCAATATGTGCTGCAGTGACTGGGCCCATAAAGGAGCCTTCAGAGGTTATGTATGAGATTCTGACTCAGATGAATGGGAGGGAGCAGAATTTGCAGCTGGCATGCCAAGGTCAAAAGACCCAGAGATGAGCCAGATGTGGTATCTGAGAATCAGGCATCCGCAAATTCTGTGGGAAAGTTCAGTGATCGTGGCAACCTAGAAGGGTGGTGGACCTAGCATCATGACTCTGGAGGCAGGGCATCAGGTTAAGAGGGCAACCAGCTGACAAGCCTCAGATGCGCCAAATGACTGGCCCTTGACCAGCAAGAGTTGCCCTGAATGCAGGGCTTGCTCTTTGCAGTTTGGAAGGGAAGGGCTGGTATGGTCTGGAGTCAACTGAAGTCCAGAATCAACTTCTTCTCATTAAACCACATTCCCCCAGTGGCCAGTATTTGCTTCTTTCTGGCATTACTGACTTCAGCAGCTCTATCTTTTGTACCTTTTAAAAATCTTTTTTAAAAATCATTTTGGCCTGGCTGGCCAGCTTTGGCATAATAAACCTGTTTAGAGATAACGTCTTCATCCTGGTCTGCTTGGAAGGAGGGGAAGGAGACCTGTCATGGCACATGCTAAGTAATCCAACTCCTCGGCGCTTCTGCTGATGAATTAATGTGATGCTGCTTTTGCTGCTATTCCACGGTGGGATATGCAATTTTGAGGTATTCATTTTGAATGGTCCCATTAGTGTTTCAAAGGTAAGTTAATTTTAAAAGGGCTGCAGTAAGCCCAGGGCTGAGTGCCATTGAGAAGCTCATCCGTCACTTATAAAATGCGGACAGAAATGTGCTCTGCATGGAAATGGCTCCTGGAGCGCTTGGCCCCCCGTGTGTTTTGCTGGAGCTGGGGAAGCAGCGCTTCCCACCGGATTGTGTATGTGCTCATTACAGGCAATAACCGCTTCACCTCGGGCACCGTGGCTGGCAGGCGCTCGCGCAAACGAGGGATTGACAGCCAAACAAAAAGGCCTTTAGAACTGCAGGGTAGCCTTTCTCTGAACTCATTAGAAGCCGCTCTGCTGTTCAATATTTCATCATCCCTAGATTCAAGCGTTTAAAAATATTTACCCACCGAATATTGCATGGTGAGAGCCTTAGACTAGGATGCGTTGCATGGAAAAGCAGGAGGCAGTCTTCTGGTGGATGGAGGGATGTTCAGCGGACGGCCCGGCACCCTGAGTGCAGAAGCTCAGAGGGAGGCCTTGGGCCTGTGTCGCCACGGTGACGGTGGTGGTGGTGGTGGTGGGGAGGCTGGAGCGCGCCCCAAGGGCCTTTCAGGAGAGGAGATGGCACATGTGGATTGCCGCAAGGATGTTCCAAGTCTCCACCCTGCACAGGCTACTCCTGCAGGCTTGCCGCGGGCCTGAAGCATCCCTGCCTGCACATTGCTTTCTTTCCTCATGCAGAAGGGCTTCCCCTCTGCCAAGGCAAGAGAAGCTCCAGGGCGGCAGTGCCGCCTGCCAGCCCCTCGTCTGCTGGGGACAGGGATCTGCATGCCAGGCTGCCCGTTCTGGGCCTTCCGAGTCAGCTTGCTTGCCTGCGTGCAGGGGAGGGTGCTCTCCTACCTCCCATAGAAAGGAGGATTCAATTGCCTGGCCCGAGACAGCCTCTGAAAGCAGGGAGGCCACTATCTTTGCCTTGAGGAGAAATGCTCCCAGCCCTGGCCCATTCTATGGACCAGACTTCAGGCTTGGGCCTGTCAAGTCAGACCGCCACTGCCTGCCTGGGCTTGGCTCCTGATGAAGCCCGGGGACACTCCCTGTTTCCCCTGCCCAGTTTCTGGTTTCACGCCTTCTTCTCACCCACAATTTAATTCAGGGCTGCCTCTGAGTGAAGGATTGCCAGCAGCTTCCAGATGACCTCCAGGCACACGCTAGCCACCAGGCCAGGCCAGTCATAAGTCATAAGGTTGCAGGAGTGCCCCATTTTAAAACAGAACTCTCTCCCCAGTGTGAGAGCACCAGTCAGCTAGCTAGGTGTGCAGTGTGTAGCAAGAAGACTCAACTTTTATCCCCAACTACCAGCCCGCAAACTCTGTTTTTTGGAATATGCAATTAGAAGTTTACTCTTATTTTTCTTTTTTTTTTAACATTTTTATTTTTTTTCCTCCTGGCTTTGCAAGAAAGTCAGCATGGATCCCCCTGCTTGCTTAGAACATCCAGGCTGCCAAACTCATTTATCAACATTTGAGAAGACTCTAAGAGTAGATCTGCAACCTGCTCAAGAAAAGATTAGGCTCTTACATAGTGCTGGTCTTGCAAAGTGCTTCCAAGCATCACACGAAGGAATGATCTTTGATTACTGTTAGAAAATTGCATTTTAAAATGCCAGCCCACTGCTCCATAATTCCTCCCTCGAGCACCATCTTTGATGATGGCATGGAGCATTTTTCTTATTTCCAATACTGAACAATAATGTGACATATCAGTTAATTAATTGCCTGCTTTCTTGTCCTTCTCCAACAATTAGACATTTAGAAAATGATTTGCATTCAATGCAGTGTGCAAATTTATCCTGTTTGTCAAATAAACTTAAATTCACAAGTAGAAAATGTGGAAGATGCTAACTTTATATCCTCAGTGACTGGAGTCTTTCTTTTGCAGATTTAATTGCAACACCGTTATTTTATAAAACTGTAGGTGGTGTTTTTACATCTCAAATCTATTTGATTTTTGCATAAGTGATACTTCCCATGTGTGAGATATAAAGATATGCAATTGGAAAATGGGATTCTTGAAGTTCATGAATGGAATCATAAAAAGCAGGATGCAATTTCCATTCTTCTCAACAAGAGAAATTACAGGTAACACTTATTAATACGTGCAATTCATTGCTACTCCCTTTTTTCATACAAAAAGGCAGGGGCATGACTTACCACTTCAGTGAGATTTCAGAATATCTTTATGTTGATGTGGAGAAATCAGGGATGGAAAACCTCCAGCCTGTGTGCCTCATCTTAGCTGCAGAGGTTCCCCATCTAACTCAGGGTGGCCTCGGGCTGCTTTTCAGGCTCCACCCTCTTGTGTCTCCATCCACCCCAAACCAATAAAGTGGAACCCCAACAAAGGAGAAAACAGGCAATACCTGCTGGAGGTCCTTTGACAATCTTCACAGTCCTACAGAGAAGCCACGTATTACCCTTTCTTCTTCAAGAGCAGCATGGACCATCCTCCAACTGGTCCTTGATGTGGCTTTCTGGGTGTGAACTGTACCACTTCCCTGGTTATAAGTAGCAGAACATATGGCATCTGGATGATGCTCAATGGAGGGCTACATCAGTGGCTGGATAAAAGAGAGACAGGGACAGGCAGAGGCCGCCAGAGCCTTTTCCATGGAAGTGTATTAGTGGCACCTCCTCTCTCAACACTCGCAAAAGGGCACTAATTTTGGTGAGCTATTTCTACTAATCTATACACAGAGGGAGAGAGCATGAAGGAGAGGCACACACCTCAGTATCCCTTTGTTCTGCCCTTGCCACTGAACCTCCCTACCCTCTGCCACGGTGAAGCATGTTCCTAGGATGAGCTAGAGGTCAGGAAGGGCCATTCTGGGAGTAAACGGGCATCAAAGGAGATTTTTCCCTATACAGTATCAAGCCCATCAAGGATGAAAACTGATACGTACAGGGATTACGCAGACCAGAAAACACCTTGAACTACGCCTGTACCATAAAGTGCAACCCATAACACTACCTAATACTCATTCATTCACTCAGAGTTTTACAGCATTTTTTGCTTTGTCTGGATTTCAGCCCCAGATTGATCATGCATATTTAGTTATGCTAAAATGTACCATAGAATTGAATTGCATTAAAATGAATAACTTAAATGCTGTCATGAATCTCAGGACAAATATTGGACTAAATGTACCCCCAGCCTTCAGGATGCTTGTCTGCTCTCGACGTGATTATGGAGTGGGTGAAGGTTTGCTGTGTTTCTAAAGCACAGAGAGATCAAACTGGAAGAGGCCTAGCCATCAGAGCTAACCCGGTCTTGTCTGCATGTGGCAGAGCAAATATTTTTATACCACCAAGAGCAAACATAGAATTCTGTTCACACAGTGAGAGCTGCTCACATAGTCGCAGGATCTTGCTCTCTGTTCAAGGAGACCAGCTGGCTTACTCCTCCCACAGGAAATTAACTGAGAAATAATAAAAAAGGAGAACTTCTTTCTGTAAAAATGGCTTTTTGAATGGCTGGAAAATACGCTTCCCAGATATCGAAGCAGACATGAATTTCATACGATCCTTGTGGAAGTTCCCCCAGAGAGCAATGGATGCTTTGTTTATTGCCATGGAAGATCTGGTGTAAGCCAGGGAGCAAACAGAGTTGGGGATTATTTATTTGGCTTCTTGTCATGAAAAACCTGCATGGCGCTTTCAGCACCAAGGTGTGAGTATTAAAGGCAGACTCTAGAGGGTCATAACCAAGGAGAACATAGAAAGGTCATACAGGGGAGGCATCGGCTGCTTCAGGTGCCGCCCCTTCTTCTGATGGGCTCAAGATTGCAAGCTATCACTCATTCTTAAACAAGGAAGTATGTTGAGCCCACAGTCCCAAGTTTCTGGGAACAGACACAATCGTGGTTTGATGGCTTCCAGAGGAGGAACTGGGAGCTGGGACTGATCACAACCAGATGCAGATATTACAAGGATGTGTACAAGAGGACAGTCATTTAGTTTGTATTGTTCAACCCTCTGCAGTCTACCTAAAAATGGAGTAGAATGTCAATGCTGTCAATAAATAAAAATAAATATTATTTGTAGTACTTTCAATGGAGAACAAGGCCAAGATAATCTACACTACTGTATTCCCAATCTCTATGTATGGGTGTGAAAGCTGGACAGTGTAGAAAGCCAACAGAATACATGCTTGTGCTCAAAACATGGCGTTGGAAGAAAGTTCAGCAAATACTCTGGACTGACAGAAAGATGAACAGATGAGTGCTAGATCAAATCAAGCCAGAGCTTGCCCTCAAAGTAAAAAGGACAAAGCTGATGTTGTCACATTCACATCCTGAGAAAGGAAGACTCACTGGAGAAGACAACTTGCTAGGGAACGCTGAAAGGAGAAGAGGAACACCAGCAATGAGATGGATTGGTACTATAAAGGAAGCCGTGAGTTTATGTGCTGCAAGTTCACAAGAGCAGAGCTGGACTGGCAAGGACGGGACATTTTGTAGGGTGCTCCTTCATGGGGCTGCCATAAGTCAGAGATGATTTGACAGCATGTAGCACTGAAGAATTTACAGAGCAACCCAACTCTTCATGAATGCTCAGACCTTAGACTCATTCTGATCAGTGGCATTTATTTCCATGTAACTGTGTATTGGGGTGTAGCCTTTGCTGATTTCCCTACCTTCCAATTAAGCAATTTAATGTTCGGGAACCCCAGTGCAAAAGGCAGACAGGATTCTGACTTAGCCAGAATGTATTCACACAGAAGCACAGTCACAGGGTCACAGTCTTCTCTTACACACTCCTACTGACATTTGGACTTACTGAAACTCATTTTTTCCTTCTTTCTGCTTTCTGCATCAATTCTTTTTGCCCTCTTATGCTAATTTTGGCAGCTGTTTTACCATTTGATAGTGCTTTATTGAAATATTATAATGGCTGATTCAAATTATTGATTTGTGGTTTTGTCCTTGTCGTGAGCTGCCCTGTTGTGGTTTTATCCTTATAGTTGACTTTGGTGAGACTTGCTTCCATGGTGGTATATACTGGAACACAGACTTAGCTATTTCCTCCCCACTTTCCTATCTCTTTCTAGCCAAGCAAAATATGCACAGTTGGAGGTTCATTATCTTCACTTTTCTATTAACATATCCCCCTCCCACTGTGAGATTGTTTAAAAGCATCAAGTAAAAGCACAGGTTACTCAGTGGGATTTTAATAAAGGTCATCTGCCTATTAGAGGGAAACAATGACATATTGTTTAGCTGTTGAGTGTCAATCCATTTTTTACACCTAAAACTGAACTTGAAAACAGTGCTGCATTATGCTGTTTTGGACCTCAGCTTCTATCATCCCTGGCCATTAACCATGTTGTCAGGGACTGATAGAAGGTGTAGCCTGAAGCATCTGCAGGGCAACAGGTTGGGGATTAGTGGTTCTGTGGAGCTCCACACAAAAGCAGAGAGAGCAAAGGCAGGGATAGCAGCCTTTCCTAGAATGGTACCAATATGACATTTCTGAGAGAGAAGGTTGTCTTCAGACATCAGGTTCCTTTGCTGCTGAAGCTTGGAGACACCATGCAGGAAAGAACCAGCATGGTCCTGGGCTTCCCATGCCTTTCCCTTCTGATTCCTGATCTCCCCTCTTCCTCCTTCCTAGATTAGTGACCAGGGATCATCTAGCACTGTGACATCATAATGGTATGCAGCTAATCAAGTCAGAGCCTGATATGATGTAACTAAGGGCAACTGAAGTGAACAGAAAGGGGATTGGCAATAAACAAACAGGCAGATATTTTCAGAAGCACTGCCCAAAATCATTAACTAAAGAAGATTTGCTAACTATAAGTGCCAACAATAGTACTGAAAAATTGGAGATGTATCCAATTGTGCACAGTGCAAACATAAAGGTTTCCAAGAAATCAACCATATAGATATTAATCAAGTATTTGAAAATGTGCCATCAAAGAAAGAAAGCCACTTTCTTTCCAAGTAAACTTGGCACCATGTTTAATCGATGCATTGTGTCCTGCCTCAGGTCAGCTGAGTGGCTGCTTAAAGCTGCAGAGTCACAAGGCTTCATAATTCACTGGCAGTGAGTTAGTATGAAAAGGCAAGAGGCACAAACAAGGCAAGGTTTTAATCTGGTTAATGGAAACCAGATTCTCAAGGGAGACTATTTTTTAAAGCACATAATCTTAACAGACAAATGCACCAAAAGTAGGAGAGAAGAGGCGAAGCATTTGTATGTTTGTGCATTTTGATCAATCTCTCTTTGATTTGTTCTTTTGCCAGAAGGCTTTTTAACAGTTCCATTTTCCTTGAGCATCCAGTGTCCTTGGGTCCTGAATAAGTGAGTGAGCTTCCCAGAACACATGGCCTGGTTCTGCTTCCTAGACATGTGCTGGCCATCACGGTGTGAGTGGAGTCAACTTGCGGGGGGAATTGTATGTACACACAGGGCTTCCACCACAGAGATGGGAGCCCCTTTCAACCAGGGCTCCCATCCCCTGGAAGGAACCAAACACATGTACATGCATACTCTTGGACCTGCTCTCCAGGATGATGTTCTCGATGCCTCTGCCAATGTGGTCCATTGGTACATTTCAGCATCTATGTAGTGGCCAGGCTAGTCTACACTTGGTGCTTTCGGTACCCACAGGGACTAAGTGCCCGAATGGAACTTAGCAATTCACTGGTTTAAGGTACAGTCACCTGACTTTGCGATGTTAAAAAATCTGCCCTAATATTAACTCCTATAAAGATCAAAATGTGCTAAGAAAACATATTCCAATTCCATATCCTATTAGCAGTTGAGCAAAATCTTGGCTTTTCAAGCATTTCAGTTCTGTTTCCCTTTCCTTGCTTAATGGAAGTCCCTGAGAGCATTGCTCAGGATCCCGAGGACTGTCTCACTAGACTGGAGGAACTAAAGTGCCTCAGTAGCTATACTTCCCAAAAAGCAGCTCTCCATGCCTTATGGCAAACTCATTTTGAAATGGAAGTGCACTCAGAACTGCTGGGGTGTGGCCAGGGAGAGAAAGATGGCTAAATCCATTCTGTTTTTCATGGATGGTCAGGCATGATTAGTTACATCTTCTGCTCATTGTCTGAACTGGATTTTTTAAAAGAGGTATGGGAGAATGTTTTTCCATTTAGGCTAATGCACCTTAGATCTAATTCTCATTCACACAAGCGTGAATGTATGCAAATCTGCTCCTTGGGAAAAACACTGGTCTAAGAATGCACAAGCTATGCAGCTTGGGAAAACCGGTGCGCTGCAGAATCCACAGGTCAGATTCAAAGAAGCCCAGGCTCATTTGAATGCATTGCAGATTTCTCTGACATCATTGCTAATGGCACGGAGTTCCATTTTTCAAAGAAGAAAGCCCAGTGGGTATGAACAAATTGTTTGGCACGCCCAAAGTAGCTCTTTTGCACTCGCTGCAATGCATGACGCGCTGGATGACCCTCACCCAAGTCATCCTTTTTGCTCCGTTTCTGCCCTTATATCCCCGATTTCTTCAGACCAGTGATACCACACGGCTTTGTGTGCTGCCTTTTTGATCAGGGTGCATGTTCCAGCATGTGCTAAACCTGAGGCACTGTTCTGGCTTCAGTGGGCCGGCCCAGACCTGGCCAGGCTGGGGGAATGGGGCTGCAAGAGGAAAGACCATTTTGCCGTTGGGCTTGGGCAAACCGCAGCAACTCCAGGAACAAGATGAGACTGATCAGCCTTCCACAGTTCCAGCCTCCCTTGCCCACCCCACATGGCTTCCCTCCCTCTCTCTTTTGGACATGCCCATTGAACTGAAGAGTGCATGCGATGCCCTTTGGCCCCTCACCAATGTACAGGGCTACTCGGAAGCAAATTGCATGGTCTTCAACAGTGCAAATTCATGGGAATGTCAGCATGGGAGAGGGGCTGCACTGATCTTTGAGGATCGCTTTTGTGCAGGGGGAAATGTTCTACTAATGCCCTTGGCTTCACCCCATGGGAGGTGGGTGAGCAGCACCGGCAGCCCCACAACTCCCCCCTCTCTCCCTATTCTTTTCTCTTTTCCATGAAAACTTGTAAGGGGGCAGGAGGAGATGTCAATTCTGCTTCCCCCCATTTAAAATCTCCCTTCATTCACTCCTTGTGCTTGCACACTACTTAACAGATGGAGCAACGAGTTTTCCTGCTCACATTGCCTTTCAAACTCTTTCTGCTTGCCCCATAATCGCATTTGTGTGTGATCATGTTGCCAACACCTTGGAAGCGGTGCTAAATTCATTAGCATGTGCCCCAAAGGCAGGAAATACATTTTGCATAAATATCCCAGCAGCGTTCCCCAATAAATGGAAGGGGCTGTAGTGTAGATCACTCCCAAAGGAGTTGCCTTCAAAACTACTTTGTTCCTTTTTAATTGTGGCCTATGCTCTAAACTTTGCATCTCAAACCTCTCCGTGGTGCCAAGTGAAGAGGCAGACCTTATTAGTCACCATAAATCTGTCTTCCAGCTTTTAATTGAAATGGAGAACATGAGGAGCCTTAAGTGGAGTAGCACATCAGTGAAACAAATGATAGGACCAATGCTGGTCCACAGGAACACAAAATAAAAGAAGGGAAAACAGAATGAAAAACAAGCATCTGAGTCAGAGCCTTAGACTAAGGATGCAAATGCTGGAAAACCACAATGTAGTTGGTTTGGAGGAATGGGATGGGGCCAAGGGAAGTGTGGAGTGGGGGGAGGCTGAATTCCAAAATGCTCGATTAGGACTCAGGAGGGTTGGATTTGGCCCTGAGTCCCGAGGTCCTGCATTCCTGGTATAGATCCCTGAGAAAGAAAGATCCCTTTGAGGAATCAGAACCTAAGAATCAGGCCATTTCTCTGCTGAGTGTCATCCTAGTTACTTGTGTGTCATTTCATGGTGGGACAAGGACACTGCAGAAATAAGATCTATTTGCGAATGTTTATTTTAAAGGAGGAGGGTGTCAATATCACAGAGAATCACCAGCTCTCACAGTCTTCGTGGCTCCCAGCCAAAAGGTGCATCTGTGCTTTATGGCAGCCCTTGTGCTCTCAAGGTTTATGGCACTGAGGTATTTTTCATGGTGTTTGTGCATCCTGTTCCCAGAGGATCATGCATAATGCTAGCCCATGGTTTGGGTTTTGAATTCTAGTTGCCACGATGCTTGGGGCAAGTAGAGAATTGTAGGACATTTTGTTGTCTAAACATGCATGAGACTTAAGACCCCTCAGGTCTTAAAGTACATGCTTTCCCACATCCCCAAGTGCATAGAAATGATTGAAGAACATTTTGCAGTAAGGCAGTTGCTATGGGCATATCTCTTATACGTTAAAACATTTAAATACTTAATATTTTCCTGAAACTTTTATGACTTTATCTGGACCTTTGTAAAACTGACTAATAAGATGTATTTTTTTTAATCCTGAAGATATAAGAAAGCTGATAAAAAGCCTCCACATGGCTTTGATGTTCAGTCCTTGCTTCAGATATTAATGATCAAATGGAAGCAGTTCTTAACAAAGATAATGGAAAATGCACCAAAATGACTGTACTGCACACGCATCTTGCAGCGTGTCCCATCTATGCTGCTTTAGACATATTCCACTCATAGCAGAAGCCTCGTCGTTGAGCTGCAGAATCAATTCGCTGCATGCTTTGCAGAAGGGAGAGGGCATCTTGAGCTGAGCCAGGCTGCAGAGCTGAGGAAAGCAGACAACTCAGAAATAAAAGCAGCATTTCAGCCCTCAGGTATTTCAGGCCTAGAGCTGAACTGCACGGAGAAATGCGAAATATTTCCCCAGAGTGTACAATGATGAAGACTACCACCCTGGTTGCAGCCATAAGGCATCCTGATAGCAATGACAAATAGCATATGATTCTCACAAATCCTTTGATGATTGGGCAAACTGCTCGCTACACTCACCAAGCTAAGGCGCTCAAGGAGTTCATTTTAAATGCTGGGGTCACATGGAGCCTCAACAGCACACACATTTGTTGCTTGTCTCACCCCTATTTTGAGTCATTTGCAGTCACTCAACTCTAAGATAATTCAGATCAGATCAACCTTGAGAAGCATTATGAAGAATAAATGCAAGTTAAATTTCTCCAAACATATTAGAGCAATGGTATAGTTGCCTTTGGTGGTGTGGGAGAGAGAGTTATTTGGGAATCTAAGAAAGCAGTCCACCCTGGCTCCCATGCTGTTTAACATGATGCTACTGGAGGAGATTATTCAGAGATCTGAGGCACGGCCTCACCAATATTATCACACATGTGCATGTGTGCACACACAGAGAGATTTCGCAATTTATTAGTAGATGCACACCCCACCTTTTTCTTTTTTTAAGATCTCTGAGCAGTTTGCATCATTCTCCTCCTAGTGCTCCCCATCTTATCCCCACAACAACAGCCCTGTGGGGTGTGCTGGGCTGAGATTCTGTGGCTGGCCCACATCTCCCAGCAGGTGGGCTCCATGGCTGAGCAGGGACTAGAACCCAGGTCACCTGAGCCCCCATTGCCTGCCCTGAACCACTGTGCCACCCTGGCTCTTTCATCATCTCATTGTGAAAGGCAGTTAAGGTCCAAAAACCATTCACGCTATGAAATCTTCCCAACAGCAGGCACTGCGCAGGTGCAACACACCTATATGTGTGATGCACTGAGACCACAGCAAAGAATGCCTGAATATGGGGAAATAAGCTGAACCTGAACCCAAGCAAGATGGTGTTGATCACTGAGGAGGTTGGAAGATTTGAGGAGACTTGTTCTGGAGGGCTCCCATTTTCCTTAAGGCTCTGGCTTGCTGCCTGGTGTTGTCTCTGAATCCAGCACTGCTCCCAGATGCTCAGGTGGCTGCAGGAGCCATCAGCAGCTGTCGCCCCAGTACACCATCTCCTGAAGGCAGAGGAGCTGGCCATGGTCACTCATACGGGAAAGGTTGCTTCTGTTGTCCTCTCATTGACTAGATCAGGAGGTCTGCTTAGGGATAGACAGTCTTTTTATTCCACATGCACACGTGTGCATGAGCACTGGTGTGAATTAATGCATGTCGAGCTTACAATAGCAAGTATGAATTTGCAGGAACACCCCTCCCCCGCCCCCCAGAAACAAACAAACCGGTTCACACGTTCACAAAATCCACTTGACTCAGAAAAAGTTCCAGAGTGTGCAGGCTGGATTCTTAGAGCTCTGGGCTCGTTTCACCGCACCTTGGATTCCTCCACTATCCCTAGCAGAGACAAGAGGACCCTGTGGCTGGCTTTGGCAGGGTGAAAGAGGGAGGGGCAGCTCTCCTGCCCTTACTCCGCAACGTCAGAAGGCAGCTTGCACCATGGGGGCGCATGCTCACTGCATGGACGGCTGCACCAGGAGGGACACATGCTGCTGACCTCAGCGGTACGTATCCGCTCCGTAACCCGCACTGGTAGCTGTAATCCTCCCACCAGCACTTCTCATGCCACCTTCCCACAGTAAAGGACAGCACGGGGATGCCTCTCTCTGCCTGACATGAAGAGCACCTGCTGACAGGTTCTCCTTGGCACCTGCCTCAAGGCCCCTCACACGCTGAGCAAGCCACTTCCCTGTGTGCCTGGTTGTGGGGACAGCTTTGCAAGCACCACACACCTAAAACCCCATTAGCCATGGAGAATTAATTTTGTGATCCCAGCCATCAGTCGGAGAGTCACTCTCAACTTACATTTTCACTTTACAAGAAATTAAAATGACAAAATGCCAACCACTTTTGCCAACTCTAATTTGGAGTTTAAATACTATACAAGATGAGTGTAATGCTGGTTCTGTTACTGTGTTTACAGCCCTTCCAAGTATTGGATGATTGGTATGAAACAGCACTTGAAATATTGCTCCAAAGATATATGCATAATCTCCTCTATGAAACAGCCAAGCTGCTATGTCACAGCCCTCCTGCTTGCTTGCTGCCTGCCTGCCTTCTAATAATCATTCAAATGATTCTGTATGATTCTGTTGAAATAAATAGAATACTTTCCATTATTGGAATCCCAGAAAAGTTTACTTGTAAATACAATCAGCAACTACAACTTAAACTATATTCCTAGCCAAAAACAATCACACAACAGCAGCAGCAGCAGCAGCAGCAGCAGCAACAACAACATCCCTTCTGGATGCAATTTTTAGCCATACGTTGGTGGCTTGTTCATTATAATAGTCAAAGAGGAGAAGCATCTATGTGCATTCAGAGAAGTGCTGCGCCAGCCTCTCTTCCAGAAAGGGAGACCTGCAGGCTGCTAGAGCTTTCTGTGTATCGATTCCCCTCTCTGGCAGCACCTCCCCTGCCTCCCTTCCCAGCACAAACAGGCCTATTTCAGTGCCATGCATGTGCCTGAATAACTCTGTGGCAGAGTTAATGTGGTCCAAATGAACGAGGTAGAATGTGAATACAGGAAGTAAAAGGTTTAGTGGGGAGCAGGAAAGGGTGAAGAGGGAGGTTTTCCTCTGTGCACCTTCCCTCTTCATTTCCTCATCCATGCAGCCTGGGACCAGGGCTGCCACCCCGTTGGAGCTAAAAGACCCTGGATTGAGCAGTGGGTCTCCAGAAGCTTTCCCTGAACTTGCCCCAACGAGGGAAGACCCTTAGCTGTCCCTCACCTCAAGCCAAGCACATAATGACTCAAACAGAGAGGCTGCCGACTGAGCCCAACTAGGGGTGTGTGTTGATGTGTGCACATGACTTGGCAAAACACAATGTTCTTCCGTGCCTCGGTGTTCCCCCCAGGTGAAGCCTAGTCTACCTTGGCTGTTCTGGAAGAGGTGCAGGGGCCTCTGGGGAGTTGACCTATATATGCTGCCACTGCCGGATTGGATCCAGATTCACACTGGACCTGCTGCACTGGTGGAAGTGGGCTTCCCTGCCGTCCACAACTGCAGGGGTGAGGCTTCCAGCATCCGGTGAGGCTGAAGTGCAGCAGCACGTGAAAGGCCGGTCCACTTCACTGCCACGGCGCTGCACTCCATCAGGAGTGGTGGGCTGGGAACATACTGCGCCACCTCCACCTTCAGCTCTGTGCAAAGGCTGCAGAGAGATTGGAGACCAGAGCGAGGGAGGGAGGGATGGGGAATTCCACAAAATCGGGTAGAGAGAGCAGAGCCCTTCCAATCATACAAGGCAGATTCCAGATCCTGTGTTTTACTGCCCAGCATATGGCATTCCACATTTGCAGGTGTGGAGATGTGAGTCTTGAAAGATCAAGTCATAAGATCCAAAATGCTCACTCCACCCCCCCACCCTGCATTTGGACTGCTGCAGTGAATAGGGAGAATGACACCAGTTACATATTTTATCAGCTTCACAGCAGTAAAGTTTCCTCTTCCTTTCTTGAGAAGAAGACATTCCAGATTCTTCATCTGCCTTTGCTGCTGAAATCCTGTCTGTATTAACACTCAGCTTCTGCTGACATGTTACAGTCTTTATCTCTGAGGGCGATGGAAAAAAATAACTAGCCATTATTCAATTGTTCACAAAAACAAATCCAAAGGAGAAAAATGCTGCTGTTTGTCTCTTTACGCCACCATGGAACTCTGACAAAGTCAGACTTCTGCAGTCAGGCTATCCAGGAAACTAATACTATTGAATTTGGTGGGTTTTTATTTTTTTTGGAGGGGAGGGCAAATGTATTTGTTCCTTTCAAAATGGCAGCTTCCCACTGCTGTGCTACACTGTTCATTTCTTTGAACGTTTCTTCATTTCTTTGAAAGCAGTCGCATAAACCATTTCCCAGTCCTGCCTCTCCAGTCATTTATGGATTACATTTCTGTATTTCTCCATTGCTTTGAATTAATGTTTGCAACATACCGTATTTTTTGCTCTATAAGACTCACTTTCCCCCCTCAAAAGTAAGGGGAAATGTCTGCATCTTATAGAGCGAATGTGTGTGTGCAGTAAGTCTGTCAGATGGCAGCCCATGGGGAAGTGATGGGGAATGTGCCTGTGATTATGTGCCCATTTGATTCAGAATATTTTTTTTCTTGTTTTCCTCCTCTAAAAACTAGGTGTGTCTTATGGTCAGGTGCGTCTTATAGAGCGAAAAATACGGTATATGCATGCAGTGTGTTTTTTGAGAGGGCACCTGCAGAACAAAAGATGTTTTCAAGTGGTTTCTAAAATCATCATCAAAATGCTTTCAAAACATTGCATTGGCCACACAGACCTAAGCAAATAATTACCGTGTTGCAGTTCTCAGAGCAGGGCATGTGGATGTTTTGGTTCTCAATTACTTTCAAGCCAGTCTTTTGAAAAATAGCGTCAATCCTGCAGATGCTGTCTTAGGTTCAAAATTTGACGAGTTGGCAGTAGCTGAAGCTGGAAGAACTTGGAGGGTGAGGGTGTGGAGGCCTGAAGCAGAGTCGTCCGGGTGTCTTGGCATCTTAACAAGCAGCATCTTGTCAATCGGCTGATTGTCAAGGTCGGCTGATCAGCCCTGTCAGGTTTCCTTTGCTGGATGTTGGCAAGTTGTGGCTTCTGTGTTGTTTCATGTCATTAATTGGCCCCTGATTCTACACAGGGGGAGTTCTCGGGCAGCACATCCATGCGTTCAAACTGACATGCTGACAGTGATACCTGATGTGGAGCAGCAGGGGCGTTTCTTCCCAGAATGAGTTATTTGTTTAAAATATTTATATACCACCCTTGATCCTATTTCGTGGTTTACAGCCGATTGCATCATGATAAGCACAACGCAATTAAAATGACAGATTTTTAAAATGCTAAAATTAGAACATGTTAAAATGCCTTGGTGAAAAAGAAAATTTTCACTGGTGTCAAAAAGAGTTCAGCACGGAGGCCTGATTATCCCTTTAGAGAGGATATTCTGTAATTGGGGTTTCATTGCCAAGAAAGTCCTCTGTTCCAGGTTTGAGCAGCGTACCACTGAAAAAGAAGGAATCTGGAGACAGGCCTCAGAAGAACAAATGGGCCACATTGGTTTGTAACAAAACCTGTCAAATCCAGTATTCTGATCCAGCGGTGGCCAAGCCACTGAGAAGCCACTGAGAAACTCATGTGATGCAAAAACAGCCTCCCATGTTGTTATTCAATTATTGCTCCTGAAAAGCATCCTGCCTCTGATACTGGAGATAAAGATATACAGCCCCCGTGATGAGTAATCCTGGATATCCTTATAGAAGATCTTGGTGTCTAGGACACACACATGTAGAAAAATGTGCAGGTATGTGGGTTTTAAGACATCCAGGGCTTTAAAGTAGCTCCCAGCAAACAGGGAATGTCTGCAAATTTCAGTTCTGTTTGCAAATCATATGAACCACAAACACAAATGCAAGTAGAAACATTTGTTTTCCCTGAGAAACATTAGCAAATTCTCTGATTTGCCAATTAGTTGGAAAAATGTGTATTTTTAATATGTACTTTGAAAAGTGATTTCAAAAGCACACAGAAGTGCATGTTTATTTTCCACTGTTGAAATGTGCATTTTTTCTCATTGGAGTCAAAAATCCCAGACTGAAATAAAAACAGGAACAAACCACAATGAGCTTCAATGTAAATGTCCAAGAATTTGCATGAGCTTGAAAATTGCTGGTCCTTCCATCCTACCAACATCCTGGATTGGGCCAAGAAGCAATAATACAGCACTTTAGTTCTTTTAAAACTGATAGGATAGGCATAAACCTTTCTATATTAATCAGACTTTTGACAGCCACATTCTCCGCCAAGCTGTCTTCAAGAGTAGCCCTGCAGAGACAGTAAGACACCAAGACAGTCCAACATATACATCACTGTTCCATTGAAAGAGGCACGTGATGCTTTCCTCCATCGAAATATATGCTCCCACGGGACCTGGAAATATTAGCTGGGTGTGATTGTGGATGGGGATGGCCAACTATGCTGCAGCTCATTACCCGTTTCCTTTCTGCCTGAGTGTACGCTTGCATACACCGATGCAATGAGATGCCCAGACTTGCAACTGTTTCTGTTGGTGGCACTCGTCTGTTTATCCTGAGCGGCATGCTAGGGTGCCTGTGTTGTCACACATTCTACCGTGACTCTTGGCACAGTGACAACACATTTGTACACCATTAGGGCACATCAGCATCGGCATGTCGCAAGGAGTGCCGTTTACTTGGGAATTCATCCTGAGGTTCATTGAGACAATGAAGCCAATGAACTTCAAGTACAAGGAGAAAATGGATCCAAAGGGCTAGGAGTACTTGGAGAAAATGCGCCAGTGCAGTTCTGTGAAAAGTTGTGCAAGAACTATTGGAAGGGCCCCCGCTATGCTGTGCTACAGTGTCCCCGGGGTTGCATTACAGCATAGAAAAGTATAAATGCAGAAAATATAGTTCACGGCTTAGTCAAAGGTCTGGAGGATTTGCTTTTCCAAAGTCTTACACAAGAGTTTGCACAGAGGAACTCCGTTGGGTTCGGCATCACTTTATTATCCCGCTGAGTCAGAAGCAGCCCTTCTGGGATTTGAACCAACCCGACCTCTGGGAGTAGCTTTCAGTGCTGAAGCCTGATCTGGCTGGCTGCCTTCTTCTGGACATGGTGTACAGCTGCAACACAAACAGGCCTGTCCATTGTTCCCTTCTATTGCTGAAGGCAGCAGTGGAGACAAGGATTGCCTGTCCTGTGCAAGCAGGTGGCTGCTGCGTGGAGAGCTGCTCCTGTGTGGATGAGCTTGCTGGCAACAGAAGGGCGACTCTCCTCTCAACCATGGTGCCCTTGCACAGGGCCGGCTGCAGCATCCTGCACCATGTGCTCCTAGCGCACCCACTGCCACCCCTTACCAGCCATTGTGCAGGTGGGCAGCCTTACTGGTAGCATGGAGCGGCTCTGTAGAGATGCCTTCTGCGGCACACCCACATTCCAGCACGCTGTGTCATAAAATAGATCATAGGCAGGGAGGGGTAAGCTTTGGTAGGCAGAAGTTCTGGGCTAGATGATCCAAATGTGAGATTTTATCTCTTGGCTGGAGCAAAAGACCCAAGCAGCAAAGATCCATTAAACTTATTAAATTCAAAGTGTGATACAAATATTATTTCCTTTTTGGTATTTATAGCCGTCCTTGCTGCTACAGAGGACATCTATTCATATTCAGCTACACGCCGGTCCTTGTCACCAGGCTCATCTTTTCAAAAGAGTTGAAGAAGTTTATGCAACATATTTATTTGCAGATGATGAGTAAGTTTTGAATTTTGAAATGTGTGTTCTGAAAACACTATGGAATTAGCATCGCCCCAGTCTAGTCACCAATTTTTAAAATGGACAGGACACATGTACCGCGAGCACAGCAGACACAATGCCAGAGTGAAAGGCATGTGCTCAGAGACAGGTGCTCCGATTAACACACAGAGAGACTACATAACACATGCACTGTGCACAGATTTGCATGCTTGGTGCGTAGAAAAAGACTAAATCTAAATATCTCTGCTAGGATTTAAAAAAAAGCCTTGTTTATTTCTTCATTCATCGTGTCCTGTTTACAAGCCTTTTGTAAAAATTACAATGATGTAAGAGGCAATTTGCAAGGATGGGATTGTGCACTGCAATATGTGTAAGGTAACTGAGTTTTGGTGCCCAGCGACAAAGGAAGAGTAACTGGGGTTGTTCTACAAAACACTTGGCAGCTGTGACATTGCATTTGGCCGCTTAAAATAAATATAAACATCTTGAAGGTGACCAGGGTTTAGTACAGTCTAAACTGCAATCCAGCCATTTATTTTTTGCATAATCCTGATTATAGATGATCCATTGCATGATTGTCTCCTTCCATTGAAATGTATGAAATTTCTGCTCACGAAATAGATTTGTTGATAATAGTATTGGAAAGTTGCACCATCTATGCTACTTGCTGATGATTCAGCATTCAAGACAAATGAAAGCCATTTCCTTTATTCAGTACTTGTGAAATATCATTCCAATATGTGTCAGATATTCTTAAGACTTAAAAATGAAACCTGATTTCTGATAATACATTTTGACTGAACAGAAAGTGATCGTCTTCTGTTAAATCAGTTTAGTTTCAGATTAAATTAACTGTGTATCCTCTATGTGC
Organism: Varanus salvator macromaculatus; assembly: GCA_023646645.1. Taxonomy (NCBI): domain Eukaryota; kingdom Metazoa; phylum Chordata; class Lepidosauria; order Squamata; family Varanidae; genus Varanus; species Varanus salvator. The sequence goes on along the minus strand of JAIXND010000755.1, from coordinate 46,259,917 downwards.
TTCCTGCCATCCAAATGGAACCTTGGCTCCCTGAGCTTTGCTCCTTTGGAGCACATCCTGCCTTCCTCTGCAGGCGAGAACAGGCCTCTACCCACATCCCCTCACATACCTGTATGTTGCCAACAGATCCCCTCTGAGTCTCCTCTTCTCCAGGCTGAAGAGACCCAGTTCCCCCAGTCTCGCCTCATACGGCATCCCCTGCAAATTGGCCACCAACCTTGTGGCCCTACGCTGCACTGACTCTAACAACTCTAAAAAGCTGGCTATACACAGTCTAATTTTAAGGAAGATGGATTGGTGATTTGCCATACCAGCCAAAAGCATGCCATAGAAATTAATGCTGTGCCAAAATTCTTCCACTATCATTTTTTAAATGTTCAGTCATTTTCATTCAATTTTACAGAAAAGAAATTGTGTTCCAAAGAAAATGAAAGGAGAATCAAAGGGAAAAAATAGAGAAATCTGCATGTGTTTCCTTTAGTGCTCCTGTAATTGCTAAGCTTGTGAGCCAGCCTATGAGCATGTAGAGGCATTTTTCTCACTGTGCAACCATTTTTCTGGCAGCTTGTAGCTGGCTTAGTTTCCTGCTTAAAGTCCAAGGAACAGCATAACCCTTAGGACTATTTTCAGCTCAGGAAATTCAGGCAGCCTAGGAAGCGTCAGAGCAATGGAGATAATGGTAGGGAAACTTCAGGAAGAAAAAGGACAGATTTGGGCATAGTGTTTACTCCACCTCTTCCGTAGAGTTCCCCTCCCCCTGTGCTGTGTTGTGCAGGATGCAAAATGGGGCAAGGCTGTCCACACAACAGCCCACACAGTTGCTGCTTTTTCTGTCTTAGGAAAAAAGACAGAAGCTGTATCCCAGTCTCTGCCAATGACTGTTGAAGAATTTCTCCCACCCCTGGAGAAGCTCTACCCATCAATTTCTCCACCCACAGATAAGGCGAAGAATTTTGAGATACTGTTTGCATCAAGCTCTAATGAAAACCCAAACTCATAGAAAGATCAACTTGTACATTCATTCTTTGTGGAAGGAAGAACATTACGTCGCTCCAGGGCTTTTTTTTTTTGTCATAGAACGCACTGGAGCAGCGTTCCGGCACCATTTTTTGACGGATTTTTCCATGTGATTGTGAATCGCCCTGTCGGGTGTAGCAGGTCAGCAGCAAAAAGCATTAAAATAGTGCCTGCGGGCTGCGTGTGTGTCGGCACTGCTTGTGAGGGCGCTGCTCAGCTCGGGACGCTGCTCAGCTTGCGATCGGTCGTGTGGTCGCGCGCTGAGTGCTTACTGCCAGCGGCGACCATTATGTTTGTGTGTGTGTAGAGTGACTGGTTACGTGCAAAAGGTAAATAAGTTGTTTATTTCCAAAAAAAGTTGGTGAATTGAAAATCTTTTTTAGTGTAAAAGTATGACCCCAAGAGGTGAGTTCCAGCACTTTTTTTTTTTTTTTTTACAAAAAAAGCACTGCGTAGCTCCATGCAGCAGACAAAACAACCGTTTCACGCAAACAAATGACCGCTTAGGCAGATGGGGTGACGCCACAAATAATATCACATGAGAGTGCTGAAGTGTGGTAGGTGGGATTTTTTGGTCATAAGGACTGGAGTGCAAAAGCACAGCAAGGAATACAGATGTTGCAAGCAAATGGATCTTTCTATTGCAGCCTGTTAGATGCATTTGCTTGAAAATGCGCCCCCCTCCCATGATCATTATGAAAAATACTTTTGCATATTTCATACATCAAATACTAGAATTGCTTCTGCAGTCTATATTCAAATTTACAGACGTGCTAATAGGCTTTGCTGGTAGCTACCACACCACTGCCATCACATGTACAAACAAGACAAACACGGACATTTAAATCAATTTTTAAAAGTTTAATATAGCTTTAGTTAAAACTGAGCTTGCAGTATTAATGAGTACAAGAGTTTGTTATTTTTATATTATCCAAATATACTTATACATTTATACAGTTATAGATCTCATGCCAGAAAATGCAATTAGTTGATTCTAATTTGAATATGTACAATTTACAATATAATTCAAGCATAAATTCAGCAGTCAAAAACACAGACCTGCTGTGCAGTCAAACAGAACTGTCTAAGGGCACGATCCCATTCAGGCGTAGGCAGAAACAGAGACCTGCCATGGAGCCTGGTGGCAGCTGTGGGGCTTCTTCGGCCTACCCTGGAATGGAAATGTGCCCTTCGTAGCATAATCGGTAGGGCTGGGCAAAAATGCAAATAATGCAACACAAGTGGCTACTAAACAAAACAGAAAAAGAAAAACACGCACACATGCTCTAAAGGGAAATTTTAAAAAGTTTCTAAGAAAGAAAGTGTGCCAGATTTATTTAGGATCACTCTGATGTATTGAGCAAAAACAAATGAATTTTCATCTAAATAAACAACACAGTGCAATCATGCAGCAAGATTAGCTGAACAACCTTGATTCTGGTGGGGAAAAGCAAAATGTGTTTTTTATCTTTCATATTCCCAGTCCCTTGAATGAATCAGAGCTTAATTTTTAAAACGTTGTTATCATTAGTCACTGCGATATGGTCGTTTAAAGAGCTGGGCTGAGACTCAGGATATCTGGGTTCAAGCCCATTGGGTGACTTTGGGCCAGTCACTGTTCTCAGCCAAACCTACTTCACAGTGTTGTTGTTACTACTACTATTAATTTTATTTCAGTACTTCGCAGTAACCAAAATTCTCCAGGCAGTTCCCAGCAAGGGACCAAATGGGGAAAGGGCTTTTTTTGGCTGTGGCATCCCAAGTATGGAATCGGCTCCCCAAAGAGGTGCACCTGGCACCTACCCTTTATTCCTTCTGCCAGCAGGTAAAAGCCTCTTTATTTACCCAGCGTTTTAATAGTTAAATGTTATCATGATTTATATCGTATTTTATTGCTGCTGTACCTCCAGATTAATCTGAATGTGGTTGTTGTGGATCCATTCCTGCTATTTTATTGAAATTGTTTGATGCTATTTGTTGGTATTATATTTTATGATTATTGTATATTTCAGCCTTGTGAGCCACCAAAGAAGCTTTTTTGGCTAATGGGTGGTACAGAAAACAACCAAAACTGTATGTAGGCAAACTAGAAGGAAGAACCTTGCAAGCTACCTTGGCCTGCTTGCAAGGAGAAGGAAGGTAGCACAGAAAAGCAACGCCAGAAGAATGTATCCCCAGAAACGAAGGGCCCTGTTTCAGTCCGCTCAGCTATCTTGCACTGCACCAAGATGACTGTGTCCTTTATAGATGAGCAACTCTTACTATCCCTATGCAATCTGGGATCCTGCAAGGAAAGATTCAGTAGTGAAATGTCAATAAAGTTACGAGCATTTGAGAGGAACGAGACAACAGATATTAAAGCATGTCCAGCCTCTATACTTAAGCACAGAAAGACATTCTGAGATGGGTTCTGATGCTTCTACGGCACCTTTTTGATGTGACTTTTAGCAACTGAGTTGGGGAAGCCATATGTAAATTCTTTGCATTTGCCCTGTTACATAGTAACACTTGGGTGACAGCGTACATTCTGAATTTTAGGAGGGTTCTTTGGGCAGGGAATTACAGTCGCAGGGAATTACAGTCGCAGCACACTGAACTGACAACTTGAGCAGAAGCATGCATTTCAGTTCACATCTTTTAAACTGGTAAATGAACAATGAAGAAAAGGCAAGGCCTGTACCACCAGCGCGCTGTGCGAAGCACCACCGCTTCCCGTCCGTTCCACCTGGGAACTTGGGCCTGCTACCAATGTAGATCAGTCCGCTTTTCATTGCGTATAATAGCTGATGGTCACTGATAAAGACAGAACTGTAAATGGCCACTGGTTCAGTTTTAAATGGTTCAGAGCCCTTTGGGATGTTAATCAATGTATGAAAGTAAATTTAGATAAATGTAAGTTGCTAGAATATGCAGTGCAATCCTATGCATACTTCCTTGGAAGTAAGAGCAAGTGAAATCAGTGGGACTTACTTCTGAGTAAACATGCTTCAGACTGCACTATTTTTTTTAGTTGTCCACCCTCACCCTCATTAAATTGGTTTTAATTAATCATGTATGCTACGTTCTATATAAAGTTTTTTACTTGAAGGAATTATTATGAAGATTTAGAAATATGCATCGAAATGCCACTGCTGCCAGTAACAATTTTGCTATCACTCAGGGTGAGAACATAGGCCTATTGTTGATCTGATAATGGCAAAATCCAGAAATTGGTATGTGCAAAATGGACACCTCCGCGCAGGCATGTGTTTGTCACAGCACCTCAAAGCATCTCAAACATGAGACTTGGGTCCAGTGGAACCAATGCAAGGCATAGCCCTAATTTATGCCAATTCCCTCTTCTCACACGCCGTTTTGCATCCCACGTGGTTTCAGACAGAACACCCAGCCCTGGAGTTTGGCTGCTACAACAAAACTGCAGCAGAAATGGAGAGGAACACGGTCCCCGTTGCATGGATACTTCGTTGACCTGAGCCAAACTGTTTCATTACTCACAAGGGTAGACACACTCGCTCATGTGATTACACATCAAGAGATACATATTCATAATGCATGTGTGAAATCAGCCCTTAGTATGTGATACACACATGTGTGTTTTCTGCTTGAAGGATAATCGGAACACAACATTTTGTCCAGGATATGAAGGCGTCTTTCCAACTATTTTCACACCCAGGTTCTCTCAAACAAATGTGGTGGGGAACCTCAGGCATGTTGCCACTTGATCCCAGACATCTTATGTGTGCTGCACACATTAAGCAGAGCTAACGTCAGGGTAAAGCTCTATGTTATGGGCTAGTTGTACTCAGATTAGCAATCCTGCTATTAGGACTGTGGCTTTTGTATTGTGCAGCGGGTTGGTCTTGGCATTATATGACTTCTAGGTAGTTTTTTAATGTTGCTTTATAATTGACAAATTATGAATTTGACAAAAAATCCAGCATGGGAGGTTCCTGCTGTATGAAAGCTTGGTGTTATAATCTGCCTTGATTCATATAGCAAAAAAAGAGCTTGTATTTTTACAGCTGTACTGCTCATAACTAGGAACTGTGATAACAGCCGCTACAAATGGCCCCACACCCCACTGCTGCCCTATGGTTCCATTGGGATAGAGAGCTCAACATATCATGGCAGAGTGTAGCAGGACTCCCCATAGGCTGTAGCAATGGCTTCTGAATGCCCATCAAAGTCGTTTTCCCTTGGAAATAGATCTACCACTGCATTTTGTAATAGCTATAATTAAATATCATGGAAAATTAGGTTTGCTATGCCTTTTAGCTCCCCTTTTACAGGGACCTCTGACTCACTTGGCTATTGTTACTGCTTTCTTTTCCTGATCCATTAGTATTGCTTTAGTAGCCCCGCTGGCATATGGAAGCCAGCACGGGTGGCACGCGCCTGTGTGTCCTCCTTAGTGGCTGTCCTGTGTACGCTCCGTGGCTCTTCTAGCAGATTTGGGACCTTGCTCCTCATCTAACCTATTTTGCTAGCAGATCATATGAGCCCGGGACTGGACTACAAAGATGCTTTCCCTCCTGGGGCGTTACAGGAGAGCCACTGAGGCTGCGATCTCTCTGGCAATGCAGGATGGATACCTAGCCACCATTCAACTTCCGCTGCATTCATTTCAGTTATGCATATTAATTTCAGGAGAAGCTAGGGAGGTTCATACCATCAGGTCCTGCCAAGGAAGGCTGCTTGTGATGTGAAGAAGTGTCATAAGTTCACAAAACTACAAACCCTAACAAAGAAGAGTCACTGTGCAAGAAACCTCGAGGACGATTTAGATGACTGGGAGCCTACTAACAGCCACCGAAATACTGAGCTTGTGGCACTGGATTTCCAAGAAGCTACTAGGCACAATCGTAGTAGCCAGGTCTTTGTAGGATAAACACTTCCCAAGGGATTCAACACGCTGCACAGTAAATGTTCCAAGGGGTTACTAGGAGGCCCCCAGTCATCCGAATCCAACTTCATTCTAGCATTTACAAGAAAAGTCTGAAGAACGATATATGGAAAAATCAATCTACTTCGTAGAAGAAGTAAGTTTATCATATGCATACCAGAGTGGAGCAGTCAGCATAATAAATCAGAAGATATTTCCCTTTTGAACTTCACTTCAGAGCTGTTTTTAATGAATTTAAAACAAGAATCTGTCACAATCACTTGCTTTGGATTTTATGCCTTCTGTCTAAAACTCTCTTTGGCATCCCATTTTGCCCACTCCGCAACATTACTGTATTTTTAGATAAAGCAAAGATAGGGGTCCCTGTATCAATAAACAAAGAAAGTTGGTGTGGGGAGGGGAAATGTCAAAACAAAGAAGAAAGGAAGGAGCTTAAGGCTAAAAGTTTGGTGTTAAGGTTTCGTAATATGTATAGCCTTATTTCAACAAAGAAAACATGCACTACAACTGTCTGAAGAAAACATCACAATTTACATCAGGAAGAAAATGGGCATAATTCAGCCAATGCAAAACACTTTAAAGTTCCTTTGATTGAAATGGGAAACATCTAAACACTTCCTTAAATGTTAACAAAAGGGCTGATCCGATTGCTCCTTTGGGTACACTCAGTCCTTTTACTCATAGGAAAGCTGCTGCTGCTGCTGTGGCTGGGAGGGGGGGGGATTGGCAGCCAAAAATTCCCCTTCTTGCTGAAAAGGATGGAGACAGTAGACTAGGCAAATGGCTCATACCTAAAATGTTTAACTTTAGTTGAATTGTGCCCATTATCAATTAACCTATAAACCTGCCCTGGTAGTAAGGGCACTTTTAACTTACAACCTGCCCTGTTTAAATTTAATCTACTACTTAACGCTTAAGAAATATAGAAGAATAACACCCCATTTACATTTTTCCAGAATATACAGTATAAATATAGTAAGAACCATGCCATAAAACTATATGCAAAATTTGCACACTATTATTGCATGCTTGTGGTGATACTACATGCCGATTAATAGTAGCTTGTTAGCTATCATATGGCCTTAAGCTGAGATTCAGATTTTTGTATTGTGGAATTCAACAGAGTCCTCTCTTCATGGGGACGAGCTTTGCCCCAGAGCGCATGTAGTTCTAAGGAAAACTGGCCATCCATACTAATTTCACTGTGTTTCTTTCCTGCCCAAAAGCGACTGAATGGCAAACCACACTTGAAATAATACCTAAAAGGTTTGTTCATGTTATGTAAATCTATCAGAATTCATTTTCCTCAGTTTAGGGGGCAGGTTTCCTTCCATTCTGCCACCTGCTCCTCCTGACAATCTTTGAAGTTTTGGCGGCAAGTCTGCCATGGATTGGCTCATAGGGTCTGACAACATCTTTGTGGTTTTAGACACCAGTTTTTCTTCTGAGTTGCCAGGAACAGAACTTATTCGCTGAAGTTTCATGGGTAGGTCCCCCATGCTGTAGGCCTTTTCCGAAGTGGTCGAACTCATTCTCAATAGCTTTTTAGGAAAGTCTTCCCTTCCAGTCATTTTCTGGAGTTTTGTGGGTATTTTTGTACCAATGTCATCAAGGCCATCTAAACATTCTACAGAATTATTCCGTTCTTTACTGTTACTTACAGCCGGTGCTATTAAAGGGGAGGACATAAGAAGCATTTCTTCCTGTTCTTTCACACTGTAAGGAGGAGTGGGGACTTCAAATGTTGCATGAAACTGGGAATAGTCTACTTTGAAGAATCCTTCCTCTAAGGATATAACAGGGAAGAAACGATGACCCCAGAGAACTTCATCTTCTGTGTAGGACGTCCGGGCTTGACAAGTCATTCCTATAGTCAAAAAGCAAACAAAAGCTTGATAAATGACTGGGAAATAAAATGTTCTGTCACACTGAAAACACATGGCTTAACTGGCCGCAAAATATACACAGCTGTACATTCCATTTCTGTCAGAGGAATCTGCAATATTTCACATGCTACCAGTATCACGTGAAAGTTATTTCCCTATAGAATTTCTGCCACATATATAATATTTGCCGGTGTTGATGGCATGATGTCAATGGTCTTAATTTTTCTCTGAAAGGGATGTGCAACTAATCATCAAAGGGATGTGCAGCTAATCATCATTTTTGGTTTTTTTAAGCTGTCCAGAGACTTTTATTATTGGGACGGCATATAAAAACTTTAAATAAATAAATAAATAAATAAATAAATGCCAGATGATATTGTATGAACTCAGTTCATATACAAACAGAATTACAGTTGCATATTATACAGCTACTAAAAATAAAAGCTGCATACTTTCTGTAATGGTGACCATGGGAGATGGGTGGTGGCAGAGGAAGAGCCATCCTTGGCTAGAGTTTGCTGCTTCACTTACAACATATGGGAATCTCTTGTAAAGAGCATATTAAATCTTCACTCACATTCCGAGCTTGTGATACATTCTTATGAGGTCCTTCTTTTCCGGTCCTTTGGCACTGTGACTAGTACATAGCGATGACATCACAGAATCTCTTAGATAAGGGTTTAATTCATGTCACCTTCAAACCAATAAAGCAGCTTTCAAGGTGGCTCACAATATTGAAGCTAAATGTACAATTGTCAGCATCTCATTTCAAGACATGGGATTGCTATTATTTATTAATTTATGTGTTGCTTCCTCCCACAGAAAATAGTATTAAAGTGACTTGAACAAATATGGAAATTCATAGATAAAGAAACCAAAATCAGTATCATCTACAATCAGTACAATGATGCAGATAAAAACCAACCCCACAAAATATAATCTGGAAAGCAATACAATTCACCCACAATATATAAAATCCCCTCCACCACCACCACGACAGAGAGAGAGAGAGAGACAGAGAGAGACAGAGAGAGAGAGACCGACCGACCGACCGACCGACCGACCGACCACCAAAAGAGCTGTCCCCGGCAATCATGCCAGAACTACAGTTCAAATGCCCAGGGAAAGACAAGCATCTTCACCCGTACTTTCGTAATGACAGACAAAGCTACACGGCATAGAAAAGGCAACCTGAGGCTTTAGCTTTGGGGATGTGCTTGAAGGAGGCTGAATGGTTCTTCTTGTCACTGATAATACTGGGCAATCCTCAGAGAGGCTGTGGAGGAGCAGAGCAGCCCTGCTTGTTCACACCAGCCAGAGCAGACCAGGTGTGTGTGTGTGTTTTTGTGGTGCAGTGGGGTCCTCCGTACTGGTGGAACCCATTCTTGCGAGCAAAGCTCCACCATATCCTAATCCTTTCAGCAGACATTAAGGGGTTAGGACTGAACTGATCAGAAGTGAATGGGGGCGCATATTGCATCATCTCTTTAAATTAAGCGCATATATAGGTATTTGCTTATTTTGCATCATTGTACATTGGTTCTTGCAGCTATGGCAGTCACCACTACTTTTTTTAATTAAAACCCCCACAATGTTTGTTCTTAACAAATGAAAGCCTAGAGACTTAGGAGATCTGGGTTCTGGTCAAGCCCAAGCCACCCTACAGTGTTGTTGTTAGGAGGATGAAATGGAGCTAGGTAAGCTGCCTTGGGTTCCTCACAAGAGGAGAATGGTACCGCATGGATGTGGTGTAGCATTATTACTAATAATAAGCTGCCCTCACAAAGAATGGCAGAATGTAAGTATTTCAGATAAATAACAAGCATCACTTCACTGCTGCTGCACAGTGCTTGAGAAAGGAGTTTGGCTCTGGATGACATTCCACACCTGCCGCAGCAACACACCCTGGTACGGGCGGGAGCCACCTGTTCTTTCCTTGCCATACATGGCAGACCACAGTAGGCGAGGAGCTCTTCCTCTGCATCACTGTAATAATAGGAATGCTTCCTTCCATAGATGCCTGTCTGGTTCTGAAGCTCTATGGAGGTCCTCCTCTGAGAACCCTCTTTGAGAGAGGCGAGAAGGGCCGTTACAAGGAGAGCGGCCTTCTCCATGGTGGCACCTCATTCGTGGAACATGTTCCCCAGAGAGGTTTGCCTGGTACTGACTCTGTATTCCTTTTGATGCCAGACCAAGACCTTTTTCTTTAACCAGTAATTTAATTGCTCATTTTAACACGTATTTGATTTAATCCTATTTTAATCAAGTGCTGTAAATTGTTTCTATGTCCTTAAAATTGTAAACTGTCTCTAGATTTTCTATGAAAATAACAGACAGTAAAGGAAAAAAGTAAGTAAGTCAATAAATACATAATTTCCATCAAGAAATATTCAGGGATTATTAATGTTATTCCCTTACTAATGCTCAAACCGTGGTGGGATGTAGTGAACACACTCTTGAATATGAACTGGGCACATGGGTTCACGTCCCCACTTAGCCATGCAGTTCACTGGTGGCTTTGTGTTTGTTATTTTTTGTCAGTCTAACCATTTGAGCATTTAAAAAGGACTAGACTCCATTCATGCTACCTAAAGCTTCCTAGAAGAGCAGGACAAAAGCCACATATCAAGAAATAGCAGCCTTTCATGATGCCTCTATTCAAAATCATATCCAAAATTACCTCTGAAGCTAGCGCACACAAATCTATGTCATGTTACTACTGCTGAGGACAAAACACACTATAATCAAGTGTTTAACCTGTGATTTTGTGTTAAGAATCCTATATGCTTATTTTACTTTTCGTTCTGACTTTCTAGGGAGCAACCAGGCTCATTCTATTCATCGAGGCAAAACCTTCATTGCTAAAATAATGGAATGCAGATAGGACGGCAAGCAGTATGTCTGCCTTTGTCTTTATTATGACTCAAACGAAGCATTTCCTCTTGTGGTGCTTTGCCTTGGTAATTATCCTAGTCTGCTTTTCCTTTTTATCTTGCATTTCTCTTGGACCAACACTGAACAACATTCTCTGTCCCAACTTTTGAACATATTTTATATTTAGCAGGGAAAGAGATCAAGGAAGGGGTGCAATATTATGTGGAACAATGCGGGACTCAGTCACATACCTTGCCCAGGAAAAGAATGTTTACCACTGGTCTAAAGTGATCGTGATTTTCCAGGTCCAGGCAGAACTGGTCTAATCCCCATTTCTTTCACATAGTCTGGAACCAGTCCCTCCTGCAAGAGTTGAGCACTGTACTGGGGCTGCTGGCTGCTCTCTCCCTGCCTGATTTTATAAGCCACAAGGGACAAGGATGAAAATGCAAGTGGTCGCACAAAGATGTACAAGCACCTTGTCCACAGCCTTAAGCTGTGCCAGCTGAAACTCATCCAAGAAAATTGGACAAGGCTGTGCTATGGAGACTTCACCTGATTTTATCTATTATAGCACTGGAATCTAAGTCCAGGTGGATGCAAGATTTTTGCCCTGGAATTGCCTAACAAATGTATTATGGAGGGCCTTAATAGCAGTTTTGTTGCAGAATTTAGATCGGGAAATGGAGGGAGAGGATTAATATCCTATTAAGAAAGAATAAAAATGCATGGAAATCCAATAACAGATGTTTTATGTCTTCTGTATTTTAGCCCTCTGACACATGTGTTCCTTGCAAAATTTGTGCATTGTAGTTGAGCAAAAAATGGCCAGATACAACGAATATACACAGAGAGATCCACAGAATGCATACATCCTTGTTCCTTTAACTGAAGTAACTTTGCATTAAAAGTTGGTGCTTACTGAAAGAAATACAAAAGAAAATTTAACTAAACTCTTTGGGAAGACCACCTAAGATACTGGTTAGAGGGGAAAAATATGTATTATGCATGCATTCTATTATATGCCAGATAATGTTTTTGTAATTACTTTTCAGATGGATATAAATTATTTCAACAACCCACTTACCCCCCAGTATTAAATTCTGTTTCTCAAGTTACCATACAAAAAGAACTCCATCGCACAACAGGTCAGGTGGGAATTAATGTTAGTCACAGAGTAATTACTCTGCGTAATACGGCTAATCTGGGTTCTTTATTCTGCTGCCGTTCATTGCTTATATAGCTATGTTGAAAAGAGGCTGTGCCAACAAGAAGGCCATCAACTGCAGTCCCTCTAGGTCCAGATTCCGCGAGGAATCTCATTACTAAAGGTTTTGTTATGAAATGAATGAGTGGAAAATGAATATAGCAGTGTCAGATATTAGATACAAGATCTGCAAAATGGTGAGATAAAGCAGGAGTGGATTTAAAGCGAGAAAGCAATTTAATTTATTGTGTTCTCAAAAGCAGTGTGTGTGTGTGTGTGTGTGTGTGTGTGTGTAGGGAGGGGGAGGGGGGAATCACATAGTGTGTGACTCTAAAGGATAACAATTTCCCTAAGCCGTTCAAGTAAGTTGTAAATCCACTTATTCACTTTAATAATGTGTGTGTGCGTGTGCGCGCACACACATGTGCATGCTTATTGTTGTGAAGGAAGGGAAGGAGTTGGAATGACCATGTCCAGCAACTCTGGGTGCATAAGGATACATAAACCTAGAAGCATACAGCCTCTAGGAACTGGCAGGTGAATTCCATCTGCAGGTGAGAGTAAAGCTGCGATCTCCCACTCTTGCAGACTGGTCCTTGTTGTCCCCTCCATAAATCCAATCACATTGCTGCAGACAGTTTGGAGGCTGCAACAGACAAACATCTCCTGGAGCTGGTTGAAACTGTATGGCTAGCAATGGTATTTTCCCTAGTCCATGGACCCCAGCTTGCCCACATGCCTTTGCCTGCTCAGTTCCTGGGCTAACAGGGCACAACCTCTCTTGTCCCTGTGCTCACAGTCAGTTTTTTAACTTCTAAATTTTACTGGCTTTTCCATTTCTTAAGCACCCACTGATTTCTCATGTTCCTGCTTTTTCAGCTCCCTGTCCACTTTGGGTCCTAGGAAACACGTCATTTGGCTGGAGTCCTTTCTCTGTCCTCAGTAACACAAAGCTCATTCTTACCTTCAATATTTTGGAATTTCTCACCCCAACTCCTGACTGAAAATAATTCAGATACACCCAAGAGTAACTGCGCAAGAAGTAACTGAGCAACCAACTGCACAAGAACCTTACCCAGGAAAGGAGTGTTTGCTACTGACCTAAAGTTAGTGAAGTCTTCGGGGTCAATGGAGGATTTCTTCAGAAGTGCTCATGCCACTGCCTCTTTCAGAAGACATGGGGGCCTTCCCTGTCATGAAGAGCTATTAGCTCCCTGGCCCAGTCAGTCTTTCCTCCTTTGCTGGCTTTTATGTGGTTTTGCTTCAGTTTCCTGTCTCCACTGTGGAGATTGTGGTACATTCCACACTAAACAGCTAAGCAGCTTCGAACCATTCAACTCACAGGCAACCCAGAGGCTTTGCATTTGGATCATAAGCATATTGGCTCAATCCAGTAGTGCGCTAGAGGAAGTCTGGTAATGAAAAATGACTTTTCCTTTCCTTCTCCACCATACAGATCCCTCCATTGCCAAAGAAATCTGCTCCAGATGGCTTCCTATCCCTCTGGAACAGATTTTGAAGGATTGCATGTAGAGGGGGCATCAGTCCCTCCTGACTCTGTTGAAGGAAGCCGTTCCATTCGTGGCATGGCAATTGCATAATCCACTACAAAGAGAGGTCAATGAAAATCCACCGTGTTGTTGCTATGTACTGTTAAGCCATCTCCAACTCATGGCGGCCCCAGGAGTGAACAGCCCTCCAGAATCTCCTGGCCGTAACAGCCCTGCTCAGCTCTTCCAAGTTCAAGGCTGTGCCTTCCTTTATGAATTCAATCCGTTTCATGTCTAGTCTCCCTTTTCTTCTTCTAACTTTGACTTTCCCTAGCATGACTGTCTTCTCCACTGAGCCTTGCCTTCTCATGATGGGTCTGAAGTATGGCAGCCTCAGATCTGTCATCTTTGCTTCTAGGGAAAGCTCTGGTCTGATTCGATCTGGGATCCACTTGTTTGTCTTCCTGTCAGTCCGAAGTATTCATAAAGATCTCCTGCAGCACCAGGTTTTGAATGCATCTGTTTTCTTCCTGTCAGCTCTTCTTCACTGCCCAGTTTTCACACCCGTACATCGTGGCTGGGGATACAGTAGTATGGATGATCTTGGCCTTGGCCTCTAGTTAAACATCCTTACATTCTAGTTCCTTCATTGCTGCCCTTCCAGCCCTCAGTCTTCTTTGAATTTCTTGGCTGCAAGCTCACTTTAAATTGATGGAAATGAAGCATGTCAAAAAATTTTAAGCTTCAGTTTCTTCATTGTTAACAGTATAAGGTTCTGTAATTTTGTAAAACAAAACTATTTTTGCTTTCTTAATATTCAGTTGCAGTCCTGCTCTTGCACTGTTTTCTTTCACTTTCATCAGGAGTCATTTCAAATCATTGCTTCTTCCTGCCAGTAATATGGTATCATCTGCCTGTCTTAAATAATTATTGATGTGTCATCTGCCAGTTTTCATTCCTTTCTCTGATTCAAACCCAGCTTTCCTAACATCTATATGTTCTGTATATAGATTGAACAGATAGGAAGATGAAGTACATTATTTTATTTATTAAATGTTTTAATAAATAAAATAAAAATAAAATAAGTACATCCTTGTCTGACATTTTTGCCCATGGGAAACCAATTTACTTATCCATACTCTGTCCTAACAGTAGCTTCTTGTCTGTGGTACAGGTTATGCCCACCTTATGCTGAGGTAATTCTGTAGGTTGGCAAATGCCAAATATGAACTGAAATCTTGATATTTGCTATTGAATCAATACAACTATTGACTTCTATACTTTCTTGAAGAATACCAAAATTATCCATCCCATTTCAAACAAAAAGAAAAACAGACTAAAGCACTGAGACCATTGGAACAGGTTTTTAAGCAGATGCAGAATGGCCTATAATAATACAGTTGGGGAATATTTATTTATGTATTTTTCATTAGCAGGAGGTTGGAACTGATGCCTTTTGAGGTCTCTTTAGCTCTGTTTATACAAATATCGAGAGGATCATTGCTCTTGACACTTCGAAAATGCCATTCTGCTTCACTATGATGTGTCAACAACAAAAGTTATTGGGTTTCTCTCTTCTTGTGCTCACAGCTACTACAGCAGCTTGTGGAAATCAACCATATGTGACCTCATTCAGATCCTTCCAGTTCACCTTGAAGTTCAATCTGACTTGGGTCTATATCAGATAACGCATGTCCCTGCCCTATTTTTGTGTGAAAATCGCAAAGCACTTGGGCTCAAAACTACACAATAGTGTCCCACTGATTAACCACTGTTTGTCTGAACTTTTAAAAAAGTATTTTTGCAATGTACAATTTCACAGACATATTTTTGCCCACAATCAGCTTCCCAAGCTTAAGACTGTATGGACCTTCGCTTGCGCATTTCTGCAGCTCATACTGCGCTTGTAAATTCTGGTCACAAATTAACTGAAACCAGTTTCTCATGCATCCCTATGCAATAGATGGGCTAAAAGCAATAGCAAAAAATACAGCTGATAAGACAAAATAAAGTAACTGTGTTCTGGTATAAACATATTAGGTATTTAAGGAATGATACATTTCGCAATAAAAAGATCAGAAAATACATTGCCCAAAAGACACCCAAGGCTAAACCAGAAAATAATTCCCATCTATACAGTAAACTGCTTATTAAGTATAGAACATGTGCTTAATTAGGTGCCAGAGAAACTGTAAAAGAAAGGGAGAAAGTTCACTCCAGTCTTCTTTAGTATTTAAGCAAAGGGAAAGTAGAATGCTGGATTAGAGGAACAGAACTTTGTTCTCAGAAGAATAAATGCTTCTTGGCAAACTTTGTTTAAGGTATCCATAAAGATTTCGCTTTGACATTGATTCCCTTATAAATTACTCAAGATAAAATGCAGAACACACTAAGAAGTAGTGAATATGCAAAACCTGAATCAAACATTGACACACAAAGAGGCTTATTCATTGCTAATTCTTTCCATCTCAGGGCATCTAAATTACCTAAAGTGGTGTAGTTCTGTGCACATTTTTGTTTTGTTTTGCTCCTTGCTTTATGTATGTGCATACACACAACCTCCCAAAAAATCCTGAGGGTGAAAACAGAATATGGTTCAGAATATCTCAAAGAAAAAATGATATTGGAATCACAGACATTTTTCAGGCAGAAACTAAGCTGCAGTAGGCAGCCGGAAATGGCATCAAGCGTTTAATGATCTGCTCACCAATTAAAAGAGTTGACATGAAAAATCTGCAAGTTTAGAATGAGAAAGATATTGAAACAACTACCCATTAAACAAATAATTTAATGCATTCTACTTCATTACACCTGATGGAAAAAAATGACATTTACGTCATACCGCTCTAGGCAACAATTAAATGTTTGTCTTCTTCAAACTGGAGAGCACTGTCACAGCTAAAGGATACACTTTTTTTTTTTCTTTACAGTCTAAGCATTTGTTAATGCATTTCCTCACTACATTTGGTGTGGTAGCACAAAAAAAGATTTGCTGCTGCAACTGTACACAAGCCTTGTGGGTTCCGGAAGGGTTCCCTGCCCCAGAGGATCCTTGTAGCAGTATTTGCATTTTTCTGCAAGAAGGCAAATCAGGCTCTTCACAAAGGCTTTTTCTCTGCAACCAAATTATTACATAACATAATTTTTGTTCTTAGTCCTACTGACAGACTTGATGTGACAGCAGGGCTCAAACTGTCTGGGAAAGAGAACCAGCACTCTTCTTTTTATATGTCCATCAGAACATAATACTTGCCCAGCTAAGCATTATCTGCAGTTCACTCTTAATCTGATAGCCCATCACTGCTTCACCGAAGGGACTGACTAATTCCCTGTGCGCTGCAGGAAACAAAGCCAGCTTCCAGCACTGCGGGGCTGCAACTGTACGAACTGCGACAGGTCACCAAAGAGAGTGGCAAGTGGCCTTGTGCACTGGGATCAAACTCCAACTCTTGGGCAGGCTCAGTGAATGTCTGAAGTTTTGTTAACAGCATTTGTTAATTTGCAGCTAATTTTACTACACTTGAAGTCGTACTTAATGGTGAGAATTTCCAAGGAGCTGAGCAGTTCCCCTGTGAGGAACGGCTACAATACCTGGGACTACTGAGGTCAGAAAAAAAGGCAAGACCGTGGAGATATGATAGAGAGGAATAGAGAGGCAGGAACAGGAGGTTTAGAGAAATTTGTGGAGGGTACAAGTGGGTACTAGTTCTGATGCTGATGCACCTCCTCCAGCATCGAGGCCAGCACCTCTCTCAATACCAGGAGCTGGCCATCGCAAGTGGGGAGGCAGCATGGCACTCCTGTCCTAGGCCTCCTGTAACTACCTGGCTGCAGACTGCATAAGCAGGATGCCAAACTACCTAAGGCCTGCTCTGATCCATCAGAGTTATTGTCATGGTCAGATTTTTTTAACTGAATGTATACTGTTTAAACATTGTATTTATACCAACTTCCCTCCATGGTGAACAGTTGGGGAAGGTTTTTCCCCATGCAAAGCTGCACAGAAGAATCTAAATAATGTAACTAAACAAACAAACAATGTAACTAAACAAACATAACAGCAATATTTAAATCTTAGGGGGAAATCCAGTGGCAGCAGAATAGCAGTGTTCCTCCTACCACAGCTGGCTGCACACTCCAAAATCTAGTTAGGAAAATTGGGGCACCTTCTGGAGCAGACTAGAGGCACAGGGGGTGCAGGGAGAAGGAAAGACCCTTCGTCCAAGGCAAGATCAGCTGAGCGATAGCATGCTGTCATGCATATTGTGCATCAATTCACAGTTGATGGATACAGCCTGTTCAAGAAAAATAGAAAGGCCAAAAAGGGAGGTGGAGTTGTAATATATGCAAGAGACACATTTGTCTGTGCAGAAATGCAAGAAGAAACTGGTAACCCCACTGAAGACGTCTGGCTTAATTTAAAGGGAGCAAAAAACAAAACAAAACAAAACAAAACAAGACAGTTATTGGCATCTATTACTGACCACCCAATCAAAAAAAGGACAAGGATGCAACCTCCGAAAAGCAACTTGCCAGTACGCCCAAGAAGAATGGTGTAGTCATCATGGAGGACTTCAGTTTTGCTGATATATGCAAGAGATTCCATGTGTTGCCAGCAACTTTCTCCAGCAGAAGGTATAGGAAGGAGCAAGAGGAACAGTTATCCCCGATTTAATGCTAATCAACAGGGATGACCTTGTGAACAACATAATGGGAATTCTGGAGGAAAGTGAGCGTGCAATACTTGCAATCTTAATTGTAAGGAGACAAAGCCAAACATGTACCCTAAAGCCAACTTTAACAAACACAGGACAATGATAAGTGAGGTGCCATGGCAACTCATATTTAAGGGAAAAGGAGTAAAAAAAAAAAAAAAAAGCACAACTACAAACAAATTTAACAAGAAAAAGGTGTAGAAGACAACAGAGGAGTCCACATGGATCCACAATAGGTAAGTAACAACCTGAAAGAAAGAAGAAGAAGAAAAGAACATGTACAGGAGGTGGAAGCAGGGCCAGGCCAGAAAAAAAGAATATAAACAAATAGCAAGGAATTGCAGGGATGGCATCAGCAAGGCTAAAGCAGGAAATGAACTGAGACTAGCAAGAAATGCTAAGAACAACATTCTTCAGGTGCATCGAAAAGAAACAACATGTGAGAGAAAGGTGTCCAGCTAGTTAAAGTAGATGGTAAAGTGATAGCACTTTACCATCTACTAAGGAAAAGGTGGAGGTGATCAATTCTTACTTCACCTCAGTTTTCTCACATAAAATCTACAACAAAGCGGAAGTACAAGCTGAAAGTGAGAGATGGCAGCCTAAGAGTGACAGACAAAAATGGTCAAGGAATACCTGGATGTTCAAACCTCCGGGGCCTGATGAATTTCATCTCAGAGTCATAAAAGAGCTAGCAGAGAACCTTTCAGAACCAATATTAGCTTTAATAAATCCCACAAAACAGGAGACGTGCCAGATGACAAGAGAAGGGCTAATGTTGTCCCCATCTTCCAAAAAGGGAAAAAAGACGAACCTGGGAACTACAGACCAGTTAGCCTGACATCATTCTCTGGAAAAAGTCTGGAACCCAGTATTTTTAAAAAAAATCAGTCTGCAAGCACCTCAAAGAAAATGCCACGATTAATAAAAGCCAATATGGATTTATCAAAAATAAATCCTGTCAAACTAATTTAATCTTAATTTTGACAAGGTAACCTCCAAACTCTGTGGACACAATCTACCTAGACTTTAGCAAAGCAAAGCTATCATGCTGCCCCATGACATCCTGATAAGCAAATTAGCAAAAAGTAGACTGGATAGAAAATCTATTAGGCGGATCCAAAATTGGCTGCTAAATTGGACTCAAAGAGTGCTCATCAATGGCACCTTCTCAAACTGAAGGGCAACTAGTGGGGTGCCACAGGATTCAGTCCTGGGCCCAGTGCTCTTCAATGTCTTTATTAATGATTTAAATGAGGAAGTACAAGGAACGATAATCATATTTGCAGAAAATACAAAACTGGAATAGTGAACAACTTAGAAGACAGAATGCAAATCCAGGGCATTCTGATAAACTTAAATTCTGGGCTGAAAGCAACAGAATAAGATTCTGTAAGGACAAACAGCAAGTCCTTCACCTAGGAGAAAGAAACCAAATGCATCAAACAAGAGTGCAAATGTGTGGCGGAACAGAACTGAAAAGGAAAAAGACCTTGAGCTATTGTGGGCAACAGGCTAAATACAAGCCAACAATGCAATGAAACCACAAAACCAGCAACTATAACTTTCAAATCACAAAAAGTAGCAGTTCCCCTACACTTCTCATTAGTCAAACTTCATCTAGAATACTGTGTCCAGTTCTGGCCCTCAAGATTTAGGAAAAATGGCATAAAAATTAGAAAGGGTGCAGAGGAGGCAACAAAAATGACTCAGGGTTTGGAAACATGACCCTATGAGGAGAGAGAACTGGGTATGTTGAGAAGAGACAACTGAAGGAGGGACATGGTATCACTGTAGAAGTACCTCAAATGCTGTTACGAAGAGGAAGCTCTCTTCTTGTTGATACCAGAGTGTAGCGCATAGAATAATCAACTCAGGTTGTGCCAACCCAGATTCAGTCTACATATCAGGAAAAGTTTCCATACTGTCAGAGCAATACAATGATAGTACCTGTTGCAGAGAGCTCATGGACTCTCCCACACAAGAGACATTCAAGGTGAAACTGGACAGCCATCTGAGTGTAATGGTATAAACATGTGACCTGCAATAGCAAGGCGTTGGAGCCTTCCAACTCTAATATTATGTGATTCTATGACACAGACCCACTGAATTCAATGGAGATTACTCCCAGCGCAGGAGTGGAGTCTAAACTCTAGGTCAATGACTTGAAGAGGTTTTCTGTGAGATAATGGAGATCTTACAGTATATGCCATGAATGGGGTAAAATCAAGGCAGCAAATGAAGCCTTAAGCTTCCTGGAACATTCACATATCTGTTACTAGGGAATGTTATGTATAATACTCATATATAATTGGGATTACAGTAAGATTAGTGGCAAAGAGGCATATCAACTACTTGTAGCCAAGTTGGTTATTGACTGTATCCAACTATACATTCTCGCAAGACAGACTTTTCCTGTCCTCAACAAATGTTTTATTGCTCTTAATGCATTCCCATTCTGAGTTTCATCCCTTTGTGTTTTCTGTAGTAAATATAATATTTACTATGGAAGACAGCTAAGTTATTTATCTGAATTTACTCTAAATTTAATTTTAGATAAATAAAGTGAATTATTCTTTTAAAAAGTAAGAGATAATAACTATCAAATTTCTGTAACATTGTAGATAGGATCGTTATCATTTAAATAACTTATTTTAAAAATAATTTTGATGGACAATGGAAACCACTTTAAATTTGTAAGGGCTTTTATATTTATCATGCCATATTTTGGGGTTTTAAGTTTGATGAATTGCTCAAAGTCATTTGGCTATTTAGTGCTACAGAAATGTAGCAAATAAATAAGGCAGTCATTCATAATATGACATATGGCTGCCATCTCAGTTTTCTATCACTCAGTAGTTAACGTTTAAGTGTCATGTTAAGCAACATTTTAAGATATTGCTAAGCTAAATCTATTGAATAGTACATATGGATCATAATTCAATACAGCTATATCAATAAGGGCTGTGCCCATCATTATTTGGTTCATATGCTCAAAGGCAGTATAACTGAAACTTAATTTTTCAAATTAAAATTAAACTTATTTTTTTTAAATAACCCTGCTATATCTTATGCTATTTAAGGAAGAAAAAAGAAGGATTACAGGGAAATGTGCCATTGGTTTTGTGCTTCTTTTACTATGGAGCAACTGAGGACAATCTCCAGAACATGTTATTAGAAACATTATGCATATTGAAATATTTTTTTTCCTTGTAGTGCCTGCTATAGGAGTTCATGTACCAAATGACTAGAGACTTCTGTTATTTTGATGATCTTCTGAGTCAGAAGAAACAAATGGCTCAGCAAAGTCTGCCTACTAGATAAACTATGTTAGGTGTGAAACAGCCATCTCGCATTATTTATGGCACTGGACAAGCTTTCAGGTTGTATTTTTCTATCCCAGACATCAGTGCAGTTGTAAGTTTTGTGTGACCTGATTCTATCATCTGCCCAGTGCATTCAGTCATTTATCATCTTCCACTAAACTTCTAATGATTCAACTTTAAACTTGCTTACTATCACAGATTAGATTAGCTGACTTTTAAAAATGGTTTTTCTTCAGTTTAGTCATCAGAAAGCAATAGGTTAGATTTCCGCTCACAGGAATCTAACTTTGCTTTACTTGAGCTTTCTCCTTCATATTCTTAAACTATGGGAAAAGCCTACATGAGAAAACAGTACTAATATCCCAGAAAACCATTCACTATACTGCAAAACAAAAACCAAATTATACACTATTTATTGGTGCTTATCAAGGAAATGCCTCAGTTTATCCTGCTTTTAAGTCCAAATGTGGAGGAAGAACTACTGAGTTATTATAGCTACCACACAGGCCTCTGCCATGGTTCCCTTTTTAATACACTGAGACTTCACCCTGTGGAATTCCCTGTCTCAGCTAGAAAACCATTAACTTTTTGCCACCTTTGTATCTTAGACACCTCACTATGTTGATAACTAAGGCATAGGTATGGGACTGACATTACCCCTGGAGATGAGATGAACAAAACTAAGAGATTAAAATAATTATATATACAAGGGAATAGGATAATAGGATGCTACTGCTTTAAATACACTTAAGTATCCTTGGTTAGTTTAGCTAGTAAGTGAGACTTCCCAACTAATAAGCTCTCAATAACTTTCTCCTCAGCTTCAGCTCCAGCTCCACCTCAGTCAGTCCCTTACAATGAGGAGCAGAGGTTACACAGCAATGTTTCTCTGCCTTCAGCTCCTCTTGCTGTCTCTGGGATAACAGCGACACGGTTCACATGATATGATGCACCATGCTGAGTGGTCTCCATGGGTTGCTTCAGGATGTCATGCCAGGGTGTCTGAACTTGGAGGACCATAGGCTTTTTCATCATCAGTTGTTTCTCATGGAAAGCCTGAGAGCTCATGACTTGTGCTTGGGTTGGCCAGCTGGCTTGCCTTCAGAGTGGGTTGTCATGATGTCTCAACAACTTTATCAGTGGTTGTTGAGAACATCTATAGAGCTCTCTGGCATAAGTGGGAACCCCCCTCCCATTACTTCTTATGATATAGCTTGTGTCACCACCATCCTCCCTCTTCCCTTGTCAGTACCCTCCACCCTGTGATCCTAGAAATCAAGAACAACATACATCAGAGGGTTTCCTTGAACATGTCCTGATCGACCTTTTCTGGGGCTTCATACTCCATATAAACTCCCAGCTGCCACTCACCCTCATCTATCCAATCCAAACAGAACTATCTTCTCCCCTAGACATTTTAAGCTCAGCATTAGGCCTCCTTTCATAAACCACAATAAAGTGATGTCTTTATCAACTCTTGAATTGGATCACCTCCCACAGCTATTCTCTGGGGCTGTACATCTTCCCAAATTGTGAAACAGCCATTCTGTACCAGGTTGTGGTATAAGAAGGAAAGTGCTTTTAACAGGTAATCTGGGCTTGGATTGTAATTTTTTTAGGTCCAAGGTAAGGTGTGAAGTAGACACACTGGAGTGCGTCCAGAGGCCCTTACTTTCTTTTCTTCATCCTGGTAGCCGTTATTATTACACACAGTCTGACTTGGCAAAGGGTGCTCAGGTGCCGGCCTCCACCAGGAGTGGTTTTGCTCAGTCCAGACAATTTTGCTCTCCCACGAAATGTCAGATCTGGTCATAGTGACACATACCTAAGTTATATTGTGTGTGGTGGTGTAAACTGAGTGTTTTGTAATAATATTCATGACTGGGATAGAAAAGAGGTAGAGGAGAGCCAAAGCCCTATAGCATGTGGTCCCAGCTTAAGTTTACCCTAACCTAGCACTGCCTACGCATTACCTGTTCATGCAGAATGGTGTCATTCTACAACATCTTGATGCAGTGTAGAATTCTGTACACCCTTCTTAAATCATATTAATTTCAATAGGGCACCAGTTTTCACCCTTTCTTATTCATACCACTTTTTATTGGGCTGTTCCTCTTTTATTAAACATTCACAGTTTAAAAGCTAATAACAAACAACACAGTGATTATGATAGTGATAGACTAAATTACTCAACAATTGTAATTGCTGTACAGCATAACAAGATATTTTCTCTAATCTACAATGTCATGGTTTTAAGCACTGGCTTTCTTCATTAGGAACAAAACTGGATGATCGATGTTACTCCTCTTTGTTCTTTCTGTTATTTTCATGAGTTCGTTTTAACAAGGAAAAAGAATTGGTTCATTAAGGAGTTACGGGGCTCACTGCTTTCTTCTTGTTTTCATTATGTTAATGGCCCTATTAAGATTTAACGGAGTTTATATACTGCTAACATCCATCTCAGCATATATTCTCATTGCAGTCAGTAAGACAACTTCTATTGATACTATTTGGCTTATGTTAACAGCCATCCTATACATTGCTTTATAATTGTTTATTTAAATTAACAATAACTTCTGAGCTTGAACAGCCTATGAGAAAACAATATGTCTTCTTCTGATGATGATGATGATGATTATATTGCATTTATATCCTTTGTTTTCCTCTTATGGGGGACCCAAGCTGGCATACATAGCTCCATCTTGTCCTCCAAACAACAACCCTGTGAGGTAGGCTAGGCTGAGAGCCTGTGACTGGCCCAAAGTCACCCAGGGGGCCTCATGGCTGAGCGGGGACCAGAACGGTGTGTTCCCCTGTCCAAAACACTCTAACCACCACACCGTACTGGCTCTTATTTTGTATAAGACCACCAATGTCCAAATGGGTGCCATGTGATAAAAACATATACACCATCATTCAGTAGACAAAGGTACACACATGTACACACATAAAGATAACATATGCTTCTATACATTTATTGTCAAACAGAATAATGCTGCTGTCAGTTGTGCATGCTCAGAACTATCTTAACCTAATATTTACCTTAATTTTTGTTCAAATAAGAGCTGGGATATACTGTAGACCTAAATTGTAATAGAGGACCTGTTAGTGAAAATATTAAACCCTCTTACATAAACCCATTTACCATGTTCTCATGAACAAATGTGCCATCACTGATTATTAATAAATTGTTGTTAACAGATATGGAAGCCAAAACCAATCAGGAAAAAATACCATACATTTTTAATTGTTCATCACTGTATGACAGTAGGCTGCCGTGAGAAGTCTTTTGTTGAAGAAAGGTACAGCTATACTTAATAACCATTCCAACAGACCATTAGTGGCTTAAGTGCCTATCCATTTGGAAGCAAATGGTCATTCAAAAATAATGCAGTGGTTTTTATATAGTTGGAAACCTCTCTTACTTTGCAGAAAAATGTATGTTTGCCAAGTAAAATAAAACAGATTCTTTAAATTATAAAAATGGCCCTGTGAGCTTTCAAGACCTGGAAAGGTTGAAGAAAGAAATCAACAGTAACTCACCTCACTGCCTGGAGGAAGAACTTAATGGTTCCACCAGTCTCTAGTTAAAATGTACCTTGCTTGATTTTTGATGATTACTCTTCCCATTGGGGAACTTCAGATCCACAGTTTCCTCATCCCCTGACAAGCGTTCCCTTGCTCAGCCAGTCTGGAGCTGAAGCTTTGAATTCCCGTTTGCACCCAAGGGAAGCTTTTGGAAATGAGGTGAATGGAAACGAGAACCTTCCATTCTTTCCCTATGCTATAAGCACTAAAGGGCTCAGAAATGGGACTCTCTGCCACTCCAGCCCTGATAGCAGCATTACTATATGAGCAATGAAAGTGGAAAAATGAGGAAAGGTTTTTTTAAAAGTCAGAATACACGCCCTAAGTCCCCTTTCCAAGATACTCTAAGAAATTAGGGATTTGAAGAGGTGAATTCATTCCTTCCCCAACCCCAGCTCACACATCAACATTTTGTTGGCCTTTTAAACTCACAAGCCATTCTCGGACCATTAAAGTATTTTAATTTGCATGGTAATATAGTTAGTCATACTTACAATTTCCCCAAGTACTCAAAAAGTCGTAGCTTATGTTTGGGTGATTATATTCATTCCCAGACTGATAGGCCCGGGGGCATCACGATTGGTATTAGAGGGAACAAATGGTCATTTCATCAAAAATACTTATTAGCTAAGAGTAGCATGGAGATACACACACAATACATAACCCTACTGCAGTGCATCGTCTCTGCAATTCTGAAAATAGGAAAGGGAAAATGTGTTTTCTCCTTTCTTCTCTTGAAGCTTCGCTAAATATTTCAGGGAAGGTTTTTAGCTGCCTCCAGGAGGTGTCCAGTTCCCTTCCCCTCTCTCTCCCTGCCCCCTTTTCACTTGATGCACTGTTGTTCCCTGTTCCAATTGTTCATTTAAAGACTCACAAATCTGCGTGCCTCCTTATTCCATTTGTTTCCTTTGCCCCGTGTGACAGTGAGAAAGCCATGGGAAAATGCAAGCAGAAACATACTTCTAATTGGGCAGCAGAATATCTTTTCCCAATGCCAATAAATGGTGGCAGCAAAGATGGTGTGGGAGTTGTTTGGTGGGGTGGGGGGAGGAGTTGTCTTTGGCATCCTGTATGAAACTGGAAATTCTGTTCTGGCAGCCTGCATTCTATTTAAAACTTACTGGAACAGAAACTGACAAGAGTAGGTACAGACGGCCAAGACACTACCAGGCCTCTAGTGCCAGGTGAACTACTTGCAACAACAGCCTCTGTATCAACCAATAGTGAGCTGAAAATTCCCTGGGCCATCTCAAATGTCATGCACCAAAGTCATACAGTTATACAGCAAGTAGGAGCCCCAATGGAAAGTGAAACAGGAGTCGGTATGCTAACAGTAATATGAGATTCTTAGAGTTCACTTCTTAAATTTCTAGATTACCATTTTACATAATTCCCTAGTAATTAACTTTCCTTCCTTTTGTTTTAATGTTAGGAAATAATGCTGCTGTTGAAAAATGCATCCCCATTGCCAACCTATAAAAGATTAAATACAAATTATTACATCTAATGAGGTGGAGCTTTTGGCTTCAAAACAGAAGATCTATGACTGTACTCAGGGCTGAAACAGAAAATGTAATTGCTTTAGCCTCAGTGAAGATAGTATACTATCTAACTTTCATCTCAGCTAATGAAGAAAAGTAGTATTTTAATCCCAGGAGCATTAGAAAGCCTCAGGAAAGCTGAGTTGTGCAACTATTTAAAGACAGGGTTTAGGCTACTTCTGTGCTGCAAATTATCACATCACTGCATCTTGCCTCACTGTTGACTCGCTTGGATTACACCAATTAGTATGCGACCGTTTGCCATCTCCAATCTTTTTCTTTTTCTGAACATATTGGATTTCTCTGGGGATGTATGAACCTAGTTTGGATAGTATCATTTTCCTTTTGAGCCAAAAAGAGTGGGCTAGAACAACTGTCATGATGTTTGCTTTATAGGAATATTTTCCACAGGTTTTTCTAATAAACTGAAGTATGAAAATTGCTTAATTTTGCCCCAAAATTGAAATGGAAGCACCTTTCAGCATAATAACTTCACCAAACCACACTACCAGATCCCTATATAAAGTCAGATGATGTGAGGATAGCATTGCCATACACATGCACGCAAGAAGTGTGGTGGTAGAAATAAATGTGATGCATAATTTAAGAAATCACTATTTTCCCAGATTTATTTGACTAAAGCATAAAAGTACAAGCAGTGAACTACAACTACAAAATGGTTTCTGGACATGTGGTGGTGGTGGTGGTTGCTAAATAAGGATTCGGTGTCTACTCATTAACTCACCACTCTGGTACCCTTCATTGCTAGTGGGCTCCCAAAGAACATTTGGATGTTAGTCTAACAGTTACCCTACAGTTCAGGCAAAAAATCTGTTTGAAAACCTTGAAGAACTCTTTGACGCACTTATAAAATGGGTAGCCATGCACTTCCTGTGTGTTTTGCAGCATCAGACCATTGAATAACAACAAGAATGATAGTTTAAAGGTCTGATTTTTTTTAAGTCCATGCAGTGATATTAATCCTAGATCAAAAGGAAAAAAGTCTTTGCAGTGTATGCTGATGGTTAGGATTAGAAATGCAATCACATTTTGTCATTGGCATAGTTCAAGAGATGATGTTTGATCAGGGGAGGCTGTGGCAGTGGGGCTCCTTATCCGTTGCAGACTTTTCTTTCAACCTTCTAGGAGCTATTTAGTTTGGCTAGCTCTCCAAACTGAGTATCAGCACCATGGATAGTTCCTATAGAACTCAGGAGGCGCTAAAAGGAAAAGCTGTGATAGATAATGACACGGCAATCACCAGCCTCCCTTGTGTCTGACCCTTCTGCACAATGGGGTCCCAGCCAATCAATCCCCCCAGTTTCCAGCTACATTTACCCCTGCGGAAGGAAAGGGGATGTACAAGAATTTTATTTCTGTTCATGTAAGCCACCCAGGGAGCTTTGATGGTTGGTACTATAAAAAATGTAATGAACGGAATATAAAATGACATGATCAGAGATGACCTTGCAATGAAGCAATATGAAGTAGCTGCTTCTGAAGTATGTTTATGGAGGACATCTTTTTCTTACTTTTGATTTTCTTGCATATTCACCAAGCACTTGCACTGCCAGAAATAGCAGTGGTCTAAAAGCAGCAAAAATTGTTGTTGTTGCTGCTGCTGCTGCTGCTGTTGAAGAACAGACAAACCCTGAAGTTATTTCACAAGCATGCTTCCTTTGTTCAGCACTTGCTGCCTTGTGCTCTATAGCTAAGAAAACTTGAAACTGTTCTCGGTTAAGCAAAATGCCTCCATGGATGCTACTGGTCCAAAGAACAAAGAGACAAAGGAAATCAACTTCTGTTAATGAATGTGTACCAGTGTTTGGACTTCATGAATTTCTTCTGCAGTTAGGTAGTGGATGACCCCTGGAGACAAAGAAGACTTAATCAGTAGCAGGCTCTGACTGCTGCTGCACTTTGAGGATCAGATGGTGTTACTTTGAGGGCTATACTTGTGCATTCTTCAGCACTGGGGTACAAAAGGAGCAGAATATCTTTCTGTGTCTCGAACTGCATCTCGCACATACATCCTGCAGAAAAATGTCCAGTGCTAGTTTACTGATCTATGACTATGGCTAGTTCACTGGGGAAAAGCTCTTGCTGCAAACCTTACAAGAGATAACGCTGGAATGGATATGTTTCTGCTTATGACAGTGCTAATTCTTTATTCAGTTAGATACTGGAAAACACATCTTCACTTGATTCAAAAGGCACTCCTCTTTTGCCTTGCTTATCTTCCTATACAGCGATATTTCACAGCAATATTCCAAGAGCTGTGAAAATGTAATTTCCAGTGACTATCATCCTTAACTGGTAGAAGTTCCTTGCTGACAAGTTTCTTTTTATCTTCAAGTATTTTTCAGTACAGCTACTTCTAAAAACTTTCCTTTGAGAACATTGTTCCATCATATTTTCATAGTCACATGTGCTCAGAGCACCAGGAAGCCATTGAGTACTATATGGAACCATGACGAGTCCTTTAAAGTTCATATATCAGTGTGCCATGCTCAGTAGTCTGGAGACCCAGAGAAAGAAGGAGCGCTCTCTCTCTCTCTCTCTCTCTCTTTCTGTCCTTCCTTCCTTCCTTCCTTCCTGGAAGGCAATAACTTTACCTTATAAAAAAGCACTGCTATGAAATTGCTACATACACACTCTCCCCATTTTCAATCCTCTTCTTAGAGAAACCACAGCTAGGATTCCCTATGCCCTATTCCTGAAAGAGGAATATCCAGATGTTGCCAGCCATCCCAGATCCTGGGAACCATGCAGTGATAATTAGGGATCGGCAAGGAATTCACTTCAGGCGGAAAATCCAGCAGATCCCCTTGTTTTGGATTCTCAGACTCCGATCTGGTTTGCTGAGGTCCAGAGGCTGAGTTCCCGGCAAGCGTTCTGGTACAGCAGCAAGTGGGGATGGAGGTTGGCCGCTGGGAATGGGTTCCTGGCTACACAGCTGGGGTCTGTGAATGCTTGCAGACTTCTTCCAGGCTTGGTTCTCTTCCTCAGAGAGGGGCAGGCACCAGAAGATGTCTGACGGGCAGAAGCACACCAGGTTCTGCAGAAAGAACTTTATCAGAACCAGTGTCAACCAAAGTGCAGGGCACAGAAGCAATTACTCCTTTCTCATGCATATCAATTACTGTTTGTGACTGAGCTCCAAACTTCTAGAAAGAAAATTTCAAACACTGAAAGCTTAACAAGGTTAAGGCAAGCTAATATAGTTAGCCCATAAGCAATTTATCTTTATAGACTGAAAAAGATCAATTAAAGTTTCTCTCAGGTAGTGAATTTAAACAGTGACTTATGGTATCGCAAGGTTCACTTTATATGCTAATAGGCTATGTAAAAGTACTGACTAATTTATAGTAAGAAGTTCTAACTAGGGCTCTGCTGAGTATTTGCCTGTTTTTATCACTGGGTGAAAATAGAGAGCCAAAGATTTATCAAACTGTGATAAATGTGTTATATTATGCTGGTGTTACCTAAAATATTTTATCAAACAAAAATACATGAGTCCAATGATACAATTCAAGATGAAAATGTCTACAATGATGAACTTACACTTAGGATGCTGAATGCAATTCACAGTGCAAATGAATGTTTGGCTTTAGGGAACAACTGCTTATCATTTTTAGTTTGTAATGCTATCTTTGATTGAAGACGCTACTTTTAGCACTTGGCTGTTATCTGTATGTCTATATTTCATTAGAGAAATGCAGACAGAAGTTAAATGCTTCCAACATCCCCCCCCCTCCCCAATTTCTTCTAAATGATGGGTCTCTTCTGTGAACAGTGGGAAATTCAACAAAACCTTCAAGATCCATTTCCCTTTGGGGGAAAAGGAGACTTATAAAGTCTTTGCAATTATCAGAAATGCAGCAATCATAAGGCCATAAAAAAATTCCTGTTCTGTCACACAGAGTAAGAGTCATGAAAGCAACTATTAAAGCAAAAGCAGCACCCCTAAAATTCCAAAACAATTCTCTTTGCAACCCTGTCAGACAGTTGCAAACTTAAATTGGATTGCATGTCCTTCCTTCAGATGAAACAAACTGACTTCATAGTCTCCATTCACCCATGAAAATTAAAATCCAAATCACCTGTTGTACCTATTGCCTATAGCATCCAAGTGTTAATACCAGGATCCAGTTTTAAGGGCCAAGCTTATGCCAAGCTAAGAGCCCTTCTGCATAATAGGACAGCATGATTCATAAACGATGGCCTCAGATAGGGTGTGCTCCTGGATGACAACCCAAAGGAAGTGATGGTGTAAATGATGTACTAGCACTGTTAATGGAGACTGTGCATTCTATAGCCATCCCCTAACAAAACAAACAACAGTGTGGTTATATTTTCATTGTGGGTCACTCCCTGGAATTATGCCCAGATTCCCATGGGAAAGAGGTGGCTTTTACTGCAGGCTTTTCCAGGATCTTTACTGTTTGCCTCTTGCCCTTCCCTAAGCCCATCACATATTCATGCTCCAGAAGAGGTAGCCACCCCCACTGCTGAGTTTAAGAACATCCTGTTCTTTTCAGACTTCACAACCTTCATGCAGTTTCCGAAATGCCCTACCAAGCTTCTCTTGGACAATATCCCACTCCTTGGCTCACTTAATGCGGCAGCCTTGTGTCAGTCCAACTTGCTGTATTTCATTTTAATGGAACTTTAACGAAAGCAACTTCCTCTGAACTGGTTGCCATATATACACAACAACTTTTTATTATACTCTTGCATGATCAGAAAAGACCAGGACAGGGACAGAAATACAGGGTCTGGCTTGGTTCTCGGTGACTTCCACTGAGTTCTATGCACCAGAGTAAATGAGCTGAATCTGAGATACAATTAGGAGGAGAACTCGGCTGGAACTCTCCATCCCTCTCCCTTCTCATCAAACTTTAATGCTTAATTCAGCAATCTGAGCCATTTGCTAAACTTGGATGTTTGCAAATGGTTGCATCATAGCCAATAGAACCAAGGGAACATCAGAATATTATTTCCTGGAACGCCACATTAACAAGTCTCACAATCTCCTACATAAGAAAAAGAGTGAAATTAGTAAATACAGCACAATGAAGCCATTTAATGCTTTCTTGCAATCCAGTGTATCCCCACTGTATGGAGGGGAAGGAGGAGAAATACATGCTTGGCTTTTTGTGTACTCTTTGCCCACATATTCAGGGAACGTTCGTGCATTGAGGCTGGAAAAACCTTACAACATGGATCAGCAGGGATCACTCTCACTGAGCACCTCCTACCTCGTCTCCCCTTCTAGTGCTTTTGCTTGTGGTGATAGGAAGCAGTGATCTGCATTCAATTGTACAATGATGATTTATGCTAGCAGTTTCACCCCTCCGAGTTATAAAATGACAACTGCAATCACTCTTCTTAAGTCTATTCCCCTTTTCCATATTTTGAAAGCCGTTAGTGGAAAGGCAAATGCATTCTCACATATTCAGGATGTTTTTACAGAAGCAAGAAGAGCCCCTTTGTCTCTTGGCATATGAAATTCATATGTGATTCACAGCTGCATCCCCCACCAAACAAAAAAGTGTCATTTATCTAAATCTGCACTCACTGTTCCACTCTCAACCCAGAAAAGACACATATGGGATGGATGGTTTCCACTCAACCTGGAAAAAAACCCTATTGGTTTTATTTCAGTTGAGATTCTTGATTTTCCAGCATGCTCAATTGCATGGACAGCCTCTGTGCGCAACGGGGGGGGGGGGGAGGTCCACTTCTGAAAGTTACCCTCCATGAGCAGAGGGCAATGGAAATGCACAATGGTGGGGGCTTCACCCAGACAGAAAAGACCTGAATGGGGGTTGTACACAGGAGCTTCTCCCACATTCAGGAAATTTAGACTCCGGAATCGATTTTGATTTCTTTTGCATATCAGTTTAAGTGTCAGAAGACTATAAACCTATCATCTTGAGTTCACAATTTGTCTTGCTGAAAGCACTATACTTAAAGGGATTAAATCCAAAGTTGGTGAGTGAATTTCAATGTGTGCAATGTTTGTTCCCTTCCCGTTTCGGTTTTCATCCTCACCACACACTCACTCTGTTCCAGAGGGCCCTCCAACCTTCTGGAGCAAGAGTAAGGCTGCAGGGAGAAGGGAAGATTGGCTCTCCCAAGAGTGTTTGTTGTTCTGGAAGGATTTGATTGGATATACCACACTTTAAATCCTACCAAATGTAGACTGGTTTAAAAACAGTGGTGACAGCACATAAGATATAAAGAAAAATAATTGCTTTCAGGGTGTATTTATTTATTTATAAACAATGCCATATAGCTAATCTGGTTTGGCTATGTAGCAATATTACTGGAGGCAAATAAAACTATACTGCTCTCATTCATTGTTGGAACAGGAGGGGGAACGTTACACTACTTAAAACAAGTGCTATCATTTGTTATTCCAATTACTTTCGTATTTCACATGAAAGAAGGTAACAGGGTACATACAGCAGCCTATAGTCCAAATCTCTAGGAATAGATGAGATATCAATATAGTAGTAATAATAGTAGTAGTAATATAGTATAGTAGTAATAGTAATAATATACCTTCACTCCATTTTATGTGCACAGCAAACTGCAGAGGTATGATTGGCTGGGAGAGAGCAATTAGCCCAAATCATTTAATGAGACTGATTTCTGAGAAGGGATTCGAACTTTGGCTTCACCATTCCTAGCCTGACATGCGAACCGCTACACTGCACTGGCAGCTGGACCAATGCTCTCTGAATTGCTGCACTGTGCCAATTTCACCACAGTCTAGGAGGGCTGGGAGCTGTCCATGGTTGCCTTGGTGATGTGGATGCCTGCACTCCACCCCCTGCCCCCGCAAACAATTTTGCATCCCTCATCTGCAGGAAAGAGCACTTTTCAGGGGTGTAGGTTTGCTTATGAAAATCCCTCCCACACTTAGTTTAGTTCCATCCTGAACTGCTTTTAAATATATACAGTCTGCACAGCAATTTATCTCTAAATGCATTTGTCCTACTGAAATCTATACTAATAAACAACAAAATAATGATGGAATTAAAAAAAATATATCCATTCCTCCAACCCCCAAAACAAATCCCTGCGAGAACAATCAAACATAAATGTGCGTATATACACATGTGGGCATATGTAAACATGCATCCAAGTATCTCGATGTAAGATCACATACACACACAATAAGAACAGTGAATCCCAACAATGTCTGGCTCTCTTTTTTATAGTTTGGGGGGTTTTATGCTGCTGAGAAAACGGCAGCCTTAATTTTGCTAATTTAGATGCTTTGTTTATGCACCAGTACTATAAATACTTCTATTGCATGTTCAGATTGCACTGTTCTCCCTGGAGCAATTTCAGTTTGTAAATATACAGACCGGATATATACAAACCAGGGTATTTTTGGTATCTCTTTATGCTATCTACAGTCATTAACTTGCTATCAATCGTAACATGACAAGTTAGTAAACCTTGATATTACTGACATGTAGAGTAATGGCCAACTGGAGATCCGAGAAAGTTCGCCAAAGCAGCAATGGATGGGGGACAGGGCAGAAGCTGGAGAAGCAAGTGTGGGCTGAAAAGCCGACAGCTTCTATCCATCCTGTTTCATGATGCAACATGGCAGGTATAGAAAGTCCTGGTCAAATATGGAAACCTTTATGAGAATTGTTGTTTGAGTGGAACAAACGTTTAGCATTTTACTGGTGACATAAGCTGATACAGCAATGGCTGGAGGCACACAGGGCAAAGACAGGCTTGTAAAAAGACATGGATGATACTAAAGCCCTTTCAGCCAATATGATGTCATCTAAAAGATTAGTACAGCGTAAGTCAGCACATTTGATATATTGTAGGAATATACAGTGTGTGTGTGTGTGTGTGTGTGAGAGAGAGAGAGAGAGAGAGATTCCCAATTCAACCCAAGCTGCACCATGGCACGCAGTAGTGGGGCACACAGATGCAATTTTGAGCATACTTCCTATATCTTACAACTGGTCAGCATCGTTTTCAGCTACATGCATTCCATTTTAAATGGAAGTCGTTCAGAATTCAGAGAAAGATAAAAGTAGTAAGCAGCAATTTGAAAATATGTCTTGTTATAGTAGAATGGTTGAAGTTAATGTCCAAATGAAGTTCTTCACATTTCATAAATTTCAAAAGTTCAGATTTGAATGGCTACTGCAGTCAGGTACTTTTAGCTGAAGTGGAGTGTGCTGTGACCACCATACGTTTTATAATTGATATTATGTTTGTTTATTTATAAGATACTATGCAAAGAATGCTAAGAATAGCATAGAACTTTGACAGTCCTGCGAACAGCATAAAATAAACCCACATTATAAACCTGATTTGCTGAATTTAGTTTCTTCATCAACATGCACACACAAGAATCTTAACCCTTCGATATAAGAAAAAACTTGAAGAATTGCATCAGTTGCCAATCCTGCAATTCATTACATAATATCTCCCCCTATCCTCCGAGGCAAAAACACGCCTAAGAAAATCCAAGATTCCATTTTGCAAAGCTTTGCATAGCAGAACTGAACAGAATATTCTACTAAGCAGCTTTGTTACCTAGTAACAGATCTTCTAAAAGACCATCCAGTGGGTTACGGATTTTAAGGTAAAAAATAATCAGGAGAACTGTATGCTCATTATCTAAATAATTGACATAAAATGTAAGTTCAAGAAGAACAAATCGAGTAGGGGCTGTAGAAAAACAATGGCCCCAGCCCTTCCAAGAGCAGCAAAGTGAGTAATTGTTTATCACTGGAAATGCACCATTAGAACATGTGCAGTGGCAAGTTGATATTCATATTCAAGAGAAGAGGGTAATGATAGAAATGAAGATGTCTGGCAAGCTACAATGTCTTCCTAAAGGCATAATCACATTTGCCTTAGAAATATCTGGAAGGAAGATCACTGAAAAATAATTGGCTAATGACAGCACAGTAGGAGGGTATGTCCTTCAGTGAGTAACTGGCCTCTACTCTCAAGGGGGGTGGGCAATTACTTCTCCCACACTTCCTAAATCCTCAAAGCTGGCAGCAAGCAAGACATGTATATGCACACTTCTCTTGTGCTTTAAGGGAATATATCTGAGATTAGATATATCAGAAGAAGGTCGTTTGCAAGCATCACCATCTTCCTGATCATGTCGGCAGGGGAACTGTGCTTCATGGGCTTGCTTTCCCTGCAGCCAAGACAAGTGGCAAAATCGCCCACCCTATTGCCACTCGGAAGATCCTTGCCCTCTGAACCAACCACTGACCTCAGAGGCAGTCTGCCAAGGAGGATACTGACTCTGAATTCAGTGTCCTCCTGCCCTGCAGGAATCAGCCTGGAAAAACAGTGTGGTGCATTGGTTAGGGGTTCCCTACCCTAGGTCTAGGCAACCCCTGGTTCAAATGCCCACACAATCATGAATCCTAGTGCGTGATTCTGGGTCAGTCGCATCCTCTCAGCCTGAACAACATCACAGGCCTGTTCTGAGGACAAAGGGGGTGGGTAGGTTCAGAGAATCACCTTGAGCTCTTTGGAGGAAAGGCAATAGATAAGTACAAATCAAATAACTTTAGGGAGAGGAGGTGGAGCTCTTTCATTCTGGTGCGACTGCAGGGAGGGACCTAACCACACGCGTTTGGTACCATTCCCCTGAGACAGGCCACGAATAACGCATTTCCCTTCCTCTAACACTTATTTCAAAGGTAACCATAAAACAGCAATTTGACTCAGAAGATCTGCACTCCATCCCAAATTTTCTTCATGGTGAATCTGCCAAAAGAGGCTTACGTTTTTAAATGGATTAAGTGTACAAGTATCAGGAGACACACTACATCTAGAGATTATGTGATGAATGATTAGGTCTGCACACAATTGAGATGCAGCAACGGCCCCATTCCTCATTTTGCAGCCCAGCTAAGTTTTAGTAAAAGAGAGGAGGTAAGAGATGCTGTTCCTTTGCATGGAATTGCAGGGTGTCGGAGCACTCAGACCAAGGATTAAGGCAGCAAGGATTAATTGCTCTGCACCACCAGGCCAGCTTGCAGGCTAAGCGGCGTAGTAGCAGAAGAGGAGGGATCAGCTACATCCACTTGTGCAAGCTACAGAGGTGATACACTCAGGTCGCCCGGACCTTGGCACGAAACTTGCCAGCCAACACAGCTTTGGACAGGTCATACCAACCTGGGATCCTGTAAAAGACAGCAGACTTCCTTGAGGCGCCAACTCTCTTCTGGCTTCATGCTCACTAGCGCCTGCTCAGCCACTGCACAAGGTGGAATGTGAAAGGTGACAGTGCTGCATGTTGGCACCCTGCCTAGGCTTAAAAGGAGAAAAGGCGGGCACCAGACTTTGCTGGGGCAAGCTGGAGATAGCTTAAAGCACCGCAACACTACCAGTCTGAGGAAGCCACCTTCAGGAGGCCAGGGCACTGAGGGAGGTACCAAGCTGACCTTCATGCACACACGATCACTCTCACCCATATAATGAGGCATTTGGCTGGCTGTTTCAACCCAGCCAGCCCAGGGAACCAAGAGGAACCCCGCTGTCTTTATAGAACATTGTTCCTCAGCTTCAGCAACTTCTCCCGCCAGACAGCCAGTCCTGTTGCCGTGCCTGCTTAATCCACAGCCTGTGCAGCTGCTTATTTCCAGCCACAGCATCTGCCTCAGGCCCCTTGGATCATGGTTCGTCCATCCAGGATCAGACTCATGGCTGCAGCCTGTCTTGGGAGCTTGGTTAATGCCTGTCAGGGTCCCTTAGCGAGCAGGAAGATCCTGAAGGAAACTGATTCTGTCGTCATGAGTCTGTCCCATTCATAGCCCAGTAATAAACATAGACAATATGAGCTTCAATCCATTTTGTGCCAAATAAACCCATATGAAACAGTGACCTGTAGCTTACAAGAAACACAGTCTATTTGAGCATTAAGACTAGAGTTCATACTTTTTAGACCCTCACAAGATTCACATCACTTTTATCAGTGTATAAGCCTAGCTTTGAAAAGGCACAAATTAAGTAAAAAGTATGGCCTGTGAACTGCTAAGTTTTTCTGTGTAAAGAACATACTATAAAATGAATCATGCAGCAGTCAGTCTAGCACAATACTTTTCCCTCTGTCATCCGAAGCCTTTGTGACCAAAACCTCGCCTCTGCTATTCAAAGACTTCCTGATGTGACACTGTTTGAGGGGCCTCCTATATGCCAGTCCCATATTCTTTCCCAACTAAAGCTTCTCTGTTTTTAGCAGTTATGCTTTTTCTTCTTTCTTTAAAGGTAAGAGACCATTCTATTTCCAGTCCTGTTTCATTGTCAGGACTGTGAAAGCTTTAGGCTTTATGCTCTTGCAAGAAAGGATTTTTCTGTAGATTTTTCAGTCACAGACTCAGCAGAATCTTTAAATAAAATGCATGATACTAGTTTGCAAACCTTCAAAGGATTTTTTGTGAAAAGGAGCAATATTATTTGAGGAAAAATGCTCTAAAGATCTTTTAAAGGTATTGTTTTGAAACAAGAGGTGATCTAATCATGCTTATAAAGAGTTTGAACTACTGCACCTCAGTTAATTTAGCTTTAATTGACAACTGAGCCTAGGTACGCAAAATCTACCACAATGCTAATTAATGAAGAAGTTCTCAGAAGCAGAGTTAGCCTTGTGGTTAACTAAAAAGGCTACTTGTCTGGAGAACAGAAATCCTGAAGATACAGTTATCCCAGAAGCCACAGGGGCAACCATGTTGTAAAAATGTTGTACTAGTAGAAACTAGGTTCTGAATGATGTGCAAGAGGAAAATGCAAATACAGTTATATGGTTGCTAATGAAGTTGTGAATTCCATTGCACAAGTAGTCATGCATTGCACTTGTAAAACTGTGAAATGCTGGGCATTATTCTTGCGCAACCTGCTATGCATGCAATTGTGCATTACACTTGGGAGAACCATTTGTACAATGTGTTGTGCAAGTGAAATTGGCAACCACTTGTGCAAAGGAAAGATTTACCATAGCTCCCCTCCATTGCTTTGGTTTACAGATTGGGACTGTTGATACTGCCCACTGAGTTCCTGTTGAACATTTTATTGGCATCAACCCAATGGCAGAATCTTTAAAGGAATGGTTTGCTTGGCAGCTGCCAGACAAAGGATCTTGTCACATAGTCCAATCTTACGGCATTTCTCCTTTTTCAACCATTTGTTTTAGCGTTTGCATCCTTCTCATCCTTCACTATTCAGGCAATTAACTGGGCGTTCAACATTATTTTCAGTGGAAAAACCTGCATGGAAATTTGAACATTTACTTTTCAGGCTATATAAAAGTAGTATTATGTATAACTGGCTAGAAGACCTTGACTTTATTATTGGTATGTTTGAAGTACCCTGGGTTTTGATCATTTTGCAGCAACTGGAATCAGTTTAAAGAGGAAAATGGATCCACGGGCTTATAAGCAGTAATGTGGGCCAGAAAATTTCCCAGCACTGTATTTTTCTGCAAAAGAAATTCTGTTTCACACGTTCATTAGTAAGAATTAATGCATGCCATGTGCAAAAGCAATATTAAACAAATATGGCAGTTTCAAAGTTAAGTATATTTTCAAAGTTAAGTATACTTACGTATTAACATACTTAATGTTTTCAGGTGATTATGCTTCACAAGCATGTGAGAGAAGACACATATGGAATCAATAAATGGTGACAATAAAACTGAAAGTGCCTCAGCAACATTCATGGAAGAGCCTGGACCTCTACCAAAATAGATGAGTAGTTGCTAGTATATCATGCATATTTCTTTGGGTTGCTAAAATCAGTGCTTCATTTGTTTTAACACTATTAGATTTTTACATAACATAACAACTAACTCACATTGGCTGCACTTTAACCATGTTATGCCACCCACAGCCAGAAAATACAGCCCGTCGGGGTAACAAGGCCAGAACTTTGGAGAGCACCACCACCATTTTGTGATGCCGTGAGCATCCCCACTCTGCTTGCCTCCTGCCCTTAAGATTTTTCATTTCATTACATTATTGAGGGGTGTGTGGGGGCAGGAGCAGGTGATCAGCTGGGCAGAGCTGCAGAAGGAGCAGTGCTGCTCAGCTCATCCTCTCACTGCCCCTCTCCACGCATGCTCCAAAGCCCCTCATGTGCGCTCTGGAGCAGAGGTGAGGGTACCTGATCAGCCTCCTTGTTCATCATGCAGCAATTCAGGGCACGATCCCTGTTTACACGACAGGGACTGCTTGGCGACTGCAGCAAGCTAAATTCAGCTCGTGCTCATGGCTGTCAAAGAGGGGAGCCCCTATACTTCCTATTGTATCACCTGGAATATTGTCTGGAAGTCTGAGGGTGAAAGAAATGGTAGGTGGGAGAAGTGTTACCACCATGAACCTAATCGCCTCTTGGGGACATAGTATAAAAGCAACACAAGCCATGCAGGGTCACTTCTCATGATGTATGAACCCAGCCAATGTGCCTTGACTAGGGACAAGGCAGGAATGCCAACTAGCAGTCTAGTTGCTCAACTCCTTGCAAGCAAAATTGTAAGCAAGCACAGCCTGCTATGAGGGCTTCCTTGGTTCCACCTCATTCCACAGCCCAGTGCAGGCATTCTCATCACTTGGTGCTGCAGACTGAAGGAGAAGGTGACTCAAATAGGAATGCTCCTGGGAAAACTGCTGCAGGAAAGGTTTCCCACTCCCTGCTGGGTCCCCTGTAGGAAGTGGGCTTCCCCTCGGCCCCCTTTTCCATAGCAAAACTTGCAAACAATGCTTTATACAAATGATTCGGACTTTTGGAGCCTAGAAGCCACCCCATGCTGCTTACTGTGCCCAGCAAACAGTTGCGTACAATGGGGATCCTGAAGCATCATTTCTCTCCCTCTCTTGTCCCACTAGTATACAAGGGCAACTGTATTCGAGAACACTGGGAGGAATGGGCATCACCAACACCCGTTGGCCCAACGCGGAAGTGGACCTGGTGAGCCTCAGCGATTGGTTGCTGATCTCCGCAGTGGCCTCCAACAAGGAGCCTCTCGCGACCCCCTACCACCCCCTACAGTGGCTGCTCAGTGGCCACAGTACTGGAGGAGAGGACAGGCCTCTGGAGGAGGCTGAGTGGATCACACATACACTTGTCTTGTGCTGCTAGCCCACAACAACAGGCAGAAAACAGGGAAGAGGAGCTGCCTGCTCCAGTCAGCCAGTTGGACTGACCTCCTCTATCCCTTTGTCCCCACTGGCCTGAAATCAATCAGTCAATCTACCTACCTACCTATTGTATTTGTATGCTGCCCTATAGCCCAAGATCTCTCTGGGGGGCTCACACAGCAAACACAGCACAACATAAAAATAATAAATAAAACAGTAATAGCTAAAACCACGTACAATTTTACTAATACAAAGTGCAAACAGGAGGGGGAACAATAATATAAGCAACAATAAAACCAGCACTGGAAAACCAAGGAAAAGCTCAATTCTAAAAACAAATACTAAATAAAAAGGTTTTTATGTGGTGATGAAAACTAAATAACCTGGGTGCCAGTCGCACCTCCTTCAGAAGGGAATTCCAAAGGTGTGGAGTCACAACAGAGAAAGCTCTTTCTAATCCTCCCTCACTTCATCACAGCTGGGGAGACAGCAGTGGCAGCTGCAGCTATGCATAGAGCCTCTGACAGCTTGGGCCCTTGGAGTCACTGTCAGATCTAAGCTCACTCAGAGTGGCTTAGCAAAGCAAGCCTTTTTGCCACCATTGTTGAGCTATTCTGCAGCCGTTTGAGCTATTCCTGGACTTGGTCTGCTCTCAGGGGTGGCTACAAAACCCTAAAACGAGCTGTGGCCTGTAGGGATGGTTTACAAGCCTAGAAGCTGCTCTTATAAAGCACTCCTCAAACCAACATGGAAGGATCGCTCATCATCATCATCACTCTCCATTTGTGCACAGCGAGTCTGAAGGGTCGCTCCAAGGTAAGCTCTTGCTGGGGGACTCCCATGCATGGGGTTTCTCCTGCCCCACAGTTCAAGTAAGTGGTGAGGGTTTATTCTGAGTATAAGCAAAAGCTCTCCAGCTCTCGCGAGTTATTAAGGAGAATGCTTACATGACAAAACTTCATCCAGTTTTGAGCTAAACTTGGGGATATTTGTGCATGCCGAGTTAACAACCGGTTACTGTCATTGAGTGCCAGATTAAACATTCAGAAGCACATGTTCTGAATGAAAAAGAGGGACATGGGTAAATAGGATTTAAAACCCTTGGGCTTTGCTTCTCCCCTGCAAATCCATCCACAGGCACTCACTCCATGATCCTTTTTTATGGGAGAGAAACATTAATTCAGATCCATGTTTGCTCTTCAACACTCCTGAAAGTTCACCTCTTTCGCAATAAACACTATCTAAAAGAAGCAGGTTCCTATGGATGAAAGTTCAATGTAAGTTTACGGATTTCATGGAAAGGACAAGACATGTGGACATATGCTATTCTATTCTTATCTTCGGAGCTAGCCCTTTGATCGCAACGTACATGCTGTGTATAAAACATGCAAAGATAAACACAGAACAGTTTAAACTATTTCTGTCACAACTGTCCAGTGCGCAAGGCCATTAGGAAAGAGTAAGATAGGAAAGGTCTTTGTGGCTGTTCTTGAATTAAGCATCATCTGTACCGACCATCCCCATGCAAGTAGCAGTTTTTTGTTTTGTTTTGTTTTTGACTTCAAGCATTGAGGAATTCTTAGTTACCCTGGATCAATCAATATTGATTGAATCACTTCTTACATTATAAAATACAATTAATAAAATGAACTCCTCTTATATCTTGTGAGACTTGCTGTTTTTAATGATCTGAAAATAAATTAAGGAACAGCAGATTCCCATGCTGATGTCTATTACCACAAACACTGCTGATTTAGCACAAAATGGTATGAAAAATCTGACAACCCTATTTTTAGTTCCCCTGTCATCAGAACTTATTCTAGCCAAATGTGCCCTACCTTTCTGTGCAAAACAATAGCATTTTCCACACAGAAGAACTTTTGATCACAAAATACTGTTTCAGTTCCCATAATACTTCAAGCAGAACATTATGTCCACATAAAAGCATAGTGGAAACTAGCAATCACACTGTCAGAAGGGAGAAATTAGAAGTTAAAAATACCATGCACTGAAAAACAGAACATTTTAATTCTAAAGCAAAAGAACCCCATCAAAACAAAACATATTTCTTTTTTTCATCATTCCAACAACCTAGCTCTTACTAGTTTCACAGTGTCTAACCATCCACTTCTGTATTGCTTCAGTTATATTCAGAACACAACGAATCATGGAATAGTAGAGTTGGATGAGACCAGAAGGCCACTGGGTCCCACCTCCTGCTTCTGCAGGACGTAATATATGGGGACCTGCAAACTTTTATCTGGATAGGAGAATCAAGGGATTTGCCATGCAGAACACAACACTTTTCTCTACTGCTTTCATATTTAAACTATATAATTATGGGACTGGTAGTC
Source organism: Varanus salvator macromaculatus (assembly GCA_023646645.1). Lineage (NCBI taxonomy): Eukaryota > Metazoa > Chordata > Lepidosauria > Squamata > Varanidae > Varanus > Varanus salvator. The sequence continues at coordinate 46,216,866 of JAIXND010000755.1, read as the reverse complement.
ACCTAATTCACTGTTCAGCACTAATACAACGTGTGCCATATTGTTTCAGCCCCTTGCTCTGACACCTGTATGCAGTTGCATGAGTCCGCAGGTACTCTTGCAAATGTGAAAATACCCAATTATTCCCAAAGGATCTTCATGCACACACAAAATCTGCACAGTTGTGTTTCCTTCACTGCATGGCATGCAGAAGCCACTGCAGGACAAGAGATGTCTGCGCGAAACACCCACAGCCATAGGCCCTCCTCCTCAGGAGCTCCTCGTGCATCCACCATTTTGCGGTGTTATTCCACAACGTGGCATTTACTTATTGTTAATAAGCAAGCAAGCAAGCAAGCAAGAGGAGGAGGAGGAGGAGCCATGATGGATCAGGCCCAGGGTCTATTTAGTCCAGCATTCTGTTCACACAGAGGTCACCCAGCTGCCCATAGGAAATTTTATTTATTTATTTATTTATTTAAATATTTATATGCCGCCCCTTGCAACAGCCTAACAGCACCCTTCCACCCGTGCCCTCCAGCAACCCCTCTGCACAGGCATCCTGGCTTTGATTCCAGATGTAGGATACACCTGTCAAGATGTGTAGCCAGGGAGAGCCATCTCCCCCATGAATTTGCCCAAACCCCTTTTAATGACACCCCAATTAACAGGCATCAGGACGTTTTGCTGAAAGGAATGCCATAGTTTAACTCACACTATGTGAAGAAGCATTTCCCTTTATCTGTCCTAAATCAGCCCTATAGGATGGGCTCAGGTTCTAGTATTAGGAGAGAGGGAGAAATACAGTATGTCTTTTCTCTCTCTACTTTCTTTACAACTTCTGTAGAGGTATAATGTTGTACACCTCTATCATGTTTCCCCTTACACAAATGAGCAAGCAATCAGAATCCCAATGTTCTTATGAGCACTTAGGTTTAAGCAAATGTTTTTTCTCTCCATTTATGAGCCCTCACAAATCTCCAAACTGATCCACTACAGCTGCCATAAGAGAAATTAGTGAACAATTTCTCCTGTGTGTCTGTCTTCAAATACCAGCCCTTATAATGTAATATTAGCTCTTGACCACAACATTAAAATCCCATTAACTGCATCCCCTTGCCAAATGTAAGTCAATTTTTACTCCCAAATTTCAACTTTGCCATTTGTGGCCTGTAATCTCTCTTTTGTACAAGCAGAAAATAGGGAGCATTACTCTAATGCCAAATCTATACTACACAATAAATTTTGAAAGATACCATGCTTTATTTTTTTCCATCATTCATGTGCCCTGAAAAGGAAGCAAGCGATAAACAGAGTAAGATGTGAAAGGTAATAAACGTAGTTTATTCATATGGTGTTCAGCAGATCCAAATCAGTGCCTGCACTGAGAATAGTGGCATTTGGCTAGGCAGTAACCCGAACTACAAGTTGGAGTCAGCATTGCTTACCAAGTGAAAATTATTTTACACTGTGCTTTGTTGAAACCATGGCATTCTTATTGTCAAAGACCCCAGAATGTGCTGGTTCTGTTTTGCAGGGAGACATATTAATGCAGAGTCTATTTTTAACGTCTCATTTGTGAGTCTTTATTCTCATAGGGCTTCCCTGCACGAGGCATTTATTGTACAAATGCACTGAAGTTTGAAGGCCTTTTCACAACACTGTCATCCTCCTCAGCCTCTCCCATGTTTCCAAGCCATTTCTGCAGCTTTGTTTTTTAGAGTGAGGAAAGTCAGCAATCAAAATTCAGACTAGAACAAAGGCCTCATGGGGAGCCACAATTCCTCTACACTGCAGCTACACCACAGTCAGCACCACATCGTTGATGGTTAATGGAATATATAGCAAGGCAGAGGAATACAAGCCCTGGGAACAAACTCGGTGTGAATGAGGCATTTCTTCCCTCTCTGCAATGAAAATGGAAGCAGAAACCCCAGTGAAGTAGTGAGTTAAAGCCTTCATGTAGAGAAACCCTTACGGGGGAATGTCCTGTTTGCTGTTGATCGGAGCTGTAACAATTTCATACCCAATTGGCTAGAGGTTGGGCTCCAAAACACTGCCCATTTGAATGGAGCCTCTACTTGCCCACTGGCAGTGGTGCAGTGTTCATATCACAGAGTCATGGAGCTGGAATGGGGCATTTAAACCCTCAACTGCAACCCACTTCTCAGTGCAGGAATTCCATTTAAAGCATCCCCGACAAATGGCCAGCCTCTATTTGAATACCTGCAGCAATGGCAAGCCCACTACTAACCTAGGAAGTTGGTTCCATTGTCTGATTGCCCTGGCCATTAGGATTTTTCCTGATGGTCAACAAAACTTTGCCTTCCTAGAACTTAAGCCCAGTATGTCTTGTTATACAGTCTTGGACTTGGTAGTTCTTCTGCTGTAGACATTTCTGCTCCCACCAAGGGTGACAATAAAACTCCCCAGAATCCATCCCTCTGCTATTTGCATGACTTCTCATGCTCAGTGTTGTCTTAGAAAGTGATCAAAACCAAGAGGAAGTCTGCAAACATTTGCGGAACTAAGATTGTGCAACTGGACACCTTCTCTACTACATGTAGCACAGACAAAGGCAACAGCACATGACGCAAAGGAGGGGCTTGATTCCTGGCAACGTGGGGCTTGATTCCTGGTGATGTGGGGCTTGATTCCTGGCGACGTGGGGCTTGATTTCTGTTGAGTGCTGCATGAACACTGGGTGTGCCCACCAGGAACTTGGACTCAGGGCTGCAACAAAGTGAATCAGAATCCCAGCAGCCATGCCTGGGAAATCTGATGGATTCCCACCCTCTTAATTGATTCTTCACACATCCCTACTTACACCCTTGTTAGACTGCTCTCAGTAGCTAATTGCACAAGGAACCTTTTCCCCTAACTGCAACTAAATAGGCAAATTTAGGAAGCATAGAAACAGAGCGAGTCAGAAGGGGCCTCCTGGGCCATCTAGTCTGACCTCTGGCTCCAGCCAGCTCCGCTCACAACATGTGCATGTTTAACGTATCCTTGAACAGCTTCACCGATGGGGCCTGAAACACCTCCTGTGGAAGCCCATTCCACACTCTCGGGGTCCTGACTGTCAGGAAGTGCTTCCTGGCATCCAAATGGAACCTGGGTTCCAGGAAGCATTCCTGCATGAAATAACCAACTGTAAGAATAATGATTTGTGATAATGTATTCTGATATTTAACATACTAATAAGAAGAATATATAATTTGAAATGTGAATCTTCCCACATACGTGAAATTTTCATTGCTGTAATTATTAATTTGTCTGACAAAATATTTAAACATTGTCAATGCACTGACAATTCAATCAGCTTTAGAATGAAATAAGTAATATGAAACTCACATAATGAAGTAAACAATTAGATGAATAATTTGGTGAATCAGTAACTATGACAGAGGTATTAGAAAATGAAAACTGAATCTTACAGCTATTATTCATAGAACCAAATGCAGCTTCTTATCATGGTGGCTCTACCATAATGTAGACTGAGGTGTCCATTTCTGGCAGTGAGTCTGGATGTACAAAAGGCAACAAATCATTAATGATTTAAACATTGATAAGTGTTTTACTTTTATTGTACAGATGGGCGAAAGAGACATTTTTGGGGTTTTATGTCTCAGGTGCCCAAATTGTGTGCATCATGGCCTGGGTAGGCAGCAAAAATGTTGGAACGACCCCACTTTACATTCTGCAGATAAAGTGTGAATGCACATATTCGTGCAATGATTTCATTGTGGATATACGTTGGATGAGATATATAATAAAACCAGTTAATTACATTCAAAATCCACTCATTTGGGCATTTTAATTTGGAAAAAAGGTAGCACACCTAATATTAAGCTGATATCTTTTTTCTATTATCTGCCCTAAAGAACAGAGATCCTTGTGCGAATATGAGGTTAAACGAACATCACCTCCTCCTTGGCAATTCATTGGTTAGTGTTCAACCATGAATGAAGAGATTCACTTATGTGGCTGAATGCTAAAGAGTAACTTACTTCACTATTGCAGCACTAAAAGCAACACATGTACTGGTTTATATTCTCCCTGATGCATTTAAAAAAAAAACTATGCTGCCAATGTTTTCCATCATGCCAATTAATATTCCTGTTTTTAGTTATATTAGTTGAAGTAATTAGTTCTTCTAAATCCATTGCTCTTCCTCTTCAACAAAAGAGTCGAAGAGCAGCACAGCAGAAATCTAATCCTATGACCCTTGATGTTGACCTGTATTCAGATATAACATTCAAAACTATGTTAGCATTACTGGAATGACACACAGCCATGTGGAGATTAAAAGTATCTGATTGTGGTTAATTGTAAATTATGTTTTATTGAACCAAACTGTGGTCAGAAACCACTGTTTGATCTTGGCATCTTGAGCCATAATTTAAGTTAACCACGCTTTGACCAGGTTTGAAGGAAATGATGAATGGGGATTAGTTTGAATGGTAAAGTGAATGATTCTGATCTTGTTTTTACAATCATGCCGGGGAGAAGAGGAGACAAGAACACTGAAAACCCCAAGCTTGTTTCTGAAGTACTAAATCCTAGCATAATGTCTGAACTTGACTTTGGTGTCATAGCATCACATATTTCCAATGCATTCATGAAGTATAAAAATATATACTTAATTTTTTTAATTTTTTAGTTTTTAATATATTGTTTGTATTTTTAAATGTTGTGAGCCACCCCGAGGCTTTGTTGCGATGGGGCGGCATATAAGTGTTTTAATAAATAAATAAACTATGAAACATACTATGTATCTCTCATATGTGTGAGAAAACATATTGGTCCTTTTCTATTTTTCTAATTTTTATATTCCCTTCTAGCTCTAATGATTGGGACTAAGCTAAGATGCTTAAATACAAAGAGACTTATTATACATGATTATAAATTCAGGCGAAAGGGCTCTGTGGGCTGTGAGTCATATACTCTTTGTTACCTATTGAATATATAATACGTTATAGAGCTTCTTCACGCCTCAGAGCAGGACAGAAATCTTTCTCCTTCACCTCAGCTCAGAGGCTACACACCTCCTCTGCACCTGATTTCTCCAATTCTGTTCATTCCTGCAGCACATTTGGAAAGCAGCTTCTGATTTTGGAAGGCCCTTGGGAAAGAGACCCTTTGGAGGCTGTTCGCCCTTAGTGAGTCTCTCTTCTTATCTGTATCACTACCAACCATTGCTGACTCTCTTCCTCATCATTAACATTGTCTGCGTAGTTGTCAGGCAGACGGCCAATGAGAAAGCAGATCGTAGCATGTATTCTTGTTCCTTGACATCATCATTGTTGGCTGTGCTGGAAAGGGAAGTGGATGAATAAGCCAGCCATGATGTGGGGTGGGGATGACCCATGCCATTCTTGCCTGAGATTTACTTTGGGATTTTTAAACACTAGCAATTCTTTCAGACTCAGAAGACACTGTTGCTCTCACAAGCCTCCAAGGGTTTCTTCAATCTCAGGTCACATTCCTTAAGCTCCTGCTCTAACCATATACCCTTGCTACCAAGTCCTGCTTCAGCAGGGTCCTGTAATCTTCAGACATACAAGTGCCTCCCCTTGTATTACTGGCAATCCGTCCCCCCCCCCCCGCCCCTGCTTTGACAATATATCTTCTCCTGCGCAGACTCAGCATAGCGTAGCCACCTGCCCAACTCCCTGAGGGGATCTCACAGGGAAAGAATGGCTTATTCTCTTTCTCCTCAGCTTTCTCTTAGCCCTCTTCAAATGTCACATGCCAAGCATCACCCCTTCTCCCTTTCTTTCCTCAGAATAACCCTGACTGAACTCCTGTCAGCTGTGATCCCTTCACTGTCATTTCCCAACTGCTCTTTCCCGGACAATCCTAACTGAATTTACCTCACCCTGAGTCCACCAAACAATATCCAAAGCAACTCCCTCCTTCCCCACTCTCAGAAGGTCACTACACAACTACTTTGGGCTTATTCAGAGACACTGTATCTTTATAAAGGCTCCACAGAATACATATTACAGAACCACAGTTCTTATACAACAGGTATTCCTTCAAAGGAGGGTATCAGAATGCTGGCTAAAAAGCAGACAGATAACACTGGTCTACACATTTTAGGAAATTATCCACCTCTGAGATAAAATGTGCAAATTCTTACATATTTTGATTAGATGAATTAGAAAACAGATGATAAAGGTGCTGGTTGGCTACAGTTGTCAAGATATTTCACCATAATGGTATTTATTTGCCCACAAGGGAGGGAGGTGCCTGATGATCATGATTCCCCGTAACTTCTAGACAAAGTGCAGTAGAACAATGAAAATGGTACCACATGGAAGTGTATACATTTATCTTCACTTTGAGACTAAAGATTATTACCTAACTGTGATTTATTGTTCTTTTATTGCAAGGTACATTTGTCTTGGTCAGATCTATGCATCATATAGTTACATCTGGTGGCTTGTGAAAGTGTCATTGCCTAACATTTCCAAGAAACATTTTCTCTCAGAAGCCAAGATGCCTCGAAACTGTGTAAACAATGCAGATTAACTTCTGCTACATTTGTGGTGAGGTTATATTTGCATCTCAAAAGTGCAATATGATGGCAGTGGTAAAAAAAGGCATGCCGCCTATATTTTGGGTGCAAAATAGGGGATCAGGACAAGAGTTGGTCCCTTCATTAATCTTGCATTACATGTGCAACTTATCTGTGTCATTGGTTAAACAAGTCCATGCCTTTCGCAGTCCCAATGGTGTGGAGGAAACCCACCAATCATAGTAGCTACTGCTATTTTTGTATGGTTCCCCAATTGCGAAAGGGATCTCAAGAAAGAAGAACTGAACATGGAATATCCAAACATTTCCTCCACACTGTGCACCTTTACCCGGGGGGGGGGGGGGGTTGCCAATTCCAGATCCATCAGCTTCAAAGTTATGGAGCATAATCGCACATCCCCCTCATAATGTTGAATTATTTTGACGCAATTTTGACCTGAAGCTTTATCTTGGAAAATGGAGCCAATTAATACTCAGGACTTAATTTCCCTTTATTATTGACCCAATTCTGGTAAAACTTAGCTACTTTCATTTCCAGACTTTCTCCTTGTAGACCAGTGTAATCTTGTACCCTTGAGCGAGTTCCGCCTCCCAAAAGGATTTGCAAATCTGTTAGTGTGTTCCTAAGGGTTCAGAAAATTAATCCCATCTCCTAATCTGACGAGGAGGAAGAGCAGCAGGAGGGCAGAGTTTCTCTTAAGAGCCACCAACTCCAGCTGACCAACTGCTGAAAGGATGCCAATATAGGGACCGAATATAGGGACTTCTTCCACAAAGGTGCTTGGGATACATACCCAGAGTTGGTGGGGACATGAAGGGTGGAAAAAGGACACCCTTGTAAAGCCCTTGTAAAGCCACGATTGTCAGTTAGCAAACTTCTTCACAGGATGATTCAGTGTGAGAAATTGCACACTGAGCATTTTTCAAATAAACGTTTCATACAATACGCCATGAACAATGGATTTTTTTCAGTTTTAAGCTTCCAAAAGTCATTTCATTGTATAATGCAATGCATGCCTATCTGGAGTGATACCCCACTCGGTTCAATTGAGCAAGTCTGCTTCTTCTGTTCTATAATTGGGGATAACTGAAAATATTATATGTATTAAATATAGAATACCCATACCAAAGACTCTACAGTGTTTAGTTAGCAGCAATATGCTTAATTAGATGGTAAGCAAATAGGAAAACTCCTTGGCAAATTTCTAAACTTGATCTTTTTAGACAGCATGAACAGTGCTGACAGAACCAACACCTAAGTCAAAACTACAAGCTCTGGTTTTGAAGGCAGAACTATGTGCTTGTCAGTATGTTTTAGAGTATTTTTCAGTGAAAAATCAAAGAACCAAAATCTATGTTGCAAGGTCAACATGTACTTCAAAAGATCTCCAATGTTAGATCTTCATTGTGATTGAAACAGCATTTAGAATGCAGTTGGAACACAAAGAAAAAAAGACCATCTGAACATATGGTAGATGCAATTATAGATGAAACAGACAACAGAAAACACTTGCCCAAATTTTATTTATTTGGATTATTTTCCTACCTTGTCCCACAGCCTCAGGGATAACAAATATATCTTACTAGATTTGCTATTTCTGAGAGGAAATCGTGCACATTAGCTTGAGCTTCAAAAATACCATATTTTTCACTCTATAAGACGCACCTGACCATAAGACGCACCTAATTTTTAGAGGAGGAAAACAAGAAAAAAATATTCTGAATCAAATGGACACATAATCACAGGCACATTCCCTATCACTTCCCCATGGGCTGCACATCTGACAGACTTACTGCACACACATATTCGCTCTATAAGACGCACAGACATTTCCCCTTACTTTTGAGGGAGGAAAAGTGAGTCTTATAGTGCCAAAAATACAATAATCATATTGATTATGACTATATTGATTTATATTGATTGACCATATTGATTTATAGCTGAAGAGGTGTTCAAAGTTCAGTCTTCTGCCCAGACATAACACTGAAAACATTAGAAAAGCTGTGTTGGACCCATCCCAAATTCTGCTCCTGCACAGCCATCAAAAGCAGTAGCCATTAACAGACATATCCTACATGCATTTGTCTAATCCTTGTAAAATTAATAGTCATTGCTACATAAGGTGTTAGAGAATTCCAAAGATTAACTATGTGTTATGTGAAAAAGTACTTTCCTTTAGTTCCACCAATCATATTAGCTTGCTCCCTTTCTCTTGCTGACCAATTATTGATGGCAAACTTGCAAATAATCAAATGAACAAAAGTCAAGTCGAGGGTCAACTGTGTAAGTCTCAGTGCCTATATTTGACTATATCTTCCTTCGCATCAGTAATTAACATTATCATACCTTAAAGGAAAGTCTTAAACTGATTGAAGAATGAGTATTCAGAATAGCTGCACATTTTAAATGTACCTCAACCTTCCTGGAAAAGCTTGGAAGAAATGAGGGTGAAGTATAAAACCTTCAGAGACCAGACTGAAATGATGACAATTTAAAGGATAATCCTTAGTATTAAATAAGTAAAAATCAATAGATATAATGTTTGAAAGAGGCATAAGTAGGATGGAAAAATCTTTTGGGACATCATTAGTGCAACTCTTGCTACCTTTAGTAGGTTATAACTATTAAAAACAGAACTACTGTTTGACTACTGTTCTTTAATGTCACTTTAGAGCAAGAAAAAGATGAGTAAGAGTTATATTACGATCCCCTGAAAAAATGCTTATGGTGGGATGATTTTGCTTATTATTTTATACTTCAGGAAGCTTTGCAGGAATTAAAGAAAACAATACTGAAAAGGGGAAAAACAAAATGTTTTGCAGGTCTTTGAAATACTACAAAAAGTTGTGCATTATTTTCTCTGTTCACAGGTTTTATAAGTTTCCACAGTCACTGGGGAAAAGACAACACAATGGCTTCTTTGCCACACTCTGACTGTGCCAGTCACAAGCCACATGATTTGCCTAACTACCCTTATGGCACTTGGGCTGCCATCTTGTCCACACCAATGAGGTGCATGACAGCGTTCAAAACCAGTCCAAATTCTCTGGCCTGTTGTAGGGTTCTGGAGCATATAGAAGGCACTGGAAATCTCCTGCTGGACATTTACCATGTCTGGGTAGCAGGCCAACCCATGCAGCATGAGGGTAATGGGGCAAATGTTGTGGCATGCACATGGTGAGGCAGAGACGCCTCCAAAGCCTCTTTTCTCCAGCGATTGAGAGGGCCTGATCCATGTGATTTGTGCATACTATGTGCAACAGCACTTCTAACTTCCTGAAAAACTTAGTTTTCCTGCCTTCTCTCATCAAAGCCTAACAGTATCTGATGATACTGGTCAACTTCTATTTATACTATCTATGCTATACTATCAACAATGACATCCATAGGATTGATTTACCCTAGAGCAGTATTCTGAAGAATATTGCTGAAGATAGACGAGAAATCAGTATTTGCACATGGCTCTTTCTTCTAAGTGGAGAACACTATACGGAGAAACAATTAACCCAAAGTTACCATATTTTTTGCTCTATAAGACTCACTTTTTCCCCCCTCAAAAGTAAGGAGAAATGTCTGTGCGTCTTATAGAGCGAATATGTGTGTGCAGTAAGTCTATCAGAAGTGCAGCCCATGAGGAAGCGATGGGGAATGTGCCTGTGATTATGTGCCCATTTGACTCAGAATATTTTTTTTCTTGTTTTCCTCCTCTAAAAACTAGGTGCGTCTTATGGTCAGGTGCATCTTATAGAGCGAAAAATACGGTAATATGTACCAATATTACACCTGCTCTACACAATGCAAACTTTAATCCAAAAGGCGTTGTCTCCCATGTGCCTGCACACGTGCGCACTCTTTTATAAATATATTTCACGTAGTCTACATAAAATCACAAAGAATACAAAACAAATGAAGAACACAGGACAGCAAAGTTAAAGCAAAGGGAGAATAATGTTGTAAGAAGTCCAAACAGCTGTAGTTCTTGCTCACACAGAACAAACAGCAACATGTAGAAACAAGAGAATACTGCCTCTCAGGTCCTTGCCCACTTCCATGTTGCTAAAGAACATGGAACCCTATCCCTAGATGTTGTTTGGGACATACAAACCTCAGATTCTGGGTTGTTGAGGGAAAAGCAGCTCAGAATTTGAATATGGGTTAAAACAGAGAGCTTCAGCTGTGGGGCATTATAGAGATGCTGCTGCTGCTGCTGCTCTGGCTCATGTCTCCCTTAACAGCCCAGAAAGTTACAAAGTGGAAGCAGGCAGGAGCCGGAAGGCTTGCTACCTCCTGTGAACTGCTAAGCAACCATGTTTAACAAACCATGGGTTACTCACTGCATAGAACCAGGTCTGAAACCAAATTTAGAAACCCCAGTCTTTCAGATTCTTGAACAGTACCAAATTAGCATCCACTTGTCATTTCCAAACGTTGTCAATTGAGAAGATAAATAAAAATAATAAGCACAATCTCTAATAAGGTTAAAGCCTTTCTCTGACAGCAGGAAACAGTCTGAGAGCATACGTAGAAAATTTGCCTTTTCCTCGATGAAATAACCTATTAACATGCTACACTCACAGTGCTTCCATGGAGAATTTATATAACAGTCACTCTGGCAGTGCTAGGCATGTTTCTGAGAGAACAGAACAGTAATGTGGGCGTTAATATGGTGGAGTTTTAAATAGCTATTAGTTAAATAACTACGGCACTAAAATAACTTAAATGTAGAGAATTTTCAAAATTGTATGTGTGATTCACCTGAAATGTCTTGCTATTGGCCAACTCTTGACAAAGAGAGATTAAATGTAGCACATGATCTTTAATTCAGAATTTTTCACCCCCAAACTGATGCATGAATCAGTCCTCTGTAGATACAAGTATTTGTCACCTCAGCATTGAACACCAAGCTGAGCACTGAACACGGCAAAATGGATCGCTGTTTAATCTAAGTTTTCCTGACCAAGTGACACTCGGGTCCTCTTTGGGCATCCTAAACCTGACTAGAATAGATGCATGAAGAGTGAAGACATGCAAGCTCGGCTTCTGCCCATGCATTTTGACCACCCCCTAAGCATGGAGTTCCTGAAGAGAAGAGCTTGAAAAATGTGTGTTCGAGATCACAGGGAGAGCACTCATGGGTACAGAACACACTCCCCTCCTCAAAAGCATGCATGGCTTATGTCAAGAGTGATGGAAGTGCACAAGGGGAGCTCAAGTTAGCAAGCTCCCTTGCATCACACAATTATTCTAAACCAATAGCATATTTACTCCATCCAGGTTCGGAGTACTCGACACATGCACACACGCTACCCCATGGCCTCTCTTGTATGTCACACTTCAAAGAGAGCGCCCCTGCCAGGAAGAAAAACAGGATGCTGCTCTTGGCTCCACATCCACTCACAGAAACAGGACAGAAAGAGCAAGGCGGGGGCAGAACGAATGTCTTGGCCCTTTCTCTTCTACTATGACGCCCTCTTCAGATATACAAGACAGACGTGTGACTAGCAGTAGTAATGAAGATCGAGATTTCAGTTTCTAGAGTGAGAAGAGATCCCACAAAATGTGTATTCAGTTAACACAGAACACTCCCATCATCAATGGTTGTGGCCTTCACGTCTACATCTCTCTGAACTTTCATTGCTTCAAGTGCTGCAACTCTGCCAGGGGACTGCACTATCCATGGGAAGGAACTGTCATTTTTGCCCATTTTACAATGTTTACATTCATCTATAACTTTCTCCAGGATCTCTTCTTTCTGCAGCATGTGAAAACCACACCCTAGCTTTGCAGGCAAACAGCGTAGTACAAATATTCCAAATCTGGACATAACATGAAGTCAATTGGACAAAAACTGCAAGCTAAAATCCACCTATCTAGATAAATGACCCATAGAACTCAAAAGAACTACTGCATAATTAGCCAAGATGGTGTTCTGTGTATTTGATGTTAAACAGAAGCTGCTGTAACTTTTTATACTCCAGAACATTACTGAAGTAAGCTAAAATTGCATTTGTCCATGACAACCCAAATCTCAGGGCTGCCCCACCCCCACCATGTGTCACACAGTGTATCTTTGTTTAATTTGCATCAACTGATCTAACAGCAGTCCTTTAAAACTGAGCTGTTTCTTTGCATTTTCATAGATCTGCCCTGAATTCTCTGTATGAGTCATGCTAGAATATTGGGACCTGTCATAGACAAATATATAGATGGCGGATGCCAGTGTAATTACTAGCAAGTTAACATTGCTATTTAATTTTACAGTTGGTACATCCAACTTCAGCTATATGCTCATGAATTCAGGAAGCGTTTTGCTATTGACCAAAATTTAAGCTACCGTTTCATAGCAGAGATCACACTGGTTAATGTCAGTTACGGTGTTGGAGCAGTGGTTCCCAGACCTTTTCGGGTTGGGGGAAAACGTCTAGGTTTATCACTCATTTCCTCTTGGGTGATAATCTTAGTGCTCCCACATCCCTTTCTTTGTATTGGGTCTATTGCTCTACTGCAAATTTAAAACAACCAATCACAGTGTCCCCCCAATCTTTCCACTGCCCCCAGGGGGCAGTACCACCTATCTTGGGAATCACTGTGCTAGAACATGGGTACTCAGTCGATTATAGCAGAAAAGAAAGGATGCTCAGTTCAGGCTATACTGATCAAAAAAGAACCTCTGCCATTCTTTCTAACACATTTACAATACAACTCTATACATATCTATTCCAACCTACTCCTAGGAACCTGGATATAATAAGATTGCAGCCTGAATAGATTAATTACTGTTGATGTTTCCCAGTAAAGTTTATTTGCTTTACTTCTTGTATAACCTGTTACACCTACTGCTTAAGATTAGTTAACTCCCAAATCTAATTGTCCCAACTGCTGGATACACATCTGTGACCAGTTTATCCCATTACCCAAATGCTATTAATTATTCTGTTTGACTTCACTGATGTTCTTAGGTTGAAATGCTCTGCACTAATGAGGCATTTACTCTCAATTAGGAAGCTCTTTTAAAATGTAGCTTTAATTCCAGAGAGCTTCTCAGATGGATTAATTAGTGTCTTCATAGAGCCACTTTTCTTGCAATGTGTTGACACATTGTTTCTGAGCAGAGGTTCATATTGATAACCATAACCCCACCAAGCTCCATATCCATGTTTTGTTTTGTTTAATCTGGAGAGAGAATGAATTTAATGACATAAGCAATAAATTGCAACTTTTGGAACACATTTTAGATAAAATATAATGGGAAACTACTTTTAAACAATTCACAAGGTAAGGAAAAGGTTATATAATAGTTTGACAGATTTGTGCAACATTCAGTTCCAGCATGTATAGATTAATGAACTGCAGTTTGTATTTGTGCTAGATAAAAACAAGAAAATGTTGCAAAGAGTTATAGGAGAATCTAGTAAACTAGCAACATGATGTGCAAATGTAAGTTAACAAACTGTTCCCCAAAATATGGAATGCTCATATTCAAGACTAAGCAATTATCTGATATTCAGTTAATTCTTCGTTAGCTTGAACATATACAATAACCAACCTAATGGAACGCTTGCGCCCTTATATGCCCTCCTGCCCTCTGAGATCTGAAACAGAGGCCCTTCTCCGGGAGCCCTCTGTGAAGGATATTAGGAGGGTGAGTACCTGGAGGAGGGCTTTCTCTGCGGTGGCGCCCCACCTATGGAACGTGCTCCCCAGAGAGGTCCGCATGGTGCCTTCATTTGTTTTTCGGCACCAGGCGAAGACCTTTTTATTCAAATTGTATTTTAATTGTTAATTTGTCTATTTGGTTTATAGTATATTGTTATGTATTTATGTATTGTTTAGTTAATAGTTATTAATTTATAGTTTAATTGTGTCTATTTATAGGGTGTGGTTTATTGTTTATGATTTTGTATATTTAATTTGGATTGTATTTTAAGTTTGCCGAGATGCACCGGGGGGGGGGGGATAGATAGATGCTTTTAAATGTATTACTGTATTTTTATATGTTGTAAGCCGCTCTGTTGCAATGGGGCGGCATATAAATGTTTTAATAAACAAATAAATAAATAAATCATTAGGATAACATTAATTGCTTGGATTCTGTCCTTGCTTCTCCTGCTTTCTAATCCTATAGCAAGGGAATGGAACATCTAATCCATTAGGAAAAGAGGGGGAGATATGGTATTCAGAATATTCCTTATTAAGTAGTACTTTGTTTGTTTTGACAAAGAAAATAATTGTTTCCTTAAAAGGGAAAGCAGGTATAAGAGATTTCAGATATACTTCAGTAGAGTAACTTGTACTTCAAAAATCTATTTATCTGGAAAAGCTATAGCATTTCTACTGATGTATAGCTATATAACATCACATCACGGAACTGGACCTGCCTTGTTAATAAATTTTCTTTGGAGGTCTATCGTTGGGCACCCTGTCTTCAAAGGTACGTTGAATGAGGATCAGAAGAGGGCCTTTTCTGTTGTGTTGTCCTAACCATAGAACTCTCTCGCTACAGAGCAGCTCACTTAGTACCCACCTTGATTTCCTTCCGCAAATAGGTAAGCTCCTTTTTATTAACCCAGGCCATTTAATTGCTGTGCTTTTGAGAGGATGTTTTAATATTAGGTTGGACCATAATGTTCTGTTGTTACCAAATAAAATACCGTACTACAAACATTTACAAGTTTATCTTCCTGAGAGAGTTTCAATTATAAAAGTTATGCCAAGAATGTTAGTTTTAGCATGCCACAGTTTTGCATTTTCTGCTTGCATGTGTTCACACCTCACTGTTCCTGTCCTCCTTTCTCCTCCAACCACCAGGGCAGGAAGTTCGACACTGGATGAGTTCTCATGGCACCAGCACCAACCCACCAAACAAGCTCTGTGGTGTGAATTGTTCATGGAAAAACCTACAGTGCTCCTCCCACAGGTATCCCAGGATTTCTGGAGAAGGACTCATCTTTCCGCTCTTCGCTGATGCAACCACGATCCCTTTTGTGGTCATTGTGCCTTTTTTTCTTTTCTGTGGTCAGGTTTTGAGACTACTTTTTGTGATCTCTGAAGTGACAGCTCCTTCAAAGTGCCCAAGTGACACACTGGATCAGCTGTCACTTGCTGCTCTTCCTTTGAAAAGGTATTTCTGAGATTTGTGCAATACTAAGTGTTTTTTGGGGTGTCAGTAGCTCATACTTGCACAACTTCAGACTTCAACCCCTCCAAATTCTTTCAAATACAAAAGAGTTGAGCAAATTTCTGGTGCAAATAAATAAGACGGTTGACTTGGAGGATTTTGCCACTTGGGGATTGTGGGGTGGCTGTCGCTCATTGTCATGAAATGCTATCTTGGAAAGGGGGCGTTATAACAGGGGGAGAGCACAGCGATATCCAAAATGGTTACAATAAACATGCAGGAGAGTGATCAAGTAGCGGTGGCTCCAAAGTGCTGCTTGAGCACTCAGTGAAGCAGCTTCCACTGGCTGGCAGACTCCACAAGAGCTACAAGGGGATTCTGCCCAGGCGGCTGGCACACTGCTTCCCTACACCCCTAACCGAGTCAGCTGCCTGGGTTCAGACAACATGGTAACCCATTGTGGGTACATCAGCCTTTAAAACAAGCCATCGATTGGCAGGGTAACTTGTTCACAGACAAACCACCTGTGGGCAGTGGCCCATGTTACCCGTAATGGGTTGCCGTGCCATTCAAGCCCAGTCAATGGCTTCTGTCCTTTCAAAAGTGCAGGCACAGAGACGTGCAGGCCTGCTCAGAGGGATGTGCCTCGGGAGGAGCGTGGGGCATGCCCCCCTTAGCCTTGCCTGCAGGCCAAGCTTCTGCAGGGAGCCTGCACAGTGGCAACTAATCATGTGTCTCATGCTAGTATAAGGACAGTCACCGGTGGATAAGAATTAAGGAGAAAACAGGACCCAGCAACCGTACTGAGCAGTACAGTTGGCAGGCACTGAGCAGAATAGCTAGCAGTGGGCAGCTTGGGTTGGTGATACGAAGGGCCATGTCAACTGAAGGTATTGCTAGCCATTTAGCAGTCATATACATGAATAGTGCTGGGGAAGCACCTCCAGAGCCTGTGCTGGCATCTTGCAATGAACTCTGGTCAGGATGGTATCTTCCCCCCCGTCCCCACGCTTTATGCTCCCAGAGGAACACTCCAAGAGCTGTCACTGAGCCTTCTGCGTTTCATGCATGGGACACATTTCTTGTCCCATGAATAGCTCTCTATTATAGCTCAGATCTTGGCACAGAACAGACATAAAACTGACTAAGACAAGGTGGAAAATCTAGCTTGGATGGCAACATGACATCTCCTATTTGCATCCTTACATATTCCCTTAAATATTTTATTTTGAAATTAAAAACTACTGTGAGATGTATGTCCAGAATAGCATTCCATGGTTCACTAACTTTGAAGAGCTGCATTTTTCATAATGAGTTTTGCTACAGCCAATGAATAGGCTTGGGATGCACCTTGGGACTCGTAGCCTGAAGATGGCACATGCACATGGAACAGTTAAAAAGAATGCTGTAAATATTAAGAACAATTTTACAAATGCCATTGCATTTTCAAGGCATCAGTTATTAGGAAGGATTTTAAAAGTGGGCCAGTCATAGTCCTATGGGTTTACATCTGAGTCCAAAAGCTGGAAGTGCTTGATAGCACATCCTATGGCTGCCCACAGCATAGTTGTGCAGTTTATTCAGGTTAAGCGGCCTTAATGAGCTCTTGTTTCTTGCACTGCCCTGGTACCACTTTGTGATTCTTTCTGCTTTTGATGCTTCCTGTTACCAGTTCCCTATAAGTGTAGTCTTTGGCATGCTCTAGGTTACCGTATTTTTTGCTCTATAAGACTCACTTTTTTCCCCCTCAAAAGTAAGGGGAAATGTTTGTGCATCTTATAGAGCGAATACGTGTGTGCAGTAAGTCTGTCAGATGTGCAGCCCATGGGGAAGTGATGGGGAATGTGCCTGTGATTATGTGCCCATTTGATTCAGAATATTTTTTTCTTGTTTTCCTCCTCTAAAAACTAGGTGCGTCTTATGGTCAGGTCCGTCTTATAGAGCGAAAAATACGGTATATTCCATTACCACAGTCACCAGGACCATTCTGAAAGCAACAAGGGAGAATAAACAATTGCAGACAGTAAAAACTGTGTCTGTTGAAACACCATGGACAAGATTGCAGGTCACAATAAGCCTTCTTGAAAATAAGCTGTATTGGGTTGGTTGGTTGCCTGTTAATCCGTGTCCCTCCCAACAGACAAGCTGCCTCTCTTTAGTTTGCTCTAACCTGTTTCCCTCTAGTCCTTCTACCTGCTGTCAGTAGCTGTTTCCGAGTCTTTGTAGTACAACCTGAGCGGTGTACTACACTAATCGGTGCATTTGTGTTCATGAGTGAAGTAAAGGATTGCGGGTAGGGAATGACCTTTGGGGAGAGTCGCACATTTTTTTAATTGGGAGAGATTCGCACAATCTGCTACGGCACTTGAGTGAATAACTGTGTGGTTGCAGAGTGGTCTAGCGCGACAGCAGCCAGCTTCTCCACTGTGGGCTGCTTTTTGCAAGCGAGCCACCCTTGGCACGTGGTACCACTGCTGTTCGGGGTGGCTTGTTCTGAGGGTGAGCTGGCATGATATCCCAACCTGCTGCAGTGGCTACAGGGTGGTTTATTTTTTCATGAGCAAGTCACTCTGACAACCCATGGTTTATTGCAGGGTTGTTCTGGGTAGCCTTCTTTTATCGGAATGAAGCCTCAAATAACATTTAGTTTGATGTGATATATCCATAGGCTGTTATACTGTTCTTTATAAGCTCACAAAATATATACAACATAGGGACTGAGACTCATGTGATCTGGGTTCTAGTCCCCACAGTCATGGAGCCAACTGAGTGCCTTTGGGCCAGTCACGGACTCTCAGCCCAACCTACCTCACAGGGCTGTTGTCAAGCGGATAAGACTGAGAACAGGAGGAAGAAAATTATGTAAGCCACTCTGAGTCCTTTAAAATAGAAAACGGTAAGATATAAATCGAATAAATAAAAAGACTGAGATGGTCTAATTCTTTTGCAGGATTGGAGAAGCACAGAGGTGACCTTTGCCTCTGAGCCCCCTGAACCCCTCAAAGGATTCCTGTGATCCTCTGAGTTTGCTGCCCAGGTTTTAAAATAATTTGGATTAACTTTCCTGGGATTTTAGATGCACATGTACATGCATGTCCAATGCTCACTTCTGCAGGATTGAACCCCAAGCTTTAGAAAACATGGGCCAATTCCCACAATCATGTTTTGACCACCAGGTCTCTCGGGGTCAGGCAGCTTACAGCAGAGGTTATGTGGAGCGCCTCTACTGTGTACATGGATGCATGCGTGAGGCAGACCATGGTACTGTGCTGTCTTCATCAACCCAACAAATTCCAAAAACCGTCATCTCTGGATACACGAGGAATCATTTGGGCAGGAGCAGCCCTGTTTGCATCTGTCAAATGGTGACTGATAGGCAGACAGTCGCTAAGGGGAAAAACATCAGTTTTTACCTATCAGTAAGGGATATATTTCATTCAAGAGTATGAAGCTGCTATATAAGCGTTAAAAATGAAGCAAACAGGAGATGGTTCATCATCGTAGTGTGAAACTCGCCTTAGATCATAACAGATGGAGAAGTCTTATGTTCATTTTGAGATAATTTTGATGGAATGGTTGCTCCTTCGTACAACATCGCCTCTTCTAGAAAGAGCGGCAGCTCAGGAAATTGGCAATATGCATTTAGGATTAAATGAAAAAAATGTTCGGAATGGGAAATCTCCAGTGCTCCCCAGAGGATGCAGAGAGGAGAAAGACAATTTGGTGGCTTTGTTGTAAAATGGCTAAACCTTGAAACCCACATGAAATGGGAAACAGAGAAGAGCATGGTTATTAGCTCCTCCAGGAGCACCCTTAATGCTTTGCCTGTCTCTCTTACACATGCTTAGAGTGCTACGCTGCACTTCAAGCCTTTAAGAATGCATGAGAGAGACTTGCAAATGCAAAGATGTTATCTTCGGCATCTAAAAATACCTATCCTTGCACAGAAATCTAGGATAGCTTGGCTGCTGGGTGACTTACTTTGGTACCTTGCTCCCAAATAGTAATGTGCTAGGTTTTCTACTAAACAACGAGAGCACATTTCAAAGATGCATGGTTTTATCTCCACACTATACTACAATTGGATCAAACATGATGCTTTGCCTCCACTAGCATCAGGATGCCCTACCTGGGCCCCCGATTGCCTTTCTCTCTTGACCCTTTGAGCCTAATGGAAAGCACCTCTAGTTGAAGCACCATCTCACCAAAGCTCTTCCTGGAGGTCAACAATGGCTCACCTGGAGTCACACGTTTAAATAGTTGTGTAAAAAATGATATGTGGAGTCTCCTTTGACATAGGATTTACGGACACTGTTCTTTCTGCTCTGTACTGAATGAGAGAGGCCTCTTGGAAGGAAAAGAGATCCAGTACATCACATCTGCATTTGTACCACACCTTGCTGGGATTCACTTTCAACAGTGAATAAAAGCTGGAGCCCTGCAACAGTTCTTAGCTGCCAGAGTCAATAGCAATTCCGTTTTCGGGCAATACTATGTCCTTATCAGGGAAATGAAGACCGATCTCACAACAGCTTCACCTGCTGTTTTTTCTGACTTAGTGGCAGCAGAGAGGGAGGGAATGTCATGGGGGTATTATCAGTAAGTTGAGTTGGGCATCATCAGGGGCTCTTCCCCCAGGCCTGCCCATTTCTCTTAAATGAGGCGTGTAGGTTGAAAATGATAATACAAATCTTTCCAAAACCTGACACTGCACCCTCTTCTCTCTCAATATACTTGAGTAGTTTGCACTATTTTCAAGCATGGCCTAATAGATTGGTCCAAAATTACCTTGCCTGGATGTGAAGTAAGCAATTAGCATCCGTGCTACACATCAGGTTCTACCAGAACTGGCTACTTTTCACAACCAGCTAATGTGCACTAGAGAGGGCAAGGTAAGAAATAGACAGATAAAAAAGATCTTCAGTCTAAAGTGGAATGAACTGCTGTCTTCTAGTTGTTGCAATGCCACAATTTTTTCTGAGCTGTAGTGTAAACTACCATGGCTGAAGCAACTTCTCCTAAATTAAACACTAGAGACATAACCCGTGCTGACAGCTCCATTAAAACATTCCAGTTAAAAGCTTCCAGTGTGCAAAACTAAGAAGTACAACAGTCTTCCAAACAATATGTAATTGACTTTTGATAGGAGAAGCATATTGATAACCAAGATATCCATTAACTTCTCTTCATGATTCTCTTTGCAATGCACATGCATCACTTCTATCAAGGATAATGGGAATTGAGTACATTCACTCCAGGGAGTTATGTAGTGTGTGGCGATCCATGGCAGGCTCCGTATTATATTGTCTTACCTTAATTGAAGCAAAGGAATGGCTGGAACCAATGTTTGCCTGCATTAGTATCACACATTTTCAGCATCTAATTGCTATATCTGGTAAAGTGGTCAAGTTTCAGAAATCTGTGTGTGCTTAGAAACATTTTGCAATAACCGCAGGACCCCCTATCTGTGGGGGATAGGTTCCAAGCCTCCCAGTGAATGCCTGAAACTGCAGATAGTAGCAAACACTACATTCATGTTGGTTAGGGGCACAAGACCCCTGCAAAAGCGGAAAAGCGGAGTATCTGCATTCCTTCCTGGAAGACAAAAAATGTGAATGAGGCTGGCTAGTACCAAGGCAAAGTGTGGCAACCCCAAACAGAGTGCACAGTTCCCTAGAGATACTCACTGTTCTCCCACTTTTGTGGGGGGTCTTGCACCCCTATTCCCTACAAATGTGGAGGACCAGTCCTGGTTCACTGAAGCCATGATAACTGAGACAGTGGAAACAGGGGCCCTGCTGTAATTAGCCTTTTATAGTCTTAGCCAAAATTCATGTGACATTCAGTTCAGCTTATAATTTCTGGCCGTTGTGAGTCCCTGCTCTTTTCTGCACCCCCCCCCCAGAAAATTACCTTCCAGCAGCAATAGTTACATGGTGGTGGGGTGAGTGGGGAATTATAGAACTGCTGGCTGGGTTGTCCTTGTGTTCTAAGGTGTTACCAACAGAAACTTTCCAAAGTGAACTGCTCTTTGCTAGCTTTTTAATATGTACAAACCACAATTTGCCATCATTTCAGCCCTGAATGTTTTCTTAATTTGGGGAAGGGGGTGTTGTCCTGCTAACAATTCTTCCCTTGGCTGCTGCTGCAAACCAAGCTGCAGAAGAAGAAAATGGTGCTGAGACAGAGATATGGAGTCCTACCTCTAGCTTTATTCTCTGCCCATAAAGGGGCTGAGCTATGCAGCCCTAATTCCTCAACAGAAGCAATGAGAGAACTTCTATATAGCTTATATCCCTCTTCCCCTGCGCAATGCAAGTTCAGGAAAAGAAGGTTGGGGCGGCATACCAGCTTTAGATGCCTGGGCACAAGGAAGCGCTGCCAGGGTAGCATTTGGACTGGACGGGCTCTTTCCAAGATGTCTCAGAAGAAGAGCTGATACTGGAAGAAATGTAGTATCAACCTCCTGAAGCCTGTAGGCTTCAACCTCCTGCACATCTACCCAAAAGTCCCACTGAATAGCCTTCAACTTCCTTGTGAGTAAATATGTACAGGATTGTGCAGTTACTAAAGAAAAACCGTACCTGCAACGTGAGAAATATATCAGGACTGCACAGAGTGCACGCATTGTGTACATGCAAACACTTCTTAATTTTGACATAAGATGCATAAATGAAAACAAGGCACCGCAATATCTAACCATTATGGAAGATATATGCTTGGGTTTTTTATTGCTGAAAATTTTATGGCAGCATCTGTGCAGGCTCTCATGGGTAATGAAATAACAATATTGCTCCCCTGAGAGCTACAGGGTATTTTTAGAAACCGTTCTAAAAGGCTGGCTGAACTGCAGATTGAACGTCCTTCTGTCATATTGTACACCTTTATGAAAGCAACATTAATTATTACATACATTTATAGTCCAGCTCTTTACTCCTGATGATTTCCCAATTGTGGATGGGCAAGTTTTATCACTACAGTTTAAAATCTACATCCAGTCCCTTTCACTACAGGGTCTACCAGAGTGCATTTTGGCAGGCATTTGTTCAAGAATGCTTGATTTATTTATTATTTATTTATGTTTATTCT
Source organism: Varanus salvator macromaculatus (assembly GCA_023646645.1). Lineage (NCBI taxonomy): Eukaryota > Metazoa > Chordata > Lepidosauria > Squamata > Varanidae > Varanus > Varanus salvator. The sequence goes on along the minus strand of JAIXND010000755.1, from coordinate 46,194,136 downwards.
ATTAAAACACTTATATGCCACCCCATCGCAACAAAGCCTTGGGGCGGTTTACAACATATAAAAAGTACAAACAATGCATTAAAAACCTAACTGTCTATCCCCACCCCCCACCCCGGTGCATCTCGGCAAACCTAAAAATACAATCCAATATACAAAATCATAAACAACAAACCACACCATTTAAATAAATAAACACAATTAAACTATAAACAAATAATAACCATTAACTAAACAAAATAAATACATAAATACCTAACAATAAACTATAAACAAAATAGACAATTTAACACTTAAAATAAGATTTGAATAAAAAGGTCTTCGCCTGGTGCCGAAAAGCAAATAACGACGGCGCCAGGCAGACCTCTCCAGTGAGTGTGTTCCATAATTGGGGAGACACCGCAGAGAAGGCCCTCCTCCAGGTACTCACCCTCTTAATCTCCCTCACAGAGGGTTCCCGGAGGAGGGCCTTTGTTTCAGATCTCAGAGGGTGGGAGGGCATATAAGGGCATAAGCAGTCCGTTAAGTACCGTTAAGATTTCCATTCTTATAGGGCCAATATTTAAATGCACGGGTGCCCTCATGCATTCTATTCCAGAATGTAACTTGACAAATGTAAAACTCTGGTGGTCTTTAAAATAAACAGAGAAGGCTTTATATCAGCAAGAGATTCACACATGTCGGCACCCTTCCACAAGCACTGCCGTGCAAATGCATCTAATATCTGAACCCTGCAGAAATGGGAATGTTCACTTGGAATCCTTTTCACCAACGCTGGCAGTTCACCATGTACTGTTCTGTTTCTGAGCCCAGATCAAGGTACGGGTGTTAACTGATAAAGTCTGGGCCCTGAAGAAATACCTGCTCCCATATCCATTGCTTTGATCATCTGCAGCTGCTTAGTGGTGGGTGCTCTTGCCATTAGAAATGACACACATGGCAAGCAGGAAAAACAGCTTTCAGTTGTGGAGTCCCATCCACGCAACTCCCGCTCCAAGTGGAGTCTCTGTGTAAAATCCAACAGAATTCCTACTTTTAAAAGGCCACTTGGAAGGTTTGGCTTTGTTTTGTCAGATGAGAATTCACGGCTGTATCTACAGCCAATTGGTTGTTGCGTGTGCTTAGTTTCGCCCAACTGCAGCTGGGTCAGGGCCAAAACAGCCATTGCTTCAAGCCTGGATCTAGCAGGCGGGGTTTCTTGTTTTAATTTTTACTCTACAGTAGACACAGAGAGCCTGTTCCAGATCTTCTCCATCACCCCTCATGCATGGGTCTTGATCCATTTGGGGGCCCCTGAAGCTTCTCGAGAGTAAAAAATACAAGCTGTAGCTACTAGATGCAGATTTGTAGAAATGTCACCTTTGGCCCTAAGAGCTATGGTTCTCAAGAAGTTAAAATGTAACCCAGACTAAAAACTAAGATGCACCGATTGGTATCTTCCTGACCTTTGATCCTCATTTATAGCTCTTCATGTTGCATTTTAAGGTATAGGAATATTAGTGTCTGAGCACTGTACTGTGAATAAATTACTCTACTTGACTGGATATATTAATTCATGACATTTACAGGTCTTAAAATGGAGCACTTGCTTGCAAGCAACCATCTCATATTTCGATTCATCTCTTTCCTACTGTGTTCATTATAAGGTGTACAGCAAGAATTTAAGCAAGACTGCAACTGGCTAGCTTACTACAACAATATTTTAGCTGCTAATTACAGAAATACAGCTGAGAAGCCCAGTCATGATCATCTTGTTAAAAATGCAATTAAAGTTTGGGCAAATAGTGCCATGTAGGGAGAAACTGTTCACTTATATTAACACAATACAAATATATCTATGGTGTTGCTAGGTTACAAGTTGTTGTTGTATCATACATCATTTGTTTTCTTGTTTATTTGTCAAAATCAAATACAAATCCCCATAAAGCAAATATGTTGTACAACCATGAATAACAGAAAGAGACCTAATATAAGCAAAGAATAATAAGGCTTATTGATTCTTCAGCTGCGTTAATAGTGATGCTAATAAATAGTTTCCCTTCATTCCGATTTTTTAAAAGTCTCATCTTGATAGGTTGGAGCACTGGGTTGAAAAGAACAGAATGAAATTTAATAGGGACAAGTGCCAAGTTCTGCACATAGGAAAAAGAAACCAAATGCACAGTCAGAAGACAGAGGATACATGGCTCAACAAAGCCACTAGTGAGAAAGATCTTGGAATTGTTGTAGATCACAATTCAATATGAGTCAACAATGTGATGTGGCTGCAAAAAGGGCAAATGCTATTTTGGGCTGCATTAACTGAAGTATCACTTCTGAATCAAATGAAGTACCAGTCCCGCTCTACTCAGCACTGGTAGGGCTCATCTGGAGTACTGTGTCCAGTTCTAGGCACCACAGTTTAAGAAAGATGAAGACAAACTGGAAAAGATTTTGAGGAAGGAAATAAAGATGATTAGGGACTGGAAGCAAAGCCTTTGCAAGAGAGACTGAATGACTTGGGCAGAGGCTGGAAAAGAGAAGACTAAAGGAAATACGATAGCACTCTTCAAATGCTTGAAAGGCTGCCACAGAGGAGGGCCAGGATCTCTTCTTGATCCTCCCAGATGGCAGGACCCAAAATAGTAGGATCGAGTTACAGGAAGCCAGATTCTGGCTGAACCTCTGAAAGAACTCTCTGTTTGGCAGAGCACGACAACAATGGAATCAATTACTTAGGAAGGTTGTGGGCTCTCTCAACACTGTAAGCATTCCAGATGTAGCCAGACAGCCTTCTGTTAGGGATGATTTATCTTGTAGACCTGCACTGAACCCAATGGTATTAGCAGCCCCTTCCAACTCTACCCTTCTTTTGCTCTTCTAAGTTAAAATCCTGAGAGGCAATGAAAAGGGATAGACAAGAGCAAGGCACCCACCTTTGACAACACTGGTCATTTGTTCAAGAAGACTAAAATACAGTCACCTGATTCACTTTTAACACAAAAAAGAAGCCTTGAAGGCCCTTGAAAGTGGTTTAAGAGGGGTATTTCATGCCCCCCCTCTTTTGTTGCATGATTGCTCAAACAGGTTTTTCAGGGTTCAGAAGGAAAGCAACAATACTTCAAAAGGAGGATAAAAGGGGAAGCTCTGATGATGATAATCAGCCATCCTAAATCTCCATCCTAAGATTTACTCTGCTCCAGAATGAGTATCTGTTTATCAAGGAAACGGTCATCTCCAATTTAACTTATCTTTACAACAATCTTCTGTCATCAATATCCTTAAGCAAGAAAATCTAGTAGCTTAAGATTTCACCAGTAAATCTTCTTGGCTACCAATTACCTTAGAAATAATTTGTGGTGCTCATTAAAAGTAGGGCTGCCATTATGCATAGAAACACAGGAATTCCCAAGGTTTCAGGAATGCCTGGTGTTCCTCATTTAGAACATTAGATTAGCCAGATCTTCACTGTTTGAAACATTTTTATTTGAGTATTGTAACTTTAAAGTATGTTATGGAATACCTTTGGAGAATAAAATGCAAACCCACTAAGTTTCTGAGTGTTGCAATTTAACGGACAGAAATACAAATGCCTGACATTCGGGAACCAGTGGGTGAGAATTTCCATCTCTCAGGACATTGTGTAACGGGAATCACATTTACCATACAGCCATAACAAAAGCAAAAGCTCGAAAGGGAGACACAAGCATGGATCCAGCAAATTCGAAGTCAACAGTAATTTTGACTTGGTTGACTTTGCCTCTGAATTGATAGAGAACTCGTATGTGTGTGTGTGTGTGTGTACATGCTCGTTTGCATGAACAAATTGTCATGGCTACTCCTGTGGGATGTTTACAGTCAAAGCACACCTAATGTTAGAGACAGCTATGTAAATTTCTTTGTTGCATTATATGACTTAGAACAGCCGTCCCCAACCTGATGGCCTTTCGAGGCAATTGGACTATCATTCCCAGAATTGCCATTGACTAGGAATGCTGGGTGTTGTAGTCCAAATATGTCTAAAAGGCACACGGTTGGCAAGGCAGATTTAAAGTTATGGTGTTTTAAATAGGAACTGTTCCAATAAATTATTTATTCTCATTATGAACAATGGAAAGTATTAAAATAACTGCCTGAATGAAGTTATGTTGTTATCCAAGCACATGGATTTTGCAGAATGTTACTGTTCCAAAAACAAATTACCATGGTTTACAAGGTGCCATTAACAACCTCAATACTTTCCAAGTACACATTGGAATTAGCCCTAGTAATTCATATAAGACTTCAGTGATGTATCTTCATAATTCTTAGAGTAATTCATGTGATCCTTTCTGTTTCACAGATTCGAATAAGGTTGTTAGAATCGCCACCAGTGAGCAGAACTCAGAAAGAGGGCAGGTGTAATTGATTCAGCTTCTCTTTATGGAGAAACTGGGGGGAAGGAGGTAAAGAATATTGGGTTTCTTAAGTTCTCCTGTCTTTCTTGTTTCCTGTATAAACTGAAACAGCTAAGAAAATCTGGCTACAATGAACAGTCTATAAAAATTCATCATTGCCCATTTGAGAAGTGGCAGAAGCCTTAAGGCTTTTTCGAATGAAAAGGCATGCCTTGCATTTTAAAAGGATTCCGTCTGAGGCAATTTTCTCTTGGAAATTTCATTGTGTTTGTTATATAACAGTCCCCATAGCCTGAATTGACTTACATGTTTTGAAAAGGGAATGAGGGCCTGATTTTGTCTAAGGATCACAAATGATTTCTGAACAAATTAATTATACTTTCTTCTTGGAGTGGGGACCCCTTTCTCAGTTGGCATGAATGCAAACACAAGCAGCTGTTTGGGAAAACAATTATGCAAACATAGCACAAATTGCAACTTTAAATGAATTTAACTATTTGCCATGGAATGTAGGATCACACTGATATTTATTATACTAGGGAAGTGGAAAGGTGTGTGTTTAATACATTGCTATTAAGAGGCTGTTGTGTTTTTGACTATCTTTTAAAACTTAACTTTAAAAATGGCAATGAGAATATCTCCGTGAAGAATAAAGATTATATTGTGAGATGCTCAATCGCATGTTCATTGTTGAGGCCAGTTCACACGTGTATATTCATCACTTGACAACTGCACAAAAACAGCATGTTTTTTGTATGTTTTAATAAGGCGTGTCAAAGCTAAACTAAAAAAAAAAAAAAATAGAACTTTCCCCATCATCATCTGATGGCATATCAAACACACCCATTTTTTCAGTTGAGTTCATTTACCCAATCAGTTACAAATGTGTTCAAATAAAAAAGCAACGCACATGTATATAAGAACCAACATTAAGTTTTCCATTATGTTTTACTATTTGGGGGCAGAAAGTAATTAATGAGTATTTCTGTTAAAGGTTACATCTCAAATGGTCCTGTGCTCCAAATCGCTTCCTCCCTTCTTCCAAACATACAATCATGTATTATAAGTCAATTAGTTATTTCCTGGTTCAGTCAAACCGCAGCTTTCAGTTGCATCCAGACTGGCAAGCTTTGGCTTCTGCTAACCAGGACTCAAAAGCATCTTCAAGACTATAACATCTAATCCTGGATTTGTGAGCAAGCACAGGGCACTGTTTACTGCTTTGGATATAGGATCAAATTATGGTTTGCTTGAAACAATAAGTAACTAATTAGCACTGGGCATGCAAGAATACAAGTCTGGAGCAAGGAGGAAGTCTGGGAGACTAATTTCTGATCTTCCAAAGCATGGTTTGAAGATTGGAAATTCAATGTGTGAAGCAACCCAGTATCTAAGATAAGAAAAGGCGAGAATACATTTTTCTGCTAGTCATTAGATTTCTCTTATCAACCCTATATCTTTAAGAAGCAATACTGGGGACAGAGGTTGCTCTTAGTGTTAACGATGGAGTAATTTGAAACATTTTCTAAAAATCAAATATAATGTTGTTCAGTTTGCAGATTTCATCAGGGAATTAGTAGGATTCAGTGTGTTCAAAATGAGAGCAGGTGTTTATGGGTTAGGGTTGGCCCTGTCTTTTTCTCTCCTTCTTTGGGTACCTTCCTCCCCAGTTCCAATAGACTGAGCTGGACACATCCAGCCTAATGGCTGCACAAACAAGTGAATACCTGCATTTTTAAAATTTCATTTATAACATTTCTGTGCTGCCCAATAGCCAAAGTCTCTATGGTTCCCAATATGTAGCGCTAATCCCATGGGAGGAACTGATATCATTGGCCCTTCAGCCCTTCAGAATATGCTCCTCATTAATATTAGTAGCTGGCCAGGGGAAAATATATTGCTCGTGATGCTGCCCTCTAGTGGTATGAAATGCTGAAGCAGGCTGCTTTCTGTCATATGCTTGAATTGTTGCCTTTAATTTAAATTGCCCTATTAACCAATCCTGGATGAAGGTTTAGAATCTGCATTATGTAGAATTGTCTTAAGTGAATAAAGGAAACCTGCTTGTTCAGTTGTGAAAATTCAGAAGACTATGCCATAGCAACAACATCTTCAAATTATATTTTCACTGCATTTCAGGATCATCATGAAAAATGTTCGGTTAGGCAGCAATCCAAAGCAATCCATTTACAGGAAGCGCCACTGAATTAACTGAGACTGAATTCTGAATAGATATATACAGGATTGGACCAAGCCTTAATTGACTTTCATTGGTTTCCTTTGGTAAATGAGCAGATGTAAGCTTTCTACAAAAGGATTGGCCAATAGCAATTGAACCTATTAAAAGATCATTTCCCCAGACTATGCCTATATGTATCATGAATCTGAATTTGATCTGTTTAACACTTATTAGTGTCCACTTTAAAAGGGCAAAACACATTTCGTGAAGTCACAAAGCAGGAAATGGGGTGGTCTGGCTTTCCCTGAATAGTAGCAGCAGACTCATTCCTTCCTCCCTGTAACTTTCTCAAACATAATTTCTATTTTCTGTTAGACCGGCCAGCAAAAGTGGTAACTAGTGTTCCTCCTAAAGCTAATACATGGAATACAGAAATGCAATGACCTCACTTTCTCTGTTTTTAGACTGGAAAGCCATGTTTTCTTATTCCCCCACATTAAATCCATTTTATTTTTAATTGCAACACTGTGCCCTTGAGTAGTACTATCTTGCCTACCAACACAGATCACTCTGTGTTCTCAGGTATTCATAACATATTTGGTGATGCTCTAAGTGAAGATGGGTGTATAACTGGGCCCAAACACACTCAGCAGCAGGCAGAAATAATTGCCCATGTTGTAGGGTTAGCTATTTGCAAGGATTTAACTGAGGAAGAGAGAGGACAAATGCTTCTTTTTACCCCATGCTGTGCCACAGTAACATTTCCCATTTTTAAACATTTCATAGCGGTACTGGTTCCATATAGATTTAAGAACACACAGTAGACAATATGTTGAATGTCCAGTGAACTGGTTGCCTGTGGTGACAAGTTGTCACTGGTCATGGACATCCTGATGGTTTGCATAACATGGTTGGCTGTTAAGGATTAAATAACCCATGATTAGCCACTGTATGTAACTCCCCATAACCTGCATGTTGAGCAAACCAGCAGAATGTCTGTGACTACAGTCACTTCTTGACACCACCAGTAAATGGCTCACTCCACTTGGCTTCCTCATACAAATTGGCCCCATGAGATACAGTTGTCTACCTGGCATGGTTTGAGTAATAAGCCATTCAACCCTAAAGATAATGGGTGATTGCATATGCTCTTCTGTTCCTCACTGCTCAGATATCGTCAAACAACACCAGTGCAAATCTACTGAAGAAACGGCAGTCATTTATCTGAGCATGCACTTCCCTTGCCCTTTTTCCTTGGCTCATGTCTGTGCATGCTGCCTTCTTTCCAAGCGGCAGCCCCTTCATGAAACAGGCCTGTATGGAGCCTTATCTATCACCAACTGCATGAGCAGACCACCTTCCCTGCAGGATCAAAAGCCGCACACAGGGTGCTCCCACCTTTTGCTGTTTTCTCATAACCACTCCGTAAGGGGCATTGAGCTAAGACGATGATTGCCTCGGGATAGCCAAGGAACCACTACACCACATTCTGTTACACAATTTAAATAAAAGCTTTGCAAGCACTACTGTTATGGAACAACCCATGGTGTATCTGACAGGCAATCAGGCTTATTGTGTGTTGTTGTTCCACCGTCTTCTCTGCCCCCAGTCTTCCAGTCGGTGTCCCAGAATTCTTCACCCCACAACCTGTCTTGTCTCCCCTTCCACCTCTGACTGCATGCGTGTATTTCCACCCCATTCCACCCTACGCCTATATGTTTAAGGTATGTTAAAAAGGAAGAAAATCCTCATGAGAAGAGGGTGGGATATAGGAATATAGGTGTTGGCTTTCTTGAGTATCTAAATTCTACAAAGCAGGGATGGCGGAAGCGGGGGGGTGGGGACACACTGAGAACTGTAAGGACAATACTGTAACACTAGAAGAGGAAATATACTCACTATCCCCTTTCAGGATTTAAAAAAAACAAACACCTTTCTCCACTTTGTTCTTCATCTGACAGATCACCAATTGACAGCTGTCCAGTGTTATAACAACACATTAAATGATATGCTGGCTCAGGTTGTCAACATGTGGGGATGCTGCCTACGGCACTTTGGCAGCCAATTTACTACGATGCTGGCCAGGCAAGACTGCATATTTTAGACAGTCACAAGCGCACATCTGCACACCTGTGAAAGACCAGGGCAAAAAAACCAATAACATTCACTATCTTACCTGTGTGCATTTCTTCCACCCAAGGTATGTTTAAAAGGGATCCAGTGGCCGTCACTCCGAAGTGCTGTGTGGGCATCAGTGGAGTGGAGCAGCTGTCACTGGCGGCAGCAGGGGCTTCTGCTCACGTGCCACTTCCTGCAACTCAGCCTGACTGGATGATACAACCACCCATTATAAAAGGCCAAGATTGTCAGAGTAGCTTATTGCCCAAAGCTAAGCCACCCTACAAGAGCAGCTGAGGTCAGCACAACATGACCATCTACCATGGCCAGATGCTCATGACGAAATTCTCTGTTGTGGGGATCAAGTCAGCATGGCTTACTTCTGAGTAAGCATGTGCAGAACTGTACTATTAATTATGTGATCATGAGGGGGAAACCTTTTGCAGATCCAGGCATAACAGTGACTTTCATTTAGTCAGAGTTAATAAGATCCACTATGGTTTAGGCCCTAAATAAATATCTCAGAATGATATATCCCTTAAGCGTAAACACAGAAATATCACAGAGCATATCAAATAGAATAAACCCTTACCAGCATTTCAAAACTCTTCAATGATTTCAGTGCACCAAAACAAAACACACCACACCACACCACACCATCACATATTACTGAATAAATTTCATGTGAAGGTATCGCCCAAATGTTTTGTTTTAAAGTTTGTTTAGAAGTCTGCCAGTCACAAGCATTACACTATAAACCTTTTATGATAATGCCCCTCTTCTGGAGGCTAGTCTGTGTTTCAAGTTTCAATAGTGTAGTAAATTCTAAGGAGGAAGTTTATTTATTTATTTATTTTTGGATTTATATCCTGCCTTTTTCCTACAAAGGGCTCAAGGCAGCTTACATCTCCTCCTCCATCTTATCCCCACAACAACAACCCTGTGAGGTAGGCTGGGCTGAGATTCTGTGACTGGCCCAAAGTCACCCAGTTGGCTCCATGGCTGAGTGGGGACTAGAACCCAGATTGTCTGAGTCCCAGTCCCATGCTCTTGACCACTACACCACACTGGCTCTTCAAGTTGTGAGGGCGTGACATGGCTTTTTAAAATAAACTTTACATAAAAATCTGCAGGATCTTCCGCCTGCAAAGGAGGAGTTGTTAACACTTTTCCATGCTCCCAAAATCCCTTGAAATCTGATCATTTGCAGGTCTCTAACCATCTCTCCTTGCATTAGCTGAGGGTATTTCTGCTTTGGCTTCACCTAACATTTATTAGCAATGACTTATCCCAAAACTGTTCCATGGGACCACTTCAAATGAGTGCAAGAGGATTTTTCTGCAATTACTTTCTTAGCAGCTGCAGTTCAAGGTGATGTGTGTGATATTTGATTTTGGGATTTGATATTGACTTCCAAAGTGTATCAATATTTGATCATATCTGGCAACTGACATTTGACAGCTGATATGCAATGATACTCTTGCCAAGGAATCCTGACTATGGTCCACGTGTTTGCTTTTTGTTATTTCATTTCCCCATGAGGCTCACATGGACAGCAGCTTGGCAAAAAGCTGCATGTCTCCCTGAACAATATCCTTTTTTCTCAACAACTGCAGAAGTAAGCAAATGACCTTGTAATGTTTTGATACCATTATTTTTACTTGAGCTAAATTCTGCGCTTAATCCTGATTGCATCTATACGGGCTTGGATCTAGCCTTAGTCAAGCTCAGAAAATACCATGGAGATCCATGGCACGAGCCAGGTGAGACCAACTCCCTTTTTTTCAGGGGGTTTGCCTTGGCATGACTAAGGTTGGATCCAACCGGATTTATATAAATAATTCTTAATTCCTAGACCCATTAAAATGAACTCATCACACACACACCCCGCTCATTCTCTTCTCACTCCTATTTCTTCTATAACCGTGTTCTTACTTTTCTAGCATTATGTAATTCACCCAGATTGGAGATAAGGGATTTCCCAGGAGAGCAACACCTGTGTGCTCGGTCACCATTTGCCGGAAATATGTACCGGCTGAATGCACTTTGCGTGTATTTCACCTTACTCCCGTGGAGGAGAAATTGGAGCACAGATGGACAGATGTGCTCCTACTTCCCTTTCTTTAATGCAGTGTTTCCTGATTCAGCAGTACCATCAATTCTCCCATCCCAGTAAGGAGCAATATCCATTGTAACTCTTCATTTGTAAGTACAAATTCAATTTGCTGCTGAGGCAAACCTGGAGAAGGGCCCTACTGAGGAGGAAAAGCAAGAAAGTGGAGGGGACAAGGAAACAAGTGGAAGCAGGGTGAAAAAACGCCATGGCCGGCGCCCAATTAGCCATTCAATCAGAAACTGTGGGGACTATGCAGGGTAAGCAATTTAGCAAGAGCAGCTAAGCTGACCAGCAGAAGAGGAAAAACATGCCTGGTGCCGGTAGTGTTTTCACAGGCAAAATACCACAGCGGCTGCAGGCCCGGCCCAGATCTCTCCCTGGGACTTGCATTCCCATTCGGACTGACTTGCCGGGAACACACAAGCAAAGTGGAGGGGTGCGCTATTTCTGCAGAGGACGCAAGGACTTGGTCACCCAGGATCCCGAATGCGGCTGCGAGTGCGTCCGTGAGCTCACCCACTCATGGTATACAACACACATGCCTAATTGATAGCACACAGTTTGCTCTCGACGGGCTGCCAAGGACTGGCTTATGCTACTTCTTGATATGGAAAAGATTATTGTACCTTGTCAGTTTCACATGGTGAATAATTTTTGTGCATGTGCCCACGCACTGCGACAGCTGGTATTTACTGTGGTATGTCGATCCAGCTTAATAACAATTTGCCAAATTCATACTAGATGTGAAATGCCTCCGATCCAAGCTAACATGAGTAACCTGGGTCTGACCAAAAGTCAGGCATTGCTGAGTTTTGATAGTTTGGCTCTGGCCGGTAAGAACCAACAAATCGCAATGTGTTCCCAAAGAAGAAAGATATTGTTTGCTAACTAAAGTGAATCCTAGCCGTCGCTTTAAAAATTGTTTTTGGTAACATTTATTTAGATTCGGTCTTACACTGTGTGCTCACCAGAAGTACACCGAAAGACTGACAATTATGGTAAAAATACTGCTTTGGTATTTTTGATCTGTATTATGATTCTCTGGAGGATAGCTTGAATTTGCATTTAGTTACCAAGGAACAAGTTTCTTAATCTCTAATAACTGCTCTCCCAGATAACTGGTGCTGTACGGTTTGTCAGTCCAGCAGACATACGTATTTCATACATATTTTTAAACTGGGCTTTTTAGTTTTAACCATATTAAGTACAGATGCCAGGGTAATCCAGAAGAATTGCTTCCAACAGGGATTTGGGTAGTGTGAGCAACTACCCGAAATTCATTTTCTTTCCAATTTTATGGGGCAAAAATTAAGACAAGGAGCCTCAATGGCATTGGCAAGCTACCCTTAAAAACTGGGACACCATTTGCAATGACTGAAAAGGATAGAATCCAGTTTAGGTGTGCATCCCCTTAAAGTATTACCCACTTTCTAAATTTGTACCAGTAATATTCAAAAGCAAGGATATCTAAGACATGGAAATTGAAGACCAAGGTGTGAAAAAAGAAAACATTGCAGAAATAAAGGGACAGTTTTCAAATGTCTCTGATACAAAAGGCTATTAATTAAAGTTACTGCTAAATGCATTATCTCTTTTGAAATCTATTACCTCTCATGTAGGTAACAGTGTCTGAAAATAAAACTCTGTCCCTCTAGTTTTACACATTTCAGCATTTGTTACATATTTATACATGTGACAGTTGACCCCTAAGAGACCTCAGCTGGTGTTGGAGACTCCTAGAAAACAAGCCTTAAATAAGGCTGCACGTGTTGAATGGCTCACTTAAATATGTATTGTAATAAATAAAACATGGAGAAGAGCGATGGTTTTTTTAATCCATTCATGTAAAAATAAACTCGCTAAAAATAAACCTGCTCAGAAGTGAGATCAGACACATGCATAATTCTTAGCCATGCAGATCCTTAGGCATTAGTGTAATGTCTAAATTACCATATTACATATGATACAGGTCAAATGCTTCTGGGAACATAACTTTAGCTTTTAAACAGCTTTGATAGATGATGACATTTCAGACATTTACTATATTTCTAAATCTAGTCTGCAATAAAAAATGAAGTTTTAAGAGTTCAGGTTTCTAGCATGCTCAACAATTTGACTGAAAAAGGCCCATTTAAAAATAGCCTTTTAACATCAGGAAATTATGGTATAGTGTTCATAAATGAGCTGTCATATGAATGTAATTTTAACCTTTCCAGCCTGATCTCACAGAGTACCAACAGTCGTATCAGCACGAGCAATGGCTTGGGCTGCTGCTGCTGCTATTGCATCCCAACTTTGGGAAGAGAAGGCAGAGCCATCTGGCTCTTTTTGTTGCCAAAGAAATATTCTTTTGGACCATTTCTTCTGAGTTTACTACCAAGCTGACTCTTCAGAATGCCATGTGAAAAAGCCTGTAGGTTTCAACCCCAAGGCCATGGGCCACAGTTGGATACACGAACGCCGCTCAAGGCAAATCCAAATAAACAAGAACATTCAAACAAATGTGACAGTCTTTGTTGAACCTCCCACACTCTAGCCAGAACTCTCAGCAAACAGCACCGTGCCTGGAACGCCAGCTAAGCAGGCACAAATATTAGAAGGGGGGATGTTAGACAAATAGTCTGCTGGATACAAGTTTCAGAAAGCCAGGAGTGAGGTTAACATAGAGAAATAGCTTTAGCAAAGCAGTCACCAACACAAAAATTCAGGTGGAAGTGAGAGCAGAGGCAGACTACTAAAATACCACCTTGGAGGCTCGAACTAGCAGACTTACTGGCAAAATGTTGACCTCTGATGCAAAACTGTCTGTAATTCCCAGATTTCCAAAAGTCTCCATAGACTCCTTCTGAGCAACAAGCAATAGATGGGGAAGAGGCAAAGAACTGCCAGCACTAGAAAGAAAAACACTGCCATTATCTTGACCCATTCCAAACTGGATGTCGACCTGGCTACAGGGAAAAATCAGCCTCGGTTACCCTGATAAATAACTTAGGAGTGCAAAGGAGAAGTACTAAGGGAGTGCAACCTTGTTAATTCTGTCTGAACTCACATTGGCTTTGGATAGCATCATGCACGGCATTCTGCTGGATCTACTCCTTGCACTGTGTACAGTGGTTCTGCTCTGATCTGTGGGATCAATTTCAGAGAGTAACACTGAGTAGCTTTTCCTCAGCACCTTGGCAATCAAGCAACTGGATTCCACAGGGTACCATCTTGCCCCAGAGGGTACCATCTTGCCCCAACCACTGGGCATAGTCATTGGGGGATCTGGACAGAAGTGCCATCAGTATATTGATGACACACAACTGCCTCTCTCTATGGCATCTGAATCAGGTGAGGTCGTGCAAGTGGCTAGGGCCTGTACTCTGTGAGGGGCTGGGGGGGGGGGTGCAATAAACTGAATCGGAATCCCAGCAAGAGGGAAACTCTGGGGCTGACTAGTTTCTGAGTCTAGGAAATCAGGTCATTGCCTATTCTGCATGAGGTCAAACTCCTTAGGAAAGATCAGGTTCCTAGTCTGGGAGTACTTCTAGATCTATCATTGTCACTGGAGTCCCAGGCAACGCTTGGTTTTAAGTATGGTTTGCCAATATCAGCTGATTTTCCAGCTAAAGCCTCTCATGGACAGGGATAGCTTGGCTGCTTGTCGCTCAGTCACTAGTAATCTCAAGGCATGATTACTGCAATGCATTCTATGTGGGATTTGCCCTCGGGGCTGGTCCAGAAACTGGAATTAGTGCAAGAAACAGCAGCCCACTTCTTGTCAGGAGCTGTTCCTGTTCAGTGTGCGACTGCTTTGCTGAGAGGACTGCCCTAGCCAGGCCAGTAGTTTTGGTACTACTGCATTAAGGGTCAGAACATGTGAGAGAGTGCCTTCTCCATTATAAACCTGCCTGGACACAGAGACCATCCGATGGCACGCTTCCGGTGGCTCTACATGGCCCATGGTCTGATTGAAGAAGAGCCTTGGGTGGTGGTTCCATCCCCACAGATGTCCCTACCTCTGAAGGGCAGGTACATTGTGCTGTTTCTGACATCTCCTAAAAGCATCTTTATTTCAGGAAGTCTTCTTTACTTCAAGAGTCTGCTTTTAATATTTACTCATTTTATTGATTTTTGTCTTTTTATCGTTCACCATTCCAGAATCTGTGTAGATGTGGAACGGTAGCAAATCAAAACAAAACAATGACAGTAAGATTCCTAACTTATTTGCCCCACACCTCTTTTGCACTGTCCCTATGTAAGAGGCAATCACTAATAAAACAGCAACAATAGTTTTGATTGTATAAACCCACATTCCAAGATAAGAGTCAGAGATTAGAGTAACACAGTTGCTTATGACTCTGTGTTGGGAAGCAAGACTGAGGACCTAATTTGATATAACAAGACTGAGACAAAGCTGCAAGCAAGTACTGTACATCTTTCCCCTGCCATTCCATTAGATGATGGATGGATGGATGGATGGATAAATGGAGGGAGAGCGAAAGAGGGGATAGGTGACTCTGTACAGCATAATAAGCCAGGGTAGTTTTTTATCCTGATTGGTTTGTTATGTTGTCTGAACCCTATTCTGGTATTTCAACAGGCTATGTTTGGTTGCTGGAAACCATGGAGCGAAATCACAGTCTGTTCTATGGTTTACATGCAGTACCACAGTTGCTCATGATGACTGGATGCAGAATCATGGTTTAAGTGCCCTTGAAATGCAGCACCCTGGAAAAAGTAGCAGCTTCAGAAGTGGCTTCAACCACCCCGGTTTCTGCTATCCCACCCTGTGGTTTCAGAAAACTAATCCTACCGTGCAGGAACTCCAGAACCAGATCCAGACGATGCAAAAGATTTCACTATGGCTTCTTGTGTCAGTTTGTACCATCAAACTGAGGACAATCTTTTGTCAAGTAGGATGCAAGGCTATCTATAGCAGGCCACTGTTAGTTCTTAAAGTTAAAGAAACGCAGGAACGGTGCACAATTAAGCTTTAGTGTGGTGCACTCAGAATTGCTTCATTTTTCATTACTTATTACCTTCTTCAACTACCTTTTTATCCTGTTTTCCCTCGAAAGACCACAAGGGGTACAAGATTACCCCACCGTCATTAGTTTACTCTCATAACTCTGTGGAACAGGTTAGATTGAAAAATAGTGATCCACCCATGCTCACTCCATTAGTTTCTCCAATTCTGGTTCTAATCCAATCCAACTAAAATACCATACTGGGTCTCACTCTGACTTACAGGATTGCTTCCATTGGGCCATAGTCTCCAAGCAACTATAAGGACACCGTATAAAAGCTAAATCAAGATTTTTTAAAAATGTATGTCTCCTGTTTAAAGTTATTCAAGGCATCCTACTTACATTTTTTCAATCCACTGTATTTACAATGCTCTCAACTTCACAGATTTAAGGAACAACTCTAGCACAGAGAAAAGGCCTACAATCCCCAACTTGTCCTGTGGGAAGTGTAAAGTCTGTATCTTTTAAAATATGAGTGAAGGATTGTTCTTTCTTAAGTGTAGAATCTGTATCTTTTAGAATGAATAAAGGCCTGTTCTCACTGTCTCATCCTCCCCACAAGATTTAAGAAACATTTTGGCATCAAGTAAGAATTTTCAAGGCCACTTTGGCCTGTTGACCTCTTAGAAGGTACTGCACATGCGTAAAAAGTTTATGAATAGTAAATGACACACCTCTCATAGACAATAGGCTCATTAGCATGAACATGGGATGTATGAGTGAGAGGGGGGAACATATTAAGGAATAGTATGATATAGGCGGATGGGGAAGATTGTGACTTCTTAGTAACCAGCCAATGACAAAGCGGGGATAGTGTTGAGCATGGGGAAAGGAATGTATAAAATCTCTTGTAAACAGTAAAAGATTGCTCTTTGTTTCTCAGACTACTGAGGCATTGAGCCAGCCTTTGCAAACACTTTTTGTATGGAATAAACTGCTTGTACCTACTCAAATCCTGTCTCAAAGGGTTTTAAATCTCACAGTCCAAACCAGCATGGCTGGTCAAGGCATGCTGGGAGTCTTGGGCTCTTTTGCTGTCTAAACATGCATAGGAGTGTGCCCTGTATCACCCTGTGAGGTTTTCTCCCTCTGTCACACAGCGGCCCTCATCACGTAGAATGCATCTCTACCAAAGCTTCATGCAATTATTAAAAGACTCACACATATTAAACAGACATCAGCTCTTGAGTCAGATTTATTCTGACACAGTTGCTTTCAACTGAGGTGTATAAGAACTAAGTGCATGTTCAGTGTGCAAACCGGGAATTAAGAAATGCTAATTTTAGCTCACTAAACTGGACCACAGTGGAGGCCAGGAGAAGTCCTTGTATAAAATTCTTAGTTCACTACCAAGCTTGCAAAAGAAAAACAAGCGAGCAAGCAAGCAAAGACCTGGCAATAGAAAATGAGACCATCATTTGACTACACACATTCAGAAATGTGTCTGATTCACAGTCCTGTGTCTCAATTACTTCTTTGTGCATATTCTAAAGTACTTTTGAACTGGAATACTTTGTGCCAACCTCAAGCAGGATGAAGCCAAGGATGACATTGGGAGTGGAGGGTCACTTAATTAGTACAGTTCTGACATTAAAGAATGAGGCAAAAACAGAAAGAGAGAGCTTTACTTAAGCAAAATGGTTCTTTAAATCTAGTAGAAGTTATATAATCAGAAAAGGTTACATGAGGGGAAGACTTATTTGAATGTTTCACAGTTAAACAGGAAAAGACAAATTAGATAAGAATGTAAACAGAATTATAATTAGAGAAAAAACTAAGAAGCAGCTGCAGATCTAGCAACACCTTCTGATGAAACATGTTCTCATTTTCTCCTTTCCTCTCTCCTTCCTGCAAGCCACCAGATCAATACACATACATTTACTAGGCTAGAAAAAGTCATAAAATTTATGAGAGCTAGTATTTTAAGATTAAAATCTAATTAAAGTCTGTGCTATTCCAGACAGGTATAATTCATCAATAAGAAACTGGAAGACACTGTTGTACTAAATGCAAGAAATGATTATCGTAATAAAATGAGTTTTAAAAACACATCACATATATTAATCCAATTATTAATGTATTATCCATGTACACTGGGCCAAAAGCTAAAGCCCTTTGTAGTTTACAAAACAAAACTTAAAACTATAAAATATAGTGATACAATAAAACACAATATAAAAATCTTTAAAAGTTAAAGCAGGAGAAGATGAATGCCACCAAGTGCTAAGTTCTTTAAATTCATTAATGGTGCAATGCTGTGCAGAGCTACACACAGAAAGGCTTGCCATTCCCAGTGTGCTCTAACCAGCTGTGCTAAAGGTGCAGGTCTTTTCTACGTCTAAACCGGCACCGGGTTGCGCTTTAAACAGATTTTAAAAAGGCACTTACAGGTCTAAATCGCCTAGGAGAATAAAAGGGCTTTGTGCAAAAACAAACCAGAACACAGTCGCTAGGCAAGGCTTTCCAGGGAAGGCATTCCATAACTTGGGCATCATTACTAAAAAGCCCCTCCCCTCTCCTTAGTCACCTGCATCATTTCATTTGGAAGAAGAACCTAGAGAAGGATTAGAAGATGACCTGAAGGTCCGGCACGTATATATGGGAGGACACGACCTTTCAGACAGTCTGGCCTCAAGCTGTTTAAGGCTAAAACGTAATACCAGCACATTAAATTTAGCCAGAAACGGACAGGAAGCCAGTGCAAGTTCCAAAGCCACCCTCATTACTAATCTTACAGTCTTATTTTGGACCTTTTTGCAATTTGTGAACATTTTTTTTTTAATTGCAAGACCGCCTCACATATAATGCTTTGAAGTAATCCAAACAAATGGTCACCAACATAGCTGGCATCATAGTTGGTACATTAGCATAAGTTGATGAAAGATGCTCCATGCAATCAGGTTCCACTGTGACTCGGGACTCCCCACTCCCACAAATTATGACCCCGATCCTTCAGTGGCAGACTAGTCCCCCCAGAACAGGCTGAACGGCATATAGAAAAGCAGACAAACCACCCCCAAGCAAAACCTCCATCTGTCCCAGAAGCCTGGGCTGAATCTCAGTTGCCCGCCCTTCGTCCATTCCACTAACATGCTCAGCCACCGATTTGGAACAAGCACTGCCTCACTGGATATGATGAAAAGGAGAGACAGAGCTCCGTGACAGCTGTATCTTGCTGACACCTCAATCAACATCTCCGCATAATCTTACCCTGCAGTTTCAGATAGATACTGTAATGCTGACCACAACTCTGCAAGACCAGAAAGTGTTGTTTCTATATTACAAAGAAAGGAAAGCTGTGACAGCGGTAACAGCTTGTCCAGGACCTCCAAGTAGGTTCATTGCAAAGGTGAGTTTTGACCCAAGATCTTTCTTGGTTGTATTTCCTGGTCATTATGTTGAGAACATCAGCAAAGAGTTTCAAAACCTGATAAAATACATTTTACTATGCCTTCAAAAGCAAAAAAGTCCCTGTTATATTTATGGCCCTCACATCTAAGATTGTTTCCATAAAACACAATGTGATTTTTTGCAACTACAAGATGATTGTATTAAATGTTTTGTTAAGTATTAAGAAATAACAGAGGTACTGAATACTTTCAACCACTATATCATTAGAGTACAAACAAAAATAAATAGGGAGATAGTGCACCTCAAATGCTGTTTATGAAGCAGCTGTAATGTATCATTCTCTGTCTCTTCGCCATCTTAAATAAGCCTCACTTGATTTCATGACAGTAAGCATTAAAAAGAGAGTTGGAACAAAACAAAATACCTCCTTGGATACAAACACAGCTTTGCATCCAACTGACATCAGCTCCAACTTTCTAATGGTGTCCACACACAAAATTTGGCTGTATACAGTGGACATATGGCTCACTAAGGCAATATGAATGGCAGCTATTTTCTTTTTTAGTCATTAAAGAACACTTACTTGGATAGTGAGCACATTTTGATTAACGGTGCTACAACAAGTCATTTCACATAAAATGCAGGAGAGCTGAAAGGAAAGGTTGATAGTTGATCGTTCTTTCTCAAGGTGGTGGCAGCTGCGGAGTTTGAGAAACCTTGATGTCCCCGGCCCACAAGCCACAGCCAAATGCAATTTTTACATCTAGATGAAGGACTGAGCATGTCTTAAGCAGCAACTGTGCCAATTCAAATTGCTTTCTTCTTAGTCATTCTTACTTTTAGACATTTGAATATGAATGCTTGCTTTTTACTTCAGAAAGATCTAAGTTGAGACTAAAAACTGAGATATCGGAAGGATATTAGCTAAAAATATTTCATTCTTCTAGAAATAGATAAAGGGATACTAAAGAGAAATAAAATGGAACAGAAATTCTTTACACAAGGCACTGTATATTTCATCTTTTCCTCTCCAAGAGTCTAGAAGAAGGAAGCCAATGGATAATTGTGGGAGCTTGAGAGTCAGCTATAGAAATGTATAGCACATGTGTTTGGGGGGACCAAGGGACAGAGGGGCCATTCTCTTTCACCTGGAACTACATAGTGTACATTTGACAGTGCTTGTCCCATTCTTCCCATCAGCACAGCCCCATTCTAACCCAATCGTGCCTTGAAAAAGCAAGGATGTGCCCCACCAGTCAATGAACTACTGTAGAGCAACATCATCTTTCTCCTTGCTAGCATTCAGCTCAGAGGATGGTGGTGGTGGTGGTGGTGGTGGTGATGATGATGATGATGGTGGTGGTGATGATGGTGATGGTGTTCATTTCTATACCACCCTGTACCCAAAGCTCTCTGGTGGTTTACAATAGTATATAAAATACTAAAATGCAATACCAATAACATAAAACAACAATGTTAAAAGAGTTAAAAGTAACTTCAAATAGCTTAAAATACAATAAAAAGCCTCTAGAAGAAGAATCACCAGGATAATCCCCTCAGGCCGCTGGATAACCAAGGAGATTTTTGAAGACCTCCTACAGAGCACTGTCTTGACCTGGTGCTGAAAAGAGGGCAGATCTGGTGCCAGACGGGCCATAGCAGGGAGGCTGTTCCAAAGGAGGGGCCACCACAGAAATGACCCTCCCCTGGTTGCCACCTCCCAAGCCTCTCATGGAGTTGGTACTCAAAGGACCCGAAGCTGAGCATTGTGCCCAGGTAGACTGGGGCTGAGAGAGGCACCCTGTCAGGTATTGCAGTCCTAGGTGGTGTAGGATTTTATAGGTTAAAACCAGCACCTTGAGTTGGGAATGGAAGCATAGCATCAGGGAGTGGGGCAAGAAAAGATACAGGGTCATATCCTCCCAGGATACAACAGTATAGCAAAGTACTGATTTGCTTGGAGGTGCTCAGTGCAAGAGTGGTGCTCTGAGAAAGGCTGAAATTAATCGGCACAGGTGAAGGCTGTTCTTCCTCTCCATCCAGGCCATGGCAGCCCACTTCTGAACACAGCAAGCAGCAATGTGCATTGGAGGCAGCTCTCTGGGCTTTCGGACAGGGTTCAGCTGGGGACTGAGCCCATGACCTCCTGCGTGCTGAGTCTCGCCTCGCCTCGGCAACAGCCAGGCAAGTTCCAAGTGAGCAGCCTGTTCCAACAATTGTGGACAGGCAGCGTCCAGGGCCAGATCACACCTGCCCAGTCTCCTCTGGCCTGGCACTCTTCCTCCTTTTTGTCAGCTCCTTCTGGTGCGATGCTGGAATGGTGTAGAAATGAGGGTCCCTCACATGGGGATGTGATTTGCCTGGAGATGTAGGCTTAAAAGCACTGCAGGCACCCTGACCTGGGGCTCGGGCTGGTCTCTGGACCTTTATTCCTGGTGCTGCTGATCTGATCAATCCAGCCAGGCCCTCCTGGTTGCAGTCGGAGATGAAGCTGCTGCTCTGGGGGTGGTATGTAATTTTAACTACGCATCCAGATCTAAATAAATGCTTAGTTCTAATACAGCAATTTGATGTACTTCATCAGCTACAACACAATTAATCAAATAGCACCCTTTGTCTTCCATCCAAGATAAGAGGTGCTTCAAAACAATTTTTAATTAGAATCAAGAAGCTGGCTTTGTTTATCTGTAATCGTATTAGCAAAGCACTCTTCTCTCTACCATTGCAGCAACTACTATAACCTTTTAAAGTAGAAAAAATGACCTTCACAATCACTTGAAAAATTACAGTAGCGTCTGCAGCAAAGAGCTACAGCTTCTTCATCCCTTATTCTTAGCCATACTCCGTTCTTGTTTTCTATTTATTTAAAATGTACTCCCTGGGTGCACAGTCCTAGTCCCCACTGATAGACAGCTAAACCTGTGGTGGTGGTTTTAAATGCCCTCACAGCACGACTATTCTTCCTCCTGCAGGCATTTCTCATCCTAGCCATCATATGGAGACAAGATTCCTTTCCCTTTCCTTTCCTTTCTTTTTGCTGCTAGTGCTAGGTCACTCCTTGTGCTAGTCAAGTGCCTTTAAAAGTCATTCTGCTATTGTTTATTGTCTGTGAACTCTCTAAAACATTTTTTTTATTTTACAATAAGATCAGAAAACGGCAATCTGGACTGCCATCTCAAAACACCACCCTCGCCTTGGGGGAGTTTCCCAATGTGGCACCCAACCTCCAGACTCTCTCCCTCTAGACTCTCTCACCTGGCAATTATGCTGAGGCTGTCTCTTTGGTACCACAAGATCACTCTTTTTGTTCTCCCAAACTTTAAAAAAATCAAAACATTTTATTTTGTAATGATACTTAAAAAAAAAAAAAAAATCTTGGGTTATATTTTCCACTGGTGCTTTTAGAAGAGCATCAATGAAAGATGGTAAGGAAGTACTAACTAAATAAATATGAGTAGTTCAGTCTGCAATAGCATAAATCCTCTGTAAAGACTGGCCCAGCTAACACGCCCACCCCCACCCCCATCCTTCTGCCTCTTCAAGTGCAAGGCTTAATCAATACCTTCCTCTTCTTTGCCCACACTTTGTAAGCTGAATGGGAGAAAGCAAAAGGAAGTCATGGCTAAACTCCAGTCAGAATTAGGCATCAGTTAGCCCTTTGCCTCACTGATTTCCAGTGGGGCTTAGACAAGCCTAGCTTTAGCTGCATTTGGTTCAGTTTTGCCAATATGGTTTCCATCTAATCTGAAAGTTTGGGGTCTAGTATACTGCTCATATAAACTGTTTGCTTAAATAATCCAAAGTTGCATCATTGTTTTGAGGAGCATTTCTGCATTCTCTTTATGATTTCTCTTATTTGCTTTACTAACAGTCCAAACTTATGTTAACTCAGAAGTAAATCTCAAAAGAATTCAAGGAGAATTACTGTCAAGTAGGTATGCACATGCAACTGCATTGTGTAGCAGTTAGAAAATATTTCCATTTTCTTTCAAAATCTGGACCACAATGAAATTATTTAGAAGACCAGCTATGTACTAACACAAAAAAGTACTATTTTCAAAGATGTGCAGACAAATTTTAAAAAGCCCAATGTGGCTATATCATGCTTTAAAAGAGAACAGCTCATAATGCATATAATCATACTAATCTTCAGAAGTTGATTCTGTGATGAAAGATAGTAAAGAACTTCCATCATGCATTTTTAGTAAGGAAATACAATACACTTAGGAAATTATCTTTCATAGTTGTACTTTCCTACATTTCTAAAACAGACAGGCCTACAGTTTTTTAATGCAATCTAAAATCTTCTAGACATGTTATTCCATACAACTTATACCTCATTCTGCTCCTGTTCCAAGACAATTGCAATCTTGTTCTGAGACATTTCTTCCTCCAAATGTGTCTCAAGATGCCACTTTTTTACTACAGTTGTTTGCTCATTCTCTCTCTTTTGCTCTCTCTCTCTCCTCACCCCCATGTGTGTATTAAAGTTAGCAAATAAGATGAAAAGTGAAAAATTAGAGTTTCATAGATGTATTGTTATCACAAGCTACATTCATATGTGACAATAAATATGGATTCAAACACTCCCTTCAAAATCTTCTCCTTCACTAGCACAGCTGTGAGGAGATCAGAAACATTCACATGCATTTTTAACTATTGTTGAGTGTTATGTCTGAACCCATAGAAATGACTTGACACAGATTTCTGACTTATGAACATGTGATTGATTTGATATAACATTGTACATTTGATATTGGAAAACTGAGATGCATTGTTTACTTAAGACCTAACTGTGGTTTACTGAAATATGTCAACTTCAAACCATGGTTTATAAAACTGGGTTGTTTGAATAAATCATAGTTAAGAGGAAGTAAAACTTACTGGACGGCAGTCAATAAGAGCATGGGTGGAAGCTTCCAATCTCCTTGTGCCTACCCCAGAGGGAAGGGGGAAAGTGCTCAAGCCCAAGGCTTGACTAGGCTTGCTCACATAATTTCTACATGAAGCCTAAGTGTCTCAGAGCTTTACATCCTGAGCTATAAGTACAAGAACAATTAATGTGCAACTAAACAGCTCAACCATTAATTGCAGAGAATGTCTTAGTCACAATTTGACTCTATGACCTGTTTCAGCAGTTTTGTTAGCCAAAACTGTTCAGAATGTGTCAGAAAGGATCAGCAAAAATCAGAGGTTTGAGCCAGCTCACAACTAGCCTGAAAGCTCTTCACTAGCTACCATTTAACTAGGGATCAAGGCAGTACTGTAGGTTTATAAGGCCCGAAACAGTTGTGAACTGGGTTAATGTGAAAAAATACCTTGCCTTCTATAAGCCAATCTCTACACTGAGAGGGACATAACAATATAGGCAAAGGGTCCTTCCTCATCATACTTCATGGCCTGCAATCATGTCCACTTGCTGTACACTGATCCTCTCAGTGGGCCACCCTCCTCTGGGGTCAACGAGGAGGGTGCTGCGTCATCTGTGTCTGAGAAACTCCCCTGCTCCAAGTCCCCTCCTGCCAACTGTACATCTGGGTTATTTCCAGGGCCTACCTGTCCACCTGTCCACCTGGCCTTGAGGTACCGTATTTTTTGCTCTATAAGACTCACTTTTTCCCGCCTCAAAAGTAAGGGAAATGTCTGTGCGTCTTATAGAGCGAATATGTGTGTGCGGTAAGTCTGTCAGGTGTGCAGCCCATGGGGAAGTGAGGGAAATGTGCCTGTGATTATGTGCCCATTTGATTCAGAATATTTTTTTTCTTGTTTTCCTCCTCTAAAAACTAGGTGCGTCTTATGGTCAGACGCGTCTTATAGAGCGAAAAATACGGTAAGTAACTTCGCTTCTCTCATGTCAGGGTCTTGGAATGGCCTGCATTCTAGCCTCCCTCGCTCCTCTCCCACTTCTCCTTCCCCTTGATTCTTCTGAGGCCCAACCAGTGCTCCTTAAAAATGTGTGCCCAAAGCAGCCATCATTCTCATGCCCATCCAATTCAGAAGAAAAAGGTGGATGAAATGGTTGACAGTGAAGGTGGGAGCCAGTGTCTCCAGCAAAATAGCAATTATTTGGGAACATATGCCTGGAATATGGACAGCTACTTTGGGAGCAAAGAAAAGAGTGTTCATGCATCTATAGTCCTAGCTAACTGTTCATAAAACAGTTGTTCTTTAGTGAGAGCATTACTGATTTTTTCAAGGTGGAAGAAGGAAAGAAAATCTTTAGTTTGCTCCTTTTTTGCAGAATGCTGTTAGTGTTGTTGATGTGCATGTGAGATGAGTAGGTTGCCCAACTGATTATGGAATCCATTTATTCCTGTGATTTGAGTACTTAGAGGAAGAGACAATGAGCTGGTTCACATGTAACACCAATCCATGGGTCGCTTAACCCATGAACTGTCAGGGTCACAAGCAAGGAAGCTGGCACATTGCTTCCTCTGCATTTATTCCTTTCACTTTCACTTTCAATCAGCTTTAATCAGCAATTCAAGAACTCAACATCCCTGGATTGTTTAATATGGACAAAATGCAGAAGTCTGGATGGTTGCAGGGTTTCACAACCTAGAGTTTAACTCAGCCAGACTTCCCAGTTCAGACATCATATCAAACAAAGCTGATCCAAAATGAAAGTGACAATCATGCATATTCAGTCAGCATATTCAACCCTAACAGTACATGGATTCCCAGTATGTGCGAACCAGGTCAAGAAGGCCCCTGCACTGTATATACACATTCCCCTCCATGAGCCATGAACAGGCAAGAACTTCTTCAGCCTTTGATGAACAAACTGCCTTCAGTTAAAACGGAGACAGACAGTATCTTTAGCACTCCCAAGGTCTTGTTTTTCCCTGTAAAAACATTTTCTTTGCAATCTCCATTATCTTATTGAGGAAAATGGCTAATTTGCCAGCAATAACAAACTGAAAGCAGCACACATCCATGGAACTACAGAAGACCAGGAATATGTCACCTATTTGAGACAAAGAAATAAAACAAAGGCAGGCTCCCATGTTTGTTAATGAGCAATTATTGTAGCTGCAATATGAACCTGAGTGAGAGCAATACTGAAATATTACAGTTTAAAATATTGAACATATAAACACAATCTGTATTTGATCTTGAAAACTAAAAAAACGCCAATAAGTCCAAGTTTTAATATCGAAGCCATCCCATGTTATGAGAATAAGAAAACTTAAACTGTTGCCGTCATTAACACTACTTGGTTTTCTGCTTGTACTGCAAGATAAAACAACTCTTCCAAGCTGTGAATTTTCCTGCTTACCTCTTTGAAATAAGAAAACCATGGATTATTTTCAGACTTGAGTTGCATTAATGAATTTGTGGAGCAGAACATTTCTGCAGTGCTGTGCATGACATCTTACACTGATCTAATCAGAATTTTCAGGGATTGAAACTAAGCTTCAAAAATGCACTCAAGTGATCGATTTGTTCACTTAACGTGCTATATAATAACTTATACTAATGGAAAAATGAAAACTTGGTAGGAAAGGCTAAGCAACTGTAAAAGAATATTTCCTTATATTAGAGGTTTATGGGTTTATATCTGATGAAAACATAATTTGAATTAGCTGCCTTGATGTTGTTGTGTAAAGATTTGCATAACATTATGAACCTTTTGAAAATAATGAACATGCTTTTTATTGGATTTTGTTAAAAAGTAGATAGAATGGATAGAAACTTAAGATTTATTTGGGTTTTTAAAAAAATTTTTAAAGTAGAATTCATTGTTCTTTCTTGGAGCATTAGCATTCTTGATCATTAATTGTAACTGGGAACTGCTCTGAGCTTGCATTTAAATGCATTTTTAACATTTTAATACACATTATTTGAGGTGATTAAGGTCATTTTCATTTCAAGAAGCAGGGACCACACAGGGGTCAGAATGAAGAGATCCCCATGTATAAGCATGAATCCAGAGATTAGAAACACAGAAACAGAGCGAGTCCGAAGGGGCCTCCCGGGCCATCTGGTCTGACTCCCAGCTCCAGGAAACTCTGCTCATGACAAGCCTACCATGTGCACGTCCAAAGGTGCTCCAAGCCAGGGATTTCATTGCCATCCCTCAAGGTCACTAAAAAAATTAAATTGGAATCCAGACAACACAATTTTCACTTGCAATGGTAGGAAAAAATGGTAGGTGTTTTCCTACCATTTTCCCATCTTTTTTCCTTCCCAGAAAAAAATCTGACAAGAAGGAAAAGCTGCACCATGGCTTCTGCTTCTGAGCCCTAGGATTCCTCCATCTGGATGTGTGCTAGGTACAGGATGCTACCGGATCTGCCACCTGGGTGTCAGCATGCACATGGACCCTCTCTGCCACATCACGGAAGGACAGGTTGCTTACCTGTAACTGGTGTTCTTCGAGTGGCCATCTGTGCAGTCACAAACATGGGTTCTGCGCCTACGCAGTGCCTTTGGCCAGAAGATTAATAGCTAATGGATTTTGGCGGGAAAACTCCGCTCCCCCTCCCTCCTGGCAGTATATAAGGAGCGGAGTGTCTGCCATTTTCCAGTCTTTGAAACAACCGGACGTTCGCTCTCTCAAAAATTGAAAAAGGAAAAAGAAGAAAAAAGGAAGGCCAAAAAGGGGCCTGACCACCCATGACACCGCATGGGGTCGGCGGGTGGGTTGTGTGACTGCACAGATGGCCACTCAAAGAACACCAGTTACAGGTAAGCAACCTGTCCTTCTTCTTCGTGGCCTCTGTGCATCACACACATGGGTTAGAGTAACAAGCTTACCAGCATCCGGAGGAGGGAGGTGTCATCACTGAAGAATGGATGACAAGATAGCTCTGCCAAAGGAACAGTCACGTCTGGCCCGGACATTCAGCCTATAGTGCCTAGCGAAGGTGCACGGAGTAGCCCAGGTGGCAGCTCTGCAGACATCTACCAGCGGAACCCCCAATGCGAAGGCCGAGGAAGCAGCGACAGCCCGGGTGGAATGCCCTCTTGGAGTAGAAGGTAAATTCAATTTAGCGAGCTGGTAAGAAAGTTCAATTGTATGCACTATCCACTTGGAAAAACGTTGGGGAGTGATTGGAAAACCACAGTTATGCTCCGAGTATTTCACAAAAAGTCTGTTAGAGCGTTGCACTGACTCAGTCCTGGACCGATAGAAAGCGAGGCATTGACGAACATCGAGCATGTGTAACGAGCGCTCAATCAGATTCGATGGGGCCAGGAAAAAAGCCGGTAAGACGATTTCTTGGTCCATGTGAAATGGAGTGCTAACCTTTGTAAGAAAAGAGGGATCAAGCCGTAACACAACCTTTTCCTTATGAAAATTAAGGAAGGGGGGATCCACCCGGAGGGCACACAGTTCAGACACCTGACACGCTGAGGTAACGGCAACAAGGAATGCAGTCTTCCAGGAGACAAGGCGCAGGTCGATCCTTGCCATCGTTTCGAACAGCGGTTTCATGAGCGCCTGCAGAACCACAGAAAGATTCCATGTCGGCATCAGTGGTCGGATCGCTGGATGAAGGTTCGAAAGTCCTTTCAAGAATCTTTTTATAAGAGGTTGAGAAAAAACAGAGGAACCCTGCACAGGTCCTCGGTAGGAAGATATCGCTGCCGTGTAGACTTTGATGGAAGAAGGCTTAAGGCCAGATTGGTGCAATTCAAACAAGAACTGAAGGATCTGTTCGACCAAAGCTGAGGACGGGGAGAATGAATGCGAATCGGCAAAAATAGAGAATCTTCTCCATTTTGCGGTGTACGACTTCCTGGTAGACGGTCTTAGAGCAGAATTGATAATATACTGCAGGTCCGGATGTAATGAATGCGAGATGGGAGCATCTGAAGCCACGGTATCAGGAACCACATTAGGTGTCGGTATCAGTGAGGCAGGCGAGATCACTGAATCCACCATGCGGTGAGTCTCAATGACCGCAGGTTTGGGTGACGGATCATGCCCTCCCGTTGGGCAATGAGGGAGGGGAGAAGAGGAAGTTGTAGAAACTCCTTGCGAGACCTCCGAAAAAGCGTGGAAAACCAGGGCTGACGCGGCCACCAGGGAGTGATCAGAACCCCCGTGGCTCCCTCGTGAATGATCTTCGTCAGCACCCACATGATGAGAGGAACCGGTGGGTACGCATAAAAGGTCATGCCCACCCATGGAATCATGAAGGCATCCCTGGAGGAGTCCAGTCCTACTCCCGCTCTGGAGCAATAATTTGCACACACTCTGTTCCGATGGATTGCAAATAGATCTATGTCCAGGGAACCCCAGAGGTGAAACAGCCGGTCTCGAACCCGACGGTTCAATTCCCATTCGTGTGAATGGGACATCTGCTGGCTCAGAAAATCCGCCTCCACATTGTCCACACCAGAGAGATGTACCGCTACCAGGGTAATATCCCTCAGAATACACCAATCCCAAATCTGCATAGCTAAATGAGCTAACTTGCAGGAGTGGGTGCCCCCCCCCCGCTTGTTGATATAAAACACCGTAGCCACGTTGTCCATGGTCACCTGGACGACTCAGTGTAGAAGCACATCCTCGAATACCTGCAGGGCTTTGAACACAGCTAACAACTCGAGGAAGTTTATGTGGTTCCCTGCATCGCGACAGGACCAAACACCCTGGGTGCGTAGGGTGGAGCATACTGTCCCCCACCCTCAGAGAGATGCATCGGTACCGACAGTAACTGTGGGGTACCAAGGTTGAAATGGAACACCGACACCCAAATTGGTTGGCTCCATCCACCACAACAGGGATTGCAGGATGGGAGGCGGAAGTTGCACCCTCAAGGCGGGCGAGTTGGTCTGAGAACAGAACGCCCTGTTGAAAAACAATTGTAGAGGGCGCATCTGGAGCTTGGCGTAAGGGACAACTGCAATGGCCGCCGCCATATGACCCAAAAGACTTTGAATGGACAGCGCCCGTACAATCCTCTGTCATCGAATCCGAACGATTTTTCGGCCGATAGTCTGTTGTCTGTCCAAAGGCAGGAAGGCTCTCATCCTCCTCGAATCCAGACATGCTCCGATAAAGTTGATTGTCTGTGTGGGGATAAGACAAGATTTCTGCAGGTTAAGTCTGAGATCTTGAAGCAGGGCATATGTAAAACGGATATCCGCCAGAAGCCCCTCCTTGGTCTCCGAAACCAACAGCCAGTCATCCAGGTATGGGTAAATCCGAATTCCACGTAAACAAAGGTGTGCACATACGGGAGCCATGCACTTGGTGAAAACTCTCGGTGCTGTGGCCAATCCAAACGGTAACACTTTGAATTCGTAAAGTTCAGAGTCCACCGCAAAACGCAGAAAACGTGTATGACGTGGATGGATTGAAATATGAAAATAGGCATCTTTCATGTCCAATGAAGCAAACCAATCTCCCTTCCCCAGCAGCGGAAGAATATTCTGAAGCATAGTCATCCGGAATTTCCTAGGTGTTATGAACCTATTCAGGGCTCGTAAGTCCAGAATTGGCCCGGAGACCGCCATCCCGTTTCGGGACCGTGAAATATCGAGAATAGAATCCATAGAGTCCGTCTGATAAGGACAAACAACGAATCGCTCCTTTAGTGAGGAGTTGACTAATCTCGTCCAACAGAACCTCTGAACTAGGCATAAACCAGATCAGACTCGAAGATGGAAGAACATCGAATTCAATACTGTATCCGTGCTGTATAATAGATAACACCCATCCATCAGATGTAATGGTCTCTCAAATGGGGAGCCGACTTTTCAATCAGTCCCCAAAAGAGAGGGGGAAGGGTGCGGGAGGGAGTGGGAGAAGGATTCGCTTGCCCCATCAGCGCTGTCACCTATCCAGGTCGAAGTGGCGATGGCCTTGCTGGAAGCGCTGAGATGCCTGCTGCCTGCGGCATTGTTGGCGTTGGGCTGGTTGTTGTTGCTGGGGCTGGTATTGGCGGTATTGCGGACGGGACCACAACCACTTACGGCGAGGCTGGGATTGCTGCTCCATATGACGTGCCGTCATTCTGGATTCATGGATCTTCTTCAGTTTACTATCCGTCTTCACATGGAAGAGGCCAGACCCGTCAAATGGCATCTCCTCTATTCTGCGCTTCATCTCATCCGGAAAATTACCGTTTCGTAACCAGGCATGCCTTCGGAGAGAGATGGCACTGAGGAGCGACCGCGAATCAGTATCTACATGATGACGTGCTGTAGATAATTGTTGTACCACCACCTGCATGGCCTCCTTCACAAAGGTTCGAGCCAGATCACCCTGGTTGTCCGGGAAGGTGGCGATGATCCCATACAGGCGTTGCATCAAAAAATATTGGTATCTCGCCAGGGTGGCTTCATAATTTGAGATATGCAGTCCCAGACCAGATGCAGCATATACACGACGCACAAGGGAGTCCACCTTCCTCCCCTCCTTGTCGCGAGGCGATGTATGGCCCCGAGCTTCCATCTCCTGGGAGGATTCCACAACCAC
This sequence comes from Varanus salvator macromaculatus, assembly GCA_023646645.1. NCBI lineage: Eukaryota > Metazoa > Chordata > Lepidosauria > Squamata > Varanidae > Varanus > Varanus salvator. The sequence goes on along the minus strand of JAIXND010000755.1, from coordinate 46,162,551 downwards.
TGAATTTGGTTTGGGGTGGCAGAGGAGAAATGGTATGTCTCCCTCACGCACCCAATACATAGACTCGTATCTCTGGGACGTTGGTTGTGGTTGGGCCGGAAGATCCCAGGGTTGGGTCATCGCCTGCTTCAAGGTGGTTATAAAAGGCAGGGTGATGGAGGTGGATTGCTCGCCACAGACAACATCATAAAAGCGGTCCGAATTCGGTCCGGGTAGCTGATGGGCCTCAATATCCAGGGCCTTCACCAGCCTGGCCATTAATTCTCCGAAGGAGACATGCAGCTCGTCAGGAGATGGCGGGCCTTGGTGGGAAACTGCTGCATCTGGCGAAGTTGAGTCCACCTCGGATTCGTCCGACACCATCCAGTAGGGGGGCGGGACACTAGAGGAGGAATCGTCAGGTGATGCCGACCTAATGCTCTCCCTGGGTGGAGCTCTCGGGGCATCTCTCAATGTGGAGTAGAAACGTCCCCTGGTCGACAGTGGTGAGGAGCGATCCCTGGGCGTGGGATAATAGCTGACGGATTGGTGTTCTCCACGCTGAGGAGCAGATGAGTACCGAGACTGGTACCAGTCATCCGATCTGATCTCTGATGATCTGCTCCTATGCCCCCTCGGGGAGGAAATGGCCATGTCGCCCTGCATAGAGGCAGGTGGCATCAGAGTTGGAGAACTGGCGGCCGGTGGTGAATCTCGTATCTCCCCATCCAAGATCGAATCACGGCATGGGCCTTGAATGGGCTCCGATGCTGGCCGACGTGGTGAGCCTGGTGGCGTGACTAGCATAGCTGCCTGGATAGTCGGTACCAAGGGGGTCGGTACCGGGGCTGGAGTCAGTACGGAAGATGCCACCGAACCTGAGTGGCAATGTTTTGCGCGCTCGGGATCCTTTGGTTTCTTAGGTGGTTTATCGGCCCTTTCCTTCCTGGCTTTCTTATGCACAGGTTGTTTCTCAGGGTCACTGTGCTTCCTCTTCTCTTTGTGTCTCCTTGGAGTGGAAACAGGCTGGTCAGCCATGCTCGAAGCTCCCTCGTCCGAATGGCGGGAGGGTGGAGCGATAGAAGAAGAGGCAGGACGCTGAGGTGGGCCGGCTGAAGCTGGGCGGCTCTCAGGAGGAGCTATAGCCATAGGAGGCCTGGTCACCAGCAGATCGGACTGCAGAAGGGCCTGATCCCACATTTTGCGGAGGCGGTTCTCCCGATTTTTCCGCGCCTGCTTGGAGAAGGCCAAGCAGTGGCGGCATTTATCAGTCCTGTGCCCCTCCCCGAGGCACAGGAGGCACAGGTCGTGCAGGTCTGCAGTGGGCATTTTCGAACCACACTGCCCGCATTTGTGGAACACCGCCTGTTGCACCAAAAAAAAGAAAAAGGAGATAGTAAAGCGGGAAAGTAATTTTTTTTATATAGGAATGAGGAAAAAGGAGAAAAACGGAGAAATCGAGTAAAGGGATCAAAAAACAACGGGAATATACTAACTTGGAAAAGAGTAAGAACAAGGAGAAATAGTACAACGAGCAAGGTAAGTAAGATCTAAGCGAGAGCGAAGCGGCAGAACAGCGGTCGCAATGACTGGAAAATGGCGGACACTCCGCTCCGTATATACTACTAGGGGGGAGGGGGAGCGGAGTTTTCCCGCCAAAATCCGTTAGCTATTAATCTTCCAGCCAAAGGCACTGCGCAGGCGCAGAACCCATGTGTGTGATGCACAGAGGCCACGAAGAAGAAGCAACAGCACATCCTTTCATGCCTTCATCCAAGGAATCCAATTCTAGAGTAGACTGGAGGGCCAACAGAAATTAATCCATAAATGAAACTATTAAACTTAACTTCTGAAGGTACATGTGCTAGTCCTTCCACAGTCTAGATTGCTGCTTTGGTTCTGTGCCTTGGGCAATGCAACTGTTCTTGATGAATCAGTGACGCAAGTGTGATCATTTAATAACATGTGCAACAACAAAACCTCAGTATTTTTACCTTAACTTCTCCATGTTTCCCTATATCTACTTACCATGAGGGAAACAACAACCTGGATAACATCCCAAGTAAGCAGCAATCCTATAATTACTTATTTGTAGGAAGCCTGTTGAACTCAGTGGGAGTTATTTTTAAGGAAAAATGCATAAGATCATACTCTGCATTTTCTAAATATTTTGTTTGCCGCAACATGAGTTATTTGTATCTACAAATTCTGCTATACTTAGCTTTATACTACTAAGTGCATATATCACATGCACGCACAGACACAGACCACACTTCTAGGTATTCAGCAGCATTGTATATAGCAGCATTGGCCAGATCTGCTCAGCCGAAGAGCCACATACGGTAAATGTCAGATGTCTGACAGCTGCAATCAGGGCGGTGGCCATGAGTGGCACAGCAACGGTGCCCGTGGCAGCAGTAGGCAGCGATGAGCGGCAAGTGGGCACCCGCAGCAACAAGTGCTGTGCGGCCAAATAAACTCAAAGAGCTGCACACAGCTCCCAAGCCGCAGCCTGGCCACCCCGGTATATATGCCTTGTATGCCCCGCTACACAAGAGGAAGCTATTATCCTGCAGAATAGAGAATCACTCTCTGGACCAATAATTGTTTACTATCTTCTGTAACTCCGTATTTTTACACATGTTTCTTTTTATCAAGATATTCTTCACTGTGAATAAGAATCACTTCTAAATATTAACAGATCACCCCTTCATCATGCCCTTCTGACAGCTAACTTGTATTAATATTTTATAGAAATCATGTTGAATGATAATTCTGTCACTGATACTCAAAAACAGTAACTTCCATTAAATGTTAGAAGAAATCCCATCACACCAACATTTCCCAGATCTGACAAGTGAACAGAGGACAAAACAATTATGCAACCCTTCTAAATAGTAGCACAAAATATTATTAAAATAGATTTCACTGGAGAGAGCACTGATTGGCTTGCAAGCCTTTGATTTCAAGCCTTACTGTTAAAGCAATGAAAACAAAGTGGCAACACAAACATTCAATAGGTTATATGGCCAAATGCTTAGCAACGTTTTAGCTCCATCATTAAAAAATGCATTATGACATTTAAATGCTGCATTTTCCATACAGATTATCCTGGAGTTTATTCCTCATTAAATGTCTAGCAACTGAAAGCAACATTACAAAGCTGCAGCCTGGTCCCACTTACAATGATGACACCTGGATTTTCACTCCCAGAAGCAGAAGGCTGGTGTATTGACTCCTGATGACATAATTGTCCAAACATACAAACTGATGATATGGACAATTGTGATGAATGTTCTACTGAAATTGGTACTATGATGGCCTTTCCCCCCCTTCTTCTGATCTTTCCATTGGGCTTGTGCTGCTCAGGGTTCCTCTGTCTTGTGCAAGGCTACAAATTATCCTGACACAAATAATCCACCAGCATAATCAAAACAATATTGCAGGTGATGGAATATGTTAATGTACAGAACTAAAAAGTTGTCCTTAGTGTCTTATCACTTCTTTATCCTAAACTGGAAATGGACTGCATGAGGAATAGTGCCGATGTTTTCGATGTCTTCACTTAATCCCACCTAATTTTTAGAAGAGCCTCCATTGTATTGCAGGCCAGTTATTATTACTAAGGAAACTTTGAAGATGACAGTTTGTAGGGTGCATATAAATATGCCCCATGATACATATGCATTAGGAGGCTGACTGTATTTGAGTCATGAAGCTAAGGGTAAGAAAATTTAGATGCTTGTTACAGTGCATGTTAGAAGAACGCTGAAAATAGTGCTGCATCTATCTGCATACATATGACTCATTCACGTGCAGATTTAATACAGCATCCCCTCATTTTTATACAGAATAACTTCTGACTAATAGTCACATCTGGCAAAAACACTGAGAATGCAAGAGATGTTTGATTTTTTTAGAAAAAACTACTGATGCACGGAACTATTCGAAATATTTTGACAGCGCCATCTGATGGTATGGAATTTCTATTTTTGATACAGAGGTTTGGTTTGGGTATAAGATAAGCTATAAATTAAATAAGGCAGGCAGTGAGCAGAGCTATCCAATAAAACATGGACAGCAACACTGAATGCTGACAAGCCGTCCCCGTCCAAGACTCTACTGGAAAAGAAGGGAGCAGATGAAAGAGAGAGATGCTATTATCTATCCATGTCACTTACATCCTACCTTCCTTTTCCTTTGTTGTTGTTGTTAGTCGCAAAGTCGTGTCCGACCCATTGCGACCCCATGGACAACATTCCTCCAGGCCCTCCTGTCCTCCACCATCCCCTGGAGTCCACTCAAGCTCACACCAACCGCCTCAGTGACTCCATCCAGCCACCTCACCCTCTGCCGTCTCCTTCTTCTTTGCCATCTATTGTTCCCAGCATTAGACTCTTCTCCAGAGACACCTTCCTTCTCATTAGGTGGCCAAAGTATCCTTTTCCTTAGCCAATATGAATGGCCTGTCCTGCCTCATGCCCATTTTATTCTCACAACAACCCTTCAAGATGATCAGTTAGCATAAAAATGATTGATCTGCAGTCTCCCAGCAAGTCTCCTGCAGGAGAGGAGATTTGAACCCGGATATCCCCAGTCCTGGCCCAACACTGCAACCACTACACAACAGCGATGGTATCACTGGTTTGACTATTATGCCTGCATTCATTCTTCTTGACTTGCATGAACAGATAATGAAACTGGGATCATGGCACAACTAAAATGTCATGTGTATCTTCTGTCTACTGAATTCTACCCATCAAAATGTCTGGAGAACCCACAAATTAAAAATACACAATCATCATGGCTATCGATGAAAGTAAATAAGGAGGTGCAGGCAGGAATGTCCTCAAGGCTTGTGTTGTTCACCAAAACCCTTTGTCTTCTGCTTCTCCTTCTCCAAACCCCCTGTAACTATCATGCCTCCCCCCCCCGCCTGCTTCTTCCCCTTATGGAAGGAAGGCTTCTACAGCAAGCTTTCATTTAAACCACAGCTGCCTCTCTCTTGCCGCTGAAGACAGCAACCAGTATGGAATAGGAAGCAATCCTTTCATTTGAAGCAGTGGGAAGCTGCCACTTATGCTCCCAGCGCTGTTTCATCACTTAGCATCTCTACAGAGGTAGCCAGGCTGAATTTAAATTATTGTTTACTGTAGAAAGCAGAACTTGTTGACTTCAAATTCTGTTTCAAACAGATAGCTCACTGCAAATGAAAGGGTGCCAAAAGGAAGGGAAGAATACTTGTCTCCCTTGCCATTTGCCCCTCTGCTCTTACCATTGAACATGACCAAGATATCTATGCGTATATCAGTAGCTTGGTAGATGCCACTTTTTGTGAATATGGGAATTAGCAATGACAACATTTTTTTTTAATTAACCATCACAGCAATGCATAAACAAGGCATAAGAGGCAATGCCACACAAATGACTTAATTGTTCCCAGTGCAACAGCATCAGTCTCCATGACAAGTTGGAAAGAAATCTCCCAGTAACGTTTCCTTTGTTCATTCTTCATTTACCTATTTGTTTCTTTCTCTTCTTCCTCAGGTCACTGTGTGACACCCACCTTTCTAATTTTTACAAGCCAGTGTCTTATTCTCTTGATCTTTTTGTATGCTATATTTTGTACCATCGCAACAGTATGCATTGCATCCTCGGTGCTTCTCTACTCTTTCCCAAGTTCCTCACAGTTTTCTAATTTTGTCCTAGCTTCCTGCCTCAAAAACAGAAATCCTAGCCCCTGACATTACTTTGACTATGGCCAGGAATGCACTACACTTCTGCTGCCTCTGCTGTGAAAGGATCTTTATCAGCAGCAGCAGAACAAAAGAAATTAAAAGAGGAAGAAAACTGAGCCTTCCTAGGCTAAGTGCCAACTGGAGCCTAGCTGGCAGCGAATGGCTTTTATCTGGAGCCACCTGACATGAGGTGGCAACAATCACAAAGAGGATGACACCAAAGGAGGTTGCCCCTTTAGTGTGTGCCACTTCAGGGGAGACTGCAAGAGAAAGAGCCACCCCTCCAAAATCTTGCTTTGTAGTTGTGCAGGACTCTGAAGGGGAGGGGGGGTTTCTTCCCTCCTAAAGGCCTGCGTCTGTGCCTCAGAGGAAGGCCATGAGAACAAGTGGGGGAATCTGTGTGGGGCCCAATCAGTATAGTAAGAGGGGACGATCTTGTATCGGGAGGAAGACTGACCAGGTAGAGGGGAAGAGGGACGATCTTGTATCGGGAGGAAGACTGACCAGGTAAGGGGAGCATGGCCAGGCAGTTCTGTTCCTCTATTAGCTCGGCCCTGGGCCTCCAGATGGTGCCTTGGAATGCCAAAACAGTTCAGAACAAGATCTCCCTCATCGTAAGAGTGGATGAGGCAGGTGAGTTTTGGGGTGCATTTCCGTCAGTACAGGCAGCTTTATTTCTCCTTTTCATCTTCTACAGGTGAGGCTGTGGATGTTCGAAACTGGTGCATGTCTACAATCATGGGCAGGATGAGGGAAGGAAAACTGAAGCTTGAGATGCCGTTGGTAGGTGGCTCCTCTGAATGGATGGAGGTGCTCAACCTGTTCTGGATTGCCACTATTGCCAACTGTTGTGACTCCTACAGGCCTGGCAGTCTGGTCAGGTTTTAGCTATTTAGTTGCAAAACTGTGGTTTTAATACATTTTAATTTTAATGCAATTTTATGATGTTTTATTGTTTTAATCTATGTTATATTTATTATTGTCATTCACCACCCAGAGAGCACTGGCTATTGGGTAGTACAAAAATTAAATCACTCAATCAATCCACCAATTCATCTCTGTTGCTGCTTTCTACCTTCATTCCTGTTCTAGTTCCCGATTCCAATCCCATGGGTTTCTCAGCTGGACCTAGTCCTATCAAGTCTCTTCCTGCCTGGAGAACTGATAGTAGAGGCACGATGACAGCATCAATAGAGGAGTTAAGTCATCAGATGCCTGACATCTGTTGCCTGAATCAAACTAGAACTGGTGCCAGACTTCTCTGAGACCCAGATCTGCAAAAGACTTCAATATTAGCACTCTTTTCTTGATGTAGCAAAACTGCGGGGTGGAGTGGGGAGGGAAGGGCAGGCAGGGCAGGGCAGGGCAGGATGCAGCAACACAGGGGCCGTACAAGTCCCTGTAAACTGAACTACGACCTCCCTTAGGATTTGAATGCTGCTGGAAGCATGTGTAAGCTGAGGCGCAAGGGAGCACCATGCAGGGGTGGGGAAGCCTTGGTCTTCTGGGTGCAGCTGCCCTCAGCACCAGCCAGGTGGGCAGTTGTCAGTGAAGGAGAGAGCTGCAACCCATCAGCTTCTGTGGGGGCACCGGTTTCCCACCCTTTGCCACAGCACCTACACCTGCCATGGTGCCAACCTACAGGGTCTCCCATGCAAAAGTTTCCTAATACCACATTTGCCACCAGTGTAGAACATGTAAAAGCCCAAGTCCAGATTTCAAATGTGGACAATTAAATTGATACTTTGGGTCCTTCCAAACATCACTGTGCATATTTCTCATGATACTTCTAAAATATTGAGGTGCATGTTCACTATATAATCATATGTAATAAAGGTTTTTACCTTTTGATTGGTGTGCCTATTTATACACTTTTGTTTTTGTACCATATCATTATTTTCATGGTCCACTGATTTGTTGGTGAATACTGAATCAGGACATACAACAAAATAATCCAGAGTTCTCAAATTATTTCTGAATCAGGCAGGGTTGATACTTCCTTTGCTGACTGACAGCATTAGAGCTGAGGGCAATTATATGGAACCATTTCCAAGCACTTCCCAAAGGGAAAAAAGTTTTAAAAAGTAACATACTGTTTTTCAAAGACATGAAAATGTCTGGCAGCAGCAAACCATCTTGGTGTCAAATATGAATTAGCTGTTTTGCTCAGCTGGGGAAAAACAGTATATATCTTAGATAAGAACCTAAACTAGATAGAAAAATGGGAAGCTAGAATGCCTGCACTGTAGGCAGGCAGAAAATGAAAGGAGAAACACCAGAATCCTGCTATTACATACTCTTACTTTACATTTCTTAGAACTCCCACTGTCCCTCTTTTTCGCATTCACACACGCACAGAGCAAATATAACAGAAGTAGAAGCTGTCCCACCACAATGTATCTCTTGGGAGAGGAGAGCACAGCTGCTCTTGCCACGCATCCCCAGGGCATGCTGGTTGGGATGCAGAGAAGCAGCAGCAGGGGAAGGCTTGGCCCATTGCAGACACTGAGGTGAGAGAAACAGGGGTGCCTCTCCCAAGGCGGCCTCTGAGAATATCCAAGAAGAACCGTTTTCAGGAAGGGGCTTGGAACAGGGGAGTTTCTCAGAGGCAAAGCAGGTGGGTATGGCTTTCGATTCCATGAATGCAACTTCAGCAGAAGAGGGTGGCTCAAGAGGGATCAGGGTGCAGCAAGGAGGTGTGGTCCTTTCCAAAAGAGCCCTCTGTGTATGCTCAGAGATTCATTGTGCTTCCGGAAAACACTTTGGTCAGTGCTTTTTGCAATTAAAGTTTGTGGCTTTGAATGTGCAAAGGAAAGAGACCTAGCTCATGTGACTATCAAAGGCTACAGCTTAGAAGATTTGTACACAGAAGACACTTCCACATGGAAGGTACTAAGAGAGGAATTCTGCTAATGCTCTTTCCAATTGCACTGCCTTGGGCCACACCGCAAACTGCTCCACACCCTGTCCCTGAACACTCAGGGGTGTGTTTTTTTAATCTGTTTTCGAAGGATGTGAAGTGAGAAATGAATGCCAACAATCTTGAACACACTCGTGGAAGTTCCTTGCACATACACATATCTTTGGATACAAGATTTTTGGGAAACAACTCCCTTTTTTAGGATTTCAAGTCCCCAGTCTCTGCTAACATCAGTTATCCCCAGACTTGTGCTCTCCAGATTTATCTTTTCCTCTACTTATTTATACAGGCTTTTATATATCATCCTCCACAGCCAATTTGAACCTTAGAACAAATGTGTCAGGCTGCAGCTCCCCTCATCCCCAGCCATGCAAACTGAAGTACAACACATCTGCCATTGCCCGAATAGGATGAAGAATGTATTGCAACACGTCAGGAGGACATGAGGAGGAAGAAGAAGGGTGTTGCATTGTTGCAGACAATGTTCATGCACAGAAATTCATAAAGAATATAACTGGATTTAAAAGAATCTTTTTTAGCACTTTCCCTAAAAGCCCGCACGTCCGCTTCTTTACATTTTACTCAATAAGGGTGTTGCAAGTTTGTTTGTTTGTATAACCATTTATGCCATGCACATAACTTAGGACATTGAAAATTATCACCATAAAAAGAATGTATGAATTATAAAAACAATAAACAGATTCACTATACCACAATCTAGACTGCCTAGATAGAAGGAAACTTAAGAAAATATGAACAAAGTTAATATTTAATCTCAAATGCCATTGTGTGTTGAGTTTTTCCACCCAGAAAGGCTTTTGAAATCCATGAAATTAATCGTATCCTTGGAATTCCCTGAAAGTTTCACCAGTTCCCCCTTTAAATGTTCAAATCAATTTGCCATTCTTGTGTCTGTCAAAAACAATTGAGCCAATGCCGCTAGCAAATGCCAGAACAATTCAAATGAAGGGAGACTTATACGAAGCCTAGAAATTTGACGGACACAAGCCATCTTCCGGATAGTGACCTCCTCCAGTGTTCAGAAGAAAACCACCACTGTCAGTTCACAGTGGTATAACAAACATAAAATTAAAAAGGGGGGAGGGGTCAACTAAAATAATCTCATCCAAGGCCTCTGGAAAGCCCTCCCCCATAATTTAACAACAGCCCTTGAAATGAAACAGATGAGGCAGGAAGGGAAGAAAATTGAACCTGCCTCTTCTCCCTCCAAACACCTTGACTTCAGCCACTATCTCATTGCTCAGTGTCTTCCCTTAAAGGCTCATGGCCACCTCTCAGTGGCGCCATCCCAAATCTGGACAGGGAAGATTATTTCCAAAGATTTTCCCATGTCCTCAGACCTGGGAAGACGGAGAGGTCTTCAAGAAGACGGAGGCACAGTTGTCTGCTGTCCATTTCTTCAACATTTATGAACATGACATCTTATAGCAAGAAAAAGCGGAACATTCTATACATTACCCACTCTGTCCCTACATATATTTGTATAATACACACAGCAAGAGACCTACGCAATGCACTCATGCAACTGAAGCTGCTTTGGCATGTAAGAATGTCTCATTGCATGATTCTCCATGTGATTCAAAGCTGATTATGCTCACTGTGCCAATAACACTCTGTGATGATGAGAGAGAGGCAAAATCCAAAGGCCATGTTGCTACCATTTGAAATACAGACTTTTTGGAATGGGGCTAGGCCTGCGTAAAAGCCATCTGTACTGTTCTCAGTGATACAAATTAGAGACAACAAACATATAATCAGTATAAGCAGTGCAAGCTAAGGGTGCACGTGGATATCAATAAAAATGGAATCCACCTCTTTTCCTCCTCCCCAGAGTGATCCTCAGTTTTCTCCCCAAATGATAGATAGGCCTGCCTCTGCAACGACTACTGATTCCTCATCCATGTGACGCTCCACCTGTTGTTGAGCTAGGGCTCCTCCCTTTGCATATCCAAAGCCATAGCCTTTTCTTGCAAAATGTTTATTGACTGAAGAATTTTCCAGATGCACAAACACCCAGAATGAATTTCTGAGCATGCAGAGAGCAGTTTGTTGAACCCAGTCTAGTATTCGCTCCCAGGACCTCTCCTTATGGGCATCCTGTAACTGGGCCACCCTCATCTACTGGCAATGCATCTTGGGATCAAGAGCATCTCCTCTTCTCTCGCCGCACTGTCTGGGAATGGTCCACTTTCCCCTTTGCACCTCCTCCTCCTCCTCCAACTCCTCTTCTGGAAATCAGTCAGCAACCCTTGAGAATGTGTACCCAAAGCGGCCATCTTTCTCACTCCCAACACCACCTCATCCTGGCAATGCTTCCACGTACTTAATTAATTGACAACACTGTTTGTATATTGGTATACTTTAAGCAGTGCATGGTTCTCATTGTGTGGCACATGTGTGCAGAGGTAAGGGTTTAAGAGGAAAAGCTGCCTGAGAAAGGGTTTCATGACACCAGAAAAATTCAGCCAATCAATGCTCTGTCCCAGAGGTAAACATTTTATGTTTAATTGTATTACATTAGTATATGGCATATAAATATTGCATTTTATTAGTAACCTCCTTGGGCCCATGGGAACATAGAGCAGTTTGAGAAACCGCCATGCCCACAAAAATGATTGTCATGGGAGGTGTGTCCAGTCACACAAGATAAGTAATCTGTCCAAAAACTGAATACAAGGCAGAAGTGGGGTCTGAACCTCAGTTTTGTACCCAGTTTTCAAAGCTAACAGAAATGCATTTCACAGCAGGCAAACGTTTTTGTTCTTTTCCGTTCTGCCAGCGAACACCGTATCTTTTGCTCTCATGCTCTAGATTACCATACATTCACTCTGACATCACTCATCACCAGTAGTGAGTGCACTACATACACATACGAAATTCCACATCCTCTCATAGCCGCCTGAGCAGGAATAAGAAAGGTGTCCAGTGGTGCCCTGCTCTACACCTTAGAGAACAATTCACCAGGGGGAAAATTCTCTTTTTTACAACGCCAGTGTAGATTACAATGTCAGTGTGCTTTCCACAGTGGAGTAGCCTGTTTATGTCACTGTGCACCAAAACACTGAATACTTGATCGGAGGTGCTTTTCAGGTTAAGCAAATGTAGACTAGAGTAATTATTTTTACCATACTTAGTTGCAATATAAAGTATAGTTAGTGAATCAATTTAGAAAGGACAAAAATAAAGAGCCAATGAGGGTAATTACTATACCAGCTAATATTTCTAAAGCTGCTTCTCAGCACCAAGTAAGATAGCCTTGGGCCTTTTTATTAATAGTGGAAAGCAAATCTATTTAATATGTTCTTGATTACATATTCAAAGTGTCTCTCATAGCTTTCAGAACCAGGAGTTTTCTATGGTTTTTTCAATGGGGATTAACAAGTAACATTCCAAGCCTAATACTAGAGAAAAATCCTTTGAATGCCATAGTGTCATGGATTCTGGTATCACAGTGGCATAAAATATATTCTAGTTCCTGGTTTGAGCACATTACAGTTTGTTGCAGTATCTAAATCAGGCAAAGTTTGGTTTGTTCCAAGCATAATTTATCTTCAGGCCACCATTTGGTGCTGAACGAAGCTTTGCACAAACTGCAGCTTGCCCAGACAACACAGTAAACTGCGGTTTGCTCAAACCAGGAAGGGAGAGGATCCGAATATACAATTCCAAAAATTCATTCACTCACTGCATCTGAACTGGCCCATCATTTTTGTCAAAAGAGACAGGGAATCACAAGCAGGTGGTGCTTTTTTACATACTATGACTGGTAAATATCAATGAAGGCATTGTAATTTTACAAGCAATCTTGAGAATACCATTTCCCTGACCATTTTTAAAAGCCATGCAGATAGATGGCAGACATGCCATGACAGTGTTGTGCATGGGCACAACACTGACAGCTGCTCTGGCAGAAGAGAAACATAGCATTTGATTGACTGATTTTTGCTGTCACATCTCAGAAATATTTACGGCATATATATCATCGTCAGCAACATATACAATAAGAACAGCCATTCATGCTACAGAGTAGAACAGCATATTACATACTCAATATCCTATTTGTCATTCAGTTCAGAAAAAAAGCAAAGAAAAGAAACCCATCTGGTTTTATATCAGAAGTCATTTCTTTCCTTTTTCCCCAAGCAAGTTCTCCATCACAGTATGATCATGTAAACGTTTTTCTTATTGGAGATAAACATTACACAGTTGACATCCTCAGTGCAGGGAAGAAATATCTGGTTGGACAAAAAACCTGTTTCACAAGTAAAATAGCAGTAAGTGGGAACATGACTGGCCTCAAACAATAGCAGAGAGGTCAATGCAACATAGAGCAAAAATTTACTGTACATTGCAGTAAAGACTGTGGTACAGATTCACATTTCTCTACTATGGCAGCAATGAGAAAGTGATGTGGTATATTATTTATTGATTTAAAGTTTTTATAAACTGTTCTTTAGCAATTGCTCTCAGAATGGTGTATAATCATTTAAAAGAACATGAAACATAGAACCATTAACATATTCCCAATAATCATAAAAATTTGGTTAAAGCAAAGAACATTTAAACAGGTAAATAAATAACAACAATAACATACTTGCATGTATATGCTAGGTCTTATTTCATTTCATGTTTTTAAGCAACTTGGAAAAATAAAATAAAATGTACTTATACTCAAGATATAAATAAGAATTTTGTAATGTTACACAAGCCTTTTGATAACTGCTGTACTGTGTAACTGGTGGTCCCACCATCCTGGACAACTGGCCATGTCCTGAGGCTGCCTGGTTTTGAGTCAAACATCTAAAGAACAACAGGTCCCACATCTCCCTGCTGCCACAGGTCTTACACTATTCCTCAGTGTAAATGAATAGAGCTGTATCCAATGGTGCCATCCCACTGGTGGGAGAAGTTCCATCAGCGGAAGTGGGCAGAGGGCAATTCTCACCCACCCACAGCCCCTCACAGACCCACAAAAAAACTGTAACATCTTTGAGAAAAAATGATAAGGTGGCCGCAAGAAAGAAAGAAACAGCAAAAAGTCTTTACAAGCAAGTTGCTGTCCTGTACACCAGAACAGCCGTCCAGCAGGCCTAGAACCATATCAGTCCCTTAGCCAAATTTCATGTACTCTCAGCATAATTTCCAAAGCTTCTGACAAGTGACCATTTTAGACATTTGTCAGGAGTAATCTGTCCCTTCCCCAGAGAGAAGGCTGAGGAAAAGAGAGGAAGAAACAGGCAGGGAAGAAGAGAGAGGTCCTACTGTGCCCTGGCTCTGAGCACCAAGGGCTCAGGCTCTGCCCAGCATGTGGTCCCAACAGGTTATGCTCAGGGGAATGCAGTCCTTAACAGCCTTTATATTTTATTATTTTTTATTGCCTTTCCTGTTGTGCACAGTTAAGTTCCTGAAATCTCACTGGCATCAGTGAGATTTCACCAACCTAAGTATGTGTGCAAGTGCAGATCAAATATCTTGAGGCATTTGGAAATAACAATCAACCCTTATCCATTGAAAGCTGCAGAAATATTATGATTGGAAATGCTGCGTGTTTTTATTAATCAAAGTAATTTAAAATTTAATGTTACTTGACTTTATTTAGCAGTTTCAAATGCTCTTTTTTTCTGAATTAATGTTTGTCTCAAAGGAAAATCTCCAAAGGGAACTACCTACAGATTCTTATTTGCACCTTCCATCAATTGAGAATTCAGTAGTATTGAACCATTTAAGAGGATCCGGATAGCCCAGTCAGAAGATAACATTCATAACCAAATCATTCAGAGCAGGAAATTGTCGGAAGAGGCTAGTTAACCTCCAAGGACTTGCCAATAACATTCCTTATTCTGTACAGCGAAACCCCAACATACACAGTCTGGAAAGCAAATGCAAACATACACATGCATTTTCTTATTCACTGTGGTTGCATTCAGCGTTAGTGCAAATGGCTGCTCGCTGCCCAGCCAAGGAAATGGACAGATGGCCTATTTTGATGAGAGCAATTTGCAACTTTCTGTCTGTAGCATTCAAGGGCTACTCTTCCATTTAGGCAGCTTGTAGGACTCTACTGCTATCTCGCTAATCTGTTTTTTCTGGCTTTTAATAAAAATGTTTAGGAGCTGACTTGTATTTTCCATCAGATAATGCAGGGTAATCTTTTTTTTAATACTTTCTACTAAGTAATACAAAGAAAGGTTCCTTTCATGGGTCTTCGGTATCTGTCTCAAATATCAGTTTGAGGTCCAGTCTGATTATTTATTTAGCACAGGGTTTTTTTTAATCTATTCTGGGTATTTTTATTATTGCTACTGTATAGCTATCACTATATCGGTTTAAAGTATCTAACATTTAAGGACTCTTGCATGCTGCTTAGTCAGAATAATTTTGTATTTTCCCTAATGAGGGTTTCTATCAACCTTTAGGTGCAGCAAATTTGGGGATCCTCAATAGCTCTATGTGTCTAGAATAAGAAGATTCTCAAATCGCTTTCCAAGGGTTACAAGAGAGAAGTGTGGTTTATCGTGTTACTGTCACGGATGACAGTGGCTTCAGTGAGCAAAACTTTGATCTTGCTAAGAGATATTTAGGGGAGGACCTGACACAAGGGGAAAGTAAACATGGATGCCAAGTTTAACGCTTTCACTGCAATGCAGATCTTTTTTTCCATTCATCTTAAATCGTTTCCACCACAAGCACATCAAATCTAAAATCGTACACATGCTTACATGCGAGTAAGTCTAACTGAATTCAATGGGAGTTAATTTCAAGTATACAGTGGTACCTCGGCTCACAAACGCCTCAGTTCACGACCAAATCGGGTTGCAAACAGAAATTTCTGAAAATGTTGCTCAGGTTGTAAACTCCCCATCGGGTGACTATCGCGATCCCGCCCATCTCTGCTCCCCCAGTGTGCCCGAGATCATGCCCATCTCCCTGCCCCCCCCAAGCATGCCCGTGATTGCGCCCATCTATGGCCGCAATCGTGCTCATGCAGAGAAGATGGGCGCGATCACGGTCATGCTGGCGGGGGGGAGATGGTCGTGCTCAGGGTGGGGGGGGGGGAGATGGCTGCGATATTTGTTGTTCTTTGTCACTTTGCTTCAAATGTTTGTGATTTAAAAAAAAAATAGTTACAGAACGGATTAATCTTATTTACATTGAACCTTATGGAGAAATTTGACTTGGCTCACAACCAGTTTGGGTCACAACCAGAGTCCTGGATCAGATTAAGTTTGTGAGCCAAGGTACCCCTGTACATGCAAGTACACATCTGTCATGCACTTTGCAGACAGATGGCAGGAACGCATTTTCTTCTTCTGTAAATACCTGTAGGTCAAGAAATTCTAGTAGAACTAACAAGCATGATACCATACATGTACACGGGATAGTTCCTCTCCCCACTATTGTTACTACCTGCAAGGAAACTGCTCCTATACTGAGCAGTTCTACTTCTGGGGCTGCCTATTTATAGCAAATGCTTGCATTTCCAGAGCTAATAAAATCTCTCCATTATAACTCAGAGTTCCACAAGCTTTTTTCACTGATACCAATACTTTAAAACCTCCCAGTAGATGGTATAAGAAGTTTAGGTGTGAAATGGGCAATAACAGTAGAGACAAGGTGAACTACTAAATGGGCAATATATTCAAGGAATATTTAGCACATAAAGCATTACTAATATGTATGTTGGGAGTTTTCAAAACTGTGCTTAGTGAACATTCTTAAGGCTACAGTAGACACTGGCTGGGTTCATACAATAACCCACATTCAAGCGGGTTGAGTGGCTTGTCATTGAGTCATGGGGTCATGCTGAGACATGAGTTATCATGTCTGAAATAGCTGTGCTCATTAGTCATGGCTTGTCAACCACAAACAACTCATGAAGAGAATCCATGGATTGTTACCAAATTATTAGTTTGTCATCTCAGTTGGTTTCAGACAACATGATAACCCATGTTTTAACAATAACTCATGGCTCAAAGTCAGTCATGGCCGATTTCTCTAAACTACCACCTCAGCCACATACACGCACAACCAAGTTAAATTCTTGAATACAGTGTTCCTCTGACACCAAAGCTCTTTCCATTATGTTACTGGCTTCTTGGAAAATCTAGCTGGGCTCTGACTGTCAGCTTGAATAACCTTCTTCTCATAAGATCTTAGAGCAGTCTCCTAGAATAACACAGCTACCTGATCTTCACCATCACATATCATTATCCCACAGAGAACTTAATATCCACATCTTGACTATTCACTTTTGCCTTAGTTTTCTTTTAGTCCTTTTATAACATCACACACCAACCAGCAGCACTTCTTCCAGACTACAATAGACTGATCTTCTCCGACTGTTAACTCCTTAACTGTTATTTTTCATCTGCATTTTTTTCCATTTAGCTTAGACTTCCTAGATGATAAAAATCCAATATACCTGATCCAGGCCCCATCTAACAATATTCAAAGTGCTTAATCCTCCCTCCCTTTCCAAAACATCACTAAGCACAAAGCGCTCTGGCAGTAACAAAACCAGGCCTCAGGTCTACTCGGTTACCTTATTGCTTCACAATGCCCATACAAGGTAAGCATTACATAACCACAATACTTATATAGAGGGCATGTCTTCACGTTGTTTAGTCAGAGGTCAATCGCACTGAATTCAGTATGGATTACTCCAGTGAAAGTGGGCATAGGATTGCTGCCTAAATGTCACATAATGTGTGGCATAACTTAGCCATGATCTGACTTTGTAATGCTATCTGTTTTTCTGCCTACACTCAGCGCGTGGGCAGGGAAACACATAACATAGCTGGCTACTGTTGGCAGGGAAACGCACAACATGGGTGGCATCAGGACACTGGGTATGTTATATTTTAATACTATTCAAGTCTTCCTGTTGTCATGGAGCTGGAGCACCACACAGGCAAATCTGCTCAGCGGATTTGGGATAATCCTGAGGTTTGTAAATACCCCAAAAATTTCATTAAAGAAATATAAAGAGACAAAACAAAAACCGCTGAACCACCAATAACAACACCAGGCACAGAATATTGAGTACGTAAAAGGCCAAGGAAGTATTACAGCTGGATGGTAGGGGCAACAGAATGGAGCGGCTTGAGATAGGCAAGGAGGAAACAGCCTAGTTACTAAAAAGTAGGAAGAGCTCTTTCATTTTCTTCCTAAGTAACTTCTTGGTTCACATGAGAAACAATTTCAAATCATCCCCAGAGATGGCACAGAGAGCTGCTCATAGACATCCACGGAGAAACCGACATCACAGCACAGAAGAAAACCATGCGGGGTGGGGGATACACCTAAAGAAGGCCAGTAAAGACTAAGCGTGTTAAGCGGGTTGGAGCTGACTGGCTACGGTGAAGGAGACTGGGAGAGGGGATAGAAGGGATTAGCTGGAACCCTGAACAGAGGAGCTCCACTTGTGTGATGATTATTACCGGGGGTGGGGGGCGGTTGTGGGGTAAGAACTTGACATGAAATGCCATTTTCAGTGGCAACCCCAAGTTCTTCTAGTAATGTTATAGTTCTAGTCTAGAAGGTTCCTTCATGTATGGGAAAACATTCAAGATAAGCCTATTATCATTCAGGATTGCTGTAAGCCAAATAGCATAAGCCAAGACAACTAGCAAGAGCTGCTATGCCCTGCGAAGCCATTGGAGCGTGATCTTCATTTCCCTTCCCTTCACCACACTCTCTACAGTCAATGATCAAGGAACTTCTATGATTAAATAAATCAGTGCTTGCCATCCTTGTGCTCTCGTTTACTCAAAGGTTAACTTGCATGCACATCTTTCTCCTGGGTATCATTTAGGATACAATCATTCCAAACGAAAATACAAATGCCCCTGTTGCTCCAGGATTATACATCACAAGTGCTTAGAAAGCTGGGAATTAACATCTTGCTTTGAGCACATCTCAGATTTATGGAGTTTTCGGAGATCACAGTTTTCTGGATCACAGCACAAGCCAGTCCCTCAGTGATTACCAACTTGCTTATTGTTCCAACACTTGCTCATGAAAACTCCGAAAGAGGTGTGTGCAGCCAGAGCATGTGCAGCCAATTTTCTGCTGCTCTTACGGACCATGCGTGAAAGGACAGGTGCACAGAGATCTTAGCAGGCACACGTTTTGGTAATTCACTGCAGCTTCCATACAAACATTATCAGTGTCCTCTCAGCACTACTCTGGCTGTTCAATAAGACATTCCCTCTGCAATAGCAGTCTGAGCCCCACTAGCTAAAGTTCTAAAGTTAAGGAAAAGCTGGACCACTGGAACTGGACTTCTCACAGCAATACTGTCTGAAATCAAAATGGCCATCTATATCCTCCTATGCTTATAGTGACCCCAACTCCAACGGCCTCCAACTGCCTTTGCCTGGAAAGCTTGAGAACGGGATAACTGAAATAAAATTATGTCAGAACATGACCACAAAAACAGATATATCTCACTGCCTTTCAAGCCAATGGTGCAAAAAGGCACCTTGCTCAAGCCCTGGCTAGAGATCCAGAGATCCCAGAGATCCACAGCATCTGCCACAACCAAAGAAAAGCAGGGAAGGGAAAATGCTTTAGGAACACTTCAGTGAAGCATGTCATAAAAGTCTGATTTTTAAGAGAATCTGAGGGATCCATCCTCAAAGGTCCTGCCTACTTTCTAAAAGATTCGAGGGACATTCTAGAAATGCAACTTCCATGGCAGAAACCAGAGTCCTTCTCCACGGATGCACGCATGGACTGCATTTTTGCAGCAGCAGTGGGATAAGGGAAGCATTCAACCTGTGAGAGAAAAGAAATGTGCACACTCGAGTGCACGGTGGGAGAAGAGATGAATGTGTACAAGGGAGGGTGGTCATTGTGCAAGGAGGTCAAAAAAGAACCCTGGCCCTTGACTGACCACCCCCAAGGGAATACAGACACCTTGGCCACCTTTATAAAAACAGAATGCAGATAAGGCAAACACAATGTTAGTCAACAACTGGTATGCATCCAGACCTGTGTGTATCAGCGAACGGCATGTGAAAAAGCATGCCTGTACATGTGCATGCATATGCGCCTTATGGATACATGTGGCCCTAAACAGAGGGGAAAAGTTGTGCAGTCCTGCTTTAAACCCCCAGGCATTATGCTAAGTTCGATGTTTTGCATCCGGAACAGGCTCCATTGCCTTGGATTGACCTTCTGAAATTCTTGATATGAAACAGCGATCCTCAATGTAGGAACCAATGAGAAGCGACCCATCATCTACAAAACAGCCTAGTCCTAATCCAAAATCATCTTCCGCCTCATATATATGCCAACAAATAGTGCCTGAAAAAAGAGTTGGCTTTCCTGCTCATCTCTGTATGATTTTCAACAGTGCTCATTCATTTAAATTCTTACAATAGTTTTCTATTAACGTTAAAGTTATCTAATGGAATTGCAGGGTGCTTGAAGCACTTCATACTTTGCTTAAAAACCTTGTAAGCACCATCACTTTTTACTAACCAGGTGTTAAAGAAAGCACTTAAAAGTTATACTAAATTCCTGGGAACTCATTATTTTAGGTTTCATTATCACTTGCAACATTGAGCTGAATGTCACTAACACACACCATGTAACACGTTCCATTAAGTTAATGCATTTGAGGTACAATCTATATCCTGCTTAAATTAATGGCAAATCACCTGTTGCCTTGATAGGTACAAGTAGCACCCACTCTCCTTGAGCCCTTCTTAGCTGTTTTTGGGAACAATTATGAGGTGGTCCTGCCAGAGATCAGGTGAGGATGTCAACAGACTGCAATTATAAAGAGTAGCTAGAACAGCAATTTAAATCATCAACAAAGCTAGCTCAGCTCATAAGAATTTCATGACCACTAGTTTTCTTTCATGACAAAAGCTATTAATGCCCACTTTTCCATTTCAGTGCAGCTTCATTCGACAATGAATTTAACCTGAATAATTAGGGGAAAACCCACTTTCTTACATAAGCATGAATCTATCCATTTCTTATTTCATTGGAACACTTTTTTCTGCTTTTATTTTAAAAGATCTGTTTTATTATTTCAGTGTCTCTTCCTTTTTCTGGAGTATCCTAATATAAACAATCCAGAGAGGCTAGGCTGGAGCAATAATGTAATAAAATGAATAAATATCAAATAATATATATTAAGGCAGTTCTCACTCATTAAAAAAAGATTCACAAAATGAATTCTGAACTTTAACCGTGTAATCCTATATATGACCACTCAAAATTAATTCCCACATAATTCAACAGAGCTCACTTCCAGGTTAGGTAGATAAAGCACTGCACCTTTAATATTTAGACAGTAAGAAAAGACCTACAATTCCCATCATTCGCCAATCATCTTTCTGTCTAAAATGGTTGGCTGGAAAGCCATCCTGTGGCTGCCTGAACAGACAAGAAGCAGTGTTCCAGCTGCGGTCTCAGAAATGAGGGCTGCAGTCGGAGCCTCTTTCCAACTGTGGAAGATCCTTCTTCCAGCCTCACAGCCAGCCAGGTGTTTTCTGCTCTGGCTGCCATTCTGAAGCCACAACTGTGAGTGCAAAGCTGGCACTCAGAAGCCTGCCCAGGAGGTTGTGATGGGATGCAACGGACCCCAACAGTACCCTGGTCTTTCCTCCCTGTGAGAAAGGCCCAAAGGCATAGATGGCCAAAATCAGCTACATCTTCTGCAGAGTGGGAGCAGTACAGAAGTAATCTTTTCCTCGATGCTTCTCCAGCATTCGACTGGATACCACAATCCTTAGCCTTCAAAGGGTTAGAGACAGGCAGCCACATTGCTAGGCACCCTCTGTGTAGAAAGGAATAGGGCGATTAACCGCAGCAACAACCCAGTCTGGGTTTAGCCATCACAGTAAGCCAGGATGACCACCCACCATGCCTTGAGTATTCACAGTAGCCGCTAGTATGAGCAGCAATCATGTGAACCAGTCCTTTGTTCTGGGTCTTATCGCTGCTTTGCAGGCCATTATTTTGGGGCATATCAGAAATACCACTGATGGTAAGGCTGCACCTACAGAGGTTCCCACAGATGTATCACAGGCCACTTTCATTTCCGTGTCATCCCATGGCAGCCTTCCTCTTAATCTGGGTGTTAGGATTGCTCTTTATGTATACAAGCCATTTTCCATGCATATTTATTATTTTTTTTTAAACCCTACCATTCATTTAAAATGTAAAGCTGAGGTGCTTAAAAATCAAATTGGCCAGATGCTAACATCCTCTGTGTACAGAACAATCGAAGACTAAATAGCCAGTTTATATGTAAAAAAGAGAAGGAGCTGGCAAATAGAACAATGCATTTACATAGTATTTTAGAGTCAACAGACCCTGAAGTGCCTGATAATGCTTGTCAGTGATAAATTCTATTCAATCAACATTATTTTGAATATTACCTCTAAAAGTGCCTATGACAAATAAATTGCATCTCCTGAGGCAGAACAAAGAGCGCCCTGGCATTCCCGTTAGGATAGTTTGTATATTTTCAGTACTTCCAGATGGCCTCTGTTCTGTGGATGCCCATGAGTAGGCACAGTAGGCACACCGCGCAGGGCTCAACACATTTCAGGCAAAAGATCTAGCCTATCTACCAAACACACAGCATGCCAGCTTTTGTTCAGTACAGCCAATATCAGAAATTCAACAATCTGGAAAGCTGAGGAAATATAAAAGGGGGCGTTTTATGAAACCAGGGCTGGCTACCGTCTTTTCCTGAAGGTTTTTTTTTTTTTAATTCTGTAGTGCTCCAGACCTAAAATATGTCAATCCATGCTCTAACCCTGACCTTTCACCGACTGAACATGTCCTTGTCTACTCATACATGTGACGTGGCATCTTGGGTTGTGCAGAAATGGACAGATTGACTTTGTCTCTGAAGGAGCAAGAAGATACAGTCTTCTATCGAACTTGGGATTATTTTTATCATTGGCTAGAGAAATGGGGCTATGCATAGATTCAAATATGTTTATAGTTTAACATAAAAAGAAAAAATGTGGGGGGCTGACCCAGCAGGTCCGATGTTCTTGATGATTGATGTTGTTTGTAGGGTTTTTTTGTTAGGTTTATTAAGAATAAAACTTATTTAAAAAAATCAATGTGACGTGGCAAATACCGGGGCAAGCTGTCAGGAGAGTGCAGATGGAGCTCCGTTGCTCTTTCAACTCATTGCGTCAGATTACTAAAACTACCCATCTCCTGATTAATTACCCCTTTGTGATACAAAAAGTACAGTTTTAAGTTGTCCTTGCAGTTTTCAGAATAACCTTCAAAATGCTTTAAAACAGTATTAGGAATAAATCCATGAACTATTTTCCTTGGAGGTTGTTCTATACCACAAATTCCCACTTGCTAATCAAGGTTCAGTAGATTATTTGCAGAATAATATTGAAATGTTTACGGTACATCAACAACGGATAAAAAGAGGACCTCCAATACCATGACCCACGTTTCATTATGATGTAATATGATAATCAGCTTTAAGAGTTTTACTGCACAAAGACTAAGAGCTTATTTTAAAGTATTTTATTTTACTTTTCCCCCCCAAAACACAGACAAGCAGATTCTTTTATCGCTTGAAGGAAACTTATCACTATATTTCAGGGTGCTGCCACTGTTTCAAAAGGACAGTATCAACAGATGGATAACACAGGTTTGGCACTCCTCTCTGTACTGGACAGCACCAGGTAAAACTATATAAGCACAAAGCATATACATGATGCCACTCAAAGAATGAAGAAATTCACAACACAAGTGGGACATTATTGGCAGTTTTCTTTAAATAAACAGAAAGTACTGGTAGAGCATGTATTGTTTATTGCCATGTATATGTCTAAACATGTATTCAGAAGGGTGACATCAGTTTGCCAGTGTTTCCAGAACACTTGAAAAGCTAATAAATTTGTGTGAAATGGTTTAAAGGGATAGAGGAGATTTGTAAGGACAGAATCCGGTGGCCTCTCAACATTCTCCAAAGGTGCAACTTTGCCTTGCCCCTCTCCAACCAGTACCTAAAGAACCTCATTGGCTGCATCTCCAGGGTTGCAAACAGGCCCCAGAGGGAAAGAAAAAGGGCGTGCCGGGGGTAGCGGGGAGCACTTGCATCATGTTTGGACTGCATCTAATTCTCCTCTCTCCTCCTGCATGCCAAATGGACGCAAGGCAGGGTGCAAGGTGTGGGTACAGTGAAGATGGTCATCGCTATGCCTGCTTCTGGCACTGGATCCACATAAGCCTCCGAGTCTGAAGCCTTGCGTGTATCCAGGACAGCGGGCATTGGATGCACCCTTAGTCCTAAGAGGCAGAGTGTGGAGTCTACCGCAATAGACGCAACTCCTTCCATGCCTGTAGGATATTCTAATCACAGCTGAAGAGCATTTCCCTCAATAAAGTGTCTATGTGGTTTACTATGTTATTATTTATAGTTATTGGGGTTTATTTATTTGTAAGGGGTGGTTATTTATTTGGTGATTTTGTTGCCGAGATGCACCGGGGGGCGGGGATGTATTTTAACTTCTGTACTGCTTTGTATGCTTTTGATTATGTTGTAAGCCGCCCCGAGGCTTGGTTGCGATGGGGCGGCCTATAAATTTTTAAATAAATAAACAAACAAACAGCCTCCCCAGGCACTTGCTCCACCACACTTTTTTATTCATGAGGATTCATAATAAAACATGGCACGATATATATACGGATGGGCATTTCTTGGATTCATACACATTCCCAGTGCATTCCAAGACTGTCGTCATCCTATTAAATACGCAAGCAAAAGACATTAAAGGTGAATTTAGGGAGTGAGCGCACATGGGGGGGAAAAGTCAGGCCTTGCATGGCACTCCTATTGTTAACACAGCTCTTCGTTCTCACTCCTCCAACAATGTGCGCGCGCACACAGACACACACACAATTTCCATTTTAGAGAGTTTGCTTTTCTCCACCGTATTCAAATGTGTTTAAAAACAGGAAGTGTTTAACAAGAGATAGCTTGTCTGTTTACTTGATCATGAAAGCATTCTCGTGTGTAGCTCTGCAAGGGAGGGAAAACTAAAGATCTAAGCCTTATGCTCATTATGCATTTTAGTGAGAAGCTTACTGAGCAAAATTTGCCCTAAAAGCTGTATCTCCCTACTGGCAGACAGGTATTGGATTTCCATTTAAATTCAATAAGCTTTATAAATACCAAGCACCAAGATCTCTACTGTTTATTTTGACACATTAACCCTAGCAAAACCAATATTAAGACTGTAATGAGAACCAGGATGGGTCAGCTTTGGGATCTCTTTACAAAGGAAAGGAAGAAAAACACAAATCTTTACATGCCCTTTATTGTTTCCCTACAAGTCAATTTTATAAACACTGCAACTTCCAAACACAGTTGCACTCAAAATAGTCTTGTATTTTGACCCTACTTAGTGTCTTTCTATTCTACTAAGACATTACTTTATCATGACCTGTATACTGAGATGTACTTTCAGTTTAGAAACATGGCAAAAAAGACAAATAGAATGAAAGGCAAATGTTTAATTACAACAAATATAAACTTAAATTAACATTTGCTTAGGTGATTTAATTTCTAATTCATAAGGCCTAGGATTGTAAATAGCAGCTCACTTTCTTAATCAGGTCATTAAAAATTGTCTTGAGGTGACTAAATGGGAAAGTGTTTTGCTAACTGGAATGGTTCCTTCTTCCCCACATTTCTCTGTCTATACCCCTTTCCTATTATTAATATTTCTCAAATGGAATATATCGGCATGTTGACTAGTAAAAATATTTGTGGTCCAGTAAATGTTACAAACTTTATTTGCAAAATTGTTTTATTAATTGAAGAACACCTTTCTGGAAGGTAAAATGAAAATGGAACACTAATTTTATTTATTTATTTATCGATCACACAAGTACCAGATCTTGTATGGTTTTAATGCATTTTATTCTTTTATTGTTCTTATTGTTCTTGCTGTTTTACTGTAAGCGGCCCAGAGAGCCCTTTGGGCTAAGGGGCAGCATATAATAAATAAATACATACATACATACATACATACATACATACATACCAGCTAAGGTTCTAAAAGACTTCTGAATTATAAAGCGGCAATACCATTAGTAGAAAGAAAGTTACCTCATTTCCATATGTGTTAAAAAGAGAAGAGCTACTTTACACAGGGCAAATAATTGTTGTATATGTCTCACATTTGGCTTTCACATGCCATATCTTAAGGGTGAGCTAACCATACGCCCACTTAAATGATAGCACTGAAACGAATTCAGGAAGCCTTTGTGTTACTCAGAGTCAAAACTAAGAACTCAGAACTAACATCCATTGATTGCATATTACCCAGAAAATAGCCATAGGATTGTAATTTCAGAGTCCATTCACAGTTTCTGCAGGGGCAGTAAACCCAGTGCTGTCTTCCCTTGCTGGCAATAAGCGCTCTCCATACTCTGGTGCTCAGACTAAGAACTAATTCTAAACCCTGTGGTGAAACTGTGAAGGGTCACACAAAGGCCTTTGAGGCAAAGTGGGCAGGAGAGCCATAGCCCCTTATGCTCCATCCTAATGAAGTTTACAAGCAGCTAATGACACAATCCTCTACATATTCAGACAGAAAAAGCCCATGCTTGCTGAGGGAGAGTAGAAATTGTAGGATTCGGTCCTGTCTAAACATGCGGAGGATTGCACCTTGTGTCCTGTTTCTTTCATTGTATCATCTGTTTTTAAGAACTGATTTCTCTGTTTGCTTCTTTGTACCCAGCTTTGGATATTACAGAAATGCGGTTTGATTTCATTTACTATAAATACATTAAAAGCTCTTTGTATTAGAAGCAAGTAGGACAAAGCTATCCAGGAGACATGTTCAGTAGTCTCAGGAATGATATACAAAATACAGTAATGTGCGAAAAAGATCAATGCTAACCTACAGAATTGGCAATATAGCTTAATAAGTGCATAAATAAGATTACCTTTAAAAACAAGATCTGATGTATTATTAGTACTGTTTTACTTAAAAATCAATAATCTCACCCACTGAAAAACTATTCCACATAAAATAACTGGCAACTGATTCCATGCATGTGAGAAAAACAAAAAGTGACAATCCAACTCGGCCTCTTGTTACAATGCCATTGCAACTAGCCCAAGTGGCAACAAAGCTCTCAATCGAGTCTCAGATCTGAAAAGAAGGAAAATTAACACCACTCCCTAGTCATGCTACCCCTCTGCT
The DNA here is from genome assembly GCA_023646645.1 of Varanus salvator macromaculatus. Lineage (NCBI taxonomy): Eukaryota > Metazoa > Chordata > Lepidosauria > Squamata > Varanidae > Varanus > Varanus salvator. The sequence goes on along the minus strand of JAIXND010000755.1, from coordinate 46,135,672 downwards.
CGACTTCACTTCTGTACCCACTAGGGACGCTTCCCGCAGACAGGATGAAACTTGCTGACAGGAGAAGGTGGAGCTTCACGGGTGATTTGAACGTGGGACTGGTGTAATCCACCCTTCTGAACTGCTAAACAGAATAAAATACACATGGGCACCAGTGGTATTCACACAGGGTATCTACTACGTGTGGAAAGAACTGTTCTGAATTCCTCTGCTATGCTTCTCCCATGGAATAATAATTTGGCACCTCACCCTCTAAAACTGTCTTCCTTCTCACTGTATTAAGGACACATTACACACCAGCCACAGGCACAGCTATCCAATATGGACACTAAGGCCCTTCAGTTTTGCAGCTGCTAATCTTAGGAAAGTACAAAGGATGGTGTTGCTTAGCACAGGAAATCTGATCTGACTCAAGAAAATAACAACTCTCAAGCCATAAAAATCTCAGCAAGCACCCTGGACCTTATTATGTTACATCACTCAAACCAGAAAATACAAAGTGATTGTTGTTCTTTCATGAACTTGGCTGTTCTAAAATTAATGCATGCTAATTAATAACCAGATATTTTCCACTACTGTCATTGTTATATACACAATAAATCAAAACTAGAATCACAAACATGAACTTCTGAGAGCTGAGTCAATCTTATAACAAAACAGATACCCACAGTGAGATCTGTGAATTCCCAATATTATCTTAAACCACTGTAGTTGTTATTACTAAACAACCTTATTATTAAGGTGGCTTACACAGTCCTTCTCCTCTCAGTTTTATCCTCACAACAATGTGGGTTGAATTGAAAGTCAGTGACTATTCCAGTCACTTAGTGGTTTCATGGATGAGTCAGGAGCGGAACCCAGATCTGCGGAGTCCTAATACAACACTCTAAGCGCAGCACCACAATGGCTCTACAACTGATTGCATGTATCGATCCAATGGATTCCATGCATATACCTGGATGTGGCATGAGGAATTTTGTTTGTTGCTTGAATTTTGCATCTCACAATCCACACCAAATCCCTTTTTCTCACTGCAACAGAGGATTTCACACCCAGGAAAAGAGGGCAATCCATGACAGAATGTGTCTGGGTGTTGCTTCCCTTCTTGTCACCTTGTTCTACCATTTCTCTGTACCCTTTCCACAACACTATTTCTCCATTCTGGGAATGCTTGTTAGCAGATATTAGTCACATGCACACATTGATTTTTCTATAAACAAACAATAACACAAGATTTCCAAATTCCTTAATTCAAAAAGATGGAGCATGAAGTTCTCCTGTGTCTGCAAATTTCCTGCTCAGTTTCCCTCTCCCTGCCTTAATGCTTCTCCTTCACCACCAGCACACTTTTGAAAAAGAAAATTCAAGTCCTTAAACAAGTCTGTTATTTTGGAATACTAGTAACATATAAAAACTGCAAAGTTAAGCAAGCAATATCAGCACTGCACTCCAAGAATAAAGCAGCAAAGGAAGCAACTAAGAGGCTCCTAATGTTGTTCTGAACAATCAGAGGAGAGGGCACCACTCTTCCTTTTAAACGGTTGTACAAGTTCTCCACTCACCTACTGCTGGCAGCACATCACTGCCATGTAAAAGTAAGGCCCTGGTGCCCTTACCACTCCATCACCACCATCGCTAAGCAGGCTCACGCCACACACATAATGCACCAAAACAATCTTCCAAGACAAGCAAGCCCTTTCAGATCGGACGGTAAATGCTTTCACATCTGGGAGTAAAGCAAAAAAGAAACAATTAAGTGGTTGTCAAAGCCATCTTGAAGAACTGCAAGGAGCTGCAGGATATTGCTCTAGAACAGGAAATACACAGCAAACAATCAGAAAAGGAAGGGTATCTCCAATATACAGTGGTACCTTGGCTCATGAATGCCTCAGTTCATGACCAAATTGGGTCACGAACAGAAATTTCAGAAAAAATTCACCTCAGGTTGCGAACGCCGCATCGTGTGACGATCGTGATCATGCCTGTCTTCCCTGCATGATTGCGGTCATGCTGGGGGGTGAAGATAGCCACAATCGTGCTGGGGAGGGGGGAATGACAGCGATCTTTGTTGTTCTTTGTCACTTTGTTTCAATTTTTGTGATAAAAAAATGGTTACAGAATGGATTAACCTTATTTACACTGAACCTTATGGGGAAATTTGATGGATCATGACCAATTTGGGTCATGACCAGAGTCCTGGAACAGATTAAGTTCGTGAGTCAAGGTATCCCTGTATTATCCAGGTTCCTCAGGAACAACAACTACCCCCTGCTTCTATTTCACAATTTACAGTCCACACCATCACAAAACATGAGCAGTTAAGCTGCTATTTTCTTCCATACTGGATTATACATTGAGTAAAAATTGGGGAAATTACTAGGAAAACACAGGAAGATTTCAAAAACACAACAAGATCACCCATGAAATATGAGTGAACCCTCATATGAAATACAGTGATCCCTCAATAAATCCTTATCCGAAATAGCCCTGTATGATCATATTGTTATTTGTACAAGATTTTCCACAAGACTACACCCAAAGCACCTCACAGCACTTTTTCAGGGGACTGCATGAGGAAAAGAGAATCAGTGACAATTATTCCACCCTCTTTCCAGCAAGAGCATCTGATGGGTAGAGGAATATAAACGGGATCCAAGGATTCACTTCAGTATCAGTATTACTAAATCAACCATAAAAATACAAGTAATAATCTAATCCAAACAAAGGGGAAGTAATGCATCCTTACACAGTGTTTATTAAGACAACAGATTTAAATTCCACTCTGAAAATGCAGCACAGGGTCTCCAAAGTTACTTACATGCATTGGCAGGCGGCCCAACTCACAGCAGCTCAATTCTCACCTTATCTCATGCCCACTTCTCTGGTGGAGAGACAGAGGCTTTAATCCTCTTCAAACTCACATGCATCCTCATGCAACTGAACCCACAACAGAGCAACAACCAAAGGGTGCTTCTTTTCCTTTGGGGTTACTTCTTCAGGAGCAACCTGGCAGCAGTGATGCATGGAAAGAGCTTTTGCTGCAGTCTTTTAGACACCATACTGTCCAATTTGCATATGCAAAGCAGGCTCCTTGTCAGATGCAGTTCCAGGAAGGCAGTAATCTCACCTAGGATATGATCCACATGATCTATGACCACAAGCCAGGGGTTTCTTGTTTGAAACTGCTGCTGCTGCCAAACGCCCAAGGCCAAGGAACGCTGAAGACATCACGACCCAGCAATTACTGGCAAATGGAGAGAGTGGTAGCAAGGGCAATATTTGCTATTTAATTTGGGGGCAACAGTAAATCGCTTTATGTATTATGCTATTTGTCAGGATGCCTATAACATATGGAGCTACATTTAACTTCCATAACCTTCCTTGTTTAATGGAGATTTATTACCCAGTCTGCAAGTTGGATTCAGTTTCTTTACTTATATCACTTGCCATTTTTCTTCTCTGAAATAAATCCAATAATAACTATCCATAGTGCAGGGACCCAATGTATATTTCTTACACGTGAGATCAGTTTCCATTTTCATCTCTGTCCACTTACATTATCATCCCTTTTCTATTAAATTTCCTTATAATCATCTTTGATTCTGCACTCAGCTTAAATTTTCCATTTACAATTGCTAGTCATCAGGCTGGTGAATCTTCTGAGCTCCATTTCTTTTGCCTTTCATTCCCACTATATTCTGCATTATTTATGCTACTATGCATTACTTTTCATATGGCTCCCCTGCAAATCCTTACTTACTGACCTGGTTCACATGTCACAATGGTTATTCAACCTAGGAACCCACAGGGATTGATGGAAGCTTGCAGCTGTGTGTGAGCTACTTTTTATTTTTATCAACGACCCAATCTTCATTTGTTTTATGACATGTGAACCCAAGCACTGCTTATCAGTTAAACAGTTGAGAGTCAGCTAACCATGGGTAATTGTTTTCCGGGTTGTTTAACCCATGAATATCCTGAAACCTCTGGGTTCACATGTAAGAAACAACCTGTTGGTTCTCCTGGACCCCTCAGCACCTTTCAATACATTGACCATGCCATCCTTCTGGGGCAACTGTCTGAGTTGGATGTGAGACACACTCCTACTTGAATGGTAAACTCCAGAAAGTGCTGCTTGGAGGACATTGCTCTGTCCCTTGGATCCTCCAGGGTTCAGTGCTATCCTATGTTATTTACCATTTACATGAAACCACTGTATGAGGTCATCTGGTGTTCAATATGCTGATAACACACAACTCTATCTCCCCTTTTCATCTTCAGCAAGTGAGGCTGTGGATGTGTTGCACCTGGACTAGATGAGGGCTAAGAAACTGAAGTTCAATCCAGGCAAGACTGAGATGCGGTTGGTGGGTGGTTCTTCTGACCAGATGGAGGGAATCTGACCTGTTCTAGATGGGGTTACACTCCCCCCTTCAAGAAGGAGGTTCATAGCTTGGGGGTACTTCTCGAGCCATTTTGCCACTTGAGGCCCAGGTAGTCCCAGTGGCTTAAAGTACCTTCTAACAGCTTTGGCTGAAAGCTAAGCTATGTCCCTACCTGGACAGAGATAGTCTGCTATCAATGATCTAGCATGCTCTGGTAATCTCTAAACTAGTCTACTGCAATGCACTCTACATAGGGCTGTTCTTGAAGACTGTTGGAAAGCTGTAGATCATGCAAAATACAGCAGCCAGACTAATAACAGGGATCAAACAGTCTTATAACACCAATTCTGGCCACTTTCGCTTCTTGCTGCCAATATACTTTCAAGCCCAATTCAAGGTATTGGTTTTAACCAATAAAGCCCTCCATGGTTTGAGACTGTAACACCTGAAAGAACACCTCTCTTGACCTTTCTCTACCTGGACATTATAATCAAGTTCTGGGACTTGTCTCTGACTGCCTCCTCCAAGGTAAACTCAGATGGTGACAACAAAGAGAAGAACAAAGAGAAGAACCTCAACAAAGAGAAGAAGAAGAAGTGTTTTTCTGTCTTCATTTGGTTATAAATTTTGTATTGCTAACTTTTATAATGTTTTAATTGGTATATTTTATATTGTTTTTTTTTAATATGCTTCTGTGAATCGCCCAGAGAGATTCAACTGTTGGGTGGCACAGAAAATAAATAAATAAATAAATAAATGTGGAAACAGCTTGTTCACTCATCTCTGTAAATCCCTTGGTTAAACAACCCAAGAGTTTTCACATGATTCATGAACTGGACAGTTACTACTTTTAACATCAAGAATATTTAAAATCAAGCAAATTCATGGATAAAAATTCAAAACCAAAGAAGCCAAAACAAAGAACAGCCTCATCTACCACAGTAAGCAATTCCAATGCACCTTGACACACCTAAAGGCTTCACAGGCACTGAAAGGGGGACCCAAACAAACAGGGGAGGCTGTGCCAGCATAAATTTCTATGACCTCCTAGGAAGCAAATGGATCAGACCAAAGGGATGACCAAGTGGGATATATGAACAGTACATACGATTGCACCCATATAGAAGCGTGTGTGTGTTGGTCGTAAGTTCCAGGCCCTTTCGCAGGCATGCCTCTCCAACTTAACTTACTACAGTGACCAGAATGGCTAGCACAAAGGAACACACTCCTTTGCCCCATGCAAGATTGCTGCAAGGACATACCTTTGAAGAGAATGCAGAGGCTGCCTGCAGACCCAATATTCAACTGCACTGAACACGCACACAGACCCGGGATCATATGAATGCCGTGTGCCTTGCGGCAGGGGAACTCTTGTTGCAGAGCAAATCCCAAGGGAATACAAATGCCAGTGGGATTCATTGCTAATCATAATGAAATGCTTTCCTCAGCTTAATGATATTTTGTGTCATGTTTTGAAAATACAAACTTTGGATCAGTATTGCCTTTTAAAAAGAAAAAAAAACATCTGTTATATTCATGGCTTTTTTTGTCATAGAACGCAATGGAACGACGTTCCAGCACTTTTTTTTCCAATGGATTTTACGAAGTGATTTTGAATCGCCTGTTGGCGAAACAGGTCAGCAGCAAACATCATTAACATAGTGCCTGCAGGCTGCTTTTCTGTCCGCACTGATAGGGCCCTGCTCAGCTTGGGACGCTGCTCGGCTTGGGATTGGTGTGTGTGAGTGCTTACTGCTGGCGGCAACATGAGTTCAGGCACCTTTTTTTTTTTTTACAAAAAAAAAGCACTGGTTATATTTATTGCTTATATGTACTGCTCTTCAAAGGGATGTAGGGGGCGCAGTGGCTTAAACTGCTGTGCTGCTGGGCTGGTTGATCGAAAGGTCGCCGGTTCGAATCTGCACACAGGGTGAGTTCCCGTGCTCCGTCCCAGCTCCTGCCAACCTTGCAGTTCGAAAGCATGCAAATTCAAGTAGATGAAAAGGCACCACTTCGGTGGGCAGGTAACAGCGCTCCGTGCACTTCGGTGTTTAGTCATGCCGGCCACATGACCACTGAGACCGTCTGCAGACAAATGCTGGCTCCCTCGGCCAGGAAACGGAGATGAGCACCGCCCCCTAGAGTCAGGCATGACTGGACAATGTCAAGGGGAAGGCTTTACCTTTACTGCTCTTCAATTATACAGATTGAAGCTGCAATCCTAAACCCATGTATAAAGTGATTGCACTCAATGGGATTTACTTTTGGGTGGACATATGAAGATGATGCCAGAAGTTTAATTTATGGTGTTATTGGGTGGGAGGGGGGGCACTGCATTGTGCAGCATCAACTGGGTGACACTCAAACTGCCAACTGTGCAGTGCGGAGTCCCCCTGGGAGCACTTTTGGAATGCTTGCCATGGAGGCAAGAGCATAAAACTGATTGCAACTAGAAATATAATTCCTGGGATTTCTTTTCAAGACGTCCACAACCACGTGCGATAAGAACCTGGCATCACAGTAGTTCTAGCGTTCCAGCAGCCAGTCTATGTTCACCTGCATCTCTCATGGGTCAATTCAGTTACGCTGGCACAGCTTATACTGTGTGTAAACAGAAGAAAAAGCTTCCTTAAATAGAAGAGACCAAACAAAGGGAAAGCAATGTGTTATGGAGCTATTTTATACAAAACCACACAAATGTTTCCCCAACACATTCGGACAGGAACACTGTGAAACATATGCATAATATTCAATCTAAGTATTTTGTTGACTTTGCCCATAACATTCATTTATACTGAAATAACCATCCAATTTCACTTTTTTTTTTGTGCAACAGGGAGGAAGGAATAAAATTTGAAACTAAGCATAAATACATGGTTCAATCACCTTTGATATCGCTCTACTCACCAGTTGTTTCCACGATTCCCTCTAGGATGACAACAATTTCAAACTGTTCAGTTTGCATGCTCCGCTGAGAAAGGTCATAAAAGGGACTTTTCGAATCGATCACATGACAGATTGTAAGTGGTGAAACAAGAAAAAGTTGGTCTGCCCCTGTGCTAAAACCTACATCCAGTTCAAGTTGATCGAGTGGGAGAAATTCACCCTCCGGCGTTTGCCGAGACTAAACAAAACATGAAGAAAGAAAAAGAGAGAGAGAGAGACAGAGAGAGAGAGAGAGAGATCACAAACTAGTACTGTGATTTTCAAGACAGTCTGACAGTAAGTCACATCACATCCTTGCCAACATTTTGCACGATCAATCATCCAAAAAACAGCTCCTAACAAAATGATTATGCAGCAATGTTATTTTAAAGGGGGTGGGAAAAAGCCAAACATTACAGAACATGCATGAATTATTTATAAATGCATCTTACTATAATTAAAAGCTCGGTAGCTTATGAGATCTGCAGAAGTGTTGGCATCAGAATGTGGTTGTTAAAGTGACAGAAAAAGGATGAACGTTATTTTTGAATTTGCCACTGGGGCACCCAAAGTAGTCTGCATGGCAGGGAATGCTGGCAGAAAATATACAACGCATATCACATTTCCTGTGTTCCCTTTACAAGTGTTTGTGTTTCTGTGTTCCCATCGTCTGCATTACTAAGGAATGTCCATTACATGATTCCACGTGAATGACCTTTTGTTCAAACAGCTATCCACCCTTGGTCATCCACTGGCAGTTTTGCTTTCTGGAGGCAAAACTGTCCTACTACAAAATTGCAGCTGGTTCCAAAATGGAAGATCAGCCCAGGGACAATTCCGCCAAAATCTTAGGTTGTCTTTTGAACCTGAACAAAGTCAGGTCTTCAATTTAGACCATGTTATTATGCTTCATGACTGTTTACTGGAACATCATCATTTCAGATTCTCTGTCCTCAGTACAAACTGCTCTGCCTAGTTAAGCTGAAGTACATACATATAAACTGCCTATAAGTAAATTAGCTCTGTTGGGATTGTAGCTATTATCTCATGGAACAAAAGAACTCAAAGAATGGGATTGCAATAACTTCCTTGGCTTCCGTAGTTCAAAGTGGATAAATCACAAACACTTTGGCCAAACTATCTGCATATGTTCCCATCAGGCAAACTTTAATAACAAAAACAATAACAGAAAATCAAGAACAGACATTAAGAGAAATATTTTTTTAAAATGCTTTTCAATGAGGTACACAGTAGTCATAACTGTTAGAACAATATATCCCCTGAAAAATGTTTCCTCTGAAAGCTATGGGACTTTTTATTCCTTATTATGCAATTCAAGTCTTTAGAGCCTTTAAAGTACTTAGATCCTTTCCAATCTGGGTTCAAATTCAGTGCAGGACCTTGAAAGATGACCAATGCCAGGAACTAAAAACGAATATTTTGTGTGTATTTCCATTGGGTTGGCTGGACCTTTTGGTAGCATTTGATACCATCAGGCATGGGACATTCTGTGTCATTTAGCTGGCATGTGATGTGGGGTACCACTAGATGGTTGATGTAGTCACACCAAACTAAACCTTAGAAACTCATTCCAAGAAAATAATGCTCAGCCTCTTATAGAGGCTTTACTCTATCTCCTATCTTCATTCATATTAGCGTGAAATGACTGGCAGAAGTAATCTGGGGTAATCTGGGCTGGATCTTGTCAAAATAGAGACCATAACCAGCTCTAGCTCTCTTTTTCAATGAATACCGAAGAGGGTTTAGATGTTCTGCAATGCTGCCTGGATGCAGTGATGGCCTGGATGACAGCCAACAAGTTGAAGACAAAACAACCATTGGCCAACAAACTAACTCAGAAGAGAAATACAACTTGTTCTGCATAAGCCTGCATTCCCTTTGAAGGATCTGGTTCTCCACTTGGGAATATTCCTGAACTGAGCGTTTCTCTTGGATACTTCAGTGGCTCTTGTGGCCCAAAATGCCACAAGACAAGGTCGTTCACCAACTGTGCTCCTTCCTGGAAAAGGCAGGGCTGCCCACGTTGATCCATCCCTTCAGTCAGCTCCAAGCTGGATTGCTGCAATGCACTCTATGTAAGGCTGCCCTTAAAAAGTGTTCAGAAGTAGTAACATTGTACAAAATATGGTAGTCAGAATGGTCCATGCTTTTCAGAACACATTTCATTGGCCTTTATGACAGCTGTACTAATTTCCAATCTTTTTTAAAGGCCAAATTCAAGATTCTGGTATGATCTATAAAGCTTAGGATATCCTGGTTAAGGGTTTAGGGCCAGGATATCTTCAAGACTGCCTCCTGACCTCTTAGGCTGCTAATCTACTATGTTTGTTTTGGTTTCATTGCAAAATTGAAACTGAGTACTACACAAACAACATTTCCTTTTCAACTTTGCCACAATATAACCTCTAGAGCTGTAGCACAAATACATAAGGAGAAAAGGCATTTTATTCCATGTTTACAAATAGTACATTTTTCTGTGCTCTTTAAAAAAATCTTCACTGAAGGAATACTTAAACACAGAGATGAAACTGGAGGGTCATGAAATTGTCTAAAAACATGTAAACAGCTGTGGATAGGGAATGATGTGCACACATGAATAGGGAAAAATAAATAGTTTAAAGGAGTGAATTAATGATCATTTATGCTTCAGATAATCCAAAGGCAACAGAGGTCAAATGCAGAAACATCACATACGATGTAAAAGTTAAGTATATTGCTTTTGGAGCTTAAGAAAATCTATTAGTTACAAATGCTGATCGAAAAAAATGAAACAAGAGCATTAGTCCCAGGTCATAGTTGGGGAGTTTGGAAAAATTAATGGTCTATCATTAAAGAGAGCTGAGTTTACATTCCTTTATTTGTTTTCCAACAAGGAACAGATCATCAAGAATAATATAAGGGCATTGCCGAGAGCTTTCAGGACCTGATCTCATCTTGACTTCTTCATTTGGGACAGCTCAGAAATATCATACAAAAAACATGCCTCTGGAACAATTCTTAGAAGTCCTTTTGGGAATGTTTTGCTCACTACAATTATCATTCTGCATATTTATCATCTCACATTTGGTTACCATGTTAATATTCTTTGATATTTGAATAAATATGTTTCCATAGAGATACCTAAAGCTTTTGATTTAAATAACTACAAAAACCCATTGGACACACAATACAATTAGGGTTTACTTTCCTTCCTATTAGAATTTATGTTACCCAGTTAGCCATCAATTTACTGGGGACATCAATACTGAATACTGGGGATATAAATTTCTCTCCTAGAATGAATGTGAGAGCAGCACAAGACTTCCTCTGTCGCAGTGCCCAGCTTTGGAATCCCCTCCCAAAGGAGGTGAGACAAACCCCCATCCCTGATGCCATGCAGTAGGCAGCAAAAACACTTGTATTCTTCTGAGGGTTTAAGAGGATGCTCCTTTTGATGTTAAGATTTCAATCATTTGATGATGTTTTGTTTATTTTTTCCCTTTATATAAATGGTTTGGGGCTCTTATAAGGGCCATGGCACTTACATTAAAAGGATAATCCTATAGAATCCCATGAAACATAGGTTAGATTGGAATTTCTGCTCCAAGACTGAAGATAGTTCTGATCTTGCAGGAGAGCATCTTCCCACTCCCTGTCCCCATGGAACTATTTATATCTGTACCTTTCTAATGCTGGAGAGGCAGGAAGGGGGCAGATTAGGATGTGCTGTTCTATTAGGATAGAACAAGACAGGCTCTGAATCCAAAGGATCCAAAGTCCTCCCAGCCCCCAACCATGTCCCCAAAACAAGGGACATTTAGATCACTTCCAGAGTGTACCTAAATGATTTTCCTCCCATTGCCTGATATAGAAAGAAATAGATGAAACAAGCCAAAATATAAATGGAAGAAGAGTGGCCAATGCCTCCATCCCACTTCCAACTAGCCAGCAGGGCTTTGGAAATATCAGCATGTTGCAACTCAGATTGGTCAGAAGGGTGGGGATTGTGTTCTGAAGAACTGAAAAATGCCCATCCACAGACTCTTTAAAAATAGCTGCCAAAGCTGGTGGCTGTGTATGAAGCACTGGTTAAAGTAATAGTTTTTTGTACTTGGAAACACTTCAACTGATATTCTTTTGTAAGAGAGAGAGAGAGAGAGAGAGAGAGAGAGAGAGAGAGAGAGAGAGAGAGAGGGATACATGGGCCACAACCCCCCCCCCGATAATAATGTCTAGTAGAACAAATTAGTAAAATATCATTTAATTAACTTTTAAAATGTGTGTCAATGAAACTTATTTCAAAGTAAGTGTTTTTAAGACAAGACTGCAACCTAAGCATAATTCTATACCCTTTCACAGATAAAGAAGTTATGCTTTAATAAATTATGTTAACAGTATAGTTTTAAATCTGTTTTTAAGATATTCCATTGCTAATCCCCAAACAATTTCTAAGTCAGATCTTAAAACATGTACAAAGGGCTATATTTTAAAATACCTGAATGTTTAGCTTTGAAACCATATGTTATTACTATGAAGAAAAATCCCAACATTTGGCAGGTTTTATTTGTCAGGATTCCAGTATGATATAGAATTAAAATTCAGTATGGTTACATGAATGTTTCTCTTTTCTAAGATATGACTTTGCAGTATACAATAAGTTTTACATACCGTATTTTTTGCTCTATAAGACTCACTTTTTTCCTCCTCAAAAGTAAGGGGAAATGTCTGTGCGTCTTATAGAGCGAATATGTGTGTGCAGTAAGCCTGTCAGATGTGCAGCCCATGGGGAAGTGATGGGGAATGTGCCTGTGACTATGTGCCCATTTGATTCAGGAAAAATTTTTTCTTGTTTTCCTCCTCTAAAAACTAGGTGCGTCTTATGGTCAGGTGAGTCTTATAGAGCGAAAAATACGGTAAATACATTAAACATGAAATGCTTGCTAAAACTAATCTTCATATACCATGTATTTAAGACTTATTTGTAGCATTTTGTTCTGCAAGTATTGATTATCTACAATATTTACGATTAGAAACATAATACTACAGAATGACCTAAATGCTGACAGAGCCTAAAGCTAAGCAAAACATCCAGTTCTAGTTGAAAGGAGCTGGAAGTAAAGTTGCTAAACAAATATGCATTCCTTAAATTTCTGCTCCACTTTCTAACTAAATCTCTCTTACAATTACAAAAGTAGCATAATATGTTAAATCCTATAAATGTCTGTGGCCACTAACACCCAGACTAAGGATCTAGGATTGTCCAATCTGCTTTGTTTTCATTTATTTAGTTCAGTTCATTATATTAATATTCTTTCTTAGGGGAACCAATTCAGCATGGTGTACATGGGCGAAGACATTAGTCTGAGATGCCAACAATGTTAAGAGGTATGTTTGGTTGAGAAGGTCGTTGTCAAGGACACACTATAAAATTAATGGCTAAGTAAGAAGTTGAACTCTACTTCAAGTTTCTCTACCGTGACTCTACATGGGCTACCTTGATGCATCCCTCTGTTCTTTCTAATATTTATTGCCCTTATGCATTCTGATATCTATCTAGTAAGAACGCAGCCACATATCCTGTGACCCTTCCTTCCAAAGCAGTGGGTCCTATAAGACTGGGTCCTATAAGACTGCTGCCAATTAGGCAGTGCATGGAATTTGGAAACAGCTATTATAAAACTAGATCAAATCAATTAAACAAATAGGGCATTGTCCTTTTGGAACATTCTTCACTCCTGTTCTGATTCATACTTTTCCACATTGCTTCCTCCCCTTCAGAGCTAGGAGTGGATTTTGCAACCATCCCAGCCCCTTTATGGTACAAACACTGAAATGAGCAGGAACGGTGTATGATCATCCCCATACTCATGCCTAACCCTCACTCATGTGTGGGAGAGCTCTCCACTTAGTTTAAGGAATATCCAAAGGCTGGAGCCACTGGAAGAGCTAACCAATTAGAGCCATCTATGGATGACTGAATGGATAAAACTATCAAAATGCATCAAAATGGAAAATAAAAACACCTCCACTGTTACATTTCTTCTCCCGGTATGAGTTGCTACTTCTAATGTGGATTGAAGGGCATAATGTTAATATTACTGAGAAAGCGACAATGTTTTTAAGTAAAGTTATTAAAACTGGGCCAAAGATACATGCAAGTGCTGACTTTTGCTTTGCTCTTTTAATTTTAAGGGTTATGCTATTGTTTTCCCTAGCCTGTTAGGAAAGTGTATTTCTGTCCATGTGTGTACATATTCCTTCTATTTGTAAAGAAATCAAAATAGTCTGTAACTCCATTCAGTAAACTATGCATCTATGCAAAATTTACTTGGCCTCTTCTGTCAGCCTTCTGAGTGCTCTCAGTTCAGATACTGCAACATCTAATTGCACAAACTACACCTGTCAAAACACGATTCACCATAATTCATGTTTTCTACATCTTATTCCACTATACCTTATCCAAAGGCACCTATTTCACACATAATGCTAATCTATGGTTTGTTTAAACCATGGCTTATGAATTTGTCCGGCAGATGATAAAAAACACTTGTTCATTTTTCCCCATCCCTGGGTTGTTTGTTGCTTTGCTGTATCCTAACTCACTTTCTTCCTGCATCCTAACTGCCTTTGCAGCACTGTAATACCAACATGTGAAAAAAAGCAAGGGTTTTGGACTGCCTCCATAGCCTGGTGAAACAACCTATGATTCTAGATTTGCATACAGGGCAACCTATAGACTGAACAGCCCACGGTACACAACCCAGTAACATGGGTTCCCTTCAGCAATTATTTACTGTTACATTTATGTCCCATGTTTTCATATTTCAATCAATCCAAAGCATATTACACTCTCTCTCTCCATTTTATTTCCCAATAACCCTGTGAAACTGAGAGTCAGTGACTGACCCAAAGTCACCCAGTGAGTTCCATGGCCAAGAGAAAACAAGAACCCAGGTCTTCCAAGTCACAGTTCAACACTCTAACCACTACACACACTGGCTCTTACCACTACACCAGAACCCATAATTAATCCACTGATCTGGGTTTGCACATAATGACATTTCACAATTCAACAAACCAGAGTAAATTAAACTATGTTTTGTCCATTCCATGTGAACCAGGTCAATAAATGAACAGGAAGATAATTGACAAAATAGATTCAAGATCTCATTCTTGGGAAAGAATCTGTGTCTGTGAGTATAAAAGTGAAAGGAATAGATTTGATAGTCTTTAAATCCAAATTTGTTCAACCAAAGAATTGTTTTCAATAGATATATAGCCCAGCTTTCTTTGTGTTTAGGAGTGAGGGAAAAATGTATTTGCCAGTTTCTCACCAGATCTAGATTTTTTTTTTGTCTCCTAGCAAGGGTTTCAGCTACATTTTACTGAATCGCATTTGTTACTTCCAAAGAAAATCCTTTATTTCAGCCTAAATTACAGTGTATTTTCCTTGGGCTCCTTCCATTCCTTATTTCAGTTTACATACGCAACACACAAAACTTCTGTGTGACCTCTGAAAAGAAGCACAGCTTAAGCTACCATATCATACCATATCCAAAAAGCACAAAGTATCTAAAATGTGTGTATGGATTTAGCATATTAAATTAAACCTTAATATTTTGGGTCTAAGTTCTTCTTTCATAATTGTATATAGCATATTCAATAAATAAAAATATTAGTAAAATCTTATGGAAGGAATAAGATAGTACTTAGGCAACAAATACTGCATAGATATGTGACTGAAAGGTGCATTGCCTTCCTTAAAGTTGATCATATCGTTGGAACTGCAGTGTAACTTTTAAAGTAGCTTCAGCTGTTTAGTAAATTGTATGCAGAGGCATGCCAGTGCTACAGAAAGGAGCAACTTTATAATGTATCAATCAACACAGTAATTGGTGTGCAATGCAAATCTGAACTCAGGGAAATAATTAATTAACACTCAGGGTTCTGCTAAATTCCATAGTTTGTTCTATGTAATTGGTTATTACAGCCTGATTATAAAATCTCATAAATAATGAAAGGGCACACTGTGGTATACATTGTGCCCCTAAAGACTAGACAACAACTAATGAGAATATTTCACCTATAATTTATTTTGTCATTTTAAATTATTGATAAAAGAATAAACTTGCACTTTGAATGACAAGTGGAAAGTGGTTACTACAATGAATATTAATAGAACTTTCCAATTTGAAAAATCTGTAAGCACATCTTTTGGAAATAAGTACTGCAAAGTTTCTTCATATGTTACATGTCACAGTTATGACTATCATCCATATAAAGTAACAAAGAAAACTTTGTACTGACTTGGCTGAAGGAAGGTTTCCTGCTGGTTTCCAACTTGCTAAATTTCTCATGATTTCCTTAGTATATTTTCATCATTCAGTCAATGAGTACAGGTCACAGAATCTACTACTTCTTGACCGAACAAAATCTATTACACCAACTAAACTGTAAACTTATGACTTTTATCTTCATCTTACATCTGTTTTCACTCAATGATGGGGCATCATGTTTAAAAGTCAGAGCTCCATTAGTAAAAAAAAGTTAACATTATTGACTAAAAATCCCATCCAGCAAACAATGCTGGACTCAACAGGTTACCTCACAGAATGCATATGTCTGACACTTAAATCATTCATTCACAATCCAGTACCAGTGAAGTCAACGGATCTTCATCAACTCTAAATACAAGACAGATAGCATAGTAAGTCTCAATGAAAACTGTCGTGGGGTTGGATCCAATTATGGCTTTCCACTCATACAAGCATTTCCATCAGCTATGCCTCTCCCCTCCACCACCACCCCACCCCCAAGGAGTAGCCTAATTTGGCTGCTTAAAACAGATTTTGCAGCAGAAAGAAAAGAGAAGCAAGACCCATTGTACTAGTGGCAAAAATTCATCTTTGCAATATATTTAAAAATCTACAGAAGATAATTCTGCTGCTATTTCTATTCTTCTGCCATGCATCTTATGTTGAACCCCTTCCCATTAGAGTTGGCATTACAGTGATGTTAGCGGCAACTACTGTTAGTCCGGATCAGTTTGCAAACCTGCATGTAACCATGATTGTAATCTATGATTTGGCAGGGAGAGAGGAACATGCAAGCCCACAGGGCAGTTCTGAGAGCTAGGAGATCAATCAGCATTGCATCTCACCAGGCCAATCATTTTTTGATACTGTACATAACAAAGTACAAAGCAGAAAGTATTGAACTAGATTTCCTTTTAGGCTATACAGCAGCTATAATCTTCTACACACTGAATCACTCAAAGACAGAGATAAGACAAATCTGCACCGTGTTTTGGAGTGTTCAAAGAACTTGGTACTTTTAAACAAATGAATTGCATACATACTTTAGCTCCTGGAAATATGTTTTTTCTTAGGATTTTGATCAAATTTAGATTGTGGATCAAGTTTATCTCAGCAGTATCAAAAGAAAGGCAAACCGATATTAAGAATGTATAAAATATCTTAAATTTTTATTGGTCTTTGGGAGATATATGAAATAATGACATCCCAAAGAACAACCCATATTTCTGAAGCTTGGTCTTCACTGAATGTAGAAAACTGCCTTCATGTTCTGAGGTTATTATTTTTTTATGACAGATCAATACTTTTGATGAAAGGCATCAACTCTGAAAAATATTTTATCCCTGTTCTTTTAAGAAATACTAAATATAGCCTGCACACTTCAAGTGGCAACTGTATGATAATGCAAAATATCTATTGGGTTGGAACAGAAATTAGCAAAAGAATAAAAAAGGTGGTTTAATGAGTTTCTACAATGACATAGGACAACTTTTGCTGGTGAACTATTTCAGGTTCTACTACAAGAAGAAGTGTAAGGGAGGAGGGAGAGTGCCTTAGTTTTAAAGGCTATGGACAGGAAAAAGCTTACCATGAATTCAGATTACAACCTAAAATGAGAAATGCAACCTTAACTGAGGAAGAGGCCAGGAAATCTGTGCTTAAGGAGAGAGAGCAGAGCAGGGAGGCAGCACTGTGAAGCCTTTAAAGAGATAGGAACCCGAAGCAGATGTGCGGCAGTAGGCAGCATGCAAGAGTCGTGCTGGGAAATAGCAAGGCACATGCAATGATGATGGGAAAACCAATGCAAAGAATGTGCTGAGAGTTTTCTAGAAGAATGAACGGATGCAAAGGAGACACTAATGCACAGACGGGTAAAAGGAGAGAAAGGCACATGCATGCTTTCCGGAGAAGAAAGGCGTGGAAAGATGTGGGTGAACTTACAGAATCAAGATCACACATAAAGAGCACGCATGTGTGCTCATCAGAGAGCGCCTGGACTTACTTTGAGGAGTTTGCAGCGGATCTGAGCAGAGACCATGTGGCTGTTGCGGAGGTTGCCCACCCTGAACATGAGGGTAAGTTTGCCATCCCGCATGGAGATGGCAGCATGCTCACTGAACATCAGTGTCTCTGCCCGCTTCTTAGGTTGGGACATCTTGATGAACATACAGCCAATGAGAAATGCATCCACAATGGAGCCCAGGATGGACTGGAAGAGGAAGAGGATGATGCCCTCCGGACATTTGTCTGTAATGTATCGGTAGCCATAGCCAATGGTAGCCTCTGTCTCGATAAAGAAGAGGAAGGCAGAGGGGAAGTTGTAGACGTTGGCCACACAAGGGGTGTACTTCTCGTCGTGGGCTTTGTTCAGGTCACCCCGCATGTAGGCAATGACCCACCACATGGAGGCCATAAAAAGCCAGGCCACGGTATAGGTGAGGATAAAGATGAAGAGGTTCCAGCGCCACTTGAGGTCCACCAGGGTGGTGAAGAGGTCGGACAGGTAGCGGCTGGTCTCGCTGCCCAGGTTGCCATGCTGCACGTTGCACCTGCCGTTCTTGTCCACGAACCGCTGGCGCTTCTTCTTAGGAGCCGATGCCTGCTGCTGGTGGAAGCCTGAGCTGCTGGACGAGGTGGTCACGACCTGGTAATCGTCCCCAAATTTCCTTCGGAGCGCAGACATAATACGAAGAGGCGAGCCAGAGTCACCGATCTGCAGTCCGTCGCCGGGGAGGAGGAGGAGGAGGAGGAGGAGGTGGTGGGATACTTCGCGCTTCTCCTCTCTTCCCCTCTGCCCCTTCCCCCTTACTCCTTCGCCTATTCTTGTCGCGCTCCCTCCGGGCCGTGTGTAGTTTCCTCCTACTTTTATTGCCCTTCCGGACTCCCAATGCACCCCCTTACTCTTGCGGGCCACCCCCTTTCCCCACCCCCCTCCACCCCCTCTTCGTCAAGAGACTCGCTCTTCCCTCGCCCTGCCCTCCTTCCCACTCAGAGCCAGGGCCCCGCGGAGGGCAGCGCCGCCGGCGTAGCTTTACCTTGCAGCATCTCAATCTGGCGCTCCTGGAAGTTGGGAGAGGTGGGAGCGAGCGGACGCGGACGCGGACGCGGACGGGGAAGGCGGACTCGGGCGCAAAGTGGCCGCAGTCAGCCAGACGGGCAGCCGATTTTGGCGCAGTTCCGCCTCCTCCCCTCGGCGGGGCTGAGGACCGGGCACAAAGGCATCCTGGCCAGGGTCGTCTTCTCCTCCCCCCGCGCAGCCGCCCCGCCGCCTGAGGAGCAGCACCCCCGCCGCGAGCCCCCACGGCCCCGACCTCTCCGCGGGGCCCCGCTCCCCTCCTGCCCGCCTTCGCGCCCGCTCCCCGCCGGCAGCCCCCAGGGGCGCTTCTGCCCGCCCGGCCCCGCGGCTCCCTCGCTTGGAACGGGCTCGCCTGCCCGGCAGGACGCAGAGGAAACGCCCGGGCGGGGAGCAGCCAGCGGAGCCGCGGGGCGCCTCGCAGCCTCAGCCCAGCCCCTAGCGGGAGGCAGCGACTTCGTTGCGCCGGAGGAGTTGCTCCGTGGGCGCCAGCGGGCGCGTGCGTGCGTGCGTGTGCGTGTGCGCGTGTGTGTGGCGTGCTAGCCCCTGGCGGGGTGCTTGTGGGACCGAGCCCCTAGCCGTGCCTTCCCACGAACTGGGGGCGGGGGGGGGCCGTGGCTCGTCCACCCGTTCCGCGTCTCGAGCCCGCCAGGAGGACGCGCACTGTGTAAAAAGCACGGAGCGGAGGCGATGGATCTCGCTCTCCTTCCCTGCCGGACTGCCAGGCTTTCTTTTCCTTTTTCTTTTTCTTTTGGCTTTCCTTCTCTCTCTCTCTCTCTCTCTCTCTCTCTCTCTCTCTCTCTCTCTCTCTCTCCCCCCCCCCCCTCGAGCGCGCACGCATGCACACACACACACACGCCCCGCACCTCTTTCTCAGGACGTGAAATTTAAACAAATAAGCGAGCCATTGTGCGGCTTGTCAGCGTGCGCGCAGAACGGGGCTCCCGCCGTCATCTTCTCGTCCTCATGGCAGCGGGAGGCGTGAGGCTGCGGGGCGAGTTGCGCGCTGGAGTGAGGCGGCCGCAGCGGCGGCAGACGACGACTCCGCCGCGCTGCGTGTGTGTAAGTTGATGCGTGCGGTGATCCGCAGACCGCCGCGCTCAGCCCCGCCTGTCCCTCGCCTTCTCCGCCGCCTCGCACCGCCGCCACCTCCGCCTGCGCTTGCACCTCCGTCCGCTCTGCAGTGCCACGGGCGGCGGCGCCCACCGCCCAAGGCCCCTGGCCCTTCCTGCCGCCCTCGCCGCTCTGCCCGCCTGCAGCCCTCGCTCCCGAGGAGAGCAACGACCGCTGTCGCCAGGCAGGCGAGTGTGCTGCGGGAGAGCGGAAAACCTCATGCGTGCACACAGGATCCGAAACGTAAAAGGACTGGACGCAGAGCAGAATCTCCCTGCGGTTCATATTTAAGTGGGCGTGGGTAAAAGTCAAATCCTTTTAGTGGGGGGGAAAGACTGCCGGGGTTGAGGATTACTATTCTGTAACGCTGCCCGTTGCAAACATTCCCTTCTGCCGAAGAAGGAGAATCAAATGCATCGAGATTTAACACGGCTGCACCACTAAAGAGCATCCCATATCCTGAAGAATTATGTTCGCCTGCTTCTGGGAATGGAATTACTTTGGTGTAGATGGTGATCCTCAGATATCTTTGCACTACAAGGCCCAGACTTACTGGGTGGGGCGGGGACTATCCCTCGAGGTTTTCCGTGGGCCATATAGGGACAGCAGAATGAGAGGTGGCCATTGGATCAGCGCGGGAAGAAGAGAGTTGCAAAGATAGCATTTTGCTCCCAGCCTCCTGAAACTTATGGTGAGAAAACTGACTGGGACTGGACATGGGCGCCAGTATTAAAAATGTTCCCCTGAGGCACCCAGAATATCTATAGTTGGGCACTAACTTCTGTACCAGAGAAGTGAGGATATTCCCAGAGTTGCCTTGAGTGGTGAGTTTGAGGGGGGTCACACCCAAGAAGAAGGATTCAGACGTGTTGAATGATTTTGTTTGTTTTTATATATGATGGAAACTGTATATTTTAAACCCTAATTGGGTATCCTTTCTGTTGTCTGAAATACTTTTGAAGTTTGTAATGTTTGCATAACATAATTATATTTCATTTGTAAATCCTTATCCCTGGATTATTTTCTGTATGAAAAGCAAAAAAAATAAAACACAGAAATCAAGTTGGGGCCGGATACCTGCTTCGCAGTGACTCATGGGCTTTACACATTAAGCTTCGTGTAACAATATCCTAGCTGGTGAGTAGATACATTTTTTCCATTTTTCTAAATTCACCACTTCATTTGCAACATTCATATGGGTATCTCATCCATCACAGGTTACAGCCATAGGATTAGGCAGAGTGAGGGTGCTGGGGGGCCATAAGCAAGCAGGAAGTGGTATTTATTTATTTAAATTCTGCTTTTTGCCCTTTCAGGGCAGTCAAGACGGCTTACATAATTCTCCTCTTCTCCGTCTTATACTGACAACAACAACCCTGTGAGGTAGGTTGGGCTGAGAGGCAGTGACTGGTTCAAAGTCACCCAGTGAACTTCATGGTGGAATGGAAATTAGAACCGTCTGAGTCCCAGCAGCCCACTCTTCACCACTACACCACACTGGTTTTGTGTGCCTGAATGTCTCTTGGATAGAGCTGTGGATGCCCCATCAGCTGCCCTGTGTCCACTAACCAAGGTTTCTGTGGTAGAAACTGCTATCCTCTTGGCCATTGCCAAGTAGAATCCAGCTGCCCATCTGGTCAGTACTTGACCTTGGAGGTGCACAATTTAGTTCTACATCTCCAGCATTACGGCTGGACTGCTCTCACCACAATTTTAGAAGAGCCCTGCTTCCTGAGTTTTAAAAAAATGAAGATAATGGTGGTGATTATTGCATCTATAGCCTGACATTTTTCCTCTTCCAAGGAACCCAGGCTGGATTCCTCACAACAGTCCTGTGAGGTAGGTTGGGCAGAGAGTCCCACTCCAACACTCAAACCAGTCCAAAACACTGCCCCCATCTATCTATCTATCTATCTATCTATCTATCTATCTTATTTATATCCTGGTTCTGTCTTACAATGAACTCAAAGTGGCTTATAGCATTCTCCCCCTCCCCCCCCAATCTTATCCCTACAGCAACAGCCCTGTGAGGTAGGTTGGGCTGAGAGTCTGTGACTGCCACTTAGTTGGCACCATGGCCATGCAGGGACTAGATCCCAGGTCGCCTGAGTCCCGGTCCCGCACTCCTAACCGCTACCCCGTGCTGACCCTCTAATATATCTAATACACATTCTGGTTCCCACTGGGGATGGATGGCTCTAAGAAACCTACAATCAGGAACCAGGGAAGGCATGAGCCACCTGGCTTGAGTCCACCTGCTCCCACCAAAGTAGCTCAAAGATAAGCTGGAAAAAAAAAGTTTTCCTTTCTCCGCTTTATTTTTTGTTACATTTTTATTTGACATAAACCTATGACGTAGAATACATTTGTATCAACAGCAGTTGGACAAATTCAACAGCCTGTAGTCATTGTAGCATATGACACCATTTCAAGTCCACATTCCCATATTATCTAACAAATTATTGGTCACCAAGCTTGAGTCATAGTTCCTGTCTTATTTGTTGATCTTAGGAGAACTGTAAATTGCCCATACCATCAGCAGCTATGGCTTTCCTGTGAATTCTGTAGACGTGGGCCCCATTTCTCTGCAAACACAGCATTCCCAGCTAGAACGCTCAGACTTGAAATGTGAACTGGATGGAGAAGAGGACAGGTTGGAATGTGGCTTGGACATGTTAAGGTTAATGAGTGAGATTCCTCAGACAGCTGCTGAGAAACAACTGCCTTGAGGTCAGGGGGAGGGTCTGAGGGAGGGCCTGAAGGGAAGGAATGCAAATTCAAGCTACCTGAGCAGGCGTGAAGCTCCTTAAGAGTGGAGTCAATAGCTTCTTTGCTATTCCTGGATAATCGTGGTCTGGCCAAGGTGATACATACATTGGTACTGGTAAGCTGACGGCTGGAGTAGTGCCATGTTCTCTCTGTGGGGCATCCTTTAAGACTGGTCCAGAAACTGCAACTAATGTAAAATTCAGTAGTCACCTTGCTGAGTGGGGCATGTGACATCTTTGCTCAGAGAACTATGCTAGCTGCCAATTACTGGAGTGGATTCAAGGGTTGCAATTGGCATATAGGGCACTAAACCTGGGACCTGCCTGCCTGTTCACTGTCATCTACAGATCAAGGCCTCCTGTTGCCCACAAAGTTCCATCTACAGGTCACCAGAAGAAATGCTTTTTTTCAGTTCTAGCGCCCCGCCTTTGGTGTTTTCTTCCCCACTGCCACAGGACAGGCACGCAACTTGAGGGTGTTTCAGCTTCTCCTAAAAAAATATGTTTATGCAGAGATTTTCTGAGTTTAATTCCTATCTTACATGTGTGTTTGTGTACTTGTTTATGTATTTGTACATTTATTCTAATGGATGTTTTAAAGCATTTTGCCTATCACTTTGTGATTTGATAATGGAGGTGATATATAAATATTTAAATAAATTAATAAATAATATTGTCCAATGGCTGCCAAGTGTGAGTCTTTTGCAGTTCAATCCTGTGCATGAATTTCAGTGTGGAAGTTCAATTGGATTGCTCCCAATTAAACAGACTTAGTGTTGTCTTCCCAGGCAACTTGTCTTTGGCCTTACTCATTTTTAATCTTTCTACATATAGAAAGGAGTATCTCATTCTTAAATGTGTATCACAAGCTATAAGTAAGTATTTTATAAATAAATAGACCAGGGGTGGCAATTAATTTTCCTATGGAGCCACATGAGAAACTTTGACAGTTGTTAAGGGCTGGACCAATACACTTTCAGCTCTGCTCAATATATATCTCTATAAAAACAGTAAATGAAACATTACAATGATACAATGAAAATGTGGAGCACAGAACAACACTATTTAATGAATAGTCAAAAAACATTAACATTACATGAAAAGCAATAAATTCAATTCAATTTAGCAGATCCTTCAAAATAAAAGTGGTGCAGTTGTATTGCTTGCATCTATATTACGGCGATATATATTTGCATTGACTTTTAATTTGCCAGTGGCCTCATGCGGGCCAGTCAGGGTCAGCCATCGGGCCGGATGTGGCCCGCGGGCCGTCCAATGCCCAGGTCTGAAATAGACCCTTAATGGAAGAGTCTTTGGAATGGCTTTGTGGAGTTTGCTGGAGGAAACACAGAAATAATGCACATATGCAAATCATTACTAACAAATGATTTCACTACTATTTTTAATAGTACTGTTATTTTTAATATACTTTTTTTATATATAATTTTTTTATAAAATTTTTATAAAATTTTATAAAAATTTTTTTATATAATTTTTTTATAAAATTTTTATAAAATTTTATAAAATTTTATATAATTTTTAATATAAAAATATACTATTTTTAATAGTACCAACACTCTGTTTTTCATGGCTTTTCTTAGAGAGTAAAGAGGAAACCATGAAAAATAGCTCTTGTATCCACATCACAGATTTTAATCCAATCCATACAGGTAGCATAGAGCAAGAAGTGAACGTTCATTTAGCACCTACAGTGTAACAAGCAGGTGCTGGCAAAATAAAATGATTGTATGCTGTGTTTACAATTGTAAACAAAATGCACAGTGATGGTGTTTTCAAAGCATGATTTAGTCAACGAAGTTGTGCCAACAGAGGGCACAGTTGCACGGATGAAATCTCAAGCATACGCCTGGCATCGCCCGGGGACTGAAACTACGAGGAGGTGGAGGACATAACATGGCTGCCCCCCAAGTCTGCCCAAAATAGACACCACGCGGGAATGTGAAGTTTCTGCCCATCTGCACCTCTATATTCCAGAGCTGCAAGAGACTCGGCAAAAATCTCTGTGGCTTTTTGTGGATTAGTATATCTCCACCCATAAAGTATTACACTAATATTTATAAGCAGAGAAGGAGGTGGGGAGACTTGTAGGATCCAGCTGCTAAACTCCTTTTTCTAAGGAGCAGACCGGAAGCTAAAGTTTTCCTGTTGGGCTTTGTTAACCACTGGGAGCAATGGTAGCCATTTACTTGTTATCACAGGTATGATGTTACCCATACTAATAGTAGATATTACTAAGGTTTCCCCTATATGTCAACAAATACATGATTGTTTTTGAAATTCAGGACTTAAATATTTTCTGAACCTGCAGACAAGCTCATGGAAATCTGCATTGCTTTCACCAGATACGGTGCAACTTTATCTAGGAATTTATTTATTTACTTTTAAATAGGGCCAGGGCAACAAACACTATATTCTCATGTATTCATGAGAATAGCCAATATTTCACCAATTTTGCAGTATGTCTGTGTGCAATATGCATGCTCACTGCTATATATTCATGTAATATACTTACCATCTTTTATTCGTTCTTCTTGAGCCACTCCGGAAACCTTTCTGTGTTGGGGGCAGAGGGCTGAGGAACAGCATAAAAAGGCTTCCATACACATACATACAAACAAACAACATCTCTAATGAAGGGATGAAGTGCTACCACAAGCAAGAAACATGTGAAATAACTACTAATACACGCAACGAAGGTGAATCAACAACTTCTGTTAAAGGTCTGGACAGAACATGGAAAGCAAAAGGGTTTTTCTGGCAATCTGATGCTGAATCTGGAATGGATTTCCAGGTGTAATACTTCTGAGAGTCTCACATATGCATAGTAGTTTTTGGTGAATGGATCATGAGCGCCTGCATTTTCCTAATCTCTAAACAACATAGAGTCACATGTCATTCCTTGGTGTCCAGACAGAGTTTAGGGAGAATAAACAATTTGGTAATATAGCTTCATAATTAGTGAACTGCAGAATTAGGGAACTGCAGAATAAACAATGTGGTAATATAGCTTCATAATTAGTAATCATTTGGAGTAGGGTGGAGATTTATTTCAAACACCCTCCCACAAATAACAGGTCCAGTAAAACATATTCCAATTTAAAACGGCTTTGTTCACAATCAAAGTTTGTAAATGGGTTTCCGCAAGGAGGAGTCTTAGAAATCCATCAGTTACCCTGCATACTCCGCTAAGGCAGTGACTTGCTCCAATTTTCTCTTCTGCTTCTGCATTCTGTGGCTGATCTGCTTTGAACTGATGAACAGGCTCATAATCACCAATACCGATTACATTATCAAAGTATAAACTCATTTCTGTGAAATTAAACTTATTAAGAGAATGCTTTTATAATGGAAGAAAATTATCTTATTGGCCTGAGAGATCTGTAAGAGTATTTCCATTTGTGTCTAGCACTGACTCCCAAGAGATCGCCATTCCAATATGAAAGCAGCTGGCTATACAATTGAGAATTAAGCATTTCAACAAACCACAGCAAGGGAACACCATGCCTTACAAAAGAGAAACTGTTCTCAATTCATTGGCAGCATGCATCATTTTCTTTAATTCAGATAAGTTTATACGGAATCCACTGCATGAATGAAGGTCCTTTCCTTGTCATCTTTTTCTTCATTTAGGCTCAGAAACAAGTGGGGCTGACAGAAGGGCATCTTGAAAAGATGTCAACATTTGGGCAGGCTCACAGAGCGAAAGCAGCCCATAAGCCATCTAGGGTGCTACAGACCCAAACAAGCTCTTTGAAACAACGTTGACCAGTCAAGGGGCTGGGCATTCCTGCCATCCATGAAGGTGGCTCAAATTCCTGAAGTTACCTCTGGCATCCTGAGATGCTGAGCCCGAGACAGCATATCATGAAAGAATGGCCTTTTATACTACTCGGTGTGTACTAAACCCTTGTGGTTTTCATCTTCCGGTTTTTATTTTAACAGTTTAATTATCTGTTACCTACAGTTTAATTATGTGCCTGCATCTAGTGGCTTTGAGGCAGCACATGCCTCTTTTGAAACAATCAGAGCCACTCATGCTTTTGTGCAGGGCCCATACAGAGACTCCAATCATGGCAGGCAGCAGGAATCTATCCCCGTGTGGCAAATTCTTATGCAGATTCAATCTGATAAACAACCTTACATGGAAAATCTGCCCAAAGGTTCTGCTTCTTGCCGTGAAGACACCCTAAGCTGTCAGTACTAGAGAAAGCAAACAGATATGACCAAGTAGAAAGACATTTGTTTAAATATTCATTGCTTGCTTTTTAAGGGGAAAAGCATATATTTACTATACAAGTTTTAATAAGGATGCTGCCTTTCTCCAATGTATTTCTATGTCAGGTAATGGCAATGCTTGCAATACAGAAGCCAACAGACAGAAACCTCTAGGACAGAAAACACTTGCGAGATATATTAGAAGTTCTGGTTTTAATAAAAGTAGGAGTACTGATAGCATGCACATACAGAGAGAGAGAGAGAGAGAGAGAGAGAGAGAGAGAGAGAGAGAGAGAGAGAGATTTAACCCAACTCAGCAAGTCTATTACTATAACACCCACATGTGTACATCTGGGGCAGAGGTGGAGGGGCAGAGTGCTGTTGTTTATCTTTCAGCTTATCTTTTAGAAGCCTATCCTGAACAACATGAAATTACTTGGTTGCTGAGGGCTAGACTGTCCTGGACAGTGTTAAAAGAATTGATTTTGTTTCAGTGTATATATTAGATTTGGCTTTTGGGAACCAATGTTTTAATAATCAGTATCCATTTTTCTAGTCAGTTTTTCCATGATGTCACATAAGTCAAATCCAGCTAAACAGAGATGGAATAAAATGCAACCCCCAAAGCTAGGAATAAAAAATACAGTTAAAATGGTTAATCAAGGAATATAATTAGTTTATATACAGCATCCTATGTAGCATTCAGTGGGAAAGCATAAATTCTTTGCATACCTACATTGTGCTGTTTGAATTTAGGTTCTTGGTTTAATGTGTCTGTTCAACATTCTTTGTTTTATAGCCTGTTCATATTCTTTCCATGAACACTTTAACATTGGAATCAAAAATTGTGTTTAGCTTCAGGACAATTCCTCTGAAATTCAGCTCAGTTTGGAATCAGATCGTCCTCATTGACAACCATTCCTTCTCGTAATGATGAAGAAAACAGGTGGAAAGGACAGGTGAGGGCTGCAGAAGGTTGTTCTGCAGTAAGTTTTGATGTTCCCTGTTACCAGTTATCCAAATGTCCCTCTTCTTCCAAACTTACCTTGCAAATAAAGAATAAAGAACATAGTGATGGATATGACTTAGGCTTGTGAAGGGCTGGCAAGTAGCTCTTGCAAAGTCTGCTCTTTTTGAGTTTTCAGGGAACATTTAGGGGGAAGCCTATTTTTCTGAAAAGGCCCAGATTTTCTTCTGGTGGTTCTTTCTCTTTTATCCAGACTTTAAATAGACCTTCAAATACAGAACACCTTCATATTGAGGAATGTCTTATATAAAGTAAAGCACTCCAATGTAAAACATCCAGTTGGTGTTTGCCTCAGAAAGAAAGAAAGAAAGAAAGAAAGAAAGAAAGAAAGAAAGAAAGAAAGAAGGAAGGAAAAGGAAGCAAGGAAGCAAGGACAGAAAGACAGAATATTATTAGATTTATATGTTACCTGTTTTTGTCTTGCGTAAAACCCAAGATGGTTAACATGGTCCTCATCTCCAATTTTATCTGCATAACAACCCAGTGAGGTAGGTCAGTTTGAGAGTCCATGAGTGGCCCAGTGCTGTCCAGTGAGCTTCGTGGCCAAGTAGGGATTAGAGCTCCGATCTCCAAGTTCCCACCCAGCAATCTAACTTCACGGGCTTCTGAATAATGGAACTTCCTTGTCAATGCTCACCCAAGCATATCCACATTAATGATCTCCCCATTTGCCCCTTTAGGACTGCTATCCTCCTGCCTGGAGCAAAAGTCCCCACCCCCTGCATAGCCTTTCCTCCTCCCAATCTCTCCCACCCCCACCTCTTTTAATTTTGACACTCCAGATTTTTCTTCCGCAAGAACAACTTCACACCTTTATTTGTCAACTGAAATAGCGATATTTCAATAGCCAATGTACCATTGCTTCCATTCCCTCTGTCACATGATGCTCCTCAACATTTCACACAATCTACCTGTTGGTGCTTCTTGAATTATCTTTTTAAAAAAGAAAAGATGACAATTTAAAGGAAGATAAAAATTCCTTTAAATCTACCTACCTACCTCCATAGCAATGTGCTATAAAACTCTCTTCTGGTTTGGAGTGAGTGACCTTCTTTGGCTTAAAGTGTTATGCAACTTTTTGATGCTGGGTATTATGCTTGAAATTCAAAACCTTATACAACTATTTCCTTATTCCTTTATATCAACAGAAGCAAGTACCCAGTAGACTTCCAAGAGCTCGCCTACAATGAAGTCTTTACATAAGCATGAGAGCTAAACAATATTAGCTTGGTCTACTAAACAAGAAATTGCATTTATTTGATTGCTAACAGTATCACTGTGCAGTAAACACCAAGACAGAGACATTCTCTGGAGTTAACAGTGCGGCTGTGATACAATGAAGTCAGTATTCTCCTTGAATTATTCTTAAGAGATGACTAGTGCAGAAGAAAATTGCAAAAATAAAACTTACATTCTTTGCACAACAGATGCTTATGTGACTGCAATATGCTACCAGACCATGCTGCCTCGATAAAATTACATAAAATCTCCATTATCAATTTTGTAGAAAATACAGATTGAGCAAGTGCTAAAAGTTCTTTTTAATTAGGATCTTGTTTGAATATTTATTATCTGGAGCCAGACAACATATATCTTGTAAGAGGAAAATGTGTGCCAAGAAAACAAAATCCACAACCTAAGTAAAAATGGAAATTAATACCTGTAATAGATTGCTATTACAGTGTGCAAATACATTTCATCTTCAAGCGCTCATTAATCCTCAGAGCACCCCAGGGAGATATCATAAGTAAATAGATTCTGTTATCCTTTAACTTAACAGTTGTGGAAAATCAAGCAGAGTATTAGGGGATTTCTCAAGGACTCTCACTCAGATACTTGGCTGGAAATGTGCAACAAAAGTGTTTTCCCATCAATGTAAAATGTTTTCGGACAAATATGAAAATTTATTAGGAAAATGTCACTTCCAATTACATTTCCTGCTTGGAAAGTGTCCATGTTGGTTGACCTAAAAAGAGGAAGAGCTGGCTTTCTTCAATACATTGTGCCTCTCGGGAATCGATGCACCAATCTGCCTCACGTACAACCCTGGTGCAGCTCCAAGATGGACCCAGAGAAAATATGACTTCATCTGATAGAACATGGTAATACTGAGTCTCAATGAATATATACTTTCAGTATTGCCAGAGTTTCAAGGCTGCGTCCAAATTTAAGAGGAAAAATGTACCATTGTCAATATATTAACTGAAACAATACATCACAGTCCCTCATTTGCTCTATAGAATTGTACAAATGGCTGACAGCTTGTATAAGCAAACAGCTAATCACTTTCCAAAGAGGCCAAATTGCTGTGACTTTGTGGAGTGAGGTTTGCGCATGCAGACCAAGAACGTGGCCTCAACAAAACGAGGCAGCCTCTTCCCAATGCCAAAACGCAGCACTGCACAGCATACAAATTGGAATGGGGAGTTGTGGGCTCCAGCTGTTGTTGAACTGCAGCCCCCGTCATGCCTTACCACTGCCCATGCTGGATTGGGCCAATGGGAGATGCAATCCAACAGCACCTGGCAGTGCATGAGTTTATCACGTCTGATACAAATGCAGAAATGTGCAAGTGTAGACACCATGGGAATGAGAACAAAATATGGGCATGCTTCCCATCATGGAGTGAACTGTTCTGGAGAGGAAACATATGTATTTAATATTCAACAGTAACACACAGTGCAGTGGCAGGTCAATTTATGCAGCCCGCCAAGGTGGCCATGTGGCTGTGCCGTGTTCCCAGTGCCACCATGCCACCCCACCCCACGGACACAGGACGTAATTCATTTGCATCAACGCATCCTTTCATTTTGAAATGCATTTTCAAACATTCCTGAAGGGCAGTCTCACTTTAGAGCTTTCGGTCTCCTTATTGTTGTCTGTGTGAATTGTTGCTCCATGCCACAAAAGAGTGCTTTCCACATGGCTGAAAGCAGCCTCTGTGATTAATTCTGCCACGCCTGCACTTTGGGGCATGGAGACTGCCAGGGCAAGCTAAAAATGTGGGCGCTCTTCTCAAGAGCCCCAGAGAGCTGCTGCAATGAATTGCCAGATCAGAGCATTTGATGTGGCCAGCCAGGCACAGAGAGGCTGACATGGGCTCCCGGGACATTGAGGCTGTCCATCTCAGCATGTCCACTCCAATTTTCCAGAGAGAGCCTTTGCCATCACTTGCTGGGCCTGGGAGTTTTGCGTGTGCTTTTCCATTGTATTGTGGCCCCTCCTCCAAGGGCCGCTTGGTCTGCCTCCCAGCCCTTACAGTGAAACAGCTTCAACTTTGCCAGCAGTCACAAAGGCTTCATCTTCAGTGCCTGGGAATATCTCTGGAGAGGTGTGCATGGTCCTGACAGCTCAGTCCGCCAGAGCAGGGCTGCTAGATCCATCCAGATCTCTGCCCTTAGGGTAAAAGAGGCACCCTAAAAGAAAAGAGAAGATGCCTTGGCTCTGGAATACAAAGCTATAGATTTTCTGTTCGTTATATAGATACTTAGCTTATGGGTATTGCTAACATTTTCCTTGATTTAAACAGACTACTAAAAGAAAATTGATCTGTGGCTTTGATGAACCAGGGACGTGACGCTGGAATTGTTTAAAAGCTCTATATCCATCATTTTCGCTGAGTCCACACTCTCTCATCCTTCGGCGGGACCTCTGCACATATGAATTTCTGTGGAATATATAGCTTTTTAAAGATGCTGGCATTTAAAAGTGGTAATAAAACATGGAAGTTGCCTTAATCTTTGAATGTAAAATAACAGGCCAATTAATCTCAGGTGCACTTTGTCATGTTTGCAGATTGTGAGAGCTGCACAATGCACGTGCTCCGTCAAGGTTTACTTACTCAACATTGCTCTTGTAATAATGATGGATTAAATGGAGCTTCGGCTGGTGCAGAAGGCAGCTGCCCAAGCGCAGGTGGTCACAAAGCGATCGGATCATATGAAGCCTATACTGTGCCAGCTGCACTGATTACTGGTGTGCCCTTTGGCTAAGTGAAAGAAACGGCTTTGATCTATAAAGCCTTAAGTGATGTGGGACCAAATTACTTTAAGGACAGCATTCATCTGGATCAACCTGTTCACACTTTAAGATCAGCAAGAGAGGCCCTTGTAGTTTGTCCACCCACAAAGGCAGTCAGCTATGCACGTGAACGAGACAGGGCCTTTTCTGCACTGGCCCTGCGTTTCTGGAATAAAAGCCCATCAATGACTCCCCATCTGATTGGACTCCGTTTTAGCTGCAATTGTGTGCTGTAGGTCTTGTCTTATGCTGGCATTCAATTTTTGGAATACTTCCTGTTGTTGCTGTTTTTGAGGCTTGTGTTAATGTGTGTGTAAGCCTTGCTGTCGTACACTGCCTTGAGAGGGTTCCTGCCCCAAACGGCAGTCAAGAAATAGAATAGCCAAAGAAAGGAAATCATGCCACTGCAGGCAGAGCTGATGTGTAAACTTGCATGAACTGGAGTGGTTTCAGCAAGCTTTTGTTTAAATCTTATTTTTGCTGTAGGTCTTTGGCCTATAAGTAGCTCCACTGGGTTCAGTACTGTTTTCATTCCATTACTGTGTTTTTAAGTGTGCTTTTCATTTTGTTTTGCTTCTGTTTCAGTTTGAAATTGATTGCCAACTTGTTGGTAGAAAGGGAGGGATATGAATGAATGAATGAATGTGCCCCTGGAAAATGCCCCATTCCCCCAGTGTATTGTGAAGCATAATGTTTAGCCTGCTTCTATGGTGTGTCCATGATTGGCTGCATTTGGAATGCTTGGGTTTTGTTGCAAAACTATAGGAAAATACTCCGTTGCATTCGGAATAACAGTGCAGAGTAGCAAATGAACCTGGCTTTGATGATTTTCATGGACTTTTCTCAGTGGCTTTCAGGGGCTGGCTAAATGGAATTTGCAATATGAATAAAAGTTACCCATTTTAGCAGCAAATGACTGGCTTGAGTATTGCAGGCAACACTTATAAAAAGGGCAATGCCAGGTGAGTTATTCTCAATCTCCTCATGCCGTCTTAGTGCCACTTTCACAATATACTTCCTCAAAAAAAATAAAAAATAATACTTCTCTGATACACAGTATGAATTAAGGTAATTGTCTGACATTTTTCCATTCAAAGACAGAGGGAAGCTTAATATTGTTACTTCCACTTTTAAATGTCAACAACTCAAAACACCTTTTTCCCTAGTGTAATATCAAACTTCATATTTGGTGGATCTCAATAGCAAAGATTTAACTCGTTTCTAATAGCAACCATATTTGTCTGTGTCGGAGCCTGGAATTGATCTGGGCTACATTCAACTCAACCTCCTGCTATGCAATCTATTTGTTTTATAATGCATGTTATTTGCTACTAGGTCAAGCCCATTTTAAAACTGCTTAACGTGTGATTTGCACTTTCAAACCAGCCTTTAAATAGCCACCACATGTTGTTGTTGTAGGTTTTCCAAATAAACAGTTTGGAGCAAAGCTTCAGGATTGGAACAGCTCTAGGGCCCCCTCCTGTGGCCAGAACCGGCACAGTTGCAGCAGCGAGTGCAGGACAAGGGCCTGAGCTCGGCTGGAGTGCTCAGACCCCAACGAGCACCAGGGGGAGACCTGGGGGAAGAGCTAGATAAGAACAGGCTCTTCCCTCCAGCCTTGGCCTTGGCAACAAAGGCCTTCTTGGCTTGCTGTGGTGCTTTGTGGTTCCTGGTTGCCGCTTGGGCTTTGCTGCCTGAATCACCTACCCTACTTCGCTGGACACTGCCTGCCTGCCTGCCCACCTGTGTGCTCAGCTCAGCTCACCTTGCCTTGTCCTGCTCTTGGACCCTGCCTGGCTTCCCTTCTCTAGGTATCTGCACCCAGCCCGGCCTCCTTGGGTCCCAGTTCCTCCCCTGGTCTTGTCTTCCGGGTCTTGACTTCAGACTGCTCCATGATCACCTCTGTACTTCTGGACTTTGGACTGTTCCTGACAATGCCTTTGCTACTGGCCCTTTCCATTGGCCTCTGTCAGGTGTCAAAGCATCATTAAGGAGCCAGATGTATTACACAGCCTCGCAGAGAGTCAAGCAGGAGTCCAACTGAGGCCCAGGAAACAAGGGAGCAGGCCCTGGAGCTGAAGAACAGCATTGTTTTCAACAGTGGCTAAGCAAACACCGAAGATGAATCGCACCAATCTGCTGAACCCTGTCATGGTGGGTCAGCT
This sequence comes from Varanus salvator macromaculatus, assembly GCA_023646645.1. NCBI lineage: Eukaryota > Metazoa > Chordata > Lepidosauria > Squamata > Varanidae > Varanus > Varanus salvator. Next base: position 46,101,645 of record JAIXND010000755.1, on the reverse strand, counting down.
GCATTATACGGAAGCTCTCTGGTCAGACCCCAGGTGGTATAGAGTTGTTTTCTCCTGAGAAGAAAGTGACTCCTTTTCCCAGGAATCCTAACTGCCTGCCACCTGCATATGTTTACCCTATCACATGGAGCACGGCCATATGGAACATTTTGGTCACTTCCATGGTAACCAGACAGTGCCTTGTTTGAACTGTCCTGACTCATAAATTGCACTTTTGCAGGGCCCCTATTGTGAGCAATCATAAAACTTCAGTACAGCTAAGTTATTGACTAATCATCATGATTATTGACTAATCATCGTACCACTAACCCTAGAGCGCTAGCAGCCTTAGGACTGTATAAAGGTTAATTATCTAGCATTTGGACATGAAGAAATATGGTGCTTCAGAAGAGGAAGCAGCCTAATATGATCCGTCCATCCGTCCACCCAGGAAGCAATGTGAAACAGTGGAACCAGTGAATCAAATGATTGTCCTAGGAGTAATGCCTCATTCCTCAGGCACAAGTAAAAGGCATATATTTTCCTCTTCCACTGTTAATCCATTTGTCTTCAGTCACTGAAATACAACATAGCAGTTGAACATATTAAAATTTAACCTCATGAAATGTCAGTTCCTTCATAGGCTCTCATCCAAGTCTATACTAATTTTAAAGATGAATATTTGCCATATTCAGTTCCCTTAGATCTGAAGTGTTGCAGATGTAAGTGGTTTCTAAGCCTCTATACATTTTTGAAGCTTTAAATCATTACCTCCTTCTAGGGTGAGCTTGAAGCTGTGACAAAGACCCGCTGCTCATTTCCTATTTTGTAAAATAAAGGCTGCTAAAAATATAGTCAATTATTTTGGCACACAGTAAGCCTCCGCAGAGACAGGTCTGGAAATCATTTCTTTTGTATGCCACCTTTCATTGCAAATAAGTTACCTTTAGCACTCTCATTTAATAGAAGCTATTTTATTTATTCAAGGGATCTACAAGCAGAATTTAATAACAATCCTGTTGGACTAGGATTATCTGACAGAAAGAGCTGTATTTTGCTTTCTGCATTCACTCCCTGAGTCGTAGAAATGCAAAGGGAACATTTACCCTGAGAGATGGGTGGGAGGGTGGGGAACCCTGTGGCCCTCCAGATGTTACCACCAAGCTGCCCTGAGCTTTGGCAGAGCTAGCAAGAGCTGGCAGAAGTTAGGTCTTCTTGGCTACATTTTCTCGTGGAGAGAATTCAGTGGAGCAGCACCTGCCCTGCATGTAGAGATGTGATTGCTGGGCATGTGTGTGTGTGGAAATCTTACGGATTTTCATGATTTGGGTCACCGGATTCCAGTTTGTTAGCCCTCCACTGGCAGTGACTCTTTGACGTGCAAGTCAAGCCACCCTGCAGACTAGTGTCTCTAAGCTGCCCATGATTTGCACTTTTTAAGCCACTAATGAAGTTTGTGCACCCTCAAAAGTACATGTATCATGCTTTGTCTAATTAGTACTTAGGAATGTGCAAATTGTGGTCTGTCTTGGAAACAAATGTCCAAGAGAAAAAAGACACACTCTCCACCTCACTTGGCCTGTTTTTGATTGTTGGACCAAAAGTGGGAAGGAAGTCCATCGAGCTACTTCGGTACCTCTAAGCCAGCATGCCAAAGGATGCATTTCAACCCCTGGCATCTCCAGGCAAGGTTAGGAAAGGGTCTTTGGAACCCTGAAAAAAATCACTGCCAATCAACCAAGATCACACTGAACTAGATGGACCAATGATTGGGCTCGATACGCAGCACCTTCCATCCAATACTGTAATAATATTACATACATACTAGAAGAACGGAGGGAAGGCAGGTGCAAATAGCACCTTAGAAAGCAATGCCTTTGAAGCAGCACCTGTCCCCTCCAAAAGAACTTTATGCTTTTGTAGTTCTCCCTGGATTCTTTCTTGTCAGCCAATTCCAGAAACAGAAATCCTGTTCCTTTTACACAGGGCAGGTACAAAGTTGCCAAATGGTCCTTTATCTTATCTCCTTATGTCCTTTATCCTTATCTCCTGGCTATGTTGTAGAACAAATTTCAGTTCTGTGGAGTAGGCCATCTTCACCAAAGACTACAATTACATATTGTTGGAGTTGCTCTAATAAAAGTTACACGTTTTATATTTTGGAATCTAGAAAGCTTTGTGTTTCTTCCTTCTTCCCCACACCCCCAAATCTTCAGGATTTTTTTCATTCAGGTTCCTTCTACAGGAAAAGGAGATGAGCTTCAGGATATGCGAATGATTCATCCACTGGCTAATTGCACTCAATATTCAAATACTGCCCCCACCCCCACCATCCTTGTCTTTCTGGAATTTCCTATCTCAGACTGTAAAAAGCAAACACTGGAACCTGTTAACTTTCTTAACTTCTGATTGCTTGATTTTTATTTGCCACTCAAGATTTTGATGCATTGTGATGTTTTTCAATGTTTCCCCAATGATTTCTCAATGTTTCTTGTACTGTCCTTGTGTGCGTCTATATTGTTCTTCTATATTGTCCTTCTGTGCTTCTATGTTATTTTATGTTGTTCTCCATTCAAAGTCTCATTCTCCTCCTTGCCATCTGCACACAACACCAACTCCATAAAACACTCTGTGTATGCTATGTTTGCTTGTAGTCGGCCCTAAACTGGCTACCCCTCACTTCTGTTGTAATTTAGGAATTTCTGTTTGCTGTAAATAAACTGTCGGAAGTTTGCCTGTACCTTCCCATCTGGATTCAGACATTCATTCTTTGAAGGTCTGAAATCCTGACAGTACTGGGCAGTGGGAGAGGGGAAGCATTGCAGATTAATGGGAGAGAGACTTCTCCACCCTTTGCCTTAAGAATATCCCTTTCCCCAAAAACCCAGCAGAATCAAAGCATGGCCTTGCCTGGTTTACAAACGAGGGTCTGAAGCTGCACTTAGTCATTCTTTGAGGAAGCTCACTGAAATCTTAAGTATGGAAAATAATTCATTCCTCTGGGTTTACTCTAAGTATTTTTAAGTCTGCATATAACACTGTACATTTATCTCTTGCTAACCCCTATAGATGCAGCCCCCTTTTTGACACGCACGCACGCATACACACTCGCACACCTGAGGGTGGAACATGCAGCATGATGAGAACAGTCCAGATGAGGTGTTTATTCTTCCCACAGCCCATGTTTACTCAGCATGCAGTTAATCCCACAGAGATGAAGGCATGGAGGGAAAAAGCGCCAAGAGAAAAACAGAGGGAGTGACCTAGAAAAATGCAAGGGAAAATGCTTTCTTTCCAAATTTTCCAAAAGATTCCTGGGAAAAATGGGGGGGGGGATCCCCTATTTTGTCTGCTTCATGCCCCATTTTTATCTAGATTTCCTGACCACTGACTCCACCAGGTCCTTACATCTCCTGTTAATCCACAGTTGCCATTTCTGCCGTTTCCAACCTCTTGTCCTTCACTGATACGTATAGCGGAGGCAAGTTTTTCCTGTTTACCTCACTTTCCTGTGCCAATTCCCTCCCGACAACCCTGCCCCACATTGCTGCCAAACGCTCTCTCCTGTTAGCATGCTACCCGTGAGTAGCAATTAATCAGCTTCAAGCCTGCCGCGTGCCCTGAGTGACACACCGCAAGCATCGCCAGGCAGGGACGGTGGCCCTGAACCGCAGACTCTCGAGAAACACGCCTACTGCTCAGAGCCCATGTGACATGCCAGTGCAAGAGGCATCACAGGGCTAATAAAGATCCCCAGCATAGATCCCCAGCTAGAAGCCTTATCGGAGACACCATCCATCACACACTGGGTTCCTTGGGATGCTGTTGACCAGTGAAATTAATTCCGGTTGACTGAGTTTTGTTTACACTGACAATGAGCCAATTCAAATTCAGCAGAGCAGTTCCTTCATGGAGCCAGTCTCCGGCCTTCGCTGCACTGCTCCCAGCTGTTTGGAACTTTCTCCCCAGGAAAGCGTTTCAGCTTTCCTTCAGTTATACAAAACTTTCCTTTTACGGAAGGCTTTTAGACAAGGACTGAGCAATCATCTTCCCTTTTTATATTTGAAAATGTACTTACTATTTTAGATTGATTAATTTAGGGTTTTTTAAAGGATTTCCAATGCTTCTTTTTCATTAAATTGATAAGCCTTGGTTGAAGCCCACGGGATATGTTAAATGCCATCAAATTGCCTCTCACTTACTATAGGACACAAGAGGTTCAGACCGTGGTGCACTTGGACCAGTTAAGCATGACAAGGGTGAAGGATTGGAAAACGTATTTTTATTCTTGAGAATATGTTCAATGAAAGCAAAATGGTGCTCAACCTCGGGAGCATGGTAGAGCCCCCTTTTATACCCTGTAAGACCAGGTAGCAAGAAGAGTTGCTTATTGGGTTGAAATTTCCACTGGGATTGCTGGTTGGTACATTTGAATCCATACAATCTGCATGCACACCTGAGAGGCTGCTCTACCTGAGGGCTGAGGTGGAGGCTTTCAGACAGGAGACTGCTCAGTCTCTGGCCGTTGGTGATTCTCTGTTGTTGTGTGACTGCATGGTAGGTTCTCTATTGTTGTGTGTATGTGTGGGACATGACTAGCTGGCTTCTGTCTAATGTTGGCCAACCAGATATGTCCTGCAGACTGACTGCCCTGTCCATGGCAGCACTGCTCAGCTCCACTGGTCAGGTACTAAAACATCAACAAACAAAAATATTGGAATCCGACAGATCGATGGATGTGAACAGCCCTAAATATTATTCCAGGTGCATGGAGAAGATGCTGTGCAGGAATGGGTGATGGGACCACATAGCTATTCTGGAAGTAACACCCAATACATGTGGAGGTTCACCAGTGTGGTGTAGTGGTCAAGAGCGTGAGACTGGGACTCAGACGATCTGGGTTCTAGTCCCCGCTCAGCCATGGAGCCAACTGGGTGACTTTGGGCCAGTCACAGACTCTCAGCCCAACCTACCTCACAGGGTTGTTGTTGTGGGGATAAGATGGAGGAGGAGAATGATGTAAGCTGCCTTGAGCCCTTTGTAGGAAAAAGGCAGGATATACATCGAGAAATAAAATAAATAAATGAATAAATGAAGCAATATCTAACTCAAAAGTGGATGTTATGTACAGCTTAGGGACCAATCTTGGTGCCATTATTTTATACTTAGAGAGAAATGGAGCAGCTGCAGTTCCAAACCAGTTAAAAAAGACTAAGAATCGCAACTTTGAAAGAAACTGCCATTGCCTGCGGTGCTCTTGGTGGATTTGGGAGCTCCAGGGTCTAGTCCCCACTTAACCATGAAGCTCAGTGCGTTACTTTGACCCAGTCCCTGCCTTTAGCCTAGTCTACCTCACCAGGCTGTTGTGAGGATAAAAGGGAGAGGAAGAAGGCTGTGTAAGTTGCCTCAGGTTCCTGGCAAGCAGAGAAAGGTGGAATGTAAATACAATTAGTAGCAACCCTTGCATGTCTTCCTCCTTTATCGCTGTCACCTGTAGGAGACTGCAGGATCCGGTATCATAAATGCAGTGTGCTGTATGGTGTGGGGAACACAGCTTTATCTACAATTGGTTTATCAGGTTTAGCTCTGCAATTGGTGATGGAGAAAGCAGCCCCTGCTGGAGTTTCTTGGGATGCCTCCTATTCTGCTGCATGGTCAACTGATGTGTGTGGTCAGTATGTGTGTGGAAAGCAAGTGGTCCATGAACTGGTCAGGTAAGAACTGTGCAAAACGGCAATTTCACTGTGAGAATAGCTTTACACAAATTGTATGCATTCCACATTAATCTGATCGTAAGTGACAGTCTAGAAGATTAGACTTTGAGAGGAAATTCTGCCACTTGTTAAATGCAGTAAGACTGGTAGAGTTTCAATACAGATGCTCTGAGAACCCAGAACACTAAGTCTAGAGATGGTTTATATTATTTTATATTCTTGTTTTTCTACCGCAGCCTCTGCAGATGAAGAAAATGACCCTCACCCAAGAAATAGTACTAGCTACTCCACTGTGTTGATGCAGGACCTCTTTTCTGGTGAAACACAGAAAAGGCAGCTGTAGCAATTTGTTCTCTGATTAACCTGTCTGCAAAAGAAGCAAGCAGCTACGCTGCTCTCAGTGCATGCAGGTCAGGGCTCATGGGATAGCTAAGAATGAGAATTTAGAACAGTCCCCAGCAAATCCAAATGCTTAGCCCGGGCCTGCATAGCAGCACCAAAGGGGGGAGCTTCTTGGGGCAAGTCAATGAGCGGAGGAAGAAATGTGCAGTTTGTCCGGCTTTCAGAGCCTGTGCAGTACAGGAGCAATGCTTTCTTCCTCTCTGGTGTTAGGACAGCCATCATTCCCATAAGGCAATGGGCCCTTACAAGTAGGCAGCGAGGCAGGTAGGGAGGAGGGCCAAGGAGGGCATTTAAATGACTGGAAATAGTATCGAGACCAACACTCAAAGCACTCAGAGCTGTGTTTGCCAGGCGAGCGGAAAAGAATGGCTATTGTCTGATGAGAAAAAAACAGTTGCAACTCCAGACACGGAAGGTAGGGAGCAAGACGCGCTCACCACCCATGGAGAATGGAAGGCTTCTCTACATGAGCGGGTTAACCTGCCCCTGTGGGGAGGTGCCTTGGTTTTCATTGTGGAGGAAAAATGCATCCCTACAAGAGTCCTTCCAAGGGTTTGAGCTTCTCTGCCTTTCTATGTATTTCATTAATCAAGCACAACTTGGTGCCATGGTATAACTGCAGTACAGTGGGTTGCCCCCCTCCCCACTTTCACGGGGCTTTTGTTTCTGTTCATTGTGTTTTAAAATTTAACATCAGATTTCTCTTGCTCTAAAAATGCCCATGAAGAAGGCTGGAGAGGCCTTGGAAGACAGCAACATTGTGAAAAGGCCCTGCAAATTTCTGTGACAGTCCAGAAAAGCCCTAAGACTTGTAAGTCAATTATTTTGTATTTTATTTCTTATAAGGAACCAGAAATCAAACAATCTGCTCCTTGGCTTTTCTTACAATTTCTGCATCTCTTCTCATACCCAGAATCATAGGAGCCTGCCTTATACTGTGCCAGAGGGTTCACACATCATGCTAATCTACCCTGGAAATAAGCCACCATGGGTTTGGCGGTTCTGCAAACAGCCCACAGTGCACTCAACTGCCTATCAGGCTCACTGCGGGTTGTTTGCTGCTTCTTTCCCTTCCCCACTCCTAGTTCTTTTGTGGGGATTCCAGGGAACGACATGGCACAGCCTTGGCTGCTCCTTCCACCCCGGTTGCAAGCCCTTTCTTGCTTGCTCCAGGTCTTTCCTCCGTTAAACTCTTCTTTTTCCTGGAAGTTACCGTCTAGATTCTGACAGCCACTTTTCATGGTTTCCAGTTCGATAGCCAGTGACGGCTCCTTCGAAGTACCCACATGGTGCTTCGGAGGCTCCGTCAGGGCTTGAAAAGCTTACAAAAATGAAAGAGTTGCCCATAATCTTTCTCCAGATATTGTGCATTAAAAATAGCCATTCTTGCCTAGCTGTGGTGGTGTGCACATTTACACAACTGTAAAAATTGAGATTTTGACAGGTATCTGTCACAATCCAGGCTCCCCATTAACACGGGGTTTTGACTGCACAGTGAACGTTTTCCTTCCATGGGGCCATATAAAGTTGAGCTGTCAAAGCTCTTATTCACCAAAAAGGGAATGGGATGCACTTCTGCACTTTCCTGAAAACCTGGACTCTCAAGGAAAGCTGCAAGTTCTGCAAGATCCTGAGGAGAGTTAAGGCAAAAAATAAAAATGAAAAATAAATAAAAAGTGATGGAGAGGAGGAGAACAGAGCAGAACAAAAAGAAAGAAAGAAAGAAAGAAAGAAAAAGAAAGAAAGAAAGAAAAGAAAGAAAGAAAGAAAGAAAAAGATGAGCATCTCATCACCAAGGGGAAAATCTGTTGGTCACCTCTGTTCTATTGATGGTTTGCCGTGTGACAACTGTCAAGAGAAAGCAAAGGTTTGGTTTGGTTTCGGTTTTTAAAAGCACATTTCGGAGCCTCTTGGGGTCAATGTGCAGGGCTGGTAAGTGCGAACTTTGAGAGTAGGTCTCCCCTGGGACATAGTCCAGCTGAGGCTTCCCATTGTTGCATCCATGGAACTGCGGACCTCGTCCAAGTGCACCTCTTTTTAAAAGAAGTATAAAGCATTGGCCCACATTGTCAGTGCATTAAAAAAATTCCTCACAGTTGCTTTGAACAGATAACTAGATCGAGATATATAAACCCTGTGGGAGATCCAGTCATACATCTAGCAGCACTTTATCTCGTTTAGCCCTGAGATAGATATCCTCTCTGGCCAGCCTTGTCTACCCTCTTCTCCCCTGCCCCTGATTATAGGCACTATGAAGTTTTTCTGTCCCTGGTTTCTCCAACATGCCCCTATTTACTATCTTCTTCCTACAGGACTCCTTTGCTGCCTCCCCTTTTTGTCTCTGGCTTCGCCTCCCATGTTTTTTGACTTCTTCCCATTCCTCAGTCTCCTTCTGTGTCAAATTCTAATCCCGTCCAAATGGACAGCTTGCCTTTCCTTGCCTTAAAGAAGCTGGATTGGAGCCTGCTTTGATTTCTGAACAAATGAACATGCAGCAGCCTGCAGTAGCTCAGCCACTTGGAATGAGAAACGACACGTGCTCACTACGATTGGCATGCCCATTCTGTACTATCCCCAGAAAACTGCATGGATGACATGAACGTCTCTTTTCCGAGGATGCACCCAGGCCAAAGAAGGCATTGTCCACCTAGCAAATTACACCTGAAGAATGGGTGAAAAGCTGCAACCTCATCAGTGTTTGAATTATGAATTTCGGCATCACAGTCATCAAACAATTTCCTCTGGTGGTAATACTCAGCACTGGGAAACAAATTTCTGTGTTTTGATTAATTAATGTAAATTCTATACAATTTTGAGACTCCTGCGTAAGTCGCAATAAAGCTGATTGCTCAACACGATGGATTAATGGGGCCAAAGTTATGAGGAAAGGTAAACAAATTGGCAAATCGCAGAAGACTTGCTGAAAAAGGGGGAATGAAGACTCATTCAGTGCACAGTTAAGGTGCTCCTCATCCAAGTCCTGGGAGGCTGTTCCAGGGGGCACTGGATGCTCTGGGGAAAAGAGACATACAGGCATGCACACATGAGAGAGAGAGAGAGAGAGAAACATAGAAACAGAGCGAGTCAGAAGGGGCCTCCTGGGCCATCTAGTCTGACCTCCGGCACCAGCCAGCTCCGCTCACGACATGCTCACCATGTGGACGTCCAGCCTATCCTTGAACACCCGCACTGATGGGGCCTCAACGACCTCTCGTGGAAGCCCATTCCACACCCTCAGGGTCCTGACTGTCAGGAAGTGCTTCCTGGCATCCAAATGGAACCTGGGTTCCCTGAGCTTTGCTCCATTGGAGCGCATCCTGCCTTCCTCTGCAGGGGAGAACAGGCCTCTACCCACCTCTGTGTGACATCCCCTCACATACCTGTATGTCACCAATATATACAGAGAAAGTGAGAGAGGACAGTCAACACACACACACACACACACACACACACACGGCTGTCTGCAGAGATCATCCCTGGGCGAATGCAGTCAGGCACTACACCAGTCGGAGAGCTGATACAGCAAATTTCTTCCCATTGGAGGCAATCAAGTGGGTCAGAAAAATACACCTTCCGTGCTGCTTGACATGAAGCAGCAGGACTTCAGAAACAGCATTTCCTGTGCCAGGTGCTTTCCCATCACTGCTTCCTACCTTCCATGGGCTAACACCTGTCATGTTTTATTCTTCCAATATTTTAACAGTTAATTGGTTTTATCCTTGTTTTTATCATTATCTATCGGATGCTGCCTGTTGCCATTGTTATGATTGCTTTGTTTTTGGTTTTTCTGTTTTTTGTAAGCTGTGCAGAGACTTTTAGCACTGGGATGGCATATAATTTTTTTAAAACAAAATAAATACATAATAAATAAATCTCCACCCCCACAAGAATTCTGCTACATACAGGGATCTTCAATAAAAATAAAGTTGCTTGCATAAAAACACTGGTATCTTTTTTATTCTCCCCCATATCTTAGCTAGTCCTGGAGGGTGCAGGAATGTCACTTGGTCATGAAATAATTGGAAGAGGCACACTTAGTTTGGCTACCCGGAGGTCTTGTGGCTAACCTTATTAGTTAAATTAGCAACCGCGATTCCTCCTCAGGAATATTAGCCTCTTAGAAGAGCATACAGAGATTGAAGTATTGTTTGTCCCCACATAAATCGTTCCTGTTGTTCTCCTTCCACTCCTTTTTCCTCATTTTAAATAACACAGCAGACATTGAAGAGCAACTGTCTCACTTCCCTCCAAATTCTGCTTTCATTTTAAATATTGAATGTCTGCCCAATGCCATAGTCTGAAATGTCCGTACAGCCAGGACTTTCATGAAAAATTCATCTCCGCCACAGCAACTTGATAAAGCCCCAAACTGGCAGCTTTACACACAACACAATTGCAATTTCCCCCTGTAGCAGGAGCAATAGCAGCAAATGCCAAACTGTTTCTAAAAGTGAAAATATGCCATCTCCTGCACACAAGAACAACTTATTTCCCTCCTTGGCTTTTGAAGAGCAACCCTTTTCTGTTATTCGATTGTGAATCAGGTGTGAATAGAAAAAGACTGGTCGTTCAAATGGAATCACATTTGACTATTAGGAACCACCTAATACAATGAATGCCCTTATCCACATTTTGAAAGCAGTCTTGTGTGGGCCTAAAGTAAAAAGAAAAAGAAACAAGAACAAGCTGTGGAAGATGAGAAATCCTTGGTCATTATTTTATAGGTCTCGCTTTTTCTCCTTCACTCTTTGCCTCGGTGGAAATAGCTCAGTTGTTTAGATTACTCTGCAACAAAGAGTGGAAGGAACAGAGATAGAGGAACAGAAGAACATCATTCAGAATGACCAAAAAGAGAATAAGGATGACTAGTATTACTGAGGCAAGCGGTAACTCCATCTTGTGTCCTGGCATACTCTTAAAATTTCTGCAAACAAATCTAAACAGCATGTGCTTGTTGCTTGGCAGAACTTCATGGATCAGGCCACAAGGTTTAGAAGAGCAGGAATTTTTTGTTTCCCACAAAAAGAGCTTCCATTGTTCAGCTTCCTTCTAGCAGGACCAAGTGACAGAATTCTGGTTCTGCATATGAAGACAGGGAGTAGGTTTAACCCTTAATGGATGGGGTCATCTGAGCCCCACACCAGTGGTGCCGAGTGCTTTTCTTTCTCCCATATGATCAAATGGGTGCCCTCCACTGGAAAAGCATCACCGTTCAGGAGAGTGTTTTTACAAAGCCATGCCCGGATGAGCTGCGTGCTTTCTCAGTCTGCCATTCAGGGATGCCCTGCTGATGGGCAGCTTTAAGGTCCCCACAACTCCCATTTCTTTCTTAGGGTTCTGGACTTGGGCTGGACAGTCCTCCAGATAAAGCAGCCTTCCCCAACTGGGTACCCTCCAGGTATTCTAGACTTAGCTCCGGCTATTTCTATTTGTTGGGAATACTAGGAGTTGTGGTCCCCAAATCTGGAAAAACCTCGGTTGCAGAAAGCCACATAGAAGATGGCTTAGAATAGCGGACTGCTCTTTTCAAGCCTGAAAATAGAAGATGGATTGACTTTTTTCAGTGCTTAGTTGGGGGAATGAAGAAATTGGCTATTTCATCAAGTTTAGGGAAGCTATGTCCGAGTTTTTGGCTCAACTGTGTTGTTGTATTTCATTTTGGTAGATGCCTTTTAGACGATGAATAAAACTCCCCTGTTCACATACTGAGTTGAAAAGATGAGGGGTTTTCATTCTCTTCCTTAGATCAAAATGGCACAGGAACGGAAATAACATATCGGCCACTAGAAGCATATTGAACATTGGCAATAAAAATAATACTGTTCACCGAAAGAGGATGAGAGCACTATTTACAGTATGTGGATAGCAGAGATTACCAAGTTTAGTAAAATGCCTGCTTTTCAGCTGCGATTGAAGCAAAAGCTTTTTATTTTGGAGTGCTGTCCCTAATCCATCCAACTTCGAGAAGCACAAAAGCAGCACCAAACAAAGAAGAAAAGAAGGAGGACTTAGTGCCAGCAAGCAGGTTTACCTGAAAAGTGCTTGGCCACAGGAATCTTCCCTGCATTGTTCCCTCTGCAGCCTGCTAGTAGGCCAGCAGAGGTGCGGGCGAGTTGCTTCCACTTGTGCCATCCGGTCAGGCTCTGGAACAGCGCTCCAGGGCCTGGCTCAGAAAACTAAGTGAAGGGGGATGGGGGTAGCTTCTAAATGCGGCAGGGCTACAGGATGAGCAATAATACCCACCATCAACTAAACTGCCCTCTCTGCCCTCTAAGAGTGCTGTTTATTGGTTCATTTAGTTTCTCTATTATAGCTGACACGCTCTGGGTTCACAAAGTAGAAGTCCATGCCTAAGATGACTGTGGCTGCACCACAGTCACCTGCGCTTGATTCCCACCTGCACAGGGAAGAATCTAGATGCAGCATCCATCACCTGCTCTGTGGGACATTCCAGGGCAGAAGACTATGGCTCCATCGGACTCCAACCCTGAAAGCCCCCACCCCAGGCTGCAGAATTAGGCCAGGAGCCCTTTATATGACAGACCGTTCCCAGGGGGAATGGGATTAACTGCAGCCCCAACCAACCAGCCTCCATAAAGCCGCAAAAGACCTTGGCAGCCGAGACGAAGCTCAGTTTAGTAGCGCTCCTGCTCCGTTGCCCCTGCTTCATTTGACATTCCCCACCTTTCGAGTAAGTGTGGCTGACACATGCGAGAGTGTCTGTGAAACTGGGAGTGAGCAAACAGGGTGTCCTTTCATGAATACCAAAGTGGCCTTTTCAGGTTAATACGTGTCCATGCAGCTGGAAATGTTTTGCCTTTAAGTATGCTCCTTAAGCACATGCCTTTAAATATGTCTTTAAGCATGCTCCACTGCTGTTGAATATATTCTTTCAGGAATCCAGTGTCAGTATTTGATATCCGACGTTATTTTGTACTGAAAGCCTATTCTATCACCTGGCATCAGAGAGCTGACAGTATTTGATGTTTGGTTAGCTACAGCACTTGACAATAAACACCCATTTGGAATAGGTATCCCTGGTCAAAGAGTCTTTGGTTCCTTCTTAGACGAGAGCACTTAGGAATGTTAAGAAAGCCAAATAAAGGGCAGGAAAATTCCTTTAGGAGTGGACAACATTGACTGCAGGTTGGCCAATGATGTCTCTGATATTTAAGAGGCTATATCTAAGGTTATAACCAACAGTAGAATTTTATGCACGATTTTATACAACCATTATTTGGTAGCTGACATTATACATTATACAGGTACTATATTAAAATAAACATTGAGCAGCACAGAAGAAAAAGAATCATACAGCAATTCTGACTCTTTTTTTCCTTAGCAGATTTCATTTTCCATGGTAAGGAAGAAGATGAAAGAAGTGGTGGGAAAGGGCAGAGAAAGAGCAGAGAAAGAGCGGGTGGGTTCACATGACATGCCAACTCGCCATGGGCTGGCACTCACAATAGCTTGTGGTGTCTTACAAACCCAGATTGGTCCCTACGCGGTGGCTTGTTTGAGGACAACAAGCCATCCTGACAACTCATGAGCTGTTTGGGGGATGTTGTGCCGGTGATGGGCTCCTGTGTCATCCAAATCCAGCCTGACTGACCCCTTTCTGGGGACTGAGTGGGTTACTCATTTGGCAAAAGCTGGAAAAGCAGCTGCTCTTACCAAGCCTGCCCAGGAACCTGCCAGCAAACTCCCCTACAGGGTCCCAGTTGGCACTGGGGGCAGCTGGCACCTGCGGGCAGTCCTCCCTGTTGCAATTGTGAGCTGATTCTGGCTTGCTGCCACTTTTTCCCACTGTGCCTTTTCCCCAGCGCTGGTGAGAGCCAAGTGCTTGCTTCCATTTCTGCTCTTCATGTATATATAGAAAATGCCATCAAGCAGTGATTCTCCTCCAAGAGGAACTCAGAGCAAAATAATGCTGCTCCTTGAGCTCCTCGGTTCTCGGGGAGCCTGGGAATGCTGACAGTATATTTTTATTTATCCTAATGTTCTTGATGTCGACTGCTTTTAACCCATCTTGTGAAAAGTGAAAAATAGGTACTTCCAGTAAGTGTCTAGCTTGTGGGTGCCAGGCATGAAGAATCCGCTTCATGGAGATTCCCTTCAGACATACTACTGTCTGGTAGCACCAAATGCCACAGGTCACTTGTTAATGGAAATGCACTTAGGAAACATGCTGGCCTCACTTGCTTCATTCTCTGGGAACATCTGACGTAAGGCAACTTAATTACACCTTTGCTTCCAGGATTAAACTTCAAAGAGCTACTGAAAAACTTCCTAGAAAACAAATGGCAATAAAGCTGAAATGTCAGAACGGTGAAAGCAAAGTATGGTCCTTCGCATGAAGTTTGCTGCCGAAAGAGAGAGAGAGAGATGCAGGGCGGGGGAAGCAAATATCTATCATTTCCTCCCAGCCTCTCCAATGCAGCTGTAGGCATTACTTGAGAGGCATTACATCTCAAAATGCTCTATAAATACTGGGACATGGCATGTTTGCTTCTTGATGCTCTGTAAGCCCTTCTGGGGTTGCTCCCTGCAATGGATCCTGATGAACAACCCAGCATAGCAAAGGATTCTCATATTTGTTTTCAAGAAGCACAGTTTTTTAAACAGAGGACATCCAGGCCGTACATGTTTTTCATTTCCAAGGGAAAGTTTGTGCATGTGTCTTCTATTAATAATTTACTAAGAAAATGTAAGTTTTCAGCAGACTTTAAACTGAAAGCTCTGATGAAATATACATCTGCAGTTGGAAACCAAGGATAGTGGGAGTGGCTTAAATGTGAACATTGTTGTTGCTGTTGTTGTTGCTATGTGCCATCAAGTTGTCTCTGACTTAGGGTGACTCCATGAATGAAAGCCCTCCAAAATGGCCTGCCCTTGGCAGCCCTGCTCAGCTCTTGTAAACTCAAGCCTGGGGCTTCTTTATGGAATCGATCCATCTCATCCCTTGTCTTCATCGTCTGCCTTTGACTTTCCTTTGTCTGATTGCCTCCTCCAGTGAGTCGTGCCTTCTCATGATGAAACCAACATATAACCACCTCAGTTTCATCATTGTTGTTTCGAAGGCGAGTTATGGCTTGATTTCACCTAGGACCCTCTTATTCACCTTTCTGTAAGTCCAGGGTATTCAAAACTCTCCTCCAAGACCATGCTTTGAATGCATCCGTTTTCTTCCTGCCTGCTTTCTTCTTTGTCCAGGTTTTACACCCATCATAATGATCAGGAATACAATAGTGTGATTGATCTTGTCCCAGATTACTGGTAAAATGTCAATTATTTTTTCTGGTTCCTTCATTGTTGCCCTTCCATTGTTTTGTCTTCTTCAAAGTTTTGGCTGCAGTCACCATTAGAACTAATGACACAGTTAAGGTAGGCAAAATCTTTCACAATTTCCATTACTTCATTGTTGATCTTAAAGTTCAGAAATTCTTCTGAAGTCATGACTTGTATTTTCTTATTGAACTGCTTTTTGCACTTTCTTTTTTCACTTTCATCAGGAATCATTTCAGTTCATTTCCACTTTCTGCCAGTAGTATGGTATCATTTCCATATCTTAAGTTATTGACGCACCTTCCACCAAGTTTCACTCCTTCTTTCTTTGATCCTAATCCAACTTTCTTTATGATGTGTTCTGTGTACAGACTGAACAGACAGGCAGATAAAATTCACCCTTGTCTGATGCTTTTGCCTACAGGAATCCATTGTATTTCTCCATATTTTGTCCTAACAGGTTGTGCATCGGGACAATCAAGTGCTGAGGCACACCATCTCTTCCAGAAACATCCAACGTGATTTGTGATCCACAGTCAAAGGTTTTGTTGTAACCAATAGAGCATACATTGATCTTCTTCTGAAATTCTTTGCTGTGCTCCAGCAGCCAATGTATATTTTTGTTATGATATTGAAAGCTCTTCCCTTTTAAAATCCAGCTTGGACATCAGGCATTTCTCATCCCATAGAGGGAAAATCTCTTTGCTGTAACACTTTGAGCATAACTTTGCTTGCAGGGGAGATTAATACAATGGTCCTATGGGCGCTGCACTCTTCTGCATCTCCTTTCTTGTATACTGAACGTCTCCATGCTGTGGCCCATTGTCATGTTTTCCATCTTTGCTGGCAGATTCTTGTTAGAAGTTAGAATGATTCAGTCTCTGCAGCTTGGAATAGTTACAATCCTATCTACTCTGCAGCTGAAAATATGGGTACCCTACCTACCCGAGCTGCTTCATTTCTTTCTTCCAAGTGCTTTCAGAGAAGCTTCCACGTCACTTGATTCATTCTCATAGGATTCCTCTTCAAAGGAGCCTGTCATCTTTGCCTCTCCTCTGTACAGTTCTGTCATACATTGTTTCCATTTCCTCTTTCTTTCAGCCTGGTCAAGCAGTATCTTCCCCTGTGGTCTTCCAGCATTGCTGATCCAGATTTGAATTTACCTGTGATTTCTTCGATCTCCTGGAACAGGTTTCTTGCTTTCCCTCTTTTGTTGTCGTCTTCTGTTTCTTTGCACTGGACATTATAATAGTCTTGAACACCTTCGATCCAACTTATGTAAAATGCAAAGTCTCACCACTAGTCACAGTGCAATCCTGTATACATCCAGCCAGTAGCAACTTCTGCTGGGTTCAATGGGAGTTGTTATCAGGTATGTTTATATAGGACTATATCCGATCAAACTTGCCAACAGCCCTGATGACTCTTTAGCAAGCAAGGAAGCACATAAATAAATAAGTATGTCTGAAACTCCTGTCCAGGAACATATTCACAACATAGGAATGTGGCCATTCCAAGCATGCTAGATTCCCCCATGACATGCATAGCTGTTATATACAGCAAGGTTCCTCTTGGCAGGACACCAGAGCTCTGTTCCTTCTGGATGCAAAAGGAAACAGCTTTCAGGTGCTCAAAGGTGTAGACCTTTCACCTCTCCTTTACAGCCTGTCTTTTGTTTTCTTTCAATTTACAGTATTAGTTATCTGATTTAGAATAATGCTTGTTGATACATTTAGGCTCATGGAAAATGACAGAGACAAGAGCATCACCAAAGCTGGTAAGATAGGTTTGGCTGAAAGAAAGAGACTGTCCCAGCGTAATCCAGTGAGCTTCCATGCTTAGTGAGCATTCCAGTCCTCTCACATACATACCCACCATTCCATTTTGGTTCTCAAGTTTCTAGCTACGAAATATCTTCAAGCACACTGAAATTATGAATGGAGGCATGATTTTCAGTAGCTTTCTAAAAGATCAATAAAAAATGATCTAATGTATTTCAAAGGATGCTCTCATTATGCTCTTGAGAGCACACCAGCACTTTTACTTGGGTTGCCTTGGATGCTTGTACAGTGAAAAGGTGATTTAGCCTGGAAATATTCAAAAGCAAGCAAATGAAGACTGTTAGTGTGGCTCGAATGCAGAAGCAGCAGCCTCACTCCCTTCGGTTGCCTCTCCATGCCCATATCCCAGATCTTGCACTCAGCTACAGAAAGATAATAGAACTTTCCCAGGCATTTCTCTGTCCGAGATACAGGACTGAATGCTCTCCTTTTGCCCAGAAGCTACCTGCACGGGCAGCAGAATCCTGTGTCAACACTTGGGACATCTCCCACCATTCTGGAGGGCAGCTGGCTCGCTTGGGGTGTACAAAGCACACACAGCATCACCCTTCAGCCCCCTGCCACGGCTCCCGAGCCCTTTCCTCCGGGCAGCATCTGCCATCGGAGGTGCCTGCCTCAATGTACTGAATGGCAGGCCTGACCTTGATAAAGACAGGCCTGGTGTTACTGTGGAGACTGGGTCATGAATGGGACAGAAAAGTGGAGAGCCAGGCAGAGTCCTACTGCACAATCCTGATCACAGCCAAAAATCCCCATTCATGCTGAGATGACCAGCACCCAAACGCAATGGCTGCTGCTTGTGTTGCTAGGAGAGCATTGATTCTGTTTGCCGTCTGGTGCGCCCTGAAGGCTTCGCAGGGCCTGCGTTTGATAGAGGGGAAAGAATAAATCCAGCCCCACTTAGTACTCACTTGTATCCTTGATTGCAGCAGGAAGGATCTTTGGCCAAAGACGCCTGTGACCATTTTCTGCATCGACAGCTTGTATATGTGGTGGGAACAAAGTGGCACATTAAACAAGATGATCCCTGAAACTTTACATATGCAGGCTCCTGAAAACCCCAAAGCCCAGCGGGCTTTGGACTCGCTTCAGCATGTTTTCTTGTCTCTGCACTCATGCGTTTATGCCCTTGCATCATCCATTAAGGGTCAAGCTAGATAGGCAGTAACTGTGCCAACGCGATAGTGCGAGGCTGTTTTCCGCACTTGCATGTGTGTGACTGTATGTTTAAGTAGGAATTGCCATCAAGTTGGGGGCTGATCATGACAAGGATCACAACAGATATGGAGGTGGAGAGTTTACATCCTTGTTCCCCTTCTTCCCAACAAAACTGGAAAGTTTCCTTGATATAATGAAGGAAACGTTCACTGCCACCACTTGAGGTTTCCACCTTGATGCAAATATCAGATTCATGGGCACTTTTTCCAGAGACTGTGGCAGAGAGCAAAAGATTAAAGTCTGCCTGTCCATCATCCTCATCCTCTCGTCCGTTCCCCACTCATTTCACCTGCTCCCTCCCTCCCTCCCTCCCTCCCTCCCTCTCTGTATAGTTAAAAGCTTGCACCTTCATTTCACTTAAATGCTGTGTCTCCCTTGGCCCACATTTCAGCTGATTTTTACAACTTTGCATTGCTGGTTTTAGCAGCATTTGGTAGTTCAGAAACGTTTCAGTCTTTATTTATTCATTATAAGATGCTCTGGAAATTGCTAAAAATTGAAAAACAGGTTATATCTATATATCTCTCCTGTCCCTCCCAGTCAAAAGCCCTTGTGCAGCTATTCCATTTTCACTTTCTTAGCAGGTTTTTGCAGGAAGAAAAGGAGGAGAAAGAGGAAAAATTCATGAAGGTCACAACTGGAAGGTAACTGGCCCCTTGCAAAACAACATGTTTGCAATTGGACAGTTACACAATCAAAGCCTCATCTGGGAGCAGCCAGATTGCTAAGCAGTGGGGGAGCTAAATGAGGTGGAAGACAATGGGTAGGTCTGAACATCATGATGACCCACCCTCCAGAACTGCTCTTCAGGGTGAAATGTTTTGTTTTGTTTTGTTTTGTTTATTTTTCTGTTTTATTTATTTAGGGCCAGCATGTACAGGGAGGCAAGCCCATGTCCCTGTCAAAAATCCACCAGCCACCAATAATACTAGCTGTTCTGCCATCCTCCCATTTGCTTGACCCACAGACATGCATTAAACTCACATGGAAGTGACAAAATTCCCTTGTTTTCTCAAACGGGATTTTATCACTTTTCAAAGGGACCCTGTGTACATAGGTTCAGCTGCTACGGATGTCCACAGAAGTACTGAATATGTAGAAAAACAAACAAACACAGACAGACAGACAGACAGACAGAAGTTGAAGTCAAACTCAATATGCAAAGTGATATGCTTTTCCTTCATTGAGCCCTGAAATAAGTACTGCATTTTAATCTGTTTTCTACCTCTCTCTCCAGCCTTTTTATGCATCGATTGTTTTATAATCAGTATTTTGGTGGTTGGAGAGTTGATGTATGTGCTCATCCGCAGACCCATTTAATGAAACTTCTGACTGAACACCACTAAATGAGACCTTTCCTGCAAGTGGGAAGTCTAAGAACAGCTATTACAGGCAATCTATTGCAATAACAGTAATTCTGCTCAGCACAAAAGGCACGCTAGGCTCCGGCATTGGATGCACGCGCTTCCCTGAAGAGCCAGTAGGGCAAAATCCACCATCACCCATCAGGGTTTCTGGCCAAGAAGCAAACAAATAGTCCTCAAAGGTCTGGAAGTTTCCTGAGGAGAGCTTTGTGATCATTAATTGCCTAAGATCTGAACCCAGATTGGAGCGCAGCCCACAAGGTGGAGAGGAGCACAGGATGTTTGCGCAGGAGATTCCTCTGTGCCTAGTTCAGTGCCTCGGTACACAGGAGGAGAGAGACCCTTTTTGGAAGGGAAGGCAGCCTCTTGTGTGGAAGAGGCTCAACTGAACAGCAGGCCTGCTCACTGCCAGTGCTGATCCTCACCTGCAGTACAGGCCAGCAGGGAGCCTGCTAGGAGACCTGGCTGAACAAAGTGGACTCAATCCAAACAGACATGGCAAACTTCCCTGACAGCTGTCCTAGAGAAGGCTGTTAATCTGCTTCTTGTACTCTTGGATTAATCATGGAATTGAGATCCAAGAGCAAGCGGAAGAGTCTTTCTTTTCCTGCTTTTCTGATGCATAAACTTTAGCCGTCACTCTGGTATAGTAGGATAGCATAGATACGTAAGAGGAAAAGGCATTTTCTTTTACATTCATAAATAATACCACATTTTCCCTGCTCTGAAAAGCCCTGCTGAAATTGCTTCTGAAAAACTAGAGTGTCATGAAGTTGTCGCATTTGCATGCCCGTTCATTTAGTCATTAACAGGTGTGCAAGCATGTACAATAAATAAACCTTGTAAACAAGATTTGAGTAAGAAAAATAACTAGTCCCCCAGCTAAGCTGGTGAAAGGAAAAATAGCAAAGCAAATAAGACCAGGCTTCAAACAGAATGAAGCCATTAGAGATTGCATGGAACATATCTGTCTTTGTCGTATGCCCAGGAAACCCAGGCTCAATGGAACCTTCTTTGGTTTCACATGGCGTTGGGCCATTTACTCTGCCTGCACGAGTCCTGCGTGCAGGAAAAGCTTCCTGATGCCTCTGAAACTGTTGCTCAGCATTGCACCAGGAGTGACCTTGCTGTTGGAGCGAATGAAACTCAAAGAGCAAAGTAACCCATAGTTTGACCCCATTTGTTGATATGGTCCCCTGCTACCACTATTCCAGCACAAGCAATATAAGTAGTCCGACTACAAGGACTAGATCAAAACCTCTCAAACTCAGTCCCGATACATCCTCACTTGGCCGGGCTTGGCCCAGAAGGCATGGAACTTCCCACCGAGGACAACAGAAAGTGTGCACCTGATGGAAGCTCACTGGCACCAATTCTGATGTCTTTCTGACACCAGGAGAGACCTTAGGGGACTTCTTTTTTTCCCCGATTTATATTCTGCCATTTTCCTACAAAGGGCTCAAGGCAGCTTACATCATTCTCCTCCTCCATCTTATTCCCACAACAACAACCCTGTGAGGTAGGTTGGGCTGAGAGTCTGTGACTGGTCCAAAGTCACCCAGTTGGCTCCATGGCTGAGCGGGGACTCGAACCTGGATCGCCTGAGTCCCAGTCCCATGCTCTTGACCACTACACCACACTGACTTCTGCAGATGAAGGGTTTACCCCACTGCTGAACAAAGGCCTCTGTTTCCATGGTGGAAAAAATGCACCTTTACCTGGGACTTTTTCTGGGGATTTATATTTCTTTGTCTTTCTGTATCTTCTACTAAGCAACCACAAGGTGATAGGTTATATGGAATGTTCATCATTTCATGAGGCTTTTGATCTGGTTTGTCACAATTTAAAATTGAATACCAGATTTCCTTTGTTGGAAGAAGAAAAGCTTGGAGAAGAAGAAGACAGAAGAGGCTCTGAAGGATAACAGCATCATGAACAAGCCCACAAACTTTCATGACCGCGTAACCGTTGTCTTGTGCAGAAAGGCATTTCATGATGAGGACCAGCACGTTACTGTAGCTGTTCTTAAGTAATTATTTTCTACTTAATTTTGCTTTTTTT
Source organism: Varanus salvator macromaculatus (assembly GCA_023646645.1). Taxonomy (NCBI): domain Eukaryota; kingdom Metazoa; phylum Chordata; class Lepidosauria; order Squamata; family Varanidae; genus Varanus; species Varanus salvator. Next base: position 46,079,781 of record JAIXND010000755.1, on the reverse strand, counting down.
TCATTCCACCAGGCCAGCTGGAGAATCCTAGAAACTACATTTTTTTTTCTGTCTAAATGTACATTGGATTGTACCCTAAGGAAGTTGAAAATGCAAAGTTGCATATGCCCAGGGCACTTTAAACAAAACAAACCATAGATCAAGGATGGCAGGCAGTTTTGTAGTTATTCCATGATTCCAGGCATATAGAAGAGGGGAAAGAGCAAAGTTAATTCTGCACTTCAGAACTGAAATTATGCACGTGGTCATCGGGGGGGGGGGGCACTCCTCTAAGACCATTTAGTCCAGGATCTAAAATTATGTAGCAGGATCATTCACTGCAAGGAAAGCCAGATTCTGTTTACATGCAGCTTATGTATGCTTGCTTATATTGCACAATAATTTACTGAACGTTTGTCCATCAAGGGAACAGATAGGTTTCTAGAGCTACTAGAAACCTTATTCTTAGATGCATCTAACATTGGCAACCTCTTTTAATACTGATCTTGGCAGTCCCTGCAGTTTTGTTGCTCTCTTGCACTCTCTTGATCTCCACAAACACACCCACACACCCATCTGCAACAAAGCAAGTTAGAAAGCTGGGATCCTGAGCAAGGAAGTTGATTGTCCCCTACTGCAGCCAGTGCTTTTTCTGTGGGTTTTTGCTGTCCCCTCTTCCTGAGACAGGCAGCTCATTTGCATGTCTCCAGGCTGCTATTTAGTGAGTTGCCCCTGCTCTGCTGTGGATCCCTGCAAGTGCCTTTCCCAGGGATCCTTCAGTTCAGTTTTAGGAGTAGATCTGCATTAGTGTGAGGCATTTTTCTGGGCTGGTGGCTTTAGAACAGTGCTCGTTCCAGTGTAGCCACCGTGGGACAGATGGGTTGGAAAAGCAGCAGTGGCTCACCCATGATTAATGAGTACTGTTATTAATATTAATGATTAATATTAACAATCGATATTATGACCAGATGCTGCTAGCAGGGAACTTTTCAGAACAGCACAGCGCCACCACTTGCGCATTTGGACTGGGGTTCAGGCTTCTCCCACTACAGGATGGCTTACAGTCACTGAGGCTGAAGATCTACAGCTGTGTGCCAGGCCCAGGCCCCACTGAACGCAGCAGGACTTCCTTCTGAGTAAACCTGCAGAGGAGTGCACTGCTGGCCCTCTCCATGTGAAGGATTCAGCTATTCAGTGGCTTCTGTGATCCCCAAGATGAGTGAATGGGCATGTACAGGCTGGCAGGATGAGTGTCTTCATTCGGGGTGGACAGGTGGCTACTCTCCAGAAGCTTTGGACTTCAACTCCCAGAAACCTGACCAGAATGACCAACAGTCAGGAAAGTTGGAGTTGAAGTCCAAAACATCTGGAGATGTGCTTGCTGCCCCAAATCTTAAAACTTTTTGAATGTCTTGTGGCAGAAGACCCAGATTAAGCTAATACATATATAAAAGATATGCACAAAAACACATTTCAGGGTGACCACAATAGCTCAGCAACAACCTGTGATGCCGTAGCACTCGCCTAATATCACAGCTGCAGTGTTGCCTTCCAGCCCAATAAAAATCTAGGTACTAGATTAACTCAGCCAATAAGACTTCGCGTTATATGATTGGAATTTGGCGGCATGGCACGAGCAGGTATTTGCAGGTGTAGAAGCAAGCATGCAAGCAGATCGTAGTAGTTCCAGCGCAATATCACACCGATCGCGTCAAATCCAAATTCCCTAAACTGCCTCCTCCCTCAGCTTTGGCAGGTGGTGAATCTTCCTCCTTGATGTTGCAAGCTCTCTGAACGTGTCTCCTCTGCCCAGAAACACTTGGCCATGCCTTGGATGTATGAGTCTTGTTTGGGCAGGGTGATTCCAAGCTGTTGGATCAAGCTGAGCAAGCCGATTTGTGCATGGAAAGGGATCCCCAGCTTGGAAGGAAGGCATGGGATCCTCAGAGGGAAAGGCTGCTTCCCTGCGCAGAAGGCTGCCAATCCAGGGAAGCTTTCCACTGGAGGAATGGAGGAAGGTGTGCCGTTGTCCCTCACCCACCTCTTCCTGCCCCTCTGAAATCTGCTCCTGAGGGTTGGGAGCAGTGGGGAGGTGGCCCCAAAACAGTGGAGGAGATGACACAGGGCTACAAAGGGAAAGGGAAATCACAAAGGCCCCCCTCCCACTTTCCATAGGCAGGAGAAAACTGCTTCCGGAATGCTCCTGCTGGCTTGCCCCACGGAGAATCCAGACTCACATAGGCATGGCTGCTTCACTGAACAAATGGGAAAACCATTCCGAGACAAGCAGGTCCGTGCAGACAGGGGTGGGGAACGGGTGGAGCAATGCCTGTTCCTTTTAAGCCCCCAAAATTCTCAAGCTAAGGAAATGAGGCTTCTAAGTAGCATTTTAGCAATGCTAACGGATTAAAATCTAACTTTTGGCAGCATGACAGGTTATAGGAAAGGAAAAGGTGTGAGCTGAGGTGGGGAACAGTGTTTGACATCTCTGCTTAGGAGTACAATTGCCGTAAGCACATTTTGCTTGGGTTTTTTTCCCTCCAGTGTGTTGATTATTAAGGCAACCACCTGGTTGGTTTATTGATTACCCTGTCCCAGAATTTGAAAATCTTCCATTTACAAATGGCACAATACTAGTTTTGCCCCTCTGGGACAGGCATCCATTCTGGGTCTGAGTCATCGCATTTTATGTGGCTTTCAAAGGGACAAATAACATGGTTTCACAATTGCAGAGCACTGACAAGGAAGAATTTTGTCCATTTCAGACATCTTCATTTACAATTTCCTACATGACTAAATTTTGCAGCTGTTATTGTTTGGGCTGCAAGTCCTTCTAAAGATCCTGGGCCAATCGTTTTATTTCTATTTTTAACAGCAGTGTGTGCTGGGTAGGAGCCTTGGCGTTGCTCAGGGTTTCAGCAAATAATGTGATACTCCAACAACCACTCAGAGAATATTAGGCCAGGGATGCTTTGATTAAGTCTATTGATTGTGTCTGTCTTCTGTCTGCTTCTTTAAAGCTATTTCATATATTTACTATTTGCATGTTGATGTTAATTTGAGTATGTTGCCTGCTAGAAGAGATTACGAATTTTATTATTACTTAATGCATCCTATGACATATTTCTATTGCTTTTGGTACAGCCCCAGCACCTGCCCATTACCAGAGCCTATGTTGTAGGTTGTGTGCCCTGTGCCACAAAGTTTGTTTGTTTATTTATTTATTTTTCAATTTATATCCTGCCTTTTTCCTACAAAGGGCTCAAGGCAGCTTACATCATCTCTCCTCCTCCATCTTATCCCCACAACAACAACCCTGTGTGGTAGGTTGGGCTAAGAGTCTGTGACTGGCCCAAAGTCACCCAGTTGGCTCCATGGCTGAGCGCGGACTAGAACCCGGATCACCTGAGTCCCAGTCCCATGCTCTTAACCACTACACTGCACTGGCTCTCTCAAAGTTCTTGAGAAGAATGTTGCCCATTTGCACAGAAGCCCTGCAGAAGCTCAGAACCAATAGCAAACTCATCCACTGTGCTGAGACTGTTGGTCTGCGTCTCAGGAAATCTGAGTTCTAGCTCCCATTCTCTGTGAAGCTCATTGGATTTTCGCCAGTCACCGATTCTCAGGCTAACCTACTTGGCAGGGTATTATGGGGAGAAAATGGAGAACAGAAGGATCATAGAAGAAGGGAAAAGCCCAGATGTAGGTTTAATACATAAAAATTTATAAAAGTATCTGCATAGAAACTTATGCACAGCTTGCTTGGAGGAGCCTTAAGATGTGCAAAATTACAAAATATGTTTAAGAGAGGAATTTCCTAAGTGGGTATAGGTGTAACAAGAGAACCCAGCACTCCTTCCTGGAAACAGCTCGATACTCAGTGGACAAAGATGGCATATTACTCTATTTATATATTAAATAGATATCTATGGCCTTATCCTGTTTTAAACCATGTTCTAAACTTTTTTTCCAGGGCACTCCAGTGCATGTCTGTTCAGAACGAAGCCCCATTGGATTTCGAGCTTCCTGCCAGAGAGCATCGCGGCCTGGTTCTCTCGTGCCCTTGCATTCGGCCATTTCAAGTGTGCTTTGTAGATTGCACAAGGATGTTCTGCAATTGGTTATTACAGAAATGTAATAAATAAATGTCGATTAAAAGTCTGGCCTTTCCATTACAATAGCAGCCAAGGTGGCTAACAATAAAATATTAAAAACAGCATGATAATTAAAACATTAGCACTCACAGATTAAAAATCAAGTAAAATACATCAAATCAAGCATAAATAAAATAAATAAAAGCAGATCATTATGAAAGAAATAGCAGCACCTGCCAGATTAAAATGAAATCCAGCAGGAAACTGCCTAAGATACCAAATGCCTGCCTAAATAAAAACCGATCTGCCTGCCTGTAGAGGAACAGCACAGATGCAGCTAACCTCACCTTCCACCGCCAGGAGCTGTGATGCTTGGGATTGGTCCCCAGAAGGCTTTCTCCTGTGCCCCCATCAAACAGGGGGAGGGAACAACTGCACTCGAGAATCGTAAAAGCCCCAGCGGGCTCACTTGGGAATATGGGAATCCCGACTGACTGTTGGAGGCCATGCAGAGAAAACTGGGGAAAGAGGAGGAATGGAATGAAGTTTCCTGGAAGAGGGCATGGCTGGCTGGCTGGCGGGCCAGTATCCCAAAGAAGCGAATCTGCCCTCAAGCAGGTAAGAAGTGTTGGAAGCCCCCAGAGACTGTTTTCCTCATAAACTTTTACTGCTTCCAAGCATGAAGTTCTTGCCCAGGAAGGAAACATATGCTGGAAACAGATCAGCCATACTGAGCACATGCAACTCTTGTCCGTGTCACTTGCCAGCACAAGAAGCATGAGGGTGGAACAACACAAGACTTATTACCGGCCATTTCTGCCACGAGGCAATCCTGTTCCCGCAGCGGCTATAAATTGTTTCTCTTGATCCCTTCCTTTCACCACTTTTTTTCAAGTTGGAGAGATACACACAACTGCCGATTTAGAGAAGGCACATCTCTTGCACTCCTGCTGCTTGGGAAACTGTCTCCTGCACTTATTGCTAGAATAAATCCGCCGCGTGGGCATCCTCATCTTCTCTGTCCTTGTCTTAGTGGTCGTAATGGCAAAGGTTCATTAAGTCCAAGGGGAGCAGAATCTGGCTCAACGTTCTCACAATTGATTCATGGCTTCCACTCGCCTTATCCTTCAAGCAGTTAAAAATCACAAAGCTGCAGTCTCTGCTCTGTAACTACATGACTGTATAATCCAATTGGGATAATACTAGCCTGAAGATAGCAGCAAGCTTTAATAGCGACCTCATTATATTCTACACTACTGCGTAATGGGGCACCTTAGGAATCGGTCACAGTGCCTGCTGATCTTCACTGCTCCTCGGTAACCATCCCTTGGTAGTGATGGAAGTGGAGGGAGTGGGGGAAGCAGGAACGAAGCATGACCAGTGGCCATATCCCGAGCTCTTGGTATACTTCTCCACCCTTGGGCAGATTCCATTTTGAGGCTTTATTTATTTATTTAGCAAACTTCTATGCTGCCCCATTCGCTGAAGCCTCAGGGCGGCTCACAGTCATAAATATATACAACAGTATAAATTAAAAATCATTTTATTTTGTCCTTAATTTCGATGCTTGATCGTGTTGACATTCCAAGATAAATTATTCAGAACCAAAATTGGCACCTATATTCGACACATATAGGGTATCAATGGAGACCCCAAGCAAAATTGTAGTCCTGATCAATGGATGTGAAAGCTGGGCAGTGAAGAAAGCAAGTATCCTGGACTGACAAAAAGGTAAGTCCTGGATCAAAGCAAATCAGAGCCTTCCCTAGAAGCAAAAACGGCAAAGCTGAGACTTCCAGACTTTGGGCATACCATGAGAAAGCCCAACTCCCTGGAGAAGAAAATCATGCAGGGCAAAAGCAACAGAAGGAAGACCAAATATGAGGTGGACTGACTCCATAAAGGGAGCTGCAGCCTGGAACTGACAGGAGCTGAATGAAGCTGGCATGGACAGAACATTTTGGAGAGCTTTCCTTCAGAGGAAACGAGTTCAGTACATATTTCTCATCTTGCCACCCCAGCTGTGGAAGATCCAATGTCAGGAGAAGCCTGCTCTGCCTCCTGTAGAACACTCCTATAAATTCACATCTTCCAAGGAGAGCGGGGAGAGACCAAGTTCTCCCTTTTCATCTCTGCCATCCTCCCTTCATTCTGCCCTGTGAAATACGCCTGATGTCCTGCCTAGGAGAGCCAGGAGGCTGGGGCAGCTGAAGGGACTGGAGAGGAGAAGGTACCACTGCAATATTTGCTGTGTATCATCATGGCTTATGATTGGCTCTGGTGGCTCAGGCCAATGAGAGCTGTAGGCCAAAATTATCTGGTAATAAGTTACCCACTGTGTGTGCGTGTTGTGTGTTGTGTGTGTGTGTGTGAGAAAGAGAGAGAGAGAGAGAGACTTTAATTGTGACTCGAGGTTTATTTTGGTTTCTCCTTTAGCAGATAATACTGACTCTTCAGCTCTTCTTCCCCTGCAGCAGCAGATGAAAAGAATCTCTCTCTGCCTGTGTATTTATTTCCAGTGTTAGAGGCTTTTAAACTCCAAATACAGGGATAAACACAATTTACCAGCCGTTCTTAAACTCTGCTGCTAGGGAATATGATGAAACTAGAGGAAAATGCTAAAGAGTTGAGGCAGCCTCATCCAACCTGGCACTGTCCGGTAGTGTTGAACTGCAGCTCCCACAATTCCCAGGCAGGGTGGTCATCAGCCATGCTGGAATGGGAGGAGGTTCCTTTGTGCTTCCAAAGAGACCTGAAGAGGCCGTCCGTGTTCCAGACATGCACATGCAAGCAGAGCAAACAGCCTGCTGCTTCAACGGTGCAAACTGCCCCCACCCCGCCCCCGGCACGGTTGGGCCACTGGTGGCACAGGAAGAAACTGCACTAGCCCACTTTTAATCCGGAAGCTTTTCACACATCCTGACAGCTACAGAGCAAAGCAACAGCTGTGGTCTAGAAAGATGGCGCCCACATGGGACTCTGTCTGTAACAGAACAACACGGGGAGTCTCCGTTCTTGCCCTTGAGCTGCTCTGATGTGGAGAACAACTGTGCCCGGCTTTTACAAAAGGTCTAACTATGCTTGATGCAGAGAAACACAGGCAGCTTACCAGAAGCGGTAAAGACAATGGTTAAGCCAGGCCTTGTTCTAAATGTATTACTTGGCAACCTTCCTAGTAAGTGTTATTTCTGAACCATGCCTAGGCTTACTTCATTGACAGATTGTCAAATGAATTATCCTTATCTTCACAGACTATACATAAAATGTGCTACCTTCCCTTCCTCTCTCTTGGAACCAACAAAAATAAAGTCAGGTATTTACATTATCATCCCTGATCACCAGGCTCAAGAAAGTTAAATTCCTCCTACAACCTGTTCACCTAACCCACGTGCTGCACAGCTGAGCAACCCCTAGATTCTTCCCGGAACTCCAGTTCAAAATCAAAGAAAAAGATATCACTTTCTTTATTCATTACTCCTTCCGACACAAGGCAATCGCATGCTATAATTATGGAAGCCAATATTTTCTCTATACACAATTGATGCTGATGTACAAATGAAGGCTCTCTTGCATGTTTGCCACTTCCACACACTTTAACAAAAGTCCAAACCAGAGGCATTTCTGCAGAACACGCTGATGCAAAACAAACGCTGCACGGATTCATCCCAGGATGGTGCCTCTTATTCCTGTACTGAATACTCTTCAGGAGAAGTCACAGAGCAAGCCCTGTCGGCATCAGACGTGAGCTAGGCTTTGTCCCCGAGAGCTGCATCTGGTGTCTGTGGGAGGGACCACACGTGTGCATGCATGCAGACCCCTGAGCGCAAACTCACTCACGGAGGAAACTCTGCTAAATCCTTCAATATTCCATGTTATTCTAATAACCCCTAATACTTAGACTTTGCTCTTGGCAGCTGGGGGTGATTTCCATTATGAAAATTAAGAGGCTGGTGGTAAATAAGTCTGTGAAGAAGCCAAGTTCTATCTTTCTTTTTCAAAAGTTCAGATTTAAAATTATGGCCATCTTATGACTGGAGTATTTTGCATAAGCAGCACATCATTGCTGGCAGTCAGCTAATGTGCAACTCTTTCAGGCCAGTATTATGGATCAGTAATTTCCTTTTGTACAAGTAAAGAAGTGGAGCAGGGCTGTCTAAGTGGCCTTTCGGAATATGTTTCCCACTCTCACTCTACAGTCCAAAAGTTATGGCAGCAACCCTAAGCGTGTTTGTTGGGGACTGAAGCCGCTTCTGAGTAAACAAGGACAGAATTGCAGCATGTATCCGGCTTTGATGGGAAACTGGATGCCACAGGCCTCTTCAGAAACAGCCTGACAAGCTGCAGATTTCCTTTCTGAGACCAAGGCCAAGGTGGTGGCTTTTATTACTAACAGGTTCTAAAATACAAACAAATCCTGCTGTGATTAACAATAATTTTCTATACTGTAACTTATTCAGGTTCTTGGTGCAAAGCATTTAGAAATGGGACTCAAAGTACTTTGCAAACACAAAAACAGCAATCACGGTATCTGTAAAGGTTAGGAAACAATTTCCTACCTATAATGATGGAGGCAGAATTCAATTACAAAGGTGGGCGGAAACTGTTCGCTGATTCCTAAGTTTTTTGCCATATGCAGTAGGAACCTGTCATTAAAGCAAAGCCCAAAACATCACTGTAGTGTTGCCACAAAGTTCAATATGAACCCTACATGTTTGCTGCCAGAAGGCTATTTTAATTTCACATAAGATAAATTCTTATTGCTTCTTTTGCTGGATAAAATGCCCTGTCTTTTTGAAGGTATGACTGAAAATTTCAATGGCTGGCTGAAAGCTGGCTGTCTTGGAGCAATACAGGAGACGTCACAGCACTGAAGAGTTGGTGTCCTTATGAAAGAAATTGTTTGCGCATCAACCTGTTAGGCCTGAGCTTCTCATGCCTTTGAATGTGAGTAGTAATGACAGGTCAAAACAGGCATTACTGTACATGTCTTTTGAGCAACTAAAAATTTAAGAAGCACTCGGGTGGATCAGCTCCAGGCTCCATCTAGTCCACCGTCCTGTTCACACAGCAGCCAAACAGTTGCCCCCAGAACCCCACAAGCAGCCTCCCCCCCACATCCCCCAGCCCCTGGTGTACAGGGGCACGCTGCTTCTGATGCTCCACATAGGCATCAGGACTAACAGCCATACAGCACATGGCCTTCTCCTCCACAAAGGCGCCCAATTTCCTTTCAGAGCTGCTCAGTTTGATGGCCCCCACTAGATCTGTGGAGGGAAATGCCTTCGTTTAACTATGCACTGTGTGAAGAACTTCCTTTGATTGTCCTGAATCTTCCAACAACCATCTTCATGAGGTGACACCTTTGGAGCCCAGCATTATGGGAGGAGGAGGAGGAGGAGGAGAGGGAGAGGGAGAGGGAGAGGGAGGAAAATTCCATCCACTTTTTCCATACTTTGGGAAACACCCCATCATGTCTCATTTCTCTATGGGATCTTAAAAGCCTTTCCATTTTCTACACCAGGGTAGCTGATCTCGATTGTGGTCCTGATGCAGAATAAACACTAGTGCCTTGCTAGGCACCCACTGGGAAGCCATGCTGACCTTTTGATCCTTCTCTTGTGGTGGAAAATGGAAGGAAGGACACACGCAGGAGCAGGAGAAGCAATCTTGAGCTGGGAAAGGACCAGAGAGGAAACACTAAGCAGTCTCTCTCTGTGTACACCTCAGACACATAACTCAGTCTGCTTTGGATTTTTTTTTAAAGTACCTTCAGATATAGGAAAGGATATTTTATTTTATTTTGATGGATGAGCACTGATGGTTTCTGCGAGAGACATGCAGTGTTTGAAAGCTGTTTTTTCTCTGCCTGCCACTTGCATTCTAGCTGCACTGTACTTCTGGGAAGGAGGAGAGCATGTGAAGCGAGAGGCGCCAAAGCACGCTCGACCGCCTGGCAGTGCAGCTTGCGCTGGCCCTCCCTTGCAGTGTTGGCAAGGAGCCAGGAGTGGGCATGTCCGGGCTGGCACACAGCCTATTTAGAGCTGCTTGGGCCTGCACTTCGAGCAAGCAGACAGAGCAGTGCATGGGGGCACTGGGAGAGCATTACTTCATTTCCATGCAGCCCCACGGCTGATGCTCTCTGGGCAATTATACCTCTTGGAGAAGGAGCGTCCACCTGATCAGTGGAAAGGGAAATTTGTGGCACGCATGACTTACAAACTGTGATCTATTAACCACTCTATTTTTTCCATATGACTCAGTAAAGCTAAGTCTATTTGAGCAGTAACATATTGATGTTGCTTATTAATTCATCAGGAAGCAAAGCCTTGCCGCACAGTGAGAGATCTTTAGAAGAAACCCTGCAGTTTTCTTCTAGCGTACCCAGAGCCATCGCAGGTCATTAGGTTTTACACTTACTTGAAATATTACAGTGAGTCCAGCAAACCTGTTTGACGGTAATCTTATTCCATTGTATTAGAAAGTCTAGGGAACATTTGCTATGGGTCTGAATTTGTTTTATGGTGTTGCTGTTTAAATAGGAGTTATGAACAATGAAACTCGAATTTTGTAAAGCTTCATTAAAGCTATTAGGGAGACAGTGTTGTGTAGCACCTGGATGCTTGGAAGAAGGGTGTATGAATTCAGATCTTCACTCCATCATTAAATCATGGGCCTGCCGCAAGCAGCCTCCCAAACCTCATGGTTTTTCTATGTGCTCCAAGCCTGGCAGACCCATGAAGGGGTGGCCTTGAAGTCATTCCAGAGCCCATGGCTTGCAGAAAGGTTCTAGGTTGGACTCAAAGCCACTCCTATCCTGGGAAGCCATGTGCCCTGAGAGAAATGAGGCAAACCGTGCAACAGGCATGCAGGGGCCTGGGAAAAAGAAGCCACCACAGCTCTTTTTCCCTCTTCAGTCAGGCAAACCTGTCCAGAGTGAGGGTCACTGCATGGCCCCGTGTGCTATGCTGAACTCCATGGAAGAACACAGTTGTGAATCGTGAGGATAATGCAGCTAATTCACAGAAATTTATGCCATAATAAATACCCCCACCTGTAAGGCAGGGATGTTGAATGGTGGCACAAGTATCCTTGTGTTTTTTTTGCAGCTACAGGCTAACCCAGTTACTTCTTCAGATGACAGTACATGGCATGCTCTGAAGAAGAGCCCATGTGGCTAGAAAAGTGTGGGCTACATTTATCTGGACAGTCTGTTTGGAGAAACTTCTGTGACCTGCATAGAAAAACCATACATTAACCAATCCTGCTATCTGTTCTTTTGCTCCAAATTAAAATGGAGGCTCAGGATGTAGTGGCAGGAATTATTATTTGTGGCAGAATTCGTGTGGCATTAAACTGGTACATTAAAATGCTCTTTTAACTTTCCTCTCTGTAGGGATTTAAAATTCTCCTCACAGTTACTATATTGCTAGTTAAATCACGCATTTGACAGTGTTATAGGAGTGATGGAGAAGCAATGGACTGAATGCAAGGAAAGAAAGAAGGAAAGAAATCTTTAAAAATATTATTGAAAAGTCACTCCAGTTGGTCACAGATCTGAAAGACACTCTTTGATGTCTTGAAAGGCGGAGCTGAGTCAACGTCGTCGTCACTGGCTGACCTTAGATAAAATCCATTGCCCCCTTGTGACAAAGCTGCCAAAAAATGACACTAAAAAATGCCTTTAGACAACCAGCTGAATGTGATATTTTTAGACAAGGCCTGACACGATGTATTCATTTCAAGAGATTTTTAAAGTCGCTTTGCCAGGTTCAAGCTCAATTCTTTCAACAGTTCACATCACAATCTGTGCCGTGCCTCGGAGATGAGACGGCCCCTAGTACGGATCTTCCTCCTCAGTGTGTGGAGAATTCTTTGAATGTGGGCACAGCCCCCATCCCTCTGGTTTATTTATTTATTTATTTGACAAATTTCTATGCCGCCCCCTTGCAAACTAGTCTCAGGGCGGCTCACAACACAGGAAAACAATATATAAACAATACACAATCTAAAGCAATACACAATCTAAAACTGGCCCATCTCATAGTCACAAAGTTAAAAACAATACCCAATAAATATAACAATTTAAAATTTACAATAATAAATTAACAGTTAAAATATTTCTTAAATAAAAAGGTCTTTGCCTGGTGCCAAAAAGCAAATAATGACAGCGCCAGGCGAGCCTCTTTGGGGAGCACATTCCATAGGTGGGGCACCACCGCAGAGAAAGCCCCGGGTACTCACCCTCCTCACCTCTCCTCACCCTCCTCACCTCTCTCACAGAGGGTTCCCGGAGGAGAGCATCAGCCGCCGATCGTAGGGGGTGGGAGGGCATATGGTCGCAGGCGCTCCTTTAGGTAGCCAGGACCCAAGCTGTTAAGGGCTTTATAGGTAAGAACCAACACCTTGAATTGGGCCCGGACTTCAATGGGAAGCCAGTGAAGCTGACGGAGAACTGGGGTGATATGAGAACCATGCCCAGTCCCCGTCAGCACCCTGGCAGCTCTATTTTGCACCAATTGAAGTATCTGGACTGTCTTCAAGGGTAGCCCCACGTAGAGCGCGTTACAGAAATCCAACCGGGAAGTCACCAACGCATGTGTCACTGTTGCCAGGCAATTGTCCTCCAGGTAGGGACGCAGCTGATGGATCAGCCGAAGCTGATGGAAAGCGCTTCTCGCCACTGCTGACACTTGGGCTACCAAGGTCAGCACCGGGTCGAGGAGCACTTCCAGGCTGCGGATCCTGTCTTTCAGAGGGAGTGCAACCCCATTCAAGACTAGGGTCGAGTCCTTGGTTGCAAGCTCTCCAGAGGCCCTTCCACACGGAGTTCACCAATATGAACAGAATGTGTGAAGAGGCAGTGGGAAAGTGTATCATTGAATGAAGGATGCTACTATTTGGGTTTAAGAGCTGGGAGAAGCATGTAAGAAGAGTCCTGCTGGATCAGAGCAATGGCCTGTTCAGTCCAGTGCCCTGTTTGTGGAGCAGCAACTAGATGCCCTGCTGGGAAACCCACAAGGATGTTCATTGTACATACACGCATGTATATAGTCATCAGGAAGTAACACTGCCATCCAGCCTGCTTAGGAGAAGACCAGCTTTCTGCTCCCTCTGCCCTGAAGATACCTTGCTCCTGACGGCTCCAGGTAGGACTCTGGCCCACCTGGAGGTCACCCAGAGAGAAGCCTTCAGGAGGTGCCTCCATTTCAGAAGACATTCATGCTCTTTCCTGTGCCTCCTGGAAATATCTTGCTTTTGTGAAACCTTCCTTGTGTGTAGTTTTCAATGTTACATTGTTTTAACACAATGTTTCATTTTAGTCTCTTTGTTAGCTTTGTTGCTAGAACTATCAACTACCGACTTGCTAGTTCTTCAGCAGGTAAGGTGGTGTAGAAATGTGCCTGAGTAAAATCAGTCTCCAAAGTCCTTTGGGTGCTGAGAGCCAAGTCCAGGGCTGTACTTACATATCCACCTGTGAGAACAGCTAGTCTGGCAGCCCCAAGGGACAGAGCTTAGGCCCCACGCCTGTGGAAGGCCGGCCCCGTCACTGCAGGGCTTCAAAGGGATCATAATGTAACTCTGCTGCTGCTGCATTGGCTGAAGCAAGATTTTTTAGGGTTGTTTAGTGTATGCCAAGCCTTTGGCCTGATGCACTGGATTTTAGTTTGCTGCTGAACAGGATGTTTTTGTTTTGCTAATATGAATGAGTGCTAGTATTAATAGGTTTTGCTTCTTCGCATTCATTAGTAGTGCTGGTTCTCAGTAGTTATTAGTTCTAATTTGTTATCAGTGCCGGTTCTCATTAGCATTTCTGTTTTACTGCAGGGATGGGCAAGCTTTTCTTTTCAGTCGGAGATTCCAGTTTGAAGCAGTTCTTGGAGGCCACTTGCTAGTGGTGGCGTGTCCACAGGGACATCCTCCACCGAAGCCTTGCCACCAGTTTATGGCTGAATGCACGTGAACATGTCTGCATAGCGCTCCCCAATAAGTGCCCGACTCTCTGATCAGAAGGAAGCAGGATGAGACCCAGTGGTGCTTTCAAGCAGCTCATCTACTGGGAAGCACCGTCATCATGTCTGACTGTGGGCCAACAGGCAAGCCTCCATGTCTGTTCCTCACAGCTGAGGACAAGGCGCAGAAGGAACTGTGTGACGCAGTGGATTCCCCCCTGGGCTCCCAGTTCTGCCTCAGGGAGGAAGGTTTGTACCTCCAAGTAGTAGCTGATTGGGGGAAGCATTTTCTGCAGTGAGAAGGAGGGCCTTTCTTTGCCATTCAGGAGGCAGTCCCTAGGGGATGCCACAGCATGCTGGACTGCTCAGCCGTAGTTTTGTCTCTCCAAAGCAGCCCCACCTCCCAAGCCTCATTACTGCACGGGGATTGTCTGAGGCCTATTTTCAGTGCAGATGCAGCAAACAAGTAGGGTTAATGCTTAGTTCTTCAGCAGTGACTCTGATTTGTCACTAGCATACACACAGAGGAAGAACAAACAATTGGGCTTCCAAAAGCCTCTGTTGTTGCCCATGGAGGCCTTGCAGAAGCCTCCGTACTGCACAGCAGGAGGCACAGGGGGACTGCGAGCGGCACGTGGAGGCCCTGCAGCCGGCCTCTGGTCCGGGACTGGAAAGTTCCTGCAGCTCTGATGCAGGCAAAGCATCAGCTTCCATCCCTGGCCTTTCCGCTTAAGGAAGTCCGCTGGCTGGGCCTGCAAAGGCGCTTGCCAACAGCTGCCATTCCAAGTAGATGCTAATGATGAAGACAGCAGCATATCGCGTACGTTACATATCATTTTAACTATCTGTTTCTTTTCCTGTCCTCAAACTCTCTTGTCATTTTCCTATGATAAATTGCAGCACTTCAGGGCAGGAACAAACATCTCCCTGTTGTAGCATAAATAGCGCTAGCAAAAATGAGAGCCAACTTTCATTGAGGCTGGCGTTGCACCTATAGGAATTTCAGCTAAAAAACAATGCAGTTTTTTTTTTTAATAGCCTACATTCTGTGAAAATAAGAGAGAAGAAACAGTTGCCTGTGTACAAAAATATACAAATGACATGGTTTGAATTAGCTTTCTGCGCTTTTCTTTCAATGAGCTGGTTCACACACACATACTAGACTGGTAGCATCACATTGACTCCCACGTTCTGGAGTGTTTTTATGTGAATTGGATCTGCACAGGGGTTCTGCACAGACATTGCCTTTTTTGGAACACTATTAGAATAGACCTTCAGAGAGAGAGAGAGAGAGAGAGAGAGAGAGAGAGAGAGAGAGAGAGAGAGAGAGAGAGAGAGGCAGAAGAAGATAGCAACTTGCATATCTTTTGCACTTACTGATTTATATGTACTGGAAGGAAGCAAATTCATTGACAATTTTAAGAATTTAAATAGAAAGAGAGTACATCTCACCCGTGGGAGGAAAAATCTGCCCATTCATCCTGCTGTCCAGATGCAAACTATGGACGGACAACCATTCCCGACTCCCTAGGCAATCTGCACAGTAATTCTTTTCTGCCCTGTTCAGCCCATTGCCCAAGTGGTGGGTCACCCCCAAAGAATCGTGAAAGTAGGACTCGCCATTTATGCAAGGGAGATTTAGCTTTTCCTGGGGAACCCTGGAAATGAGGCAGGTTGGTGGAGCTGCTTTACGTGAGCTCTGCCAAACTGCTCTCTTCCAGAAGGAAGGATTTTCATTCACCTTGATTGCCCCAGGAGCACGAAATCACAGTTGCACAGGTGGTGGGTACTGCTTGTGCAAGGCAGTTGTAGGACAGAAGAGAATCGGGGCGTAAACATCCTGATGGATTCTGTGCATTATCTTAAACCGGACAACCCTTTGAATGAAAGATAACTTTCAGCAAAGACAGTGACTCTGGCAGTCCTTTGAGCAGAGGGCTGTTTCCTGCCAAAGAGGTCACCAGGTCACCCTAATGGGTAGTCGAGAATTCTTTGTCAGACATTGGCAATTTGTGGGCATTTCCACACGGGGCTATTGGAGTATAGGAGGGCCCAGGGCTGCCATATGTTGTAGGATTCCTGTTCGTGGGCAAAGAATCGCAGACCATGGGGGCCTGCCTTGGTCTCCCAAATCTCTCCTTTAAATCTGCCCAGGTCTAGGTAGTTACATTGCCCAAGACAAACTCTTGCCAGTATCAAGCACTGAGGGCCAGCTCTGCTCCTCCACCTCCCGCTTTCTCCCACTCCATTCCTTAACCTTTTCTTTCTCTGCTTTCTTGCCTTCTGGGCTACATCCATGGATTCAAGTAGACTGACCTACAAAATAAAAACACAGCACTGAAGATCTCATTTTGCAAACAGATGATATCTGCGTGGGTTGGAGAAATGGACTGGGAGACACAGGGAGACGAGGCAGGAAACTCTTCTGACATCGCGCCCCCATCTTGGGGTGCAAAATGCCTTAATCCCTTCTGACATGATTAAATGTTTGTTTCAGGAGTCTGCGACCAGGATTTTCCAATCTCACTGCTGACCCAGCCTGACAGGCCTTGTACTGCAGGATCTGAAGCTGCAGCTAACTCAAGGCTCCAGTCGCTAGAACAGGATGGGAATAACTGCCTGCTTGCAGATAAATTACCAACTCCCTTGTGAATTAGAGAAAACAGGGCCTGGCATTTCTGGTTCTAGAGCTCCCCCAGGGGAAAAAAGTACTTGAATTTTGTCAAGCTGTGCTATTATTGGAACAGAAAGCTGCATTCTTTCAGCTTGTCTGAAGCCCTTTCCTGCTCTCTGCTAATCCTGGAATGGGTGGCCGGCCATTCAGGTAATGCAGGCCCGTAGAATCTGTGCTCACTACTGTAAATAGGAATTTACAAACCAGTTAATGGACCCAACTTTGCTAAGCCAGTCTTAGGAATTCCCAAAGTCTGCAGGTACTATTGAAGGAGCCTGATTAGCTTAACTAATGTTATTTGCTTTTAGCCTAACAAACGCCATTTGCTTTCTGTATAACTGCTTGCTTTGGAGAGGAAAAAGGGAAGGCAAAAGAATGTTGATAAAGAGGCAGTGAGTGAGACCCCCCAGGCAAGGACTGGCACGCAGTGATCACGCTCCCCCTGTGAGGGCATTGGACGTAGAGAAGCACCTGCAGGTAGATAAGGCCAGGCATGCAGTGGACATGCAGACCCCGCAAGGGGATTGGGCAAAGGGTCAGGCAGACCCTGAGGGGGGATTGGGTGAGGGAACAATGGGGGCGAGATTAAGTGGAAATGAAAGGAAAGGGTATAAGAAGGATGAGTTGGAGGAATGTGTGTGTAGCTTCCTGCCTGTGTGTAGGGAGCAGACACCCGGTTGCTTTGCTCAGCTGAATAAAGAAAACGGAATGAATCCCCGCCTGACTGAACCTCATTGGCACTTGGTTTAGTGGGTCTGTAAGTCACCTGGACTGCAGGTGGCACAGTGGTTTAACTGCTGTGCTGCTGGGCTGATTGACTGAAAGGTCGCCAGTTTGAATCCGCACAACGGGGTGAGTTCCCATTGCTCCGTCCCAGCTCCTGCCCACCTTGCAGTTCGAAAGCATGAAAATGCAAGTAGATAAAAAGGTACCACTTCAGTGGGCAGGTAACAGCATTCTGCGCACTTCAGTGTTTAGTCATGCCGGCCACATGACCACGGAGACTGTCTGCGGACAAATGCTGGCTCCCTCGGCCAGGAAACGGAGATGAGCACCGCCCCCTAGAATCAGGCATGACTGGACAATGTCAAGGGCAAACCTTTACCTTTTTTACCTGTAAGTCACCTGGCTAGCAGGGACACCAACACTATTCTATGTTGTGCCTGTACCTGCAGGATCTGCTAGCAATGTATAAAGCAAAGGGAAAGAAGCAGAAATGCCAGGTGCTAGAGGAGAAGCGCGAGCTTCTAGAACAGGGCAGTTGAGTGGAGCTCTCAGAAGGGAATCTAGCTGGCCAGTCCCACTTTGGAAATGGGGGTTTTCAACCATTTCTAGGGTTTCTGTCGGAAGGGCTAGCTTTCTGGAGCCTCACGGGAAGGTATACGAGTGCAGCGGCAGCAATGGATGCTGCCAACATGGAAAGGTATTGCAAGGGCAGCTTTCCAGAGCTGTGTGCACATGGGGTTGGTTCCTGAGATTCCCGTGGTGGCTGAGCTGTTCTCTGGACCCATGAACCATGTTCCACCTTCCCTCTGCAAATGCTGGTTTCAGGGTTGGAGGACAGGCATGACTGTTTGGCAAGGCAGATGTTAATGAGAAACGATGGGGTGCCCAAACCAGGAAGCGAGGAAAGGCACTGGAGCCGGCGAAAGTAGAAAATAACACCCAAGCCTGAGGCCAGCCAGGACATGTGGACCAACCCCATGAGTTTGGAGGGATGGGGCATGAGACCCCCGAGTACAAGTGCAGGAAGTTCAAAGATGGACTCAGCTTCGAATGGCCAGTTTGGCGTTTCCCATGTCACCCCAAAAGGGGGCAGCATTTTGAACCATATTTGCATATTGAGGTGCATGCGTGTGG
The DNA here is from genome assembly GCA_023646645.1 of Varanus salvator macromaculatus. Lineage (NCBI taxonomy): Eukaryota > Metazoa > Chordata > Lepidosauria > Squamata > Varanidae > Varanus > Varanus salvator. Next base: position 46,061,224 of record JAIXND010000755.1, on the reverse strand, counting down.
GTCTGCCTTTAGACAGAAGGACTACAACCTCAGCAGGAAGCACAGTGGAGAAGGCCTGGCACACCTGCTTGGCCTGCCCTTGATGGACACCTGCTGCTGCCCCTTCTGGTGCTTGCTTGACTTGAGCCACCTTGGGGCTGAGCACCCTGCAGACAGGGGAGCCCATCAAGTCCACGGTCCTCTGCCAGGTCTCCAAAGTAGGGAGCCGTCCTCTTTGACGTCGGACATCTGGCTACTCTCTTTCAGGCTTGACTACACTACGTAGCCTTTGGCAAGCCGCCTCCACCATCTCAGCAGTGCCCGCCCCTCGTCCCGATGTATCACCTGGTAAGAGTCATAGTGACCTTTCCTTGCAGGATTTGCATGTAGATTAGTGTGATAACGAGCCTCTGAACACTCATGCAATGCAATTCTATTCCTCTCTGTTCAGAAATACACCCTGTTGATCTCAGTTGGATTCTTTCTTGATAAGTTTACAAAGGAGAGCACCCTAAATAGAACCAGGGCAGTGTGGTGGTGAAGAGCACTAAACTGGGACTGGGGAGAGCTGGTTCTAGTCTTCAGTCAGGCATGGAGCTCACTGGGAGGGTTTTGGGCCAGTCACAGACTCTCAGCGCAACCTACCTCACAGGGTTGTTGTTGAGGGAATGAGATTGAGAACAAGAAGAGGAGAATGATGGAAGCCACCTTGAGTTCCTTGAAGTTACAAAAGGTGTGGTTGAAATAGAATAAATATAAATAAATAATATGCATTTCAAGAATAATTATTGAATAGATTTAACTGGAAATATTTTCCTCAGCAATACATTGCTGAATAGTAACTATTTGTGCGTGTTTGTGTGTAGACCTAGGCATGTGTGTGTGTGTATAAATATATATAAGCCTCCTTACCTCAAGAGAATATCCTTACCTTAAAAAATCAATATGATTTCTGAATTTCATACTTGTGAAAATATATTGGGCAGCTGCCCTGACCTATACTCTTTTATTGTAATAATGATTTCATACCCAACTGATTTGCTTTTGTGGGAAGTGTTGGTCATTTTCACTAATAGTGTATGAATTCTTGCAGTGGAAAAAGCCCTCATGCTTGTTCAGCAGAGGACAATATACCCACCCCACCTCTCTCCTGTGCTCAGAGCTGATTCTGGGAACTGTGAATAGAAGATGGACTTCCCCCTGCAGCAGTGCAGTGCCGGCCCAGGACTATTCCGCTACCCCGGGCAGAGCAGCAAAGTTACCCGCTCTCCTCCTAAGGATGGAAGCATCTGCTGCTTTTGGGCTCTCTCAGTTTCTGATTTTTCCAAGCTTAAGTTAGGTTTTTCTCAGACAGTGAAACAGTGAGTTAGTGAATTAGGTTCAGTTTTAAAATCAATATGGAAATTCATAAAAACTTGAATGCTCATTTGTCCTGACATGTACATCTTTGTGTAGATCTCTGCATACCCCTGTGCAAGCAACCTTCCTAATATTATGCATTTGAACATGTGTAATAAGCAATATTATTCCCCTTAATATCCACAGCCACATACAGATTTTGGTTTGAAAATGCCAATTTTGAATTCGAGTACAAATTTGAAAGAGTTGGTTTGGTTCGCATAATGGTTTAAAGCAGCAAAACCAGCCAAGTTTGCATTAAAACCCAAACTGAACAAATTTCTCACCCCTCTCTGTCACCAGCACCCCATAGTCAAGGTCCATAATAACCAAAGCAGCCAAGCTATTTTCCTTCTGGAGGCAGAAAATCCAACAAGTCCTTTTCTTCAGTCCTTGGCAGTAAAAGTGCAGGAATAATCTATTAATAATACTGTCCTTTCTGGTAAACGGGATAGCCTGCAACTGCCAGGCAGCACCAGCTGCCTGGCAGGACACAGTCTCTACTTCCAGATCTCCCCTGGGCAGGTCCTCATCTCTCCTCATCTCAGAAGGAAGACAACCAGTGTCCCACTGGACTGAAGCCAGAAGAGAGGGATTCTGGGAGTGCTAACTTGTTTGTTGGAACTGCCGTACAGGGAGGTGGAAGAACACAGCCTGGGGCTGTGAGTCCGATGGATTTAATTGAGATTGGCTTCTCAGATTCCAGTCTGATTTGCCATGACCCTGAGTCTGAGTTTCTGGCCAGCATGCCCAGTCTTCATGGGCCACTCCCCAGAAACGGAGCCCTACGTACCTGCTGCCTGAGCAGCATCCCTTTTGCACATCACCGGCAGCAGCCTTCGTGGAAGACTGCCTGTTGTACAGCCTCCATCCCACATGCATGCAAGGACTTCCTCTCAGCTCAGCTCACATTGCAGACCAGGCCAAGCATGATGGAAAGGCTGCACAGGCAAGAGAGACGGGTTCTACCGAGTAGAATCCCAGCCCTGTTGCACCTGCAAGAGGCCAAAGATCACCTGCGTGAGAACCATAACCCTAATTTTGCAATCTTCACAGTTAAGCCATACTTGGCAACATGCTGAGGCATTATGGGAAGAGAAGGAAGCCATCCACCCCTCAAAAGATGGTGAAGATGTTTTGGAGAAAATTCTACAAAGTGCCCTTTCATATCTTGGAGGCAGGGAAGAGCGGAAAAGGAAAATGTCCTTCTCTGAGGAAAATACCTCCCGAGTTCTGCTTAACCCTGGTTGAAATTCCAGCATTTGGGATTCACCCCCTTCTCTGGGATCTTCCAAACAGTCTGAACAGCAATTGCTATTACATTGGGTCTAGTACAGGGACTTGTGATATGGCTGCTTATATCACAGGGAAGAGATTGAGCGAGTGCGGTGCCAAGATTCTGCCTCCAATTTCCTGAAAGTTTTCTTCTCCCATGAAAGAGACTTCTAGGTTACTATTTCATGTTCAGGGCATCTTATCATTTTTAAAGAATTGATTCTGGTAGCCTTTTGGAGGAGAACCCCCCCCCCCCCCCCGTCCATGTGAGGGCCATCCTTTCTTCCTTTTGGTTGCATGTCTCTTCTGAGGCGGCCTGTGCATTCTGAACTGAAGACCCCCGTGAAAGGGGAGGTCTTCTCCTGAGCTTTAGTTATCGGAGGGGTCATTGTAGGATGAAGGAGAGAGAGTTGCACACACTCCTGGAGCACCTCACAAGTAAAGTAGGCACAAGAACCCTGAACCAGTTCAAAGCAATTTCTCTGAATGGGTTTCTCCTTTGCCTTTCATTTCAAAGCGATTATTTTTTATTAAATTGAATGAGAACGGTAAAAAAAGAGTATTAGATATTTTCAGTAGATCAACCATAAACAAGGGCTTTGGGCCTGCATACAGCTCCTCTTTTTGTTGGTTTTTGACCCAAACCCCATCCAACAGGCCACCCCAAACGAGAACACAGGCCAACGTGCTGAGACCGGCAAACACTCGCATCTGGCAAAGAGAGCAGAATAGGGACGCAAGGCAATGGGGGCATGCTCTTCTCTTGCCGTCACCCCCAACATCCCTTGCCCTTGCCTTGCCTTGCCTTTGCATGCTTTTTATTTTGGGTACCTGGGAAATGATATACCTGGGTACCTGGGGAAGCACAAAGGGTGCTTCATTAGCCCCCAGTGAGGTTTGGAGCTTCTGTCCTCAGTTTGTCTGTGGAAGCCCCCAATGTGATGCATTATCTGCACATTTTTATTTGCTTGGATTTATACTCAAAGCAGCTTACATAAGACTCCTTCTCCTGCTCAGTCTTATCTCCACAACACCAGCCCTGTGAGGTAGGCTGGGCTGAGAGTCTGTGACTGGCCCAAAGTCACCCAGCTGGCTCCATGGCTGAGCAGCGACTAGAATCCAGATCGCCTGAGTCCCAGTCTCACGCTCTTACCCACTACACCTCCCTGACTCTCATTTGGAGTGTGGGTGGCACATGGAATTTTGCAGTGTGTGATTCATTCTCTTCCATAGTTTTCTTCAAAAAGTCTCCCACCCACCAGTATTTCTACTGATCTACTTTTTATGCATCGGCAACAAAAGGTTGATTCTAAATGATTAGATTGATTCTTCCAGAGAAGTCATCATGTTTCTTCCCTTTCCTCCCTTCCCTCCTCTTTGAAAGGAGAATTGTGTCATTTGTTTTTCTCAGACGTGAACTTCCTTCCTTGTCAAACTTGTCAAGTTTTCAGCTGGGTGCTCCCAGCTAGTTTGAGTGGGTAGAGCACAGAAGGCATAAACCGGTTTAATGCTATCTGTTGTTAATGCTTCAAGGTCCCCAATTCAGCATGCCTTATCCTGTTCATAAACCTGCAGATCAACAAAATAGGTGGTTCATTAGTGAAAGTCTTCCTCCGTGAAGCTATCTGGACCATACACATGGTAGAAAATCAGGCCTGAAGGGCGTGCTGTGTCATGGGTCAGAGCATGGCCTCGGTGGACCCATTTATTTATTTAATTCTTTTCTGTAGCACGATTCATCACAAATTTCATAACCATTTACACCAAAAAAATAAAAATAAAATAAAAACAATTAAATCAATAATAAAACAATTAAAAAGTCCTTAGTACTTGATATCAAATAATTAAAATACTCATTAACAATTGAAAAACTGGGTAAATAAAAAGGTTTTGGCCTGGTGCTGGAACAAATAAAGTGTTGGCACACCTCTCTGGGAAGCGAGTGCCATAATCTTCTTTGCAACTTCTTTGCACCCTCCTCTTTGCAACAGTCCTCCTCATCGCCTTCAAGGAGGACTCTCAGAGAAGGACCTCTGCCGATGATCTTACGGTCTGGGCAGGCTCATATGGACATTGCTGCATGCACTCGCTCGATCGCCGTTACCTCCATGTGTATCCCCCAGACACACACATGGAGGATTCCTGCACATGGGCACACTGCCCCACCCAGCATGTATTGCTCTGATTAATATTATGATTTGTTCTGCCTTTTGTGCTTTTGTGTGTAAAAAAAAAAAAAAAAGGTGTCGGAACTCACGTTTCTGCCGGCAATAAGCACACACACCAATCCCAAACCGAGCAGCGTCCCAAGCAGCTCTCTCTCACTATCAGATAGCAGATAGCAGACACAATAGCATCCTGCAGGCACTATGTTAATGATGTTTGCTGATGAACTGCTACACCGTTCAAAATCACTTCATAAAATCCATTGAAAAAAAGGTGCTGGAACGCCGTTCCGCTGCGTTCTATGACCAAAAAAAGCCCTGGTTTTGCCTATTCCCAATACTGGGACTCAAGGAAGCTTACAACATCAACAGCTTACACAATTCAAACATTTGTAGAAATTATGTTAAAATGTTAAAATGTAATTAAATGAGTAGATGATGGCGATGATGACATTCTTATTCATTCTAATTCTTATTATGGCTGGCCAGCAGTTGTATGAACCAGCTCAGAAAGCAGCTTCAAACAAAAGGGATCATCTGGTTTTATTTCTCACCAGATGGTGGAACTGCCAACACCTTGGTGCCCTGACAGCGCACCTGTGCCGTTCTGACTGCAGCCCTCCACACGAAGCAGGTGGGTGCGCTGCAGAAAAAAGCCAGAAGATGGAACCTGTTACTTAAGATTATGTTGGGCTAATCACACGTGGATGGAGCAATGAAATGAAAACAAAAAGCTGTGTCTCTTGGGAGAAAACCATTTACCCTTTCCATCGTGGCCGACGGGGATTGCAGGTGGGAAAGAGTTATCTGTGCCTTCTGCTCCCTCCTGGAACTGCCCCCGTGCCCCTGGCAGCTTCTCCGGAGCAGATGTGGAGCATGCGTGGCAGCTTCAGGAGAGTGGAAATGAGATGGAACTGCCATCCCCCCAGCGATGTCCTTCCAATGGCAGAATGAAGGTGTTGGGCCCGAGCCCTTATATTCAAGACACGCTTACTATTTGTTTTTATTTGTGTGTTTTTTAAAATATTGGTTACAATATTTATTTGAACGGCTTCATTTATTTGCAGAGCCTCATGCCAGTCACTGCCGTTTGAAGCTCAGTTTGGGATCCTAATCCTGGTCTGATTAGGCTCACAAGGCCTAATCCTTGTGAGCCGCCCAAAGGCTTTGGCAAATGGGGCAGCACAGAAGCTTCCTAAATAAATAATAAATAAATAAATATCTCTTTCCTTGGGAAGCAATTGCATGCCTAGCACTGGGATGGGACGGAATTGCAGAATATAGCAAATCCTGCTCAGCTTCCTCGAGATCACAGACTGGCTCTCTCCACATTCAAATGTTCACAGTGAAAAACGGCAACCAGAGGATCTTCTAAGCAGCAACTCTGACAGCCACTGTGACTGAGGGACAGCCGCCTGGTCTCAGCTGACCCCTAGCGATGAGCCTGCTTCGAACTGAACTGCTGTGTGTGCCCCTCGGAGAGGAAATCTAGAGGGAGAGCTTTTGCATTCTGGATGCTTTGGAAGTTGAAGCTGACTGACAGATGGAAGTTCATGCATGAAGAAACTTTTCATGCTGGTAAGATCAGAATGAAATGAATCAACCCCGTTAGTTTATAGCGACACCTATTTGTTCTGATCTCTTTCTTATGAAAGAACAAACATGCCTGACAGAAGTCTTCTTTTGTAAAACAGAGAGAGGCGGGTGCTCTGAGTCTCTGATGAGTGGGGTGGAACTGATGGGTACAGAGGAATTCCTGCCCCATCCCAGCTGGTTTCCTTCCACTGCCCTATGCCACTTTTCCCAAGGGTGTGGGAGGTAGGTGAGGACAACACCAGACACCTGCTGCCAATCCAGCTGGACCGTCCCTGCCTCAGGGCCATCTACCTCCAACAGTCCTGAGGAAGGGATCCTGGAAGGTGATGCTTGGAAGAACAAGAACAGCCCCATCCGAGCAGACCATGGGTTCATCTCACCCAGCATCTTCTCCAGACAGTGGACAATCATCTGACCACTGGACACCTACAAGTAGGGCATTCGTGCAGCACTGCTAGAGAGTTTCAGCTGTTGGGTGGTACAGAAGTGAAATAACAGCGGTAATGGCAACACTATTGCCCTAAAGCCAGACATGGCTTGGGACCACAATACTTGCCAGACCGCCTCTTCCGTGGCCAGAGACTACACTCAGCGTCAAAAGCCTTCCCCTGAGTGCCTCCTCTGAGGTGCCACAAGGAGTGGGGGTTGCCTTTGGTGGCCTCCCATCAATTGAATGACCTGCCCACTGTGGCCCACCGGGCACCAATACTGCTGTCTGTTCGGTGCCAGATGAACTTGACCCTTTGTGCCGAAGTTTTTAAAGATATGCTGGGATTTCCCAGAGCTTGAGGGGACATTTATTTATTTATTTAGAAAACCTCTATGCCACCCCATTCGCTGAAGCCTTGGGGCGGCTCACAGTCATAAATAAATAACAGAAATATAAAACAGTATAATTTAAAAATGATTTAAGTCGCCCTGGCCAAAAGATAAAATAAATAAATAACATTAACAATTAAAATAACACTTGAATAAAAAGGTCTTTGCCTGGCGCTGAAAAACAAATAACGACGGCACCAGGCGGGCCTCTCTGGTGAGCGCATTCCATAGATTGGGCGCCACCGCAGAGAAAGCCCTCCTCCGGGTACTTACCCTCCTAATATCCTTCACGGAGTGTTCCCGGAGAAGGGCCTCTCCCGCTGATCTCAAGGGGCGGGCGGGCATATATGGACGTAAGCGCTCCTTCAGGTAGCCAGGACCCAAACCATTAAGGGCTTTATAGGTCATAACCAACACCTTGAATTGGGCCCAGACTTCAATAGGGAGCCAGTGAAGCTGATGGAGAACTGGAGTCATGTGAACATAATGCCCAGTCCCCGTCAGCAGCCTGGCAGCTCTGTTTTGAACCAATTGAAGTATCCAGACCGTCTTCAAGGGCAGCCCCACATAGAGTGCATTACAGAAGTCAAGTCAGGAAGTCACCAATGTGTGTGTCACTGTTGCCAGGCAGTCGTTCTCCAGGTAGGGATGCAGCTGATGGATCAGCCGAAGCTGAAAGAAAGTGCTCCTTGCCACCACTGTCACCTGAGCTTCCACTGAAAGCTCTGGGTCGAGGGACACTCCCAAGCTGCGGACCTTGTCCCTAAGAGGGAGTGCAACCCCATGCAGGACTAAGTTCAATTCACCTTCCCCAAAGCCCGATCCACCAACCAACAGGACCTCCATCTTGTCTGGATATGCATTCCCAACATCTCTTACAGAGCTGTTCTTCAATGTATGGTTTAGCTGTTCTTAATTTTTTGTTTAAAATGTTTGTCATTTTGATACGATTTTATGGCATGTTAGTATAATTAGTTGTACTGTTTTTATGAACTGTTGTAAACTTCCCAGAAAGCGCTAGCTATTGGGCATTACCAAAAAGGCAATTCATTAAATAAATACATAAATAAACAAAACTAACATCACCCTCTTGCCCATGGTCCCCAGCAAATGGTAGCACTTGTAATCTGCTTTGCTAGGGTTTCCATCCTGAAAGGCAGCATACAAATATTTGTATAAATACGTTCCTGAAGGTGCTTCTTTCTCAAAGAAGGAAGTCAGTGCAACTTTCAAGAAAACCCCTCATTGCTACTCATTTTAGATTTTCCAAGATTGCTGTGCATTTGTGGATTGATTGGTTACTGATCTTTTTAAAAAGCTTCTTACAAAGGTGAACCTAACATAACACTAAAGGAGTTCAGGGCAGTGCAAATAACATTATAAAACAAGATAGCAGTCAAACAAAGGCCAATGATTCTCTAATACGTCACACATGAAGCCAGGAAAGCACTCTTGGGAGAACCTGTGCCTCGGTTTACACCACAGTCCCATATGACAAGCTGCATAAATCCATACTGTTACGCTGCTTTCCTTTACTACACATGTGGGAAGGTAATTCTGCAGCTCTTGGTAGATATCTGGGTGCTTTGTGGTAGATTGACCACGGACTCCCATTGCTTTGACAGTATCAGCCACAGTGTGATTTTCCTCCACCACCGCTGCCTCCCTAAATCATCCTGTGAAATGAAGGAAGCTGTGGGTAACCAGGACTGCTTTTGTGTGCATGAAAGGATTGTCAGCTGCTTCATCAAGTTTTGGTATGCAGAACAAATTCCTGGACTCCCGAGTATTTAATTCTATGTTTGCACCAAACATCAGTTGGCGGATGTCAAAGTTCTAATAAAAACAACTACAAAGTAGATCCTCCAAGTCCAAAGTCTGTCCATGCTTTCTGTACCCATTCTCCTGAGAGCAAGCTTCTTTGGGTACCACAAGAGTTATATATGATTTACGTATGCATAGGACTGTGTTGTAGAATCAAGTAAGTACAGATTTGGTAACATCATTATTAGGAATAATGATAATCTGCTTTTCCTGAACTATCTATATCATATATTCCCATCCAACAGAATGCCATTTGAAGATGGGAAATCAGGGATCAGGTTGACTAAAATAAATAAGGAAACACCAGGAAATTTTGCATCTCGTTATTGCTGTTTAGATGTGCCACCTTTTAAAACCATCTGGCAGAACAAACAGTGGTAGTTGTATTTGGTCTGGAGAGCAGAGGGATGAAATATTTCAAGCAGGGGACTCTCTTCTATTAATCAAGGATGACCAGCAGCATGTCAGCTGTAGAATCTGTGATGATGATGATGAATTCCAGGTAGCAAAAATGGCCTTGCCCAGGTCAGGGGCAGCGATCTATCATTGCAACAGGAGTGATGAATTGAATTACTCAAATTAAGTGCCCGGCGACGTCGAACAGATGGTGTGGCTGAGGTGGACATGAGTGAATTCATTGCATGCTGCAGTCAGGGGACAGGCATCAAATTAATGTCACTGGGAGGGGCTTGGGGGATTTTTGTTTCTCGTTTTGCAAGTAGAGAGAGGAGAAATCAAGGACATTCAGAACAAGATGTACAGAAACAAGTGAAGTGGTTTTGAATGAGATTGCTATCTAACTTCACAGCTTAAAGACTTCTCAGGAGTCCATGCAGGGGGAGAAATAAAAAAGACAATGATCATAGTTTCCCTCTTGCGGAGAACACTCCCTGAGCTGGTCCTCCAGTAGACATGGTTGCCTTGTGTTGCCTGTTGAAACAAGTTTTTTGACCTGAGGCTTCCAGTTCTGAAACGAATCCCAGTGCCTGGACTGGGGGTGGAGGAAAGAACCCCAACTTGTCCTGGGGTTCTAGAGAGCCCTGCAGCATCCTTCGCGAACAAGCACGCGAGCCTGTGGTGCAGGCCGCTTGAGCACTCTTAGCAGAAGAGCTGCCAAACCAAAACTCACTAACAGGAAAAAGCAGGGAGCTGCCTCCAGGCCGGGCCCCTTGCTTCGTGACATGCCAGGGTTTTGAAGACAGAATTCGAAATTAGCCAATGGTTCCTGGCTTGTTGGGAACAGCAAGCCAGGAGTCAGATTTCAGCATGATGCTAACCTTTCCCTTCTTGGTAATCTCCTGGCTCCTGAAACAGCTCCTGCAGGCCAGTGCCAGGTGTGCGTGAGTGGAAGTGCCTGAGCACAGATGTGTGTGTGTGCGCCTGCGTGTGACCCCTGGCCTACCGGGGGCACTGCCTGTAGTCACTGGGGCCAAAGTTGCCCACCCCTTCCCTTCACAGAGGTATGCAGAGCAACTGTGGCTTTCCCTCCCTTCCCTTGAAACCTTGGGAAGATCCACCTGAATTACGGCTCCCTCACTCTCGAGGTGGGAATTGCGCTCTCGATGCATGTGTTAGCTTGACATGAAGATGCATCATAGCGATATGCAGACTTCGTTCCTGTCTGCGAAAAGCAGCGCTGGGGGTGCATTTTATAGTAACCACTTTGAGCAGAAGGTATTAATGAGCCTGCATCGCAGCTGAGCGGGAGGAAATGCCGGACATGCAAACAGAGGACTGGGCGTCTTTGAGTGTTTTGAGATATGCGAGTGGCTTACAGAGAGCCCACCATCAAACCTCCACTTCACTCGGCTTGGTATTTATTTCAGTCTTCTTTGATCAAGTGCCTGTTTCTACTTTTTTCCCCTACAAAAGGAAAACGGGTTCTTTTTCAACCCTCTCTATTGCCTCCTTGCTTTCAGTGTGTGTCCATCTGGCTTGGTATGAGAGACAAGCATGAGAAATTTGTTTCAGTTTATTTTTTTAAATCAGAATTTGCCACAATGCCCAAATTGTGTCATGTTTGGGATGCAAAGAGCTTGAGACAATTTTTGAATGTGAGAGCAACAAAACTGACAGATCGGCCCAAGCATAGCTCGTCAGAATCTGGATCTGAGTCCCTGTGTTAGGCAACCAGGTTTGTGGCACCGAAACAAGATTGCCTCCACTTTTTCTGACAGGCTTTTCATCTTTGGAAGATGTATGCCAGCAAATACAGTAACTTCTTCTCCATGCACCTGTTGAATTCGGTTGCTCCAGGTGGCTGAGCATTTAATTTCAAACTGTTTTGCATAAGAACTTATCAAAATCCTCATACTCAAGATAGAAAGAACTGGTTTAAAAAATAAAAAAAACCTGCATATAGGAGAAAGCAAAACTGATCCAGTATTTTCATGCATCCCTACAACTGACCATTGATTTCCTGAAGCATCTGATTTGGAGGCCCAGCATTTTGTCACCTGTGTTGTGGGCAAACTCCACCTCCTCTGGGTAGTCCAACCTCTGGGTTTCTTATTTTCAGCAAATGCTTCTATTTCTGTGCCTAAGGCACTCTTGGAATTTCACATGCTGACCCCTTTTCCACTGCCACAAATTGTCACAGATTCCTAGCAGGTGACAGAAGAAGCTACAAGATGAGATAGACACTAACACTAGAGATAAAATGTGCTATTAAACAATGTATTGAAGGGATAATAAGGTATTACTAAGAGTTCTTTCAGGTGTTCAAAAGGCTGCTTAATGATGATTTGTAAGAACTCAAGGGACACAGTTGCTATTATAAGCCTCTCAATTACTCCTCCTATCACAAGCCAAGTTCTCTAAGCTAAAGCTTCCACACCAGCCAAGTATACGTGCAACCAGGTACAGCCCTTGGGTACAGTCTTCCTCTGATTCTCAAAGCTCCCACCTGCTGTATTTCTCCTTGTGGTTTACCTGACTCTTTGCTCCCTTCCTGTTTAAGTTTTTTTTTCTGTCAAGATCTTTGGGAAGCCGTAAAGCCCAATGCAGCCCCCAGCTTCCAACTTCTACTCACCTGTTACACCAGGTGATCCCATAAAGAAAGAACAGCCTTGGCTATTCACCGTCTCCTCAGCTTTCTCCTTAATATCACACACCAACTACAAGAACTTTCCTCTCACTTTCCTCAGTCTCTCTCCCTAACCCTGTCAACTCTTTTCCAACTAGCTAGAACCCAGTAAGAAGAGATTGTTTCTCTCCCCAGAATCCAGAATATTGCCAAGCAGCAATATGAAACTGGCCTTCAAAACAGCAACAAGGTTAAGTCTCAGGCCTATGCAGATACATCATCTCAGAGGCCCATGCTAATTGCTTATACACGGATTACCACTTGTCACTTGTTTCTAGGACGGTCCCTGTCACACATGGCAAGAGTTTCACCAACATGGGAATATTTGTAGAAGATCAAAGTGGCAATACTGGTCGGATGGGCATTTGTCTATAGAGACTACGAACTGATCGAGATCTGTAAACACCAATCAAGTCCTGAACACAGAGCGTGCTTCCAAAGAAGCATGACACACACATGCCGCACACACAGCCGTGCACAGCGCCACTTTATTTCATGCCATCCCCACTCAGAGATTCTCCGGTGGCACACCCAAGCCCCATCCTTGCCCATCCTTCATCCTTGTCCTTCCTATTTGGTGGTTAGGAGGTGGGCAATTACAGCGCCATCCCCTGCACGGTGCCAGTAGACTTGTTGATACCGAAAATTGTTACTAGTCTTACCACTAGAAGCAGGAGCAACAACATATTGGTTAAAGTTCCCCACAGCCATTACAGGCCATCCAGACTGCAGTGTTCAGAATCCCTCACGGACCTCCACCTTTGAATGTTCAGGCAAAGCTGCCACAAGCCCCATGTCTGCACTGCTCCTGCATAGTCAAAGGGAAAATTTGCACACTTCAGATGTGCAGATAAGATTTATGGTCAAGAGACACACAGGCTCCCAACTGCTGTCCCAGCAGCTGTACTGTAATCGGCAGTGTGAAGCACTGAGCCTGCACCCTGGGGCCAAGTCTGGCTGTCCTGGGTTCCCAGGCAATTCCCCAGAGGGCCCGTCCATCTTCCTAACCCCCAAGCAACCATCTGTCGGTGGCATTCCAGAAGGTTGGACTGCCCCTCTTAAGGCTTTGTTGCTGAGAGTAAGAGCTTGATGCTAACACATGTGGCTGTTTTCTTCCTCCTTCTTCGGCCATTTCACCTGCTTACCACCAGAATGTGAGCACTTTTCAGAACTGGAATTCGGCCCTTGGGCAGGACAAGGTTCTGCACTCTTGCAGCCAGCTTTGGATTCCAGGTGGGGAGGACAAATATGGGTGGAGTTACTGGGCCTGCTGGGCTCTGCTAAGTGAGAGCCATCACTTCCTTTTGAGTAATAATGCCAGCAGGTTGGATTCAGGGAGTTTGGAAGACAACCTAAAAGAGTCACACTCTGCATGAGGAAAGTGCAGAATCTTCACAAATTGCCCTAGACTTGCATTATTTGTGCTGGGGGTTGCCCATCATCCTGGCCAACCATCCTTCCTGTTGCCCCACCTCCACTGCCCCCATGTACCTAGTAGGATGCAGGAAGAGGCACTGAGCGATCTAGCAAGGATCCCCTCCCTTGCCCTATTTCCATCTGCCTTCAGAGGTCTCTGCTTTCCTAAGCATCCTTCTCTAACTCTGTTGCACATCTAGATGCCTTAGCATGCATTTATATCAGGCTACGTAAAGGATTTAAACTGGCCTTTCCCAGCAAGTAGCACTGACTGGTACCAGTTGCTGCAAAGTGAGGTTCTAACATAAATGGCATCTGACTAGTGAAAGATGGTGCATGTGTCTTTGGAGGTGTGACATCCACTAAAATGAATGGACTGTATTGCACCCACGGTCTTCGCAGAGAAGGCAAGAGAGTGCCTTACTCTCCAAATATTGTAAATCAAGTTTTGAACACCTGGAAAACAAATCCCAGGAGCACAACTTAGCTATATGTTCAAAATCTTTCCCAATTTATGGAAGAGGATTGGTGTCATGCCCGTTGTTCCATCCAAATTGCAGTCCTAATTGTGCAGAGATTATGTACACACAACCTGCATGTGCAGTTGTGATTTTTGCAGATGTAGACTCCCTGATTGAACAGAGGTAGGCACCCTGCAGAAACAGGACCCGCCAACGCATGCAGCTCAGGGGCAAAAAGTGGAGGCAGGATTTCACTTCTGTGCATTGAGACGCCACAGATTCCCAAGTTCTGAAGAGGATTTAGCCTTGACCACGCCTTTCAAAGCAATGAGCCTTAAATTAGTTGTGACTTAATTCCCTTCATCATGGGACTTTCTCATGCATAACCCATGGATTGGAGTCAAATATTCTTTCAGATTTTCTCATACAGATTTATTTTTTAATGTGGGAGGAAAGCAGCTTTGTTTTAGGCCACAACTGCCAAAATCTAACATTTTAACTTGTTTTCTAAATATTCGATCATAATGGTATTTTATTTGTAAAAATACATTTTCATTGTGAGGATGGTATAGAACAGTTTCTAGTTACATTAATTACCCCCAGATAGATTATTTTCTGATTTACCAAATGAAATTCATGGTATAATTAACAAATATTTGATTAATTGCTTATTTTCCAAAGAAATTAATAAATCACAGCTGTGATTCAAAATATCTTTCAATTTTTTCATGTAAAAAAAAACCTTGAGTTCATAAAAAACCAAATATATGAATAAACATGTAACAGGGTGGTGAAGAGCAGATCCCACCTGGTTGCTCACCAGCTGCTTGACCATCGAGCAAGCAAGTTGTAGCAACAATGAGAGAGAAATGAGGAGTAACAGCAGCTGGTTTCAGTGGCTGTGAGAAGGTCGACTTGCTCAAGGACTGGAGCCAGCACTGCTTGGTCCCAGTGCAGTACTTTGGATCCTAGTCTAGGAATGTGTTTGTGAAGTTCATCTGATTTTAATTCTGGATTGGATCCAGAGGTACTTGCAGAAATATTTTTTGTGTAAGTTCCATTGTCTTGTCTGATTTCTAGTACGTTCTCCTTCTGCCACATCCCACAGCATTTTTCCAGTAGTTAAGAAGAGCTTTTCAAGGAACATGAGAGGTTGCAATAAGAAAATGGGTTTAGATGTCTAAGCCTTGTGTATTTTCCACAAGTCAATTCTAAATTCTAAATTAATACAGGCACTTATTTTATCTTGAAAATGGAGCATAGCTAATAAAAACTGCATTTAGGCTTATCATACATTTTGAATCCATACTAGAATGTGAATTAATCAGAACTCATCATTGTACTTCGTAACATGCACTATAAAACCTATTTTTCATTAGGAATGTGGTAAAGTGGACTCATCTTGTCTGCAGCTCTGATGCCTTCACTCTCCTCAGAGTTAATTTGCACCCCATGCACTACTAGCCTTATATTCTTCCAATAGCTTCTTTTACTTGCACTTTTACAGACAGAAATTATCCATGCAAAGCAGAATATTAAAAAGGGTTTTTTAAAATATAAAATGCTATAACTATTAACATAAACTGATACTTAAGTATCTGTTAATTTTAAGCATGGAAATGTGACAAGAATTCAGATTTTTTCATATTTTTCTGTAATCAGAGAGTATTGTTTTAAAGCTGTGGATGAAATGCATCGCAAACCAACCATTAGGAAGATTGCTTTATAAAACTATCACAATTGGGATCTCTGTCTCTTTGCAAAGAAATAAATAAAAAATGCTGCTTGTTTCTAAAAATACCTCCTCTTTCCATCTTGGAGTGTTTGAGTGTGAGAGCCCGAGATGGGCACACACAGAACACAAAGCACATCCCTCCCAGTGTTTACAGATGCATGGGCATCATTCATCCAAAGGCCATTGTGCAAACATGTCTGCAAAAATATTCCCACCATTTATACCACAGATGGTTAAGAGTCATTTTCACTAAGCACCGCAGCTACCACCAAACCATGGAAATGTGTAGCCAGCGGGGATTTCGCTGTTTGCCCCACAGCTGCCTTCTGGTATTGCCTTTCAAACAAGGAAAAGCTGTACAAGCAATTTGTGAGGTGGTGTGAGAAACGACTATTATCTTCTGCAGCTTCGCTGGAGAGCAAGAGAGGAAAACACTTACTGAATACTCTCTTCCATATGGATATTTGGGAATGAGCATTCCCTGACAGGGTTTGTTCAACTGTCTGTGTTACTACATAGCTGTGATCGTGACGTACTGGACATTTGGACCTTATGTAGGCATTCCATCTATATAAACTTGAAGCAGATGGCAGGCAGGGAAGGCAGCTGGACCTGCCCTATTGGCTTGCATTTATTGTACAGCACAGATGATTCTGCTGTGGTTTATTGTCCTGGGAACTTTACAAAGGAGAGGCTCCAAGCTTGAGAAATGGCACACAGACAGAATTTGCCCACGGCTGCATATATCCACACTCTAAAACAGGCAGTAGCTTTTCCACATGGATGGTCCTCCAGATGGTTTGGCCTATGATGCTCATTAGCCCATGGTAAAGGATGATGGTCATTGAAGGCTGAAACAACTAGATTACAAACTGCCTAAATGTTGTCCTAAACGTTTTCCAACATGCAACACAATGGAAAGATATGCCTTCATTTAAATCATGGCATTCTCAAGGATAAAGGGATCCATTTCCAGTCTCTTTTATGAGCAAGGGAATGTTCTGTACCCAATTGGCATGAACTTTGAGAAAATTTCCTTACTTGCAGAAAGGAATCTGGCAGCTCTGCAGTGCAGTACCCTGCATACAACACAAGAACCTGTGTGATCTTTGCACCATGTCCACATTTACACAAACCAAATGCTGGTCAAAATCTATGGGACCTCTCCATAGCATGCCTATGGCATGATTCACTTATACATTTATTTGTATTTGTATTTTATTTCGATTTATATCCTGCCTTTTTCCTACAAAGGGCTCAAGGCAGCTTACATCATTCTCCTCCATCTTATCCCCACAACAACCACCCTGTGAGGTAGGTTGGGCTGAGAGTCTGTGACTGGCCCAAAGTCACCCAGTTGGCTCCATGGCCGAGTGGAGACTTGGACCCGGATCGTCTGAGTCCCAGTCCCATGCTCTCAACCACTACACCACACTGGCTCTATATACAGGCCTACTGCTTGGTTACTGCACATTCCAAGCCTGGCAGCTGAATGTTAAACATGTGCACCAACTCCACTGAAAAAGAGGATTTGAGAGAACAAGAGAATATAACAAAGATCTGTCTGTGGCGCTGCTCTGGGATGGCCCATGTAAAGTGCAATGCGATGCTGTGCCTGTAGCAGAAGCGCCCAAGCAGCTAAGTGTTGTCAGAATGCAGGCCCTGGGCACAAAAGTCACTCTTTCATCCAGGGCAGCTGAATGGAGTCTTGCCAGGCTACATTATGCACATTTTAACCAGGTACCCAATGCACAATGCAGACTATGGATAAAGAAACTTCTGGGGAAAAAGAGGCATCTATTTGAGC
The DNA here is from genome assembly GCA_023646645.1 of Varanus salvator macromaculatus. Lineage (NCBI taxonomy): Eukaryota > Metazoa > Chordata > Lepidosauria > Squamata > Varanidae > Varanus > Varanus salvator. The sequence goes on along the minus strand of JAIXND010000755.1, from coordinate 46,043,664 downwards.
ATTGTAAGACAGGGCTGAACACCCACAACAGAGACAAGTCACACTAGAATAAAACTAATCTGGCATATTTTATTTCTATAAAATGTATAAATATTTAAAATTTACAGCAGAGTTAACATTTAGTAACTGTTACAACATTTGAAATGATGTGTTTCTTGATCCACTCTTACAAATGTTATATGTATTTATGTCTCAAGCACTAAATTCAGGAAGCTTTATGGGCAAGCTCTCAGCTACCACTGGTTTCTTCTAACAAAAGAAATCAGATGCAGTACGAAGCCCAAATTTTCATTTTAAAGGGCCACTTCATATATTCTGCCTTTGAGGTATGCACTTTAGATGCCTTAGATATAGCTCTAAAAATGTGTGGCTGTGACCAATGTTTGCAAACATGCATTTCTTAGAAAAGCACTCACTGGGAGACTGGGTCAGCTCATATTTCCCCTAAGTACATACCTCAGTTAAGGATGGCTTTGCTGCCATATAATATATGGGATGGTCTAGATGGATATGAAGTGCTGATATTGAGAATGGCCCTGTATGCAAAGAAATGGACTTACCCAGGTTTCCTGAACACCTGCTGCTTAAGGGGCAAATGGTAGCTCTGATCTAACCGAAACTATGAAACTGAGATCTCAGGAGTATACATAAATGTTTTAAAACACTTTTACACTAATAGTTCACATGGTCTAATTAATAACACATTGCTGGCGTTCATTCAACACCTTGAGATCAAACAATAGCTTATATTTAGTAGCAGTTTAGATGTGGTGTAATCTCACCAGATGTGTTCGTACAGCAGCAGCACTTTTTATCTATTCCATACATTGAAATACAAGACGAAAAGGAGTGATGGTTAGTGGGATACATTTGGAATTCTCAAGCTGTAGCTTTCACAATAGTTGATTACAAGTCTGGTGTCCTCTTGAAACTGCAAATGTGTTCACATTTTCAAGTTTATTATGATGCAAAAGGACTTATAACATTATAAAATTCTACTTCAAATTTATCCCCTAAACCATTCCAGCCTAATTCATAGCTTTACTCTTAAGCACCTGCACTAGTAATTGCCTCATCTGAGACTGTATTTAGCATCTACAAATGAGATGCAACTAAAATTCATATGATCAGATATGATCTTCATTACTTTCAAGTAAAAAAAATTCTGGACCATGTTAGAGAGTTCTAATCTCTTTTTGAAAGGCTATTTAACTACTTTGTTATTTGATTAAAATACTGTTCTTGGGTCTCAACAGTCCAGAGATAGCCTTTGAATAGAAAGTTCATTACACACCTATTTCTTGCTCTTCAAGTAATTCATGAAGTTGTCAAGGATGAGGAATTTTTAATACTTTTCAGTGCAAGCCTATGCATGCCTACTCAGAAATACTACTGAGTTCAGTGGGGCTTACTCCTAGGTAATGAGCACAGGATTGCAGCCTTACTTTGTTTCATAGTACTATTCTTACAATTAGAATATCCTTAGCTCAAGCATTCATCTAGCTTTGTTTCCTGTTGTTTCATGAGAGCAATCAAGAGTTCTGAGATTTCGTCAGCAGTATTTCTGTATTCTGCTCTTTTCCTTCCATGTACAGATATTAATCAGTGCTCAGTGCATTGCTGTGAAATCAGGAACAGTTGGTTTCAATTTACAAGTGGGAGAACAATGACAACATTTTCCAAAAGCAGGTTTTAATTTTGATCCTTATTGATACTGTGTATTTTTGACTTCAAATGTGAGTAATGGATATCAATTAACTGGGAAACAGCCAACTTTTAACTGGTCTACAAAACACTGAATGCGGGCAGCAGAATTTAAGGAAAGCAGCTGGATTACAATCCTTTTAACATAGTTTTAAAAATATTTTAAAGGTAATATCAACCTTTACCAGAGTCATACAGGAATGTGACGGCAGAACTGTGGCAGAGCACTTGAGAGTCAACTTGGTAGTAGGATTGGGGTGAGCACGGGACATAAGAGCACTTGACTAGGATGGCATCCTAACTAAAACGAGTAGCAAACAGCATCAAGGTGGCTTTTTACTACTTCCTAGTATCCTCATATAAATGCCTTGAAACAGTTACGTTCCCTTTAAATTCTCATTTTAAATTATAAATGCATTTTAGGTTCATTCCATCCAACTCCCTTAGCAGTACAAAACTTTCTTCTTTGTGCACAGTATGTTTACTCAAGTGTAAGTTTTCTGTGTTTAGTGGGATTTGCTGCCACTGCTTTCTTATATATTAAGAATATGTAGCCCTCAGTGTGCTCTCACACACACGTAACTTGAACAGACTTACACACTATAATGGCTTTGAAGCAGTTCAACATCTCGGTTACTCTGAACCTCTAGATGCAATTTGGTTACTACTACTCTAGTTGCAAAACACAACAGGATCTCTATTGCTCCTAAAAGGGTGCAGTAGAATCAGGCAGACCCTACTCCTGAATGGAGCCTAGGATGGTAAGATGCCACTGGGCTCCAACCAGACAACCTGGTACAGTAACACAAAGCTTCTCATTAGACATTACATTAAGTTTGCAAGTCCTCTGAGCACACCTTCTAGGCAACTTTGTCTTGCAAAATCGTGCACGTGAGCACACACACCAGATATATGGCCTCCAGAATGCAGCCTCCAGCACCTCACCTGCTGTGCCTTCAGTACTCTAATCCATCAGTCAGTCCGCAGACCAGGTAGCGAGTGTGGAGGATGCCATCCATAATGCAACAATGGGCTAAGGCCCTGACACAGACTTCATTCTTGTCTGAATCCCAGTTCCATACAACATATTGTCCAGCAATGTGGTATGATGCAGCAAGACTTGCTGCTCTCCAGTACCCCCTGCTTGTGGCAGAGAGGGAAGCCATCACCTGGCAACTCAAGAGCAATCAGGTGAGGCCAATAACACTATGAATAGTCTTATATAAGAACTCGGTTAAGACTCATAGCTTTAGTCTAGGCAACTCCTCAAGCTAAAGTGTTGAACAGATCTGTATCTTGCCTTATCTCACATGGCATCTGACCAACACCAGACTCTCCCTGATGACATCTCCTTTCTCATAAGGTTTGTCTGCCTAATCTAGCATCTGAACTCCAGCCATTTTCTGAAGAGGGCTTATGCCTCCAGATCACAGAGTCTTTGCCTGTCTGCCCACCCACCCGATACGCAGTCTACCAGCCTATTCTTTTGCCTCTCTACCTCACTGCATCCTGACACTACATTAGCATACTTCATGGCAGCAGCATAGAGTTTTTCTACAGGTGGATGGGACAGAAAACCAGTAATATTCAACCTCCAAACAGGTAGCATTAATGGTGTGGCAGGTCTCCTTCACAGCAAGAGTGTCTAGGCCCAAGGCCTCTGGCTGAGATGTAAAAAGGGTAGGCCTACTCACTCTCTCAACTGCTTTGTGTTGACAACACTGGTGAATCCATACCGTTCAAAAGGGCCCATTCATCTTAGACACTGTGGCATGACAACTGGCTTGATATACAAACCATATGTAAATCCAGCTATAGGGAGCTCATTCTATACACCTCTATAGCTGATATCGCTCATGATAGACTTGACCTGAGAACCATGCACATCCCAAAGTTTGCTGAAGACTGCTCCCACAAACACAGACAGAACAATATGCCATATAATTGCCATTCTTTTTAAATAAAATAGTTTATTATTTATGCTTCTACTAAATTTCTAAAGCGGCTGTGCTGCAGGCCATAATCTTACTAGATATGCTTTTAATTAGTCCCGTATTCAATACTGTCATATGTAAAACTGTTCAACGTGCTAAATTTTGGAGACTTAACAGGTGGAAGCTTTGATGTTTTCATTGGGTATTAATGAATTGTTACAGATGTTTGTAATACCAATAGCAATATTTTAAAAAAGCAAAAAGTGTAACCAATATGGAAAGGCGAGTACTTAATGTACCAAAACTTAACTTGAACTCAGATAAAGTGTCCAGTGTAAACCTTTTATAAGAAGAATTTTTAAGGATTTTACCCCATATGATTCTGTTTGGTACCTTCTATATTTTCACAAATGGGGGTGGATGAGAATTGGCCAGAGGCAGGACTATGTTTCACAATGGCTTCTTCTTTTCCAAGGGTATATGAGTTACCTGTGGTCAGCATACATTCTAGTTCAACGTGTCACCTTTTACTGTGATTTCAATTTTGCATCGCATCTGCCAGCATATCCTTCATTCAGTGTTGTTGATTTTACGAAGGGGTTCATAAGCAAGTACCCCCTGGTATTATACATGAAAAACATCCATTATATACAGCAAATTTACTGCTCAGAAATCCTTTCAGCTGAGCAATCCACTGGCTATGTGTAGCAGCAGATTATAACTAATTCTTCCGCTGTTGCCATGAAGGACCAGTACAAGCACATCAACTCAATAAACAAATGTCATAATCATTCACAATGCAAGTGAATTTCATAAGGCGTTGAACATTGTCACTTTCAAGCAACATTACATGACAGAACCAACAGCAAGCCCTTCCCCCCACCCCTTCCCCTTGGAGTTGAGCACTGCAGTTTTTCATGAGTCGGATTTCCTCATGAATATCATGTCTTGATAATAATGTATGTTATGGCATATGAAGCGCTTATGTGTTCAGCTGAATGAGTAAAAAAGTCTGAGGGGGAAAGTGCAAACATGCTTTCAGCAATAAAAAAGTGGGTTTTTTCCCTCACAGGCGGGCTTTTCGCAGAGCCTCCAAAACCCTTCACTTCACTGCTAGCAAGGGGAGGAGAAGATCCTTTCGTTCAGTCTCAATGCGTGAAGTACCAGTGCTCCAGGACCTTAGGCGGCCTGAGGAAAGGCAGCAAACCTCGCTTGGCTTCAGGCACCCAAGGTCATGTTACGCAGAAGCCACTGCTGGGATCGGCTTTCGCTGCAGTCTTTCATGGTAGGGACCATTTTGTCATCCTCAGATGGTTCATCAAGACACTGGTTGCTGTTAACGTGTCTCAGGGTCAGTTGCTGCAAAACAGACAGACAAAACAACCAACAAGACGCTCATGGCTTCAGTTTTGAATTGTTCCGCAATTACATCCAGGGCATTCTTGGCATGAGGCAGAGCCACATAAAGGGCTTTTTTTAAATGGCAAGCGCTGACTGGCACTCTCCAGATACGCTGGGCTTCCATCAGCTGCACCAGCATTACCAAAAGCCAGGGATGCCGGACATGCCGTCCAAAATGTCTGGAAAGCATCAGTGAAGGAGGCTGTTTGACAGCACACAGGATGCCTATCATCATGTCACTTCTCATCATTTTTAGCTTTCATAATAAAAGATATGTGACAGCAACAGAACATTAACATCACAACTTTATCGCAGTCAATTTCATAAATATCTCACACACCATTCTAACATCAATAATTCTTTTGGGTAAAATGAGAGGCGACAACGAGCACTGGCTGGATTTCCCTCTCTGTGGATTTTACGAAGTGTATCCTTCCTGTACAGTGCAATTTGTTGCAATTATACCCTGGCCCAATATGTGCTGGCTTTGCTGCAGACACAAACCAGTGCTTTCGTCTGTCCTCCTCTGCCAATGGCAGCCTTTTCACTGACTGGCAAATGAGTACTTTGCCCTTCTCCCAATCTTCTTTAAAAAATCCTCTTGTACACACCAGTCTGCAATAAGCTCCAAACATTTATTGTAGGAAATGCATGCTCTTAAATAATATTTATTATTTTATTTATTATATTTGTATCCCACCTTTTTCAAGGAACTAAAGGTGACTTACACAATTCTTCTCCTTGCAGTATTATCCTCACACAACAACCCTGTGAGGTAGGCTGGATTGAGAGTCTGTGACTGGCCCAGTCAGCTCCATGGCTGAGTGGGAGTAGAACCCAGACTGCCCGAGCCCCAGACCCACACGCTTAACTACTACACCACACAATTCGGAGGACTGACTTAGTTTTGGATATAACCAAAGTGTCTCAGCCAGCCAGCCAGCCAGCCAGCCAGCCAGCCAGCCAGCCAGCCAGCCAAAATGATTTTAGAGTAACGCTATTAAGGCTTAAGGGTTTGTAAGCAGGTTACATTGATAGCAATCACTTCCTTTAGCTGCAGCTTAGACGTAGCTCTCAAACAATCTGCTGAGATTAGGACACTAGGACCTGCTTAGCCTTGAACACAGGGACACTCAGCTGGCTGAACAAGAGACTCATCTGTCTGTATGTGCATAGATGCAGATGTGTGTTAACAACACTTTTCAAAACACCTGCTGGGCAACAACCATTTGGTCCCCAAGCCCGGCACATCTGAAAGGCAGAATGGAATCTACTGGCAGATCCTTGGGAAATCTGCAATCAACTGGTTTTCGATTCCCAATGCTTAACAACAGCAAGGAAAACAGAATCTCTTCCATGACTAGTCTAATTAGACATGGGCTAATACCTCTCAGATACCATGAGAGGTATCTCATGCTGCAAGGTATCTTGCTTATACCTCTCAGACACCATGAGTGGGGCTGTGCTGAGTCACACTGCCCCCCAGGCCACATACAACAAATGCTCTGGGCCAAAAGCACCCATTGCCATGTAATCCGCCTGCCCCCCGCCCTTTAAAGGGAACCTAGCTAGCAGTTACAACTCCAGAAAAATTGGGTGGGGTGTACTTCCCATGCATCTAGAGTCTGTTCTATGTATTTGTTGTATACATAATGCATTTTAATCGTATTTGTTTATGGTTTTGGTTCGCTATTGTTTTTATTTTTATTTGTATTTCATATTGCGCTGTGAGCCGCCCAGAGAGCCTTCAGCTGTGGAGTGGCATACACATGTAATAATAAATAGATAGTACAAAACATGCCTTACCTGGAGGCCTTCCAGGGAAACAGGAACAGACAGACAGACAGACGAGGCTCTTACTGTAACCTCCCTTTTGTGAACAAACATCATTCATGCCTTCACTCACCTTTTGATAGCTGACAGCAGGAAAACTTTTGGTAGCAAAAGGGGAAAAGCTTCTTTGGAGCATTTCTGGGTCAGAGTCTAAGGCTGGGATGTGCTGTACCATGAAAACAGGTATTGCCTAGGCCACTGCGCAGGCAAGACTTTCCTTTTTTTGAAACTCTGCAAGTGCAAGCCTCTACAGCTACACAAGTCCAATTAGACAAACTATTTAAAAAACACGTACTGAAAAAGTCGGTGCACATTTGGATACAAAAAAGTTTTAAAGGAGGGGCGGTCAGCCAGTGATAGCCTCTCCAGTGCACTGCTTGGAGAGGGCAGGATTACTAGGTTGCATGGTGGTGCCCCCCTTGGGGATGAGCCGGAGGACCAAAGTAAGGGAGCAAGAGCACAACATAACAGTTTCTTGGCTACCTGGTTTGACATGTGAACCCACCAGAATGTTTTAGAATACCAGATTAAGTACATTATTACATAGATTGATGATCCTCCTTAGTGGATGAGAAATCATCCTAAAAAATCACCTTACAATCTTTATGGTCGGGTAATATATTGCAACTTAATACCAGTATTTAAAGTTTAATGTTGATTGTGAGTTCAGTAGTTCTCTAATAAAAGATGAGTATTTGCCTTAGTATTTCAAGACACTCCTTACTTTCACAAATGCCCCCTTTAAAAGGAGCTTTCTTACTGTCAAAATGCATTTTTGAAATTATGTTGTTTCATTAAATGATGCATTTTCTATCTCAAAGCCTCTTTGCTTGCTGCAACATGGGACATGGATGAAGACAGAGGAAGAATTCTTTTGCTTTCTGATCAAATGCATCACAAACTTGGTATTATGCTATCAACAAAATCCAGGTTTTATTTTATTCAGTAAAATATTATTAAAATGTTTTATTTTGCTGTATTTGAATGGGAAAGTGGCAATTGTTTGTGGATGGCAGAATTATTTCCTTTGCAAATGTCTTTTCTGATTCTTAACTCTTCCATACATCCTCCAGCAATTTCTTAAAGACCAAGTGTCCTAGTTCTGGAGTATCCAAACTCAGTATACCAATTATCTACATAGTCTTCATGATGGAAAGTAAGTGGAAGCAATATATTTTATAACACTTGAAAAGCTCCCAACATCCAGATACATCGTAGCAGTTTCGGAACCTGTGCAAGGTGTCTTGCAAAGAAAGCTACTCCATCCCTAGGGAGTAAGGTATTTTATTTCAAAATCTGAATTTTTGTGAAGCACCTAAGAACTTTGTCTACTGAGTGGAACAAGTATGGAAGGAAGGAATAATGGCCAGATGGATGGACAGGAGGAAGGTTCTTTTGGTACCTGGGGCAGAAAATCCATCAATTACTTCTTGCCCACCTTGGCAGTAAACCAACCAACCAAACAGAATACATTAACAGTGTTCTGTCCTTACAGACAAAATCAGTAGACAGAATTAGCTGCCCTGCTCTGCCTCATGGAAGGGATGAGTGGTTTATCTAAAGACCTGGGCAATCAAACACAGCTTTTTAATAGGTTTAAATTCAACCTTTTGCTGTTAGAGCACATGTAGTCTGCCAGGACAAGGAAAACTTGAACTTGAAATTTATAAGGCTGGGTTGGAATAGCATATTATACAATTGTGCACATACACACATAAATCTACTATGTCATATCATTGGTACTTCTAACACCGTACTGTCTATTTTGATTCTGACTAGCAGCATCTCTCCATAGAGCCTGACAGGTGTCTTTCGACCCAATTACCAGTGAACCTTGGACTTTCTAAGTGCAAAGCATGTGGACTGGTATTGAGCTAAGACCATTTCTAAGGCAAGATAGGATGAAATTTCAGAGCACTGTGAAAAATGCTTACTATAACAACCAAAGCTATGGCATCAGTTCCATAAGAGTGTGTTTTTTTTAATTATACAACTCACAAAACTCTCAGCAGCATGGTATATTTTAAACTGTTGTGCTGCCTTTCACTCTAGAAATGACCAGGAATGAGGTTTATAAAGCACAGCTCCTCCTGGCCATTGCTGTGCATTGACACTTTGCATAACAGGTTTGCAATGCTGAAGGTGACAGACTGAACTGTGGCAAAGGAATCGCTGCCGAATCAATGCTAGCAGCAAAATGCTAGCTGCAAAAATTTCTTTACAGGCTATTTGCTTGTTTGTTTGACTTTTCGCTGTTTTAGGACAGGGTTGCATCTATGATCTACCCAGCTCAACGTAGGCTACCAGCCACGTATGGCAACCCACCAAGTGTTTGGTAAACCTGGCTGCGGCCCAGTTAGAGACTTGCAGGAACAGTCTGGGGCTGCTGCTCTCAGGATCAAGTCAGCTTTCCTAGTTGGTGGCCTGATACAGCTGGTTGGAGGCATGTTCCGCAGGCCCACTTTACAAGACTTAGAGGCATTCTTGTAATCACTGAATTCTGAATCAGCAGTTTTATAGAATAAAAGTTGCTGTGGTGTTGCCTTAGGGCAGTGATGGCGAAGCTTTTAGAGACCGAGTACCCACTGCAACCCAAAACCCACTTATTTATCGCAAAGTGCCAACACTACACTAAAACCTGAAAACAAAGGTTTTAGTTTAGAGAAAACAACTCATAGCCAGTCCAAGCAAACATACAAATATCCTTGGCAGTGCACTAACCGGCCATGCAAAAGCTCGGACAAGTTGCGGCTGATGAGTCATGACTCATGAGGTCATGCATTAATTAACCAAGACACTATGAGTTATGACCATTACTGCACTAACCCTACCCTGGGGCACACCCCTAACCCTAATATAGGGGTAAAATACCACTGAAAATTGGGTGATTTTGAAAAAGCCTTCCTTGAGTAGCTTTTTCTACATAGCTCATCTTTTCTGCCCATTCTAAACACATTCCAACCATCAAAATCAGGGCAGGACACCAAGTTTTTCTAACCTTAACTCAGTGATGGTGAATGTTTTAGAGACCAAGTGCCCAAACTGCAATTTATCACAAAGTGCCAACACTGCAATAATACCTGAAAACTGAGGTTTTAGTTTAGAAAAAACAATTCACAGCCAGTCCAAGCAAATATCTATCTATCTATCTATCTATCTATCTATCTATCTATCCATCCATCCATCCATCCATCCATCCATCCATCCTTGGCAGCACACTGATCGGTCATGCAAAAGCTTGGACAAGTCACAGCTAATGAGTCACGGCTCGTGATGTTATTGCCTGGCGTCGCTATACTTTCTGAGCATGTGCTTGGCTCCTATGTGTTCTGTTGACCGATGCTCAGCTGTCAGGGAGACACTGGGATGACTTGGCTCGGGTGCCGACAGAGAGGGCTCTGCCTGCCTGCTGTGGCACCCGTGTCATGGGTTCACCAACACTGCCTTAGGGGCTATTTCATGGCTGCAGTGCTGGGACAGGCCATTTCTATTTTAAGAATTTCTCCAATCAAAATTCTCCCTGCTCCTGCCCACGAGATGCCAATAATCTCACTGGGGAAATTGGAATATTCTAAATTGACTCTAAATTGGAATATTCAGGGGAGATTTTTACTGGGAATCCAGAAATGAGTTGTTCTGTTCCCCAGCTGTGTAGCCTAAATCTCTTCACATACCAACATCCACTATGACAGTTTTTAAGGACTGAAAAGGACATCTGGCAATCCAGTCATAGATTTCTTGTAGCATGTCCAGTTTGATCCTCTGGCTTTGTGTGTACCTGTGCATTGCAAACAGTTATGACTCTAGAAATCAATGAAGCATATAGATCTACTTCAGTTAGTGACCTTGTGACTCCAATCTGCCCAATAATCAACACTAACGATTTGTTTACACAGAAGCTGAATAGTAAAATCATTCAGATGTGCAGGCTCTTATTTAATTCTCAACTAATAGATGGCATGAAGGAAAGGAAGAATTATGAGCTATGATATCTCTGCAACAACATTTGTTCACCGTTAATTTTTGCTTCATGAAGCCATTTCACTGGGAAGGTCATAATGATGACTTCACCCCACCATCTAAGCTTTTGTAAAATAATGGTACGTCGCTTCATGTTACAACATGCATCACAATTTGCTATTTTATATTCTTACACACTTTCCATGGGTAAAGATCTTTAGGGAGTATCTTCCCTTAAGTTTATTTGCTTCTTACTTTAAACAAGCTTTCATGCAATTCCCAAAGAAAACTCTACCACTGTTACATTAAGTCACTCAAGGCTATTTGACTTGCAATATGTGGAAGAGAGCATATACTCTTATACATCCGCATGCACACACTCGCAAACTGCAGCATTAACCTATACAGCTTGTCTGCCAAATTACTCTGCCCAAAGAAAAATTTTCAGGATGTCAACCAATATATTTTTGGATTAATCAAACTGGTGGCATTATTACTTTTAACTAGATTAAACAAGCCTAGAGAACCAGGATGCTTCCCATCACCTGTTCATTTCTATTAGTTGTATAATTTCATGTCAGACAAACATATAGTTTTTTTTATGGTCTTCTATAATCACTTATTTTCCTGTTCCGCTATTATGTATCCTATTACAAAGTGCTTTCTTTGTTTGGTCGACAACAAACTGCACTGGTAAAATACTACCAACAAAACTACCCTGTCTAGAATTTCAAGATTATTATAGTGCAGCAATGTCAAGCTGTTTAAACACTCATAATAATAATTTTTTAAAACCTGCTTTCTTGCTGAAACCTATGTAAACTTATTTAGAAGAACAACGTCCAGCCAGCCAAACAAAAGCAATAAAAAGGGAAATTAATCATACAGTGTTAGCAATTTGACTATGTATGAAGGTGTGGGAACCTCTGTTAAAATAACCTGGGTGCAAGTTTAGCATTAATACAAGGTTTTAAAATACTGAGATTCAATTCTAAGGAAAAACTGACAATTGCCTTATAAAGAATGTTTTTTAAATGTTTTGGGAAAAGACCTGAGAATCCTTGAAGCAGCATTCAGTACTACTGGTATGTCATGCCAGTGGGACGGATCACCATTGCAACAAGAAACTACAATTCTCAAAGCAACAGGAAATGAGCTGAAATGCGGATTTCTAGAAATGAACCAGTCAGCAATAGGGGAGGTAGGACTCCTCACAGTAGGGAGTCCTACTGACCTTTCCTATTCAGGAAACTAGCATTTCCACTCATTCCTACGGGGATGCAAGGGGCAGGGGCAGCACTGGATACTGTCCACTGTGCACACTCCTTAAGTAAGATACAAACCGATGGGCAGGGTTGCTTTTTAATATGACATTCGTATGATGCTTTTAAACAGTTTTGCAAATGACATCAACATGAAAAATGCTTGGTGTTTATGCCACGTTTCTGAATATCTATAAAATCTATATGAATGTTCTCATGTATTTAATCATATTTACTTACAGGTTTCTATGATGCTTTTCAGGTGCTGCTTCCAGAATGGCAGACATAGAATTTCATAAAACATTTTAAAAACACACATTAAAATGAAAAATATCCCTAAAAAACTCTTTTTTCTAAAGCACTGGACAATTTCCAAAAGCACCTTTACATGCTTCTAAAATATTATGAGAAGGAACTAACAAGCAGCTTCTAACTTAGGGATTTCTAACTTAAGGTTAGAAATTGGTTTCCATATGATACTGTACATGAAATAGGATGTCACTGACCAATGTCACACTTTGGGAAAGTTTATACAAGAGAAGCATCCAGGTCTTAGACTATTCAATGTGTTAAGGATTCAGACCAGCACCATGAATTGGGCAAAAAGCACAGTGGCAGGCAAAGTACTTGCTTCATTCAGTAGCCCACTTGTCACCATTTGGCTAGTGGCACTGTGCGCCAATTAAATTTCCCATGGAGTCACTATAGATAGGCCCATGTCTAAAATGCATGTGGATATAAGTGATCAGGTCACAATCATTCAGCAAAGGGTACACCCAGTGCACAAGGTGAAGCTGGTAAAAGTTACTAAGGGACATAATGGCCATCTGGGCTTTCAAACTATCTTTCAAGGACAACATATTCCTGCCTACAAATGACTTTTCCCCTTTGTGTTGGATCATTAAGGTTCTCCTTGCTATCTTTCCATCTAGTTATCCTAAACTTACATATCCTAAAAAGCAAGGGCACAAGAGAGAGAGAAGACTGAAACTCTGGAGCTTTAGTGTAAATATATTTGATTTAAAGTTATATTAAAATTTTCTCATCTAGATTCTTTTCATTCTGTTCTTTGACAGGCTGAATCCTCATGACTGCCATCATTTTCTGCAGGTGAGATGCCTTGGGAACAGAGTTTCATAAGCATGAAGTGTCTGCATCACCTTTCAAAAAATGGAAACCAAGTTTTTGAATGGTGGCCCAGAAGGAAAACATGTTCCACCTAAGCCTCACTTTTAAAGGCATTCATTGAGTAATGAGGAGAGTATAAACCAGAATAAGAGAAAGGGATCACATAGCTAATCTCAAGCAGCCAAGAAAAGGTGCAGCAGTACTGTCAGTAATCATATGCTTTCTGGTTTGCAATCTTTGACTGGAGTTTTTTTTACATAAGGTCTTCATTGAAGCATGCATTTAACACATGGTACTTACCCCTGAGCTGGACTGTTGATGTTTGTAAAGCTAAACCATGTATCCACAGTTAGCATATATAAACTAAAAGTCAATTTGTTCTTGCATTCGCATTGAACCATCCAGGTCATCAACAGAACTGAGCAGAGGCTAAATAATATGGCTGGCTCACTCCACTCCACAGACATCAATTCAGCATGGATGGTCACCCAGTGGCAAAATCTCTTAGCATACACCCGCTCACAGCTTGATCTTATGTACCACCGTGCAGCACCAGCAGTACATAAAACAGTGTGCCAGAGCCCCAGGAGAAGCAGTGTGCCACTCCTTGCGGCAATGCTGTACATGGGCTTCCCAGTGTTCTTGCACTAGTCTTGCGCTAGTGCTGAGTAACAATGGTGATGTTGTGGCCTGTAAGGAAACTAGGCTGCCTGCTTATGTCACAGAACTATATCTATTCTCCTGGCATTGGTACATCAATTTCCCCATAAGTTGCAGTGAGCAAGATGCCATTTTAGCTGTTCAGAACAACACAGTCCAATACTTTGGTTAGGACTAGCCCATTACTGTAGCCCATTACTGTAGTTCTAGGAACTAAAATATTTTATATCTTTAAACAGAGTACAAAACAATTATACTTTCTATTTCATGTACAGCTTTGGGAATAAGGAGGATTAAGCAAAAAAAGGAGATGGAATACATCACAGAAGACAATCAAATTTGGCTTTTTACCCCAGCTACATGGCAAGAAGTAAGTGCAATCACTAAGCTGCTACTTCTATCTCTATGTTGAGAACTCAAGCAGAGGAAAGGGAAAATGAGTGAGCAATAGAGTAAGAGAAAGAACAAGAAAGGAAGGAGCATTATTAGATGATTTCATTCTTTCGTACCAACCTCTGAACAGCTGTTAAAGAAAATAATCAGTGGGGCTGTAAAAAATGTTCCTAAAAACCTCCAGCCGTGTGTAGTTTCTCAGAAGCCACCTTTGAAAGCGGCTGCCACTGCACGTCTCCACTGTGGGACCACGAGTGCCATCCTCTATGCTGCTTATGGTCAGACACGACTGGGTAATGATATGAAGAAAGGTGTGCTTCTGTGCAACGGAAACATGGTACAACAAACAGAAATCACAAACAAAGAGAAGGGACTTTGGGAATGAAAGGGCGGACAAACTAGAGTATATCATATTCTCAAGCACAGCTGTAACATTTAATCTTCAAGCATGTCTAGTAATGACATAACTTGCATGAAATTATAAGAAATGGACAGAATTAATGAATTCAAGAAGTTCACTTTTAAATCCAGGCACAATGGGTGTGATCTCGGGAACTATAAACGAATTTCCACTCATGCAAGAGGGTTTTCCGGACTTCCTGCTGTGCAGACCTTTTGTTATGGCCTGGAATATGTGGCAGTTTGGAAAACTGATCCCCGTACCTTGTGCAAGCAAAAATGCCTGCCACCCAAGCAAAGGTTCTCTGGATACCAACCACAGTTACAAAAAACAGTTCCTAAAACAACATGTTTCAGAGTTGTCCCCCAAGAACAAGACTAATTGGACTACCACTAATTAGTTACATTAGCTGCAAGTCACATGATCTATGTTTCCATTGTCAAATTTGGTTAATCAAGAATACCTGTCATACAAATATCTATCTCATCTCACTGACAGTCTTCCTGGTGACTCCATTTGAAGTACACCATTTATTTTAAACTAGTTGAACATCCATTTATCTGTTCCAGAAAAGGAGCAACCTAGGATTTTGGTATTACATTGTCTAAAACTACAGGAGAGGATCACATTTTTTGTTGTCATGCTTCGCTTTTGAGAAAAAAAGGGTTACTTCTATTAAAAAAAACCTCTTCCCTGTAAAAGCCTCCTATAGCTAGAAAACTAGGACACCATGGAAACTATTCTTCTTGTTTGGTAAGGAGCACACAAAATGTCTGTGCAGCACACGGTTTTTGTAGTCTTCACCTGCTCTACCTGTGTGATGGTAACGCTGCTGAAAGGGAGCCAGTGGCCCCTGCTTGTTTCTCGACTTTGGTGGCAACTGTGAGGGAGCATGACGTGTTTCTCAGCAGTAATTTGCACTCCCTGAAAAGCTTCTCATTTTGGCATTATTTTTGCTCTCTGAAGAGGTCATTGTTCAGGGCTGAATTGGCCCACCACTAGTAAATGCATTTGTGAGATTCTCTAACATACATAATTGATACAATGCTACTGAAAACAGGCAAGAAATGCTTTCTCTTGATCCAGGGATCAATCTAGATTCAGTAGTAAGACTCACGTGCTTACATGAACTTCCTCTTTTATTTGAATGGAGAAGGAAATCCATCTAGTTAAAGGAATGCACGCACAGCACTGCTTGCTGAATGGATCAGCCAGCAGAAGCTACGGGCAAACATTTCAGAAGGCAGGAATTCTGAAAGGCAACATCCAGATCCAATAAACTCAATTGTCCTGTCAAAGCCAGTATAACGAAAGTAAAGCAACACCTGCCCAATTTCAATAGGGCCGTTCAATTGTGAACATAGGATTTGCACGTGGGAGTTCATATAAGAAACATGGAACAGAAATGCAACTATTCCATAAATCTAGAAAGGAAAATTTATACCTTGCATTTGTGTTAGTGAGAAAAATAATAGAGGAACCCAAAACAGCTTATCCACAGTTCACTGAACAGATATGCAGTTTAATGAATACTGCTTATTATGAATAATCAAAACTATGTATTATGTTTGTTCTGACATTACCTTCTGCTTAGTCATTTTACAGGACTACAGGATTTTACATTTTAAAGGAAAGCTAAATGGAAAAAGTAAGCAACTTCTTCCCCATAAACTTCATAAATAGCATTCCAATACACTGCAGCTGCATTCATGTAACACATTAACATTTTAAAAAATAAAACACAATTGCTTCGTGGTTTTTGACTAGTAAGTCACTGCAGCATACCATTCTATGTATTTAGAGTGTACTCGCATGGTGAAAAATGAGACAACTCAAGAATGAATGTCCTTATAATGTCACTTTGGGTAAGCAGCTGCAGCATCAGTTTTCACTTTAGTTTCATTATGTATCTGAGCTGTATGTTCAAATTCCCTCCTTTTTTAACTCACAAAAAAGAAATTCCATATGAATAAATTAATGGGAAGGTTTAATAATTTTGCATATTTAAATATTTCAGAAACATAAATTCAGGAGATTCAACAGACAATTATCAATGAAGTAAAAATGCTTCTGCAAGATATCAAATCAAAAAGGAATACAATCAAACACTCAGTCTCCATTAAAGTGTACTGAATTCAGTGAAGCTAAGCTCTTCTCAAATCCATGCAGAATGCTCTTGTTCTGTTAGTCTTTTACTTAATCCTGCCAATTTGGAAGAAAACAATGGACCCCATGAAATTGTTAATCTTGCAGTTTGCAAATAGAAGGAGTGTTGCAGAAAGTAAACAGCCTGATTTATCCAGCCCTCTTCCGCTTGGCTACCATAGCTTTAAAATTCATACAATAGAGTGTTGTCAGATATCTGAATAATCTACACCATTAAATGGAAACAGCTAGTGCGAGCCACCGCGTGTGTGCCAAGAATTATTGCACTATCCTGTCAAATAGTAAAAACTCTCTTTCCTTGCTGCTCAAAATAGCAAGACATGTGTTGGCAGTACATTTCTGAAAAGATCATTTCTTTTATTAGGTTTAAAAATACACTATAAAACCTCACATGCAAGCTCCTTCGCTTACATTTTAAACAGTTCTCCCATTTGCCAGGGACTCTCTTGCCCAAATTCCTCACATCTCAGAACTGCACAGTAGGCTAAGCAAAGCTGGAGATTCTGCCTAGTTCCAGGGTGCTTAGAAGTGCTTTAGTTAGTTTTAAAGGTTAAAGGTTTCCCCTTGACATCAAAGTCCAGTCATGCCTGACTCTAGGGGGCGGTGCTCATCTCCGTTTCCTGGCCGAGGGAGCCAGCATTTTGTCCACACAGTCTCCGTGGTCATGTGGCTACATGACTAAACACCATGGCACATGGAACGCCATTACCTTCCCACCGAAGTGGTACCTTTTTATCTACTTGCATTTGCATGCTTTCGAACTGCAAGGTGGGCAGGAGCTGGGACGGAGCAACGGGAACTCACTCCGTTGTGCAGATTCGAACTGGTGACCTTTTGATCAGCCAGCCCAGCAGCACAGCAGTTTAAACCACTGCGCCACCTGCCTCCCTTGCTTTAGTTAGTTAGTTCAATTTCTATACTACCTAATAGTCAAAGCTCTCTGGCCAGTTCTCTGGCATCAGCATCCTGATGCCGTAATGGGTCAAGTCAGAGCACAGTTAGTTGATCAGTTCCTTTCTCTGGAATTCTTGTCCCAGTGTACTATGTTTAGCAAAGGATGTATTCAACAAGATCAAGGGAAATGTTGTCTCTCATCTCTCCAAGGGCAGGAAAGAGCCATATTTGAAATTTCCTTAGCTAGTCTAATTCCACATTCCAGAATGCCATAACACCATACAGTTGAAATCTGAAATCTGAAAAAAAATATGCAGGCCATATTCAAGGAAAGGACATTCTGCTCCTTTCGAGCAGCAAATATGCTTCCCTCCCTTTTTTGGGACTCTACAAACTAAATGCACAACAAATTATGTCCATCTACTGACACTGTCCAATGCATAACAAGAAATTTAGGATCTATTATAAAACGCAGGCTACTGGAAGTGACTAAACAAGGGTTTATCACCACAGAAATAAACAGGATCCTATACTAGTCTAGAATCAATCATGGGGATTACCAGTTTTTAATGCACTTACCTCAAAGCTGTATTCCCATTTACCTATATACTGACAGAAGCAATGAGATGTGGCAGTCAAATTATAACTCAGAGAGATTAAATTTGTTTCATTTCTACATCATCGCCACCTCCTTCTCCCTCTCCCCCTCCTCATTTCACCCAATAGCCAAAGTTCTCTAGGCAGTTTACCATAGCTCATAAACTATACAATAAAGCATTGTTTCCCCCAAAATATAAAATTTATTAACAAATTAAAGACAGCTCAAACAACATATAGAGAGTAGACCTGTAAAACACTAGGGATGGTAGTCCTCTCAAACCCTTCAGTATTCTTGTATGTCCTGAAATGCCTCAGCATAAAGGTAAAGGTTTCCCCTTGATGTGAAATCCAGTCATGTCTGACTCTAGGGGGCGGTGCTCATCTCCGTTTCCTGGCTGAGGGAGCCAGCGTTCGTCCGCGGACAGTCTCCGTGGTCATGTGGCCGGCATGACTAAACACTGAGGTGCACGGAACGCTGTTACCTGCCCACCGAAGTGGTACCTTTTCATCTACTTGCATCTGCATGCTTTTGAACTGCAAGGTTAGCAGGAGCTGGGACGGAGCAATGGGGACTCACCCCATTGTGCAGATTCGAACTGGCGACCTTTCAATTAACTGGCACAGCAGCACAGCGGTTTAAACCACTGCGCCACCTGCCTCAGCATAAAGGGCACCTTAATCTGGTGCTCAACAAATGACAAGGTTGGCGTGGGTCTCAGGCAGGTCTCACTCCACAGTTGGGAGGGTGCCAATGAGAAGGTTTCCCCATGTTGTTGCCCTCTGATTCTCCCTCTGACTTGGCACTCAGAGAAAGGCCCCAGATGTTGACTGTAGCGTCAAGGTAGATTGCAGTTGAAATACTGGAAAGTACTGCCGTTATAAGGTATGCAAGGCTTTATGAATTAAAATCAGCACCTTGAATTAGGCTTAGAAGGATATAGGCATCCAAGACAAACAGATCAAAACCAGTCTTGTATGTTCAGATTTAAGTGTCCCAATTATTACTCTGGCTAGCACATTTTGCACGAGCTGCAGCTTCTGAACAGTCTTCAAGGGCAGTCCATGTGAAGACCATTTCAGTAATCTGGAGATTACCAGACCATAGATTAGTAAAACCAGGCTATCCTTGTCCAGATAACTGGGTCCACAGCTGGAACTTGCAAAGGCACTCCATGCCACCAAGACCACCTGAGTATCAAACAGCAAAAATGGTTCAAAGAAAATCCCAAAATTATATATCTGCTCATTCAAGGGGAGTGTAACCCCATCCAGAACAGGTTGAACACCTTCCATCTGGTCCAGAGGAATCACTCACTAGAAGCATCTAAGCCGTGTCTGGATCCTACTTCAGTTTGTCAGCCCTCGTCCTATACACTGACTCAGCCAGGCACTGTTTTAGTACAACCATAGTCTAATCTGATGGAAATGAGAAGACAACGTAGCACTGCATGTCATCCACACACTAAGCGGTAGTTGTTTGATCATGATTTCCAAGATCAACCAATAACATTCATTTGAGTTACCATCTACTCTCCAGTTGGCTAAAATATAAAAATGGCCACTTGACTGCTTTGAACACTACCCTAGAGACCTTGAGCTTTCAGAAACTGAAAGCTCGAGGTCTCTATGCCCTTAAAGTTAGATCACTGGTACTAAAAAGGTATTTCAATTTAGCTGCATCATCTCAGTATTTTAGCAATTTGTGTTACTTAGTAAACAAATAACCTAACAGAATAATAGATATTAAGAGATCCTACCATTATGGAAATTAGCTGAGACTTTTTTTAAAAAAAAACCTTATATCTATTTATAATATATTAAATTTACTAATAAAACATTGTATTTTAAATATAGTTTTAATATAAACTACCCATCCATATAACTAATAAAAGGTGTACAGAACTGCACAAAACAAACACAAAGAAGAAAAGAAACCCCCACCAATGCACCAAGCCTCATGCATGGCAAAAATTCAGTTTTCCTTTAAAATCCATAGAAAACAGAACAAAAAAATTCTTAAACCTGTGACAGTTATGGCTAAGACAAATAAATAGATAATAATACCAGTTTAAAAAGTATACATTTTAAGGCATGCCATGTATTTTTGAAATCTTATTAAATGTTTTCATGAAATAATAACTCATTTGTAATAAAGAGCCAAATCTAATAAAATATTACAAAGAAAAGTAATGTTGAGCAGCCTTCAGAGAGATCCTTTTTCCTTTTTCCTGGCTCCATCTAATGGCTAATCTGGATTTTACAAGACATTTGTACGTTCTCTAGGCTTTCACAATGCATCATCAAGAAATCTATGACTAAATGTGTTCAATTATATAGAATGTCAGCTTACTTTTGATAGACTATTCTAATTGTTCCTAAACACAGTTTCAGCTGAATACAAGCATTAAAATATAACAAAATGAATTTTTAAAAACACTTTTGCGGATGGAATGCTTGAGCTTCAGTTCTATTAGTCATTACTTAATTGAAAGATTTGTTCACCTTTCCCTATCATAAAAAACAGTTCTAAAAACAGTCACAGTTTCTAGATGGTGCACATATGTATCCAGCAGGTTGTCTTAGACATGGTATCCATTTCTTTGCTCGAGAAGAAAAATCTCTTTTGCTTCTACCCTCTCTATTATTTGTTCTAGTAAGCACCTTTGCTATTTTTTAAAAAATACACTTTCCAATTAACATTGGAAAGCCCCTTCCTCACAATTCCTCACAATTCCTCACAAGACTCTTAAATCTAAGTTCAAGTGCAGATATTTTGACTTTCAGGATCCTTACAGAAGGGCCTGATGAAAACTGCTATGGATTCCTGTCAGCCATGCAACACTGGAAAAAAGGGGCTCAGGGACCATTGTCGTGTCTCATCATTATTTTTTTTCAATATTGCAAGAAAGGTGCGATTCTTACGATATCACTTGCTGGTTTAACCCTGTTTGCATGAGAAGACCAACAGTGCCAGTCATTATTCACATTAGCCAGCCTGGAGCAGTGGCAGATAAAGTGGCCTGCATTTGATGGAACTATGTATAAATGTACCTGTTTCTGGAAGATGATTGTTGGAGAGCATATCAAAACAAACATGAGCACGAGAACTAAGTAGCTCTTGAAACAACTCTGGGTTATGCTGTGTGAAAGCAATAATGTAATACTATTGCAGAAGCAATAATAGTTATTTTTAAATTCCAAGCTATGATTATCTCCTGCAGCACTGTTAAATCCTTTATTACAAAATGAAAACAATATAGCTCAGCTACAGCTCTGCTCAAAGAAGCCCCTACTCCAAAATTCAATGACCAAGTATGGAGGGTATTAATCAGAGAAGCAGGCAGAAGGCCAATGGTAACTCTAAAGGACCTGAAAAGATCCAGAGCTGAGATGGGATAAACCATCAATTGGACAATGATCACCTGGATGCTCCACAAAACTAGGCCTTATGAAGGTGTGGTAAGAAGAAAGTCATTGCTAAACTAAATCCATATTAAAGCCTGATTTTGCCTTTGCAAAAAGTCATGTGGGAGGCAAAGGAAACATACTGCAAAAGGTTCCCTGGTTTGATGAGGCCATGATGGAACCTTTTGCCCTTGCTGCAAAGCACTTTGTGTGGTGTAAAGCCAACAGCACTCAATACCCTGAGATCACCATCTCTATAGTGAAGCAATTTGATGGCAGCACCTTGTTGAAGTGATGCTTTGCCTTATCAGGAAATTGGAAGTTGACCAGGATTGACAGCAAGAAGGTTAAAACCAAATGCAGTGCAATTCTAAAGGAAAACCTGCAAGGGATCTGGGACTAGGACAGGCCAATGACTCAAAACATACAGGCAAATAATGCTGGAGTGGTTTCAAAATAGCCCAGTCAAAGCCCAGATTCAATCCAACAGAGAGCCTGTGGCAAACCTTGAAATCCATCGAAGCTGCTGAAGCTGGAACAGCTTTGTCAGGAATAAATGGCACAATCTGCAAGATTCAGATGCATAAAGCTAAAAGAGACTTATCTATGAAGACTCACAGCTGTATTTGTTGTCTGAAGTCAATAATGGGAAGGTGCTGCTACCTGGTATTGACTCAGGAGGGTGAATACTTATGCAAGTAACCAAGTATGCAGAAGACACTCAAAACTCATTGCATAAGTCATACCTGCAAATATTATTTTAAAACAGGCACTTGTTTCTCTTTCAGCCTGCTATATAAACTTAAAATGTCAATTTGCCTTAACTAAGGCATCTGTGTTTATCAGATTCTTTGCTGTGGTCTTTTTTCCTGCTTAATTCCAACAGTTTTGGGAAACAATGAATTAAATAATGAGAAGAAAACCTTAACTGCAGAAGGAAAATGTTGCATAAAGAAAACATATCTCCTCCATACATGATTAGATTATCAATAAAATGGTAGTCTCTCAGAGGAAGTCTGCATGGGAGTATCCCAGGCTTTATACTGAACTGGAAATGGAAGGAAATGTCCCTGGGAAAAGAAGATGCATATTCCCTGGGAAAAGAATTCCTGGGAAAGATGCTGTGCAAGGACGACAGATCCACACACTACAGAATGGCAGATTCATATGTAGGCACTATGTGCTTCAGGAATTGGAAATGATGAATGGCCTGATCCACAGAAGCGTATGTAGAACTCTTGACAACTTAGAATGTTGAGAAGCTTCATACATAAAGTGCAGGATATCACTGGTAGCCTAAAAAGAAATCATGCAATCATGGCCGGTTGTATTCAGCATTCCTCTCTAGCTGTGGCCATGTTCACTGTTCTTCAGCCTGTAATATTTGGCTTGTGATAGTACCTGAACACATTCAAGTTGCCATCTGATGTCACTATATTCATGCGCTAAATACACATGTATGGACTATCCCTGATTCCTGAACAGTTTCCAGCGAAGCAGTATCGAAATATTTGCACTCTTATGGCAAAATTGTGGCAAACATTTCTGTCTTTGTTTCAGTTCTAAAACTCTTGAATCTTCCTATCTATTTATAAAACAACCTTTTTATGATGATAAACTTGTACTATATTTTGTGCATCCCATATATCCTGTAGCAGTACAATTATGCACCTAGTCACAGTATTTTGTGATACTGCATATTTTAATGAGCAACAAAAATGAAAGCATCCTTGAAATAATGAACAAGGACTCATGTATTAGTGGCTTATTGGGAAGCAAATGAATAAAAATCACAAGTTCCAAAAATTGCTATATAAGCCTATTTTCAGTGTGAACTAGAAAGCATATTCTCTCTCCTGGAATCAAGCCTGATATTATCATTATCAGCTGCTGGAAACACTTCTATTTTGCAAGCTCATCATAAGGGTATACAGCCAATAAGGTGTCCTCAATCAATTTTATAGCTTGAAGTGCTATAAGAAGAAATTCACATGAAGGCTTCTAGTCATTTATAGCTTTATAATTTGAAAGAAGCTTCCTCCATAGTGCTCCAAAAGCTTTAAGGGGACTAGCAAAGACCCTGAGGCACTTGTATAACATCCATCCGGTCACCCACTATCATTAAGAAAGAGAGTACCAGGCTTTTCTGCAGCTGCAGTTTCCTAACATGTAGTCTAAAGAACAAGTTATTACAATGATATGAGGAGAAGGTGAAATCCTGCATGACAGGATCTCGATCAGACTTGAGAAAAAGGGCTACAGACTTCATAGTGGATAAAACAATCAAAATATTCCAGGCTAAAGATTGTAAGCCTAATTAACTGAACATTCATTCTGATTCACCTTTCCACTTAATATAATGTTGTACGTATCTATATGTGCATACACATTTTTCCTCCTGGGATTTTAAAATACATAATAATTGCTTCCCTCCACTATGTGGCATCCTACACACCTTAATAACCTTAACAGAATACACATATACATGCATATACACATTTACAGAAACCCCAAATTTATTTGATGTGTATATATCTACTCAGCACACTCATCAGTTTAGGTGTATCTTGGATTATTTCAAGTGAGTTGGTAAAAAGGGTTTAAGATTAATGGTAGGATAGGGCAGGGCTGGATAAGAGTGAAGTTCATTTCTTCCTGGCTAACCAGACAATAGGAGGAAAGGCTACAGAATCTTACAGAAGATATCAGGCAGAACCTTTGGCAAAAGCTTTCTTATCAAACTGAAATATATCACACAGCTTTAGCTTAAAGGATTAAGTTTGGGTCAGTGCTTACCTCTCTGCCTCAGAATGCAATCATATTTGAATATGATTAATAAAAATATGTTTAGTTTCTCTGCTGTATTGAAATACCCACCTCAGCATCATACTCCCAAAGTTGATTTCCTCTCATGTGGTGACACTTTAACATAATCACAGGACCGTTGAGTCTGGAGACATCCAAACATAAATCATCTGTGCGGATCTCCTTGTCAGCAGTATATGAAAATACCTGGAAGAAATGAACGGCTATAATATATGCTAGTCCTTTTCCAAAACTATTTGTCTACCCATGGCCAATGAAAGGCAGTACACATAACAAACTCTTTTGATACATAATAGATATTAGCTGAGGAAATGTGGCTTCCTTACTGTGAAACAGCCATAATTATCCTTCCAGATACTCTTATTCAGGGAGCATAGAGAGAATGCTCTCTTGATACCAAAAGTTGTGATGAGAATGGGTACTGCCCCTGAGATTCAGCTTCCTATGGACAAGGATGTGTTACTAGATACCAACAGGAATGTTACAATTGCCATTTCAAACATAACTTGAAGGTTACAAATAATTTGTAATTATACCCTAATTAAATACCCTAAAACAATTTAATTAAACCAATAATTTTTGTTCTGATATTATAATTATATCAGAACAAAACAACCCTCAAGTGACAATATAGTGATGTATAACAATATATAAATAATATACTTTAAAGAAAGACAGAAATCTTCATATAGCCATCTAGACACTACAGACAAAGATCTTTTCTACATGAGGCTGTTAATTTGAATTATCTATATTACCCAATTGAGCCTCTATTACCTAATCAAATTGAAATCCAAGCACTATACAAAGAGCATTTCTTTTCCTACTTTTCTGCTACATAATCTCTAGGTGGCCCTGTGATACAGTGAAATAACACTAATTCAAAATGAAAAATACAGTTTCCTTTATTTTTACAAATAAATGTCACATTTTTCCTGTTTTGAGAAGGAAAAAAACTTGTCCAAAGTGCTTTTCAGTCATGGACACAAAACTGGAAGAGCACTATTTATAAAAAGGTAAATAACACAAGTAGGGAATTGCAAGGACATAATAAATGCAGAAAAGTTCTAAGTCGTTTTCCACATAGAGACCACTTTTAGTCACAGACACATAACATTTGGTATCTTAAACTGTGTCTGAAATTTGATGTAATGCATTCCAGTGGTCTGTCTGAATTGAAAAATAAACAATCATATTATTAGGGCTGCAGTTACCTGGAAATCCAGCAGAGCTTACTTCCAAGTAGATATTGGATATTCAAGTGCAGAATTGCCCTTTTTAGAAACTCAGAACAGCCCTCAAAAGCAGCCTTAGAGAAAGTCCAGTAGAACACTCTAGCTTGCACGTTAGGACAACCTGGATGACTAACATCAGATGTAATCTGTTAAGTGCTAAAGCATCATGAAGATGAAAAATATTCGAGGCCACCACTGGAAACTACAATTGGCATGGTGAATACAAAAAATGCAGCAAAGTTAATGTGAGTGATTGGGGAAGCCTGAATTCCACAGAGTTGAAGAGAAATCTCCCATCACTACATTCTGGGATGAACCCACTAGGAAGGACGAAAGTCACTGTCTCCTAGTCCCAGCTGATCCAGGCAGATCAGAATGAAAATACGGACGCTAGAGTCCGTAAAGCCACTGAGGGATCCAGAGAAACCAGTAGGGTTTCACTTCTCATATTTTCTTCCCAACTCAGGTCATCCACCCAGGAGGCCAAGGTTGTTGGCCTGAAACCAGGCAAATCTGGATTGGAACATATATAAATACTGTTTTTAAAACCACCTGGAGATAAGAGGTACCACACCATCTATCACCTTGTCCCCAAAAGGAAGATTAGACTACAATGGGGTTGTCCAATTCAGCAACTCTTAATTTATTTAACAGGGACATCAGTACTGCATCCTTAAAGGCAGATGGTTCCACTACCAGCCCTTCAAGGAGGCATTCACTATCCCTGAACCCAAGTCCGCAAATGTGCCCTGGTAGATTTTAATACCCACAATGGACAGGGAATTTTCCTTCAGATTTGCTATCCTAAGAGATGCCCTAAGACATTAGCCTATAGATTATTCTAAGAGAAATTCTAACATTCTGATAGGAGACTTTTCCCTCCATCCACTTTTACCATGTCCTCCACAATTCTCTAAACATCTATCATCTCCGTTTTAGTAATCTTGTTTTATCAGCTGAAAAGTTCCCAAAACATATTTTAACAGGAAAGGTATCCCAATTCATT
This sequence comes from Varanus salvator macromaculatus, assembly GCA_023646645.1. Classification (NCBI taxonomy): domain Eukaryota; kingdom Metazoa; phylum Chordata; class Lepidosauria; order Squamata; family Varanidae; genus Varanus; species Varanus salvator. The sequence goes on along the minus strand of JAIXND010000755.1, from coordinate 46,016,857 downwards.
CTGCTTTCTGTTTACTGCACTATAATATTATTTCTGAAATTTGCCAACTAGCATTACGCAGAATTTAGATTCATATACAAGTGACATTGCATTTATATGGTCATGGCCAGCCCTATTATAAGGCAAAATGATGAGGCAGATACAGAGGATAAGAGAGGTGTCAGCAACCATGTGACACTTGGTATTTATTTTGCACGGAAAAAATTTTTTGTTGCTAAAGAAGTTCCAGTTAATTATTTTACAATTGTCTGATTATGCTATGATTCACTTGGTACATTTTAAATGTGAGAGGAACAACAAATAGAAGTTTAATTTAGGGTAGCAATGCATCTTGGATACATTAGCAGCAACACCATGACCTTCTCCTTTTTGCGGGTAGGATAGAGGGAAAAGGGGGAGAGAGAAGGAAGCATCATAAGAGGGAAAACATGGAGATGAATTCCAAGCTATAAAGATGGATCCTGGGTCAGGAAAAAAACCAAAGAAAATTTAAAGCAACCTCCATGGCAGATATTTTAATTATCTGCAAAACTTCCAATTATTGTGAGTTCACCTCTCATTTCATTTATAGTATCTAATTAAAGCTACAGGAAAAGCACTCTTTTAATTGTTGAAGGCAACCTTTTGCCAATTAATTGCTGAATACAGACTTTGGTGAGGCATGCAAATAGATATGATTTCATTACCAATTAGATAACACATGCAAATCATACCCAGTTACCAATTAACATGCTTCAGAGAAATAAAAAAATATTAAAATCAGATTAAAGTAGGTTTTACTTTTGCATATTCTAATATTTAATTACAATGCCCTAGAGCTATTTGCAAAACATTTTCATGTATGCTTAGGTGGTGCTGGGGGACTATGGCTCTGCGCCATGGCAGCTATGCCATGGAGTACCGCAGGGATCCATTTTGTCCCCTTTGCTATTTAACATCTACATGAAACCGCTGGGAGAGGTCATCAGGAGGTGTGGGCTGCGGAATGATCAGTATGCTGATGATACCCAGCTCTACCTCTCGTTCTCAACTAATAAGGTGAGGCGGTGGCTGTACTGAACCGGTGCCTGGCCAAGGTAATGGGCTGGATGAGGGCCAATAAACTGAAGCTCAATCCAGACAAGACGGAGGGTTGGCAGATGGGGCTTTGGGGAAGGGGACCTGAACTTAGTCCTGAATGGGGCTGCACTCCCTCTTAGGGACAAGGTCTGCAGCTTGGGAGTGTCCCTCGACCCAGAGCTTTTAGTGGAAGCTCAGGTGACAGTGGTGGTGAGGAGCGCTTTCTTTCAATTTCGGCTGATCCATCAGCTGCATCCCTACCTGGAGAACGACTGCCTGGCAACAGTGACACACACATTGGTGACTTCCTGACTTGACTTCTGTAACGCGCTCTACATGGGGCTGCCCTTGAAGACAGTCCGGATACTTCAATTGGTTCAAAACAGAGCTGCCAGGCTGCTGACGGGGACTGGGTGTTATGTTCACATGACTCCAGTTCTCTGTCAGCTTCACTGGCTTCCCATTAAAGTCCAGGCCCAATTCAAGGTGTTGGTTATGACCTATAAAGCCCTTAACGGCTTGGGTCCTGGTTACCTGAAGGAGCGCTTACGTCCATATATGCCCGTCCGCCTCTTGAGATCAGCGGGAGAGGATATTAGGAGGGTAAGTACTCGGAGGAGGGCTTTCTCTGCGGTGGCACCCAATCTATGGAATGTACTCCCCAGAGAGGCCTGCCTGGCGCCATCGTTATTTGTTTTTCAGCGCCAGGCAAAAACCTTTTTAGTCAAGCGTTATTTTAATTGTTAATATTATTTATTTATTTTATTCTTTGGCCAGGTTGACTCAAATTATATTGTTTTTATATTGTGATTATTTATTTATTGTTGTGAGCCGCCCCGAGGCTTCGGCAAATGGAGCAGCATAGAAGCTTCCTAAACAAACAAACAAATAAACAAATGTATAAAATGCATTTTTACATTAGTGATTAGCAAAGCATTTCAGCGTGCTATACGGTATGTAGAATACTATAATTCTGTCTCATCATTCTGCAAGACTGCTCAAGTGGTCCACTCTTTCTACATTAATATGCCTTTGTCTTCTGCCACATATCTAATGTTGTTTGCAGTTTATAATCATATTAAGGGCTGAGCAAAACTTGTCCTTCAAAGGCTGAGAAAGAGGTGGCATTTTCACTGTTTTCGGAGGATTAATTTTGAGGTTGGCATATGAAATTCATCAGCACCCCTGCTGGTTTTTCAACCTGGCAGCCGCCATTTTCCATTAATGGCTTCCAGCAATGCTTTATCATGTAACCTGAAGAGAATGGTAGCCACAATGGCTTTACTGAGAAATAAAAATGGTGGCTACTAGCAGAAAAAAGGCTACATGAGTGTCAATGAATCTTCACTCCCATTGAAATTTTCCATTCATGAAAAGCAGAAGACAGAGTTACACCATTCCTTACTAACAAACCCGCTTCCCCACCAAAAGTTCTTGTAGAGTTCCTTTAGAGGACTTTCGATGTTCTTTTACAGAACTTTTAGCCTGGTATCTTATCAATTATGCATTTAACATGCCATTAAACTGCATGCAATCTATTCCAACTACAGCTAGACTAGTTCTGCACAAGTTGAACTGGCTATTTCTGTGGACTGCCAAATACTTATTTTACAGTCCCATGCAGAAAACAAGAGTTTCAAAATGAATTGCTGGTGAGTTGTTTCCAGGGCTGAGGTAGTTCTTCATTCCTTTTGTACCTTTATGTTATTAGAAACATATTTAACAGTCTAGACACAAGTAACTTGCATCAGGCAGAGAGGGAGGCTAGAATAAGAAGATGGGAGACAGGGATGCCAGAGAAATCCTCATAGAATAGGACTCTCACTGGCAGAAGGTGGTGGAACCTCAGGAGAGCTTTCATTTAGCCTTCATTAAATTTCATGATTTTACTTTGTTAGCAATGAAAACTTCCTAATGCATGGACAATGTAACTTCTGTCCCACGATGACCCAGAAAGAGGTCACACTCTGTCATGAATTTCAACATATTAAGTTAAACCTACCTCTTTACTTAAAAAGCACTGGCTTGGTTTTATATTTGGTTACATGAGTTGAACCTTAAGAATATTGTGACAATCATTTTGAAAACAAGATTTTTACCTGGTTTCCTCCCATGCCGTGGCAGTTGAATATACCCACTTTTTCATTTTCCTTGCGTCCCATATTATCTAGGCATTGGTTTGTTTCAACATTTCTGATCTTGGGTAAAAAATACAACAAGAATTTTTTTAAAAAGTAGTAAAACAAGCAAAATAGAAAGCAGCATCGCAATGTAAAATTATTTAAGAGTAGGAGCATCTCCAGATAATGGAAGACTTCTGCAATAAGATTTGCTCTTTAGTAAGGGTATTTAGGATTGCAAATTGTTATACAGTTTTCACAATTTAATCCTATAGGTCCCACCTTTTTGACCCATGGGCACATTTGAGAACTTGAGAAACTGATATGGACATCACCACAAAATGCTTCAGCATTTATCTGTCACATACATGGATTTTAGGCTGTGTCTTATTCAGTAAAAATGTCTGTTTCATGTCTACTGGACAATGCAACCTTGTTTTAATAAGGGATTGTCTAATTCACCTGAACGCTAGTGGTGCAGTATAGTTAATACTCCCTTTAACTATATGTTTTGACAACATCCAGTAGTGGCGTCTTTTCAACAGAGATGTGGATAAATTCCGTACTGGGGCAGTCTTTAAAATTCACTGATACATGCCTTTTAAATTATTTGCCTGCTTCATGGAAATAAACAGACACAAATTCTTCTGCTTGTTCTGCGTTATTGCCCAGAAGCACTGGATTGCCATTGTGCAAGTGGTGGAGGTCTTTCGCACAACAGAATTGACAAGACTTTTATGAGTGGCCAGTCAGCACTGGATACTGGCCTTTATTTCCAATTAATTAAGGACACCTTTTTAGTTAATCATCATGATGAATCTAATTGATGAATCGATTAACATAGAAGTACAAAACTGATTATATTTGCTTAGGAGAAATGAGCATGTAGCCCACAGAGATTGATGCTGATGGAAATAAAAAAGAAACTGTATGTCCTGCGTAGCCGTTTGGGTTGGTTGCATAGTGATACATGTTAGAACTTTCAACCACTATCACTGAAGAGCTGTTTCATAACAAGGAAGTACTATTACAAGTAGGATTCTACAATAAAATTATACTGAGAAGTACTACTACAAATAGGATTCTATTTTACTACTCCGACAGAAAATGGCTTTCTTGCCACTGCATTTCAGGGCCCGATTTTAAGCAATGGTATTGACCTCTAAAGCATTAAATGAGTTGGGACATAGTTATCTAAAGATCTACCTTCATATATATCAGACTGTTCACAATTTGAAATCTAAGTCACCAGTCCTACTTACAGGCTCACCTTTAAGGGCAGCAAGGTAGATGGGCACAGGGGAGAGGGCATCTTCAGTGGCCTCATATTCATGGAATGCAGTTGTAATACATCAGGCCCCTTCACTACAGACCCTTTAAAGAGCCCTAAAGTCTTCTTTGTTTTTTACTGCTGCCTCCTAAGAAGATTTATATTGGGTTGCTACAGCTTAGCTGAAATTGTATATTGGATGCCAGGGTTTTTACTTCCCTAGATGCTTTGTTAATGTTTTATTATGGTTTTGGAATTTATTGTTATATAAGTTGGAAATCAATTTGGGAGATTTTCTGTTCTGAAAAGTGCTCAATAATATATTAATAGGCATGCTGCTGCACCCATTGTATGTCAAGATGGCAACAAATATTTTATATTTCTTATTTTTATTAAAAAGTAGAATATGGAAAAAAAGAAAGGATACTTACACAAATGTTACATATAAAATCAAATTCAAAAAATTCATGAAAAGTCAGTAATTGTTACCTCTTCTACATTGAATTCCTTAGTACTTAATTGAAATTCATAGAGCAATTGTTCTAATACTAACTTATTTTCCATTCATTTAAAATTAATTTTAAATAATAACAAAGCATTTGTATTAAAATTATAACACACTAATGATATATTTATAAGCTCTATTTTAGTTATTAAGTAAATTTTACACTAAGTTTTCTATTATTACATTCTTTAGTTGGTCTCTCTCTCTCTCTCTCTCTCTCTCTCTCTCTCTCTCTCTCTCTCTCTCTCTCTCTCTCTCTGTGTGTGTGTGTGTGTGTGTATGTGTATGTATATATATGTATATGTATAGCTAGTTAGTTAGTTTTGCTGTTACTGCACATTCAGTTAGCTTATTCTTCCAATCTCCTCTAGCTGGGGAGTCTTCTCTTTTCCACAGTTTCATTGTTTGGCAGATTGCTTTAAAATGTTCATTTTGAAAATGGCAAAGAGATATGCAACCAACTAAAATGACAGATTACCCATGCACAATCATTTTCTCCAATTTCTGGCAGTGACAAGCCAGTAAACTCATCCAAACGTATTTTCAAATGTTGCTATTAAGGTACACGTAAGATATGAAAGACATTTCAATAAGTGGAAAATTAATTACTCTCTCACCAGTGTCCTGACAGTATACTTTTGGTGAAGCTTTCTTAACTTTGTAAGCGTACATCAAGTGGTAACAATGCCAATTAAATCCATTCCAGATTTAGGTTGTGCCAAACAAAATATGGAAAACCGCGGAAATTGAATGCTTCTGTAAAGCAGTGTGAGCCTTGCTCCTTTACAATTTGCAATCTTGAGTCATTCCTAATAAAGGTATTGTGCAAAATGTACCGTTGCTATACAAAGATGTAATCTTTGGAGGGAAGAAGGAAATGCAGCTATAGGCCCACTGGACAGCTAGCAACTGAAACTGACAAGCAAGACTTATTTCACAGATGCAGCTTGAAATTCTCCTCCTGTTACCATAGAAACCTAGCTCTTATTGGTAAAACTAAGGTGGTTTTAATGGGTGTTTCATAACTTCACTTCCCTTGGTTTCTCTGTCAATTATTTGACAAAACATATTATTCCATGATTAAACTTCATCTTTGAAATAATTGGTCTTGAAATATTATTAGATATCTTTCTGAAAACATGACTTGACTGACAAGTCTTACAGTGGACTTAACCTAGCCTTGTAATTTATAATTCTGAAAGGAGAGATTAGTATATTTCCTAGGTAAATGCAACCCATTTTAAATACATCACTGTCAGATCTTCCACACACAAACATCCACAGGGTTTAAGATTAAACAAGGTGAAAGATGGCAGAATTATCTAGTAATACTGAATGATGGGGGGGAGGGGAGAGGGCTGGATGGGATGTATGGCTAAAAATAAGATTTTGACAGTTTGAGACAATTCAGTTCTGTGGTCCCAACACTTTCTACCAGGCACCAGAATTCAAAGATCCTTCCCCAGTTTCTCAAACATATTCTCAGGAGCAGGGAAATCTGTACAAAAGCTTCAAGATCTGAATGTCCTTGTGAACCAGAGTTGGTGGAAAATACCAAGAAGTAAATTCCCCATATTTTCAGCTGTCAGTGGGCATTCCCAGTTGGGGTTGCACAAGGATTCCATTTGGGAGTGGTAATTCAACCAATTTCCCTGTCTTGGTCCTCCAGGGTCTGTTCCATTCGCCCTCACAGTTGTCAACTAGCTTGGCCTTGGCACTACAGTTTTCTGCTAGGCTTCCTTAACTTTGCACATCAAATAAGCTCATTTTAAAATTATTATTTCAGCTCTTGTTTAAAAGCTCAGGAAATTTCTGTCCAAGTTTCAGGCTCTGCAATTGGCACATACATACTATTGCTGGGAAGAAGGTGGAGAAGAAATAACTGAAAGTAATAATAAAATGTGTCTATTTGATACATGCATACATGGAGCGCTAGCAGATAATAATATGTAGCGTCAATATCAAATTATGAAACTGACAAGGACAAGTTATTTGTGAAGTAGGGAAGATGGCAAGCTATGGCAAAGTAGCTGAAACTGGCAAGGCGTATGTCAAGGGAATATGCTGCATCAGTTACGTAGTGCACTTGCAAATGTGATAAAATACTTAAAACAGTGCAAATCTATTCATGCAAATTGCAAGCTTCAGTCTACAATTGCGCAAGGAGTTATGAAGAGTATCATGTGTGCAAATGGTGCTACAAATATGTAGATCTCATTTCCCAACATGTACAACTATTTCACTCACATTTCCAAAGGCCTGATGTGATCTGTTTTCAGTCATTGCATCAGAAACACCGTGGAGGTCCCTCCTGCTCCAATAAAGGAAAGGGTGGTACCAGGGTGGAACCCAAGATTAAACATTTAAATGGAGGCCTGAACAGAACTGGGCCAAAACAGAATTATCTGAACTGCGTCTACTCCAAATAACTGCCGGAGAAGCTCATCTATCACTAGCAGATATGTGATGGATGTAGTAACTCAGGTTCTTCTCTCCCCAGTGCAAGTGTTTTGGAATTTGTCCTATCTGTTTGCTCAAAGTGCAACTGTAAAATGGGCACTGCACCACTTTCATCTAAAGAACCAGATTCTACTTTGGAGAAGCTTTTGGAGGTGCATTCCAGTTGTGGGCCGGGCCGAGTGCTGGAAAACAAAGGCAAAACTGGCAAGGTGAAAGATATGTGTATATTTAAGGATAAAGAGGCATTTCAATCTTCAGAATGGGGAAAACTGCAGAAAATCCAAGGGGTCATCTAGCAATTGCTTGTCTAGGGAAAGGGTCAGGGGAGGGACCATCATTAATATCCTGGACAGCCAGACTAAAAGTTTAGGCAGGGTAGATTTGGCATCTAGTCCAGAATTCTGTATCCCTGCTTAAACAACACACACACACACACACACACACACTGTAAGGAACGTCACAGGGACAATTAGACAGCTTAGTTCAGTGGAGACATTCCCTCTTAGAAACACACTCTTAAAATAAGCAATTCATACCTCTCCAAGGGAGAAATACCTTCGTGGGATCTGGGAGTCAGGATAGACGTTTTCTAGGTACCATGAAAACGGTTTACATTTTAAGGTCTCCCTCAGTGCTTTCCTGACCGTTACATCTCCATAATCCACTTTGACAACTCCTGTAATTAAAAAAATAGTAATTAATATTCATATATTTTCAAAGCACATAGGAGTGACAGTATCTTACTAGCTAGATTGGTATCTTATAGTAATCTAGACAAATTACTTGTGGCCAACCTGGAAATAATGATGTACCATATTTTTTGCTCTATAAGACTCACTTTTTTTCCCATCAAAAGTAAGGGGAAATGTCTGTGTGTCTTATAGAGCAAATATGTGTGTGCAGTAAGTCTGTCAGATGTGCAGCCCATGGGGAAGTGATGGGGAATGTGCCTGTGATTATGTGATTATGTGCCCATTTGATTCAGAATATTTGTTTTCTTGTTTTCCTCCTCTCAAAACTAGGTGCGTCTTATGGTCAGGCGCGTCTTATAGAGCGAAAAATACGGTACATACTTTCTTCTTCTTTTTCTTATTTTGTTTACAAATTCTATTTTTGTGAAGATAGATGGTCTAAGGGAAAATATTTTACTTATAAACTGAATAGTAAAATGTATCTAAAAGGTTACCCTAAATGTTTCATCCCTGTTTCATGTCTCATCCCAATATTTTTGGAATGTTTATCATGTATTTAATATACATGGAATTAATTCTATGGTACTTCTTTGTGAGTAAGCATGAACAGGAAGGCAGCTTCAGCCAAAATACTTAAGCCCTGCTATCATTGCACCTGCTGGTGGGATGCATCACCCTGAGACCTAGCCTCCTTAAGGTACTATGTGGTATCTCCATAAACTAGTAATCACCAGCCTATTTAGCTCTATTGAATTAAGGAATCAATCTATGGCAAGCTCAGGCCCCTGAACTAGTCAAAGAGCAGGAGGACTGGTGGAAGCCTCTCATTCTTTACTCTCCTGCTTTGCATTTTCTGCTGAATGGACTTTTTTGCCCAGTTCCCAGCTCTGGCTGAGGTGCTGTCTCGGGTGCTTCCTCTGCCCATCATACACTGCCTAGGTTAGCTCCCTTTTCTAAAGGGTAATGTGCTAGACTGGTCAGATTTCTAATAGGACAGTGTGTGGCACTGTGAATCCTCACTGTGCAGTTATGGACGACAGAACTGTAGAGAGGCCAATACAAACTAATTAAAGTAATTCCATTTCTATTAATATTTGAGAGTTGTTGCAACAAAAACAACACACATTAGAAGTACAATGATTTTAACTGGCCTTTCCGTGTGTGTTTTTGGTGCAAACCAAAACAACCAGTTAAATTCCAGCCCAGATTTGTATCCTTCTGCATGAATCAGACAATGAGCAAGCAATTATTTCCTGGATTTATGAGGGACTATATGGTTGGAAAGGAACAGTATATGAAGAACTATATGCCATTACACTTTTAACTTGCAAGAACAATGATATAAGAATATACCACATGGCCCCTTCCAGAAAACTAATTTCCACATGGAACCCCTTCGATTTACTACAGAAATGTTCTGTGGGAAAATGGCCGTCTGCATCTGCCTGAACTTCGGAAAAAAGGAGAGAAAGAGAGAGAGAGTATGGCAGCTTCTTCAAAGCACATGCTTTTGAAAACAAGTTTTAGAAACAGCACTGCCTGCGTATATTACAATTGCTGATGTATTTAATTCCCTATTTAGAAATGTGCTACAGAAGTGACAGTACTAGAACAGACAGGCAATTATTGTAGCCTTTACACTATCAGGCATTGTTAGCATAAATAAATCAATTCTGTTACATTTCTATATGTTTCACCAGATTGACTTTCTGACAGCCTGTGAACCCTGATGAGAAACAACAGCCTGACAGTTCTGCTGCAGACTCAACTAGCTTGTAGGAGAAAAAAATATGGGAACTGGGAAAAATATAAATGCATATGGCTGCAAATTCCATACTATTATGTCAATACAAACATATGCAAGGCACGGGGTAATTTTATGGACAGCCACACTTAGTGCTCCACATAGGGGCGAGGACACTTAAGCTGAGCAAACAAGCTTAAGTGACAGGAAATAAAGATCTGTGGACAATGCTCCAGACATAAACATCCCATGTAACAGTATTCTAGCCTGCCCTTGAACATATTCATGTCACCTGAAAATCTAAGGTCTTAGAAATAAAATAAAATCTTAGAAAATCTAATCTTAGAGTCTAAGATTAGCCCTTAGCCCTGAGATGTTGGTGGAATGCACATGTGATAAGGATATGTTGTATTAAATGCAAGGATTTAATCATATATTCTGAGATGACATTTTACAACCAATGTCTTTTTGTCAGAAGAAAGGATGTATAAATCAAGATTTTCTTCTCATATTGTTACCCATCAGAAAGAATACAGAGAAAAAATAATTCAGAATGATAAACACTTGACCAAACTAATAGTATCTGATATTCAGTACTTGTGAAATCACCTAACTCTACGGAAGAAGTTGGGTATTTAGAGTTAAGTCATGTTCACAAAAACCTGGCCTGTTGAGTGCCCATCTGCTATCATCTACCCTCTCTTGCCATCTTCCATTTTCCTTCCTCTTTCCCCCTTGCAACTTATTAAGTGTAGAATTGCAGAAGATTACCATAACTATCTGCAGTGGCTGATGGAAACTGCAGGTAACTTCTTTGGTTATCAGACCATTTGAAGAGCCTATGACAGATGTAAATCATTCTGCTTTAAGTCTGCATCAAAGTCTGATTCCACAAGTGCAGGGCCAGTAGTGGCCCTGGAGACATGTCCAGCAGGAAATTACTGAATCCCTAACTTTTCAATATTGATTAGACAAATACGGTTGAACTAGTAAGAGAAAATGGATCTTTGTAAAGACAGTGAATTTTACCAGCTCACTGAGTGGCTGACAGACTCTCAGCCCAACATACCTCACAAGGTTCTTGTTGTGAGGATAAAATGAAGTGGAGGACTACATAAGCCTCCTCTGCTTCCTTACAAGAAGAAAAAGGTAGGATATAAATGCAATGAAACTATATCCTGATGTGCCAGGAGTGAACTGACTATTCCACCTTTAGCAGCTTGTATACTGATTTTTTTTATTTATTTATTTATTTATTTATTTAAAGCTTTTATATGCCGTCCTTTATATAAATATCTCAGGATGGCCTACAGTACTTTAAAAGAACAATTTAAAACAACAACTACTTCCATTAAATGAATTAAAACAGTAATAATGTATAAAGCAATAAATAGCAATTAACACAAAATAAATCACAAAACAAAACAAGTGACTGTACATTAAAAGCCATTGATTTTAAAATGCCATTTAAAGAAAAAGGTTTTGACCTGGCGCCGAAAAGAGTATAATTGCTTTTTATGTGTTATTTTTATTGTAATTTTAGTAAATTCAGTTGTCTGTCTCACCTGAACAGGTTTTTTTAATGACCTTGGTTTTACGGGATTATTAGCCAATATTTCCTCATGGAAGCTAGCAAAGGATGGTTCCGGAGATCAATTTCTGCTATTGTCCATGAGTGGCACAGAAAAATGTCTGAGGAAAGGCATAGTAATGTTAAGTTTTCTGGAAAGGTTTAGAGTGGAAGACATTCCCCTAAGATTAGCTTAATCTGGGTAATGTTAATCTGAAAATCTTTTGTTTTCATTGGAAAGACAACCCATTATGCTTTTAAAGATATTGTTGGTTATCTGGGGCTTCAGGTTATAATCCATCCCAGGTGTGTTTAATTAAACACAGTCATTCTTCATCATAGCTGTTTTAATTTGTTTTGGTTTTGTTTCTTTTGATAAGATTTTATGGTATTTTTATTATAGAATTTTTAATCAACTGTTGCAAACTACCTAGAGAGCTTCAGCTATGGCTATATTTCTATGGTATAGAAATATTATGATGATACTGATGATGATGTAGCCTCTTTATAGAAATACCTGTAACATTTTAAAGGCATATATTTCCTTACATTACTGAAGTATAAGGGAGCAGGGTAAAAATACTGAGAATGGGTAACATGCTAATATTTTTTAGTAACTCCATGAACTATGCAAAATATGCCAACAATCACCCACTGATTTCAAAAGAATTCTCTCTGCCACTGAAGTTGTGAGGGACACCTTCAAGTTACATTATTTGTTCAATTTCAAACTGAGACATATATTAATTTCAATGGCACATATGCATTATTTCACATACTTGCTAAGGATAATTAACTGAAACATATTAATTAGAACTTCAAAACTGCAAAACTTGCCTAATACTGTATTTCATAGAATCATAGAACAGAGTTGGAAGGGGCCAGAGGGCCATTGAGTCTAACTCCCTACTCAGAGCAGCATACCAAATTTAACCATCCCTCTAAGCTGTCCAGTTGCATCTTTAACATCTCTTGTGTGGGAGAGCCCACAACATCCCTAGGTAATTAGTTCCATTGTTGTACTGCTTTAACAGTCAGAAAAAATTTCCTGATATCTATCCAGAATCTGAAATTTGCATTTGGCAGTCATTAATTGTTAAAGAATTGATTAAATGAAAATTCTTCAGTAGAAACAAGCACTGGAAAGTTTTGCATCCTGCATCGCTGAAAAGGAAGAACAGAGCCATCTAGGAGAACTCAGTTGTTGTTTTTGGAAATTACACTTAGGTGTACTGGTTATGCTACCTACTGCTTAAGTCCACTTACTTCCAATAGGCTCTGCCTGCATACCCATAAATAAAGAGATATTACAAAGACACAAGAATTCTCCAGAATGTTCTGTCATCCAGAAAAAGCTAAACATTGTGGTATTATATTCCTAGGTTATTAAGGAGGGACACATTAAATGGTGGTCCATTGCCGGTCTAAAGTTCAGGAGGCTCAAACTATACTCTTATGGCTCAGTAAGTTACATCACAGGCTGATATGCAGTAGAAAAAGGCTATGCATTTCTGACCCTTCCTTTCGTCAGATACCATAAAACGGCCTGGGTTCTTCCCCAAGGGTCTCCTTGAGTTCATGTCATAGGCAACCAACTCTTTCCTTGGAGCTCATTTTAGTGTCTTTCTCCCAGACTTGGAGCCTCCATTTCAGGGTCTTCCCTGGAAGTTGGCTACTACAGTTCACTTCCTCTGGGATCAGATCCTTCAGATTCCCAAGAGCTTTGATGAATTCAAGAAACTTTCATTTTAAGAAAGTTTGGCTTGATGTCAGTGTCTTCAAACCCAAGTTCTTAGAGATGATCATGATCAGGTTTGACAATATTTAGTAATTTTCAAGGCAGATAGTATGTTCAGCAGGCAGACATGCTCTCTGAAAGTTAACCCAACTGTAGTTTGTGGCGGTCCAATATATTAATTGAGAAGTACAACCATGCTGAAACCAAGGACTGAACAACTTTATCTGAACAATGTATAGGATGTGGACAGAAAATATATGAATTCTGAAAGGACACTTAAGAGCAAATTGGATACTTTCTAACAACTGAGAATGCAAATCCAAAACTGAATTGTTCGTTTTAGTATAACTCTATTTAAAAGAGGAAATTTATAGTCTAACCTTTTTGAATAAGATATTTACTTTTATCCATGGCATCCAGCAGGTGGAACTGTTCTCCCATAAAAAGCTGTGTTCTGACAATCTAAACAAAAAACCCCCTGCCAGTGAATTTTAATACAGCATAAATGAATTCGCACAAAAGAATAAAAATATATTCACATCTTACTAATGCATTAGAATGGAAGCTAGAAACTGATATGTTCTCTCTCTCTCTCTCTCTCTCATTTGAGGGGGGTGAGATACATGAACATTTACTGATTAAACTTAGATATTTAACTTTATAAACATGTTAATAATAGTGCTCTACTTACAGCAGTGTCAGACATTGCAATAAATAGACTGTAGCATATACTTTTCATGTTTCAAGTATAATGTGCAGAGAGAGAGTAGATTATAGCTTCTCCACATAAATGTTTGGGCCTGAATACTCATGATACTCTTGCATCTCAGCATGGCGCACACATTCTGCCTTCTGATTTTTCACATTATGCTACAAACTCAAGATCAGTTACTTAACCACTGTAATAACTTAATCGTTATATTGTTAAAACCCATCCTGATGGCCTCCTGATGCTGGCTGCTTTCTTTCAATTTTGACCTCATCAAAAGTTGCTGCTTGTCAATGTTAGCACATACGGAAAGTTTAAAAAAATTAACCCCAATACCTATGATAAAATCAAAGCCAGTCCTCATGTATACCATATTGCATTTCTGTCATTCTTTGCTTTTTGAGGATCAAAGATTGCATGAACAGTAGAACCGAACAGTAGTCAAGCTGGAAAGGGCCTATAAGTCCATCAAGTCCAACCCCTGCTCCATTTCCACATGTGGTCACCCAACTGGCTGCAGGCCCATGTCTTTCCAGCTTAGCAAAGATGCCTCGATATGCAAGCTCAATATATAGCTATATAAATGGAGTGTAATAAATGTGGGTAGAAACAAGATTCTCTTGGACACATCTGCATGTCAATCATAGTAGTGCTGGAAGGGGCCAAGAAAGCTATCAAATGCAACCCTAACTCAATACAAGACTCCAGGTTAAAGCATCCCTGACAGATGGCTGTCCACCTGCCTCTTGAATGCCTCCCACGGGAGAGAGACCACCACCTCTTTAGGCAAATGGTTCCATTATTGTACTTTTCTAAGAGACAGGAAATTTTTCCTGATATTTAGCCAGAGTCTGGCTTCCTGTAACTTGAGATTGTTATTCCCTGCCCTGCACTTTGGGAAGATCAAGAAGAGACCCTGGCCTTCCACTTTGTGACAACCCTTCAAGTACTTGTAGGGTGCTATCATATCTCTTCTCAGTCTTCTCTTCTCAAGCCTAAATAAGTCCAGTTCTTTCAATCTGTCCTCATAAGGGCTTTTGCTTATGAATTCAAGTAGGGCATGGTCACTTTCATCCTGTCTACTAGGGTTTCCCTTTGGTTAGTATCCAATCAAGGATAACCAGTCCTATTCTTCCTTTCTCCACTTTCTGTTGGAGACATGTTAGGAACAACACATGTTAGCAATCTTTTGGAGGAGCCATGTCTGGCAAAATTCGTTCTACTGATTCTCCAGTCATTCTAAAGGGGAGAAGGACACCATATCATTACACAATTCATTTGCCTTATGACTTGATGATGACACAAATGTGAGACAGATATAGATAGGGGGACAGACACACACATAATCTGTCAAGTTGAAGCTGTTTTTTTTTTTAAATGCAAAATAAAAAGATATTGTGACATAGGATGCTAACACCTGAACAATACACTAATCTGTGCCTTCTCCAATCATATATAAAATAGGGAGTGGGTGCAATGTGAATTGGTCTAACAGTGTAGAAGAAAAGTTAACTGACATTTTGGGGAAATGGCTGCAACTGCCAGGTGCTGATTCAAGGAGACCAAGGCACCCAAGGCTGTGGGAGGGTCGGATAGGGCTTGGGAATGCAAAATAAGAGATACTGTAAATTATAACCAAGGGGCAGGGGAATTTGCACTCCCCAAGAAAGCTGGAGATTGGGGGCAATAAGGGCAAATGGTTCTGACCTGGAAAACATCATGGAATGCCATTCCATGAGCTATCTGATTAACAAAGAGGGATAAAAGAAGGGAGCAGAGAAGGCTTGGCGTTCCTCATCAAGGAGAGGTTTTGTTTTGCTGCCGGAGGCTCTGCCAAAGAATGCTGTGCTACCTTGTATCTTTGAAGGCTATGTCTGGTATAGTATTTTATGTCTAAAACTAGGCTACGAAAGGTTTGTTATTTTGTGCCCGAGGCAGCCAACAGGGCCTGGGGTCTCAGGGTGCTGTGATTGGTTGTAACTGTGCTGCTTTCCAGCTTCCCTTTCCATTGCCCTCCTGCCTTGTTTGTTCTTGTGCCTTGTGTGTTTTAGTGGTTTTAGATTCCACACCTCTTTTGTTAACCTTTTAGCAAAATCCTTTCCCTCAATGCTTGGGGTGTCATGTGCAGAATCCAGTGTCTGGTGCAGAAGTCCAGGGTGGAGGTTTCAGCTCAGTGGGCCATAGGGAGGTGGGGACTCCAGGGAGGCGTACTGCTACAGTGGGTACGTAATCAAAAACTCCAAACAGAAACACACTCTCATTTACAGTTCTGAATACTCAGTTTTCTGAACTGAAACCCCAGCCTGGATCCCAAAACCCTGATCAACTACCTTGGCTAAGCTGGCTGGGAGACAAGTAGCCCTTTAAATTGTTTTGCTACCACTCCCTCACTTTAGATGTGATTGGGTATCACGCAGTGGCTGAAGTGGACTCCAAGAATCCAAACAGTAAGGTCACAAAATAGGTGAATGGTCAAGTACCAAAGTTTCAGTTCTCTAAGGGAGCAGGCAGGCAAGAGTGATCAAACTACAAGCAAAGACTGAAAGCATCATTAAGCACCACACAGTCCAGGAACAGAGCCACGTAGGAATCCAAGGGTCAGCAGTACAGTGTCAATCATTCAGGCAAGGTCCAGGAAACAAGGCAGAAGACACTGGAGCTGAAGAACCCCACTGCTTTTGGCACTGGTTATGCAAACACTGGAGACGTGTATCAGAACCACAGGTGAGCTGCAGTACATAAGGCGGCTATGGCAAGAGCACTACTTCTGATCAGTCACTTCTCCAAAGGATTCCTTTCCTGTAAGTGGGCACTCCTTCTTGCCTGCTGCTCGAGGCGGTGACACTCCTAGAGGTCAGGGGATGGTTCAGCCTCTGACACACAGGCACAGACCCCTCTCCCTGGAGGAGATTAACATGCAGGCATCTCCCCCGAGGCCCCAAGCTCATCTTGTTCTTCTGAGATGGATGATGCCATGGCATTCATCTGTGAGAGCTTCAGTTCTTTCTCCTTAGAGGAGTCCTCCAGTAGGGACATGACATCAGGGAAGATAAAACTCAGAAGATGCAGAACCTGCTTCAATACATTAGGCATGTTTGCCATGGCATTACTCCCACTTAATTTTGCAGTGTGGTTAATTACCACCTGATGACCCTTGCCCTACTATCCTTGTCTAGCCTGTTAGTAAGCAGACACACAGGGCGGACTCAAATGGGGCACGTAGAATTCAGTGCTTAAAGGCAAGGGAAGGGTAGAGTTTTCCTGGGGAAGCCCAGAAATGGGTAGAGCTGTTAAGCTGCCACTGTGAAGATGCTGGGGCCACTTGGCAGCATGGGCAGGAGGGGGATAAAATATATGGAATTTCTTTTTGTGCATTTTAGGAGTTCTATCTAAAAATGAAATAAAATAAAAATCCTCATTATTGTAACTAGTACAAAAACTTTTTTTCACTTCAAGGCCACACAGAATTATCTTGTTTTTAAAATTATAAAAGACTTTAGAAGAAAGCAGGAACAAGACCTTGTCATTCTCCTTAATTTTTAATGGCCTGAGTTGTTCCTCATGATGTGAAATATTCCATTTGGTAATTTATTCTAAATCAAAGATGACATGATACAATGCATTCTCAGGCCTGGGACTGAATTGCTTTCTACAATGTATTTTGGAAAAAAATCCCATTATAATTTAAATTTACTAATCTGTTTTGTATTTTTGGGGGGAGAGGTGGGGGAATTTTAATAGAGTCAGAGATACTTTCTTTCCCTCCCTCCCACATCATTATTTCCAACACCAAAACTCAAACCAGAAAATATTTGATGCAGCTCTACAATTAAACTATTACTTATAACATTCTTTGGTCTGAAGAACAAAGATGTTTATCCATTTGCTCCTGATAAGAGTTTGCTGCTGCTTCATGAGACTAGCATAATTACCATCTCTAAAAAACTCATCCTGCCTCTGAGCAGCAAACTAATTACATAGATATCAATATTAAAACTGAACAGCAGGAATACAAAGAAATCAAAATGATCGCAGGTTTTATTTTTACAGTCACATGCTTTCCTGGAGAGTAAAAATTTTATCCATTTTTTAAATCCAAGATAGAAAATAAAGGTTCTCAATTTAAACTCTCTGCAGTATGCTAGAATGATATCCTGTGGTGTATAAGAATGACATTCTGTTTCTGCTTCATGCCATGTATTCATCCCATGACCTGCTAATCTTCAATTAACTACTTTCTCAGTGTGATCTTACCCCCAAATTGAAAAGTCTACTCATCTATATCAGGAGACTTTAATAGCTATACTTTTTGCGGGGAGGGAGAGTCTTCAACTCAATTCTTTGGGGATTTAAGTTTAGGCAAGCCTTTTCTAAGATCTGATTGTGCAAAAATGACACTTGCATAAGCACATAAAGGCCTAATAACAGAATAAAACAGTTAGCTTTGATTTAACTTTTAAACTAACTTTTGAATCCAATCTCCATAATATAAGCAGGACTATATTTTTAAAAAGGTGATTAGTTTTCTGGACTCACAATCTGCCTTTCCAGGCAAGGCAAGGCAAGGCAAGGCAAGGCAAGGCAAGGCAAGGCAAGGCAAGGCAGGACCAATGAGTGAAAGAAGCAAGAAAAGCACACCAGGCACCAGGTAGCAGTGGCTTGGGTTCAAAAGCCAATGGGCCTTCTGCATGTCCTTCTGCTAGATCCCATCACACCCCAGCTAATGCTGAAGGCAAAGTGTTTGCCCGATGCAAAGGACTGAAGTGGAACAGGGAAGGTCCACTGCATCTGTATGGAGAAGAAATCAGCAACACGGCCTTGCGTGAACAAGGAGGGGGTACTTGAGATCCAAACCAGTATGTTTCCTAGCAGTAAATGCCAGGCTCTTTCACTTTCTGAAGACTATTTGTGTATATTGTTGGATGGCAGCACATGCATACACAAACTGCCTTATCTGTTCGGCAGAAATGCAGAAATGCTTTGAAGTACAAGAAATATTCAGCTCCTCTTGTAGGCCAATTGGGAAAAAGGATGCTGCTTCTTCACTTTAAAAAAAATTTTTTTTAAAGTACACTACATGGGATTTTGAAGAAGCTCAATGCTATAATATGGGCACATACTTCACCTAAGTCAGAGATAACAAACTACAGCATGGGCATTCATGCCATTGCTTTATACATTATGTCAGGGAAACAATTTTTCTTCTACAGAGATTAATGAATCATATTGAGCTCAGTGCACTGTACATCAGTATTAACATGTATTTTAAGTAATACATAGCACTATAATCTAGACAGCATACTAAAAAGCAGAGGCATCACCCTGCCAACGAAAGTGCATATAGTCAAGGCTATGGTTTTCCCAGTTGCAATGTATGGCTGTGAAAGCTGGAACTTAAGAAAGGCGGAGCGCCGAAGGATTGGAGCCTTTGAATTGTGGAGCTGGAGGATACTCCTGCGAGTCCCTTGGACTGCAAGGCGATCAAACCGGTCAGTCCTAGAGGAGATCAACCCTGACCGCTCTTTAGAAGGCCAGTTAGTGAAGATGAAACTCAAATACTTTGGCCACCTAATGAGAAGGAAGGACTCCCTGGAGAAGAGCCTGATGCTGGGAACAATAGATGGCAAAAGAAGAAGGGGACGGCAGAGGATGAGGTGGCTGGATGGAGTCACTGAAGCAGTTGGTGTGAGCTTCAGTGGACTCTGGGGAATGGTGGAGGACAGGAAGGCCTGGAGGAATGTTGTCCATGGGGTCGCGATGGGTCGGACACGACTTCACGACTAACAACAACAAGAACTATATATTAAAAATAACAATGTTTTGCAATTACAGTGGTGAGCTGATTAACATTTGTAATCTGACTGAAGAAATAAGAACAATCCTTTGTCCTTACTTAAATTGTGGGAGGTAAATTGATTATTGACTAATTGTATTTCAGCAATTCTGAGACAGACTCAGTCTTAGAAAATGCCTTTGCTCAAGGACTACCTTAGACTTATTAACAATGTTGAGGGAGTTAGAAGTACTCTCCCACTGGCTTTTGAACTTTCACCATTGTCCGTGCATTAGGATTTTGCTCAGGGAGACAGGCTTGTTCATCCTATGTGAAATGCAGAACAGTAGCGCTGGCAAACAACGTGACAAATCATATCAGAAGATGACTATGAGCCCTGCTGTCATGGATGGTATTATTATCTGCTGGAGTAGATCCAGTAATAGAGATGGCACCTACAGGTAACACAGGCTCTGGCTCTTGCATCTGTATCTCTCTTACAAGGTTGCTGCCGAGTATTCATTTTCAGTTGGGTGGCACTCTCAAGCAAGGTCTATGGGCAGGAAATGTCATTGATCAGGATGGGTTGTAGATAACTGTTTGGGTAGTTTTAACTAGGGCCTATAGGTGGCGGATATTTTGCTTTCTGAGTTATCTTGCAGCATATTATTTGCCCATACCAGCCAGGCCCTGCTGATCTGTTTTTTCCACTGCACTGGATGGGTAGTACAGTTTGAGAAAATTCCTGATTTTCTTTCTTAGATTCTTAAACAGTGAGGAACAGTGAGTTTCTGACTATGTTCTCATGAAACAAAGGTGGCTAATAAGACTTACTAATCATCTCTAGGCTTGCCAGTTGCATGTGGCTTGATTCACCTGATTATCTTAATGGGCACAGAGTGCAGTGGGTGCAGCTGGGAGGGTTAACAAACCACTCAGAATCCACGCCTTATTCTAAGGCTGCTGGCTGGTTTGTTAACCAGCTTAGCCACCCAGCCATGCTACGTAGGTCTAGATGCTACAACAAGCCACATTGGATGAGAGTAATTAGATAAATTGGGTCACACACGGGGTGGAGGTTAACAAGCTGCTATGTCATGCAAGACAACCTTCTGTCCAATGAGTATGAGAGATGCAATTGTCTAATGAAGCCTGGCTGCAGACAGTGGATCTTGGGTTTTGGTAGCATGTAGCAACCAGAAAGCATATGGATTTCTGATATAAGCTGGTGCTTACATTTATTTAGTAGCATTTATATATAGCCTTATCTGTTAAAAAAAACTATCAATGCAACACAGCTGTTGAACTGTTACATCCAGAATGTGTACTTGTTTCACCAACTGTTCAGTCTGATGGTTGTGGGCAAGTTATTGAAATCCTGGCTGACCTTCCTCAGGGTCATCTATCTATCTATCTATCGAGCTAATAAACACGTCATTAATGAATCTCAGATAGAAAAGAGGTTTTCACTGACAGGAGCTGAGCAAGCGTTTTGTTTCGAGTTAGTCACAAAGATGTCGGCATACTGTGGAACTATGGGGGGTAACCATAACAGTGGCACTGACATGCAGCTCTATGTTCTCCCCAAAACTAAATTGTGGGTACATACAAGAGGAGATAAAAACAGTAAAAACACCAAACTGCATCACTGTGATTTCACTTCTGCATTAGGTGAAAATAATTAATGAAGTATGGAAACAATTCTAAGTGAATGCAATTAATAACTAACAAAGTATAAATTGTTCAAGAAAGAAATGGGAGAAATATACAGTGCAGGTTATAGTAAATACCAATGGCCTGTGCGAGATCATCTGCATCAAGCTAAAGGACAAGTGCATCTGAAATGTGATTTGAAAGCAATTTCTTGAAGAAAATTCATTTCAACTCATTCCTAGGCACATCGTTCAAACTACTACAAATCCCCACTCTGGAGATGAGTTCAGGTTAATGGAAACAAAATTTAAATTCAGTAGCCAGAGGGGGTGAATGCAGCAAATGGAAGTCAAACATTTCGTAAATAAACAATTCAGTTAATAGCAATTGAATTTGCCACTGCCTCCCCACTCCCCCATTATTCCAAATGAGATACTTGAATATAAAATGGAAACTAAAACTGGATGAAGAAAGATTTAGAGAAGAGTTGGTTTATGAACGGATTCTACATTTTCTCTGGATTGGAATGATCATGGGGCAACCTATAACACACTTTCATCACAATAAGCCTTTGGGGTAAATTATGCTAAGTGCTGGGAGTGAAAGAGGGCTGCTTTGGGGAGACATTCTGCAGAGCTGCTGACCGGTCTTCAGAAGAATCAGAATCAGAAGCAGGGAGAGAAGTGCAGGAAATGGCCTAGGAATGTGGGCCATACCAAGACTCTGAGATAAGAGAAGTGGAGGGCCTTCTCTCAAGGCCAGAGTCCCCAAGTGAGTCTCTGGGAATAGCCAAGGTGAATGGTTGGTGGCAGCAGACTTGGATCAGGGGAATTTCTCAGTCACTGACTGGGCAGGCCCACCCCTTGACTCCCTGACAGACCGTCCGCAGAGGAGGGTGACCCAGTTAGAGGATCAGCGTGCAGCGAGGAGGTGTGCTCATTTTCAGAAAGCCTGTTCCACAGGAATGGGGCCCAAGCCTGCTCATAATAGACGTTCCTGGAGGTGAACACTACATTGTGGGCTTTGGTCAATAAAGAATGTTTTGCAAGAAGAGGTTTCTGGCTTTGAATGTGAAGAGGAACCCTAGGTCCCCACGTTATGAGACATCAACTACCCCAACAGCACTCTGCATTTCGTGGTTGAGTAAAGACTGTAATCTGCATGTAATGAGTATTGCCATTAGAGTTCTTATTTAATTATTTAATGACTTTATACTCCAGTTTTAATTATAAAACCATCTCAAGTTGAGAAACAGGAATCACTGTTTTCTGAGTGTCATGATGGCACTTTTTCATTATGAGTGGTTTTAGTTCCTGGAGCAAGAAGAAAAGGCCCACTTTTAAATTTCCTTCTCCAGGGGGATATTCAAATTCCTCAGACCAGATGAGAAAGCAACATTACCCTTTCAACCCTCTCTACAACCCTTTCACTGGTAATCACATGTTGTTGCAGATACATCCCAAATGGAAACTTGGAACTTGAACAAATGTAAAACATTTACAAAAGAAAACTGTTAATACGCATACCAATATGTTAAGAACACCGAATCATTATGTCTACCACTTCCACATGTATGGCAGGTGCTGTCTCTTCTAAAGCTAGAACTGATCCAAGAAGAAAAAAACAGATAGCTAAATGTCCCCCATGACATTGAGAGAACAGAAATTCATGGTTAGAAAATACTATTTACTCTTAAGGTTCATCAAGGATGTTCTTCAGCAAAGAAGAGCAATGCTCCTAAAGGAGCAGTAGAAAAATTGTTGAGTTGGGGGGGAGGGGCAGATGATCTCTTAGTTTTCATCGGACTGATTATCTCAGGGAGTGTAGCTACACCCCTGATATCATTGGGTCATCAGCCAAAGTAGAGGGTAGGCTTCCTCTACCTGGGGCTTCAGCCAGTGACTTGGCCTTACTGCACAATGACCTTTCTACTCAGAAGAGTTCTGGACTCTGGTAACAGATTTGTCCTTGAGAAAGTAGGTTCTCCCTGCATAGAAGTTGCTATCACTTCTAACCTACCAATTCCCTCAGGTCTGAGAACCAAGGCCTTCTGACCAGAAGGGTGCTATGAGAATTGCCTCTCCTTCACCTATTTGGTTTTCTGTAATGTAAAAACAATAGGATAGAAGGAAAAAATGAGGGAGATGAGTGTATCTACCAATTTTGCACAAGAGCTTTTGAACCCTGTGCCTTGGAGCACAGAAAAGTCAAGAAGAGGAAGCACCTGCACGAATAAGTTGGTTAGGAAATAAGTGCAGAATTAGATGACTTGACTCAATGGGTTTTCATTTGGAAAACCTGAAGATTTAGCCCCTGTCTGCCTCTTGGATGGATGCTCTGTTTCATGTTGCATTTCTTGGCCAAATGCTCCATTCTTACTGAAACCTGATACTGCTTAGGCCACTTCAACAAATCTGTTGTTTCCCTGTTGATCTTCACTCTTCTTGGTAATTCACACAAGCTTTGGCTGACCGTTATCTGTCCAGATGAGGAAGTTGCTTCCTGGGTCTCTGCCCCTAATTTGTGTTGTGCTAGTTTGAAGCACCAGTGCTCTAGCCAGTTCATGACCCGCTTCTGAACAGACTGCTGTCAGCATGACCCTTCTGTGCTTTTGCAGACACCCTCCTTTGAATATTCATTTATTTGTTTATTTATTTGAGACATTGATGTGCTGGTTTAACATTGTTTTTCATTTTTCTTCTTATCCAACTATGCTTTCCCCAGTTGGCTTAATAATACTAAGAACAGGTTGCTTACCTGTAACTGGTGTTCTTCGAGTGGCCATCTGTGCAGTCACACATATGGGGGTACTGCGCCTGCGCAGTGCCTGAGGCCAGAGATTGCAAGCTAACGTTTTTTTTGGCGGGAACGCTCTGCTCCCTCCCCCTCTGAGTATAAGTAGCGGAGCGTCCGCCATTTCGTTCAGTCTTTGCGACCGAACGTGCGCCCCCATGTGGATAACTAAGAGTGAGCTGGTGCGTAGGATAGGTACCGACAGGCAAAAAATTAGTCGGTACCGAGACAAGCATCCACTCACCGACACCGAGCGGGGCCGGCGGGTGGGTTGTGTGACTGCACAGATAGCCACTCGAAGAACACCAGTTACAGGTAAGCAACCTGCTCTTCTTCGTCGTGGCCTCTGTGCATCACACATATGGGTAGACTAACAAACTTACCATTAAGGAGGAGGGAAGGTGTCACTAATGAAGTATCGATGAGAGTACAGTCCTTCCGAAGGAGCAGTCTTGCCGAGCTCGGACATTGAGGCGGTAATGCCTGGCAAACGTGCACGGATTCGCCCAAGTAGCAGCGCGACAGACGTCGTCTAGTGGGACACCCAAAGCAAAAGCGGAGGAAGCAGCGACAGCTCTGGTAGAATGAGCCCGAGGCATGACAGGAAGATCAAGCTTGGCAAGCTGATAGGACAAGGTAATAGTCTGGACTATCCATTTTGAAAGCTCTGTGAAGATATCGGGGAGCCCTGATCAACAGTAGCATATTTGACAAAGAGACTATTCGTGCGTCGAATGGACTCTGTTCTAGATCTGTAAAAGGCGAGGCAATGACGAACGTCCAGAGAATGCAATGAGCGTTCGAGAGGGGTTGCAGGTGACGGGAAGAAGGCAGGTAGGACAATGTCCTGTCCTAAATGGAATGGAGTTGCCACCTTTGGAAGAAAGGAAGGATCAAGCCTTAAAACCACTTTGTCCTTGAAAAAATTCAAGTACGGGGGGTCTATGCGCAGGGCACCGAGTTCGCTGGCCCGTCGGACTGAAGTAATTGCAATAAGAAAGGCCGTCTTCCATGATACCAGTCGTAGATCAGCAGTCGCTAATGGCTCAAAGGGGGCTCTGGTCAGAGCCTGAAGTAGGCATCACTGGTCGTATGACAGGATTATGATTATGAAGTCCTTTGAGGAATCTTTTAACTAGCGGATGAGAAAAAATGGAAGAGCCATCCACGGACCCCCGATGATGGGCAATCGCCGCCGTATACACTTTCACTGAAGAAGGTTTAAGTCCAGAACGATGGAGCTCGAGTAGGAAGGAAAGGATATGAGGTAGAGAAGATTGCATCGGAGAAAACGAATGGGATTCGGCGAAAGTGGAAAAACGCTTCCATTTCGCTGCATAAGACCTCCGTGTGGAGGGTCTCAAAGCAGAGTCAATGATATGTTGGATGGAAGGATCCAGCAGAGTCGGATCCAATAAAGCACCTGTCGGAGCCGGCGACATAGCTGGGGCCGACAAGGCAGCTTCATGAGAAGGTCCCGGAAAATTGATCGGTACCCTATGAGCGGTGATCGGTACCGGTGGAGAGGAGGAATCTATCGGATTCGCCAGGCCGTCAGTTTCAGGGATCCGAGATCGGGGTGACGAAGCGTACCGTCTTGTTGAGTGATGAGGTACGGAAGCAGGGGGAGAGGCTGGTATTCTCCGTGAGAGATAGTAGGGTGGCAAACCATGGCTGGCGTGGCCACCAAGGGGTAATCAATACCCCGGACGGTCGATCCCGTGCTATCTTTGCAACCGCCTTCATTATTAGTGGAATCGGCGGGAAGGCGTAAAAATGCAGATTGGTCCACGTCAGCATGAAGGCATCCCCTAGGGATCCGAACCCGATCCCCGCCCTCGAGTAGAACTGTTCGCAAACTTTGTTCTGGTGAGTGGCGAATAGGTCCACATCTGGGAACCCCCAGCGATGAAAAAGGTGGTCGCGGGTCCGAGGATGTAGTTCCCACTCGTGGGAGACAAGAATTCGTCTGCTGAGGAGGTCTGCCTGAACATTGTGTACACCAGCTAGATGTACCGCTATCAAAGTGATACCCCGGGGGATGCACCAGTCCCAAATTTCCAGGGCAAGTTTGGCCAGGGTCGGGGACTTTGTCCCCCTTGCTTGTTCAGATAAAAGACGGTCGTGGTATTGTCCGACGTAATCTGAACAACCTGATGAAGAAGGAGATCTTCGAAGGAGCGTATGGCATTGAAGACCGCCAGAAGTTCGAGGAAGTTGATGTGCTTCGTGGATTCGAGATGACTCCACGTGCCCTGGGTGCGTAGGTGATTGCATACCGCTCCCCAACCCGAGAGGGAAGCATCGGTAGTTACTGTTATTGATGGAGACGGTGGACGAAAGGGAACTCCAACGGCTAAACTGGGTCGTCTTGTCCACCATAGAAGAGAAGAAAGAACCGAGGATGGGATCCGAATCGGTTTCGACTGGGAGTCTCTCTGAGGGCGAAACAGCTTGTTGAAAATTAGCTGTAAAGGACGGAGGCGCAGCCTGGCATGTGGCACGACTGGCACTGCCGCCGCCATATGGCCGAGCAGTCTTTGAACAGATCTCGCAGGGACCGTTCCATCGCGTCGCATCCAAGTGACATGTCGAATAATCGCGTCTTGTCTGTCGTGGGGAAGGAAGGCCTTTTCCATCGTCGAATCCAAGCGCATTCCGATGAAGGTGAGAACCTGCGTTGGGATAAGAGAAGATTTCTCCGTATTAATACATAGGCCCAGATCGTCCTGCAAACAGCAGGTTATGCGGATGGATTCGAGGAGCCCGTCTCTAGATGGGGAAACCAGCAGCCAATCGTCCAGGTATGGATAGATATGGACACCTTGTAGGCGCAGAAACGCGCAGACGGGAGCCATGCATTTGGTGAAGACCCTTGGTGCGGTAGCGAGTCCGAAGGGCAAAACCATGAATTCATACAGAGTAGATGTGACAGCGAAGCGAAGGAAACGTCTATAACTCGGATGGATCGAGATATGGAAATAGGCGTCCTTCAGATCTATTGAGGAGAACCAATCCTCCTTCCGTAGCAACAGCAAGATATTTTGAAGGGTGGTCATTCTGAACTTCCTTGCCTGGGTAAAGCGATTCAGGAAATGCAAGTCCAAAATAGGCCGAAGACCACCATCCCTCTTGGGGACCGTAAAATATCTGGAATAGAATCCATGAATTCCATCAAAGGAAGACAATTGACGAATCGCTCCTTTACGAAGAAGTTTTTGTATTTCATCGAGCAGGACCGGAGAAGCCTGGGTGGACCGTACCGGGCTTGATGGAGGAATGATGTTGAATTCTATCCGATAGCCGTACTGTAGGATAGACAATACCCACCGGTCAGATGTAATGGACTCCCAAATGGGAAGTCGGCTCTGCAACCAACTCCCAGATGAGAGGGGGGTGGGTATTGTTTGGGAAAAAGAATTGGTCCGCGCGTCCCGTCAATGCTGGCATCTCTCTGTATCGAATTGCCGACGGGACTGTTGGTAGCGCTGCTGGGGCTGCTGTCGGTGGCGCTGTTGTTGCGGTTGTCTCTGTTGAGGTTGTTGTCGAGACTGGAAGGATTGGCGGTAAGTAGGGCGGGACCATGGCCACTTACGTCTCGTTTGGGGTGGTAATTCCATTCGGCGCGCCGTCATCCGAGACTCATGGAGTTTCTTGAGCTTATGGTCCGTGTGGGAGTGAAATAGCCCGGACCCGTCGCATCTCCTTGATTCTGCGATTGGTCTCATCAGGAAAATGGCAGCTTCGAAGCCAAGCATGCCTGCACAAGGAGACGGCACCGACGAGAGCTCTGGAGGTCGTGTCCATATGATGTCTAGCCGTAGACAATTGCTGGACGGCCACTTGCATGGCCTCCTTTATTAGGACTTTAGCGACCTCTCCCTGGTGGTCCGGTAGGGTCGAGGCGATGTTGAGAAGGCGTTGCATCAGGAAATATTGATATCGCGCCAACGTCGCCTCGTAGTTGGAAATATGCAGTCCTAATCCTGATGCCGAATAGACTCTTCTAGCCAGAGAGTCAATTTTTCTGTCTTCTTTATCTCTAGGCGTAGTATGGCCTCTGGCCTCCCTACCCTGGGAGGATTCGACGACGATGGAATTCGGCTTAGGGTGTCGGAGGAGGAAGGGGATATCCTCCTCCTGAACCCAATACATCGTTTCATACCTCCTGGATGTAGGTTGTGGGTGGGAGGCCTAGTCCCATGGCTGAATCATAGCCTCCCTGAGGGTGGTAATCAGAGGGAGGACAATTGAGGTGGACTGCTCTCCCCGGACGACGTCGTAGAACCTGTCCGTGGATGGCCCTGGACGTTGAATTGCATCGATGTCCAGGGCGTGGACGAGTCGAGCCATCAGGTCCGTAAATGAGACGTGGGACTCGTCAGGCGAAGCAGGATCCTGGGATGTATGACGGCGTCAGGGGAGGTCGAGTCCACCTCCGAATCATCAGAATCAGCCCTATAATATGGTGGGGCTGAAGAGGAGGAGTCAGCCGGTGAGAGGGAGTGGCTGCTGTCTCGCTGGGATGGCGTCGAAGCTCTCCTCGGATCGCTCGTGTGTGGTTGGTGGCGAGGAGGCGAGAGTTGGCCCCGAGGCTCTGGGTAATAGCCAACCGACTGGGGCTCATGCCAGCGCTGATATAGCGGACAGTGCCAACCCTCCATAGGTCGATCGGCCGATCGGCTCCGTTGACGTCGAGGTGGAGAGGGGTCGATGTCCGCTAAAGCCTCGGGCATCGGTGTTGGGGACTGAGCCCGCGGGGGAGAGTCTCGTATTTCCCCTTCAGATATCGAGCCTCTTTGTAGCAGTTGAGCCGGCTCGGACGGATGGTCTGGCATTCGTCGAGGGGACCCTTGTGGGGTAACCCTCATAGCCTCCTGGATCAACGGATCAGGAGGTGTCGGTACGGTAACCGGTCCCAGTACCGAAGGTGCCGACGAACCCGAGTCCCGGTGTTGTGGGCGCTCAAGCCCTTTCGGGTGCTGGGAAGGCTTCGAAGGCTTATCTCTCTTAGCCTTCTTATGGCTCGTCGACTTGGAGGAGTCAGAATGCTTCCTTTTCTCCGACTTCTTCTTTGGAGAAGCAGGAGGAAGTGCAGTAGACGACGCGCCTTCGTCCGAAGGGCGCTTCTGTGGAGCAATAGAGGAAGAGGTGGGCTTCGGGACAGTCACAAGAGGGTCCGACTGCATAAGAGCCCGGTCCCAAAGAAGCCTTTTCAGCCAGTTTTCCCAGTTCTTTCTGGCTTGTTTAGAAAAAGCCAGACAGTGTGCGCACTTGTTGGTTCTATGTCCCTTTCCCAGGCAGAGGAGGCATAGGTCGTGTGGGTCAGTCAGAGACTCTGCGCACTTGCGGAAGGCTGCCCGCTGTGCCATCGCAGAAACAAGGAGAAGAAGACAGTATAGAGGGTAAGTATATATTTTTGTTAATTTTGTTTTTTTTGTTTTTAGAGTGAAGAACGGGAACGAGAATCAAAGAAGAAGAATAAACTAGGAACAGGAGAGGATAAGGCAACGAGGGAATAACAACTTGCAAGAAGAAGCTAGTCGAAAAACGGTCAGAGCGAAGACGAAGCGGCACGAGGCACAGTGAACGGCGGTCGCAAAGACTGAACAAAATGGTGGACGCTCCGCTACTTATACTCAGAGGGGGAGGGAGCGGAGCGTTCCCGCCAAAAAAACCGTTAGCTTGCAATCTCCGGCCTCAGGCACTGCGCAGGCGCAGTACCCCCATATGTGTGATGCACAGAGGCCACGACGAAGAACCAAGAGTTAGCACTTGCTATAGGAAAGAAGGGACTGCAGGTGGCACAGTGGTTTAAACTGCTGTGCTGCTGGGCTGGTAGATCGAAAGGTCACCGGTTCGAATCTGCACAACGGGGTGAGTTCCCATTGCTCCATCCCAGCTCCTGCCAACCTTGCAGTTCGAAAGCATGCAAACGCAAATAGATAAAAAGGTACCACTTCGGTGGGAAGGTAATGGCGTTCCATGCACCTCGGTGTTTAGTCATGTAGCCACATGACCACGGAGACTGTCTGCGGACAAATGCTAGCTCCCTCGGCCAGAAAACGGAGATGAGCACCACCCCCTAGAGTCAGGCATGACTGGACGTAACGTCAAGGGGAAACCTTTACCTTTACCTTTATAGGAAAGCTGGTAAATATAGAAGACTGATTACATAGCTAGAAAGACTGATTACATAGTTTTTAAAAGAACTAAGTAATGTATAGACAATCCTTTCCATAGCCTTCCTAAATACTGGGAGTTTTTAAAGTTGTTCTTTATGGTAGTCAGACTCATCTTCTAATACACTGAATCATTTTAGTGCATACTCTTTTTTCCTAGATGTTATTAAACGGCTCCAGCTCTTTAAAGTGCTCTTTCATCAATAGAGGCATTCTTTCTATTTGTGGAAGCCGCCAGGATCTGACAAAGGTTTCCTGCTGAAGCAAGGGGCAAGGTAGTGATTTACTCTGATTTCCCTGCTTTCCCCCAGCAACACCTCTCAAGCAGTCCAACAGGAACACAAAGGGATGCAGTACTGGGGCTTAAAAGGAACTGTAAAAAATTGCCACTCTTCCCCCTTCTTTCAGTGCCAGTAGAACTCTGCTGAGTACAAGTCCAACTGCAACTCAATTTGTACCAATGTTAGAAATTCTCTTCCCGAGTTTCAATCAAGGACCAACTTTTTATAGTTTAAACTAATTGATTATGACATACAGGTGTACATGTTGACACCTGCTTTCAGAAGCACCAACTTCAGTCCCAAAGTATTTGCAATACTCATGCCAGAGGTCAGCTGCTGGATATATGAACTTCATACTGGAATATGAGTGTTCTTTCCAAAACAGTTTGTGTTTTATATATGTGCTTGCCTCACGTTTTTATGCAATGAAACCTTAACCATATAACTGGATCTTTCCAGCAATGATGATTGTTTCAAAATCATGCACTCTTCAAAAAGCCTTCATAAGAATTTTTAAATAAAATATATATTTACAAGCTATGGCAGCAAGCATTGTCTTGAGATAGACATAGAACTTTCCAAAGGAGTACATGTTATATGCAAGTAATGAGGGGAAAAATAAGCCCATGCAAATTCTACAGCAGAAAATAGAATAGATATAGAGCCAGAAAGCTACAATTATCGTAAGCACCATTTTCCCCTTGAGTTATAGCTTCAATTCCTTTCCTCTTTTCACCACCCAATATAATAGCACAGTTTGCCAGAAAAAAAGATGTGAAAGAATAAACAAGTCGTAGTAAACAAACTGAGGAAAAGATTCATGCCTATCCAGACCATCTATTTCTGGAGGTGCTTCACAGAAAACTAGAACAGTAATATTTAAATGCATGTTTTTATCAGATTTATGAATATACTGCTTTCATAAAAAGTTTACAGAGGCTTCCAAAATACAAAATGAATAATAAACATATATCACATGTACCACAATTAAAAACAAGAACAACTATGGATTAATTTTTCCTAATATAAGTTGTGCTAGAAGGCATGTGTTAGTACAGTGGAAGCTCCCCCTCTCTTCTCCCCTGCAGCCCTCTCCATGTTACAATAACATCTGCTCTGGAAGGTTTTTCAGCCATCTGAAGCGGCTTTTGAAAGTGCTTAAGGGGCTGCAGAGCTTGGAGGAATTGCCCTCCATCCAGTTCTTCTTACAGAACTGTTTTTGTAAGCAGAATTATGGCAGTCTATCCAACCCATTAACTTTTGGCTGCTAGTACACAAAGTGGCAATCAGAAGAGGCTCAATCCAACCATTGTATTTCTAACCCTGAAACCATAGTGGTGGAACTAGCAATCAGCCATGGGTTACTAGCAATGATCCTCCCATTGTGGGCAGACATTTCCTCCTTCCTATCTCGTCCTGTTCCAGTCAATGTTTGCAATGACACCCAAACTATACTACGAAACAATTCTGATAACTGGAACTAACCACAGTTTGGCTCATTTAAATGGTATAGTAGATCATGCTTATGAAAACTAGTAAAGGAAGGAATGGGTTTGAACATGCTGTGTAGCAGAGGACACTCTCTACTGCCATTTTTCCAGTCTTCAAACCATAGTTTGAAAAGGGCAGACATTAATCTCAATCCCTCTGTCAGTATAGATATACAAAAACAAATGACTAAAGAGATTTTAAGGCACTAGATCTTGGTTTATAATCTTGGACTGCTGACATAAGAAAGACACATTCAACAGCAACACTCCAGGTTTGCAACAATGCCAGGTATTTAGTGGGTAAGAGCTTTACGAGAATAGAGTCTGTAGTAAAATAAACTCCAGTGTCACCTTCTCAATGGTATCTTGTTTACATGGCTCTATCAACATACATAGTGCTTTGTAGAGTATAAAAAGACAACTCTCTGACTCAAGAAGCTTACAATTCAAAGTTCAGTACAGGAGGAACAATTGTGGAAGGAGAAACTAGAATAAACAATATTCAGGTAAGCAATACGCTGTTATTTCATTTGTATTGGCTTGAGTGTGTAATAGGACATGGACTCTGGGGGTTTCTTCCAAAGGTTTCACAGAAAAAATAAGATCTAAGAAGGGATCTGAAGAAAGCGAGACATAAGAGACATCATACAGGTACACCAAGGGAACACCAATTGAAAGGAACACCAACTATTTGGGTCAGCTGGAAGAAAGGAAGGAGTCTCTTGAATGAGCGGGATACTTTCAGGAAGTGAAGAAACATGGAACTGGATGAGCAAAGAGAATATAAAGAGGATATATTGGAATATAAGATGAGAGAGTTTAGGTGTGTGGGTTGTGTGTATGTGTGTGAAGAGAGGAACAAAAGCTTCTGAAGGCAAGTAAAAGGAGCTTATGCTGGAGAGGATAGACAGACAGAAAACCAGTGTAAGGAGTGAAGAAGGGAGCTCACGTGATCACAGTGATGAAGGAGGTAAGTGAATCTGTCAATGAAGGATCTTAAAGGAGAAGACTGCAGTCTAGGTAAAAATGACGAGGAGGAGGAGGATTTAATTTTATGCTCCTCAATATGGGTAATTCATGACAGTTCATAACACAGGTATAATGGTAGACAATTAAAAATAGAAATACAATATACATTTCCAATACATAGAATAATTTTTAAAAGTTTAAAAACTAAACCTATTTCCATGAAAATGTCTCACATGATCACATCATATACATCCTATACAATTAAATACCTAGGTGTAGAGAGTTGTCTTAACCTGATGCTCAACAGATGAAATGTTGTCATCAGGCTGGTCTTCGTGGGGAGGCCATTCCATTGTCAGGGCAACATCACTGAGAAGGCTCCCCTCTTTGTTGTCTCTCTCCAAGCATCCCACAGGCACTCAGCTGAAAGCCTCAGTCAGATGTAGATTGTAGTGCCCAGACAAATTCAGTCTGGGAGAAGTACTCTGTTAGAAACTGCTTTCCTACACCATGCAGGGCTCCATAGGTTAGAACCAGAATTTTGAACAGGACTCAAAACATACAGGCAGCCAGTGCAAGTGGGTCAAGTTTGTTCTTACATGTTTGGACCTTTTGGTTCCAGTTATTAACTTGGCTTCTGCAGTTTGCACAAGCAGCAGCTTCTGAACACTCCTCAGAGGTGGGTCTATCTAGACAGAATATATTGCACCAGGCTAACTTGTAGGCACAGATTACTGAATGTTATCCTTGTCCAAAAAGGGAGGGACCTTGGCCACCAACTGAAGCTGG
The DNA here is from genome assembly GCA_023646645.1 of Varanus salvator macromaculatus. Classification (NCBI taxonomy): domain Eukaryota; kingdom Metazoa; phylum Chordata; class Lepidosauria; order Squamata; family Varanidae; genus Varanus; species Varanus salvator. The sequence continues at coordinate 45,983,060 of JAIXND010000755.1, read as the reverse complement.
GCAAGGGTGCCCTGAACCACCAAGGCCCAAGCCATTAACCTGCTCCTTCAGAGGCAGTGCATCCCCATCTAGAACAGGTGGTCAGAAGAACCACCCACTAGTGGCAACTAAGCCTTGACTGGATCGCGCTTCAGTCCATTGGCCCACATGCAGTCCATTGTTGCAGCAAGTACTGATTAGCATATCCCAGCCTCACTGGGTGGAGATGAACAGGACAAACAGAGCTCAATGTCATCAGGATACTGATAGCAGTACATTCCAAAACTCTGGATGCCACCACTCAGTGATTTCATATGGATTCTGAATAGTGTACAGGATAAGCCCAACTCCCAAGAAGAATCTGTGCTGGAGGCTTCCCAGGCCAAGAATTACTCCCCAAGCAGCACCTTCTATGAGTAGGAGTGCAACCAGTGCAAAGCCGTTCCCTCTGCTCATAACTCAGTCAACCCTGAAAGTTACCTGGCTCAATGTATCAACAGCTAGCAAGAGATCCAGAAGTATCAACAGAGTCACACCCCTGCCCCCATATCTTTCCCAATCAGAGCTACATCTCAAAATATCTGGAGGACACCAGGTTGAGTAACCCTATTCAGTGCAATCAGTTACAAAACTGCATGAAGAAAGCAAGTAGGACACGTGAAATAAACATGAGATATGGACAAATGTGAACAGCTTCTATATGGAAGGCATTTAAAATGTCACACAAAAGCAGCATCTTTAGGTGCAATGGCTATCCAAATGTACTGCTTTCTCAAAGACACAACGCACATTTTTGCTTTAGTTTAGCAAGGTCTGAAGAAAACTGGCTGAATTAAACAGCAAGCCACTGTTCACAGACCATTTACTGTGACCAAGACACCCATCACAAGCAGCAATTGAAACCTGTCCCTATACAGTGTTTAACTGCTATAGTTTTAATCATCTCTGAAGTACACTTTGGGGATATGGAGATGCATGAGTGGAAGAAATTCTGGGAGTGTCACTGTTCCACAAAGTATGCAGGAGCCAGCTGAAAACACCGTGTGAAGTTGTGCAAAAAGCCAAGAGACTGCTAGCACATAGCTTTAGGTGTGATCAAGATCTTGTACAAGAGATTTTAGAGTGCCCTTACCAACAGAAGCATGCTTCTGGCTTTCAGCTTTCTGAAAAGAATCAAGAATCTTGTGCTAACTCAGAACCAGCCTTTCTGAATGTGAAATGATTGCTTATATAAATGCACCTCTGAATCACCCCTATATTCCAAGCACAGAATAACAGTATCTACAATTTCACATGATACACAAAGCCCAAATTGGTCCTGCTGTATGGAGTGAATGAATTTCATTTCTATATAATTAAGAAATGGAGGTATGACTGTTGATGCACATGGCTGATTAATTTCACAGTAGGGGACAACATACAACAGATCAGGAAAAAAATCCCTTTAAAAGATTGTGATTATGACATCTTTTTAGTTGAATTCATATTACCAAATTTAAATTGATATGCAACTATATTTCTCCACTGCATAATCATGTAGCTACGCAACAGCTACATCTACTAACACAGGAGTATCATTTCAAGTGCACATGGCATGCCGTACCAACCTGCAATAAGCTATGCAGTGAAGGTCGCTCACAGACAGCTTGAGGGAACAATACTGAAATTTAGTATGTAAAATTTGCACAATAAGCCTTAGTACCCACAGTTACAAATGTTATGAAAAGGTGCAGCAAAAAGGGGGACAATCTCTTTCCTTTTTGGGAGAATTGGAGGCTCAAGGAAATGCTAAAAAGGTAGAGAGCAATGAGAACTGCCTGATCAACACTGAAAAGCCAGAAGATTATACTGCTAAATGATATTGCACTGACCTTTTGGAGCAGCTACTTTTGCTGTTTTATCCCCTTTATTGGGGATTTTCAATCAGGAAAATTGTTCCCTGACAACTGTATGCAAATAAAGTTATATGCAATATATCTTTCTTCGTCAATCTGTTACCTACTCCACTTTGCGACTCCCCTTGACAGCTAAAATTGACGAAGTAGCTGACTAGGCTATGCTACATATATCAGACAGTCATAACAGCACGCTCACTTGCACAAGATTAACTAATCATGAACCCATTTGCACATTTTTCTGGAGCCATTCTTTTAAAAGGGGGTGAACCAGAGACAGTTGCTCCAAAGTGCTGTATGTGCATTGGGGGAGGAGCTACCACTAGCAGCAGTGTGGACGAGATTGTGAAAACTGGCAATGTTTTTGCTGTACTTCCCGGCCAGTCCCTGCAACCCACAATGAAATTGCTCTCCTCGGTTCGGATGAATGACAACCCATCATGGGTTGAACAACCCCAGAACAATCCATGCGTTGGCAGGGTACCTTATTGCTAATAAAAAAGATATCCCGCAGGAAGTGGTCTGGGTTCTGGTGGCACGGCAACCCACTTGTCATGGCACATCAATCAGACTGGAGTCACCGAACAGGCTGCTATTCACGGGAAGGAAGGAGTGGTTCATGTTAGCAAGGAGCAGGAATATTACATTGCCTACAAAAGTGGTCATGATTACATCAAACAGAAACATTTTCATTTGATCTAGAGAAAGTGGTCAAAAAACATGTGAACCTTGAGACAAGGATGGATGAATCATTCACTTATTCTTTCTCTTCCACTTGACTTTTTAAAATGTCAACCTATTCCCACTCCCATTTACAATGAAATGTGCAAAATTGAGTAAGTTCTTAACAAAAAAAGCCCCACCCACTGAATGAAATGAAATTCTCACCAATCCCAACTTGAGAAGACATGGAGTAGTCTGTACTCCTTTCTCAGAGTAATAACACTCGGTAAAGACTTTTGCAAAAATATGAAATAAATGGCTACATAACTTACCTGTGCCTAAATACCTCCTCATCTTGGTGAGTTTCATCAGCTTCTGGTCAATCCCTTTGCCCCTCAAGAGATTTTACTCAAAAAGTAAAATTTATTAATTAAATGTTTTTACAGACCATTCTCTCAGCACTTGCTCACAGAGTAGTTTACAAATAATTACAAAAATTGTTCCTCATACAAGAAATCTCCTTAGCCCGTCTGTTTGAGAGACTTTATTCTAGCCTAACTGAGGATAAGGGTGTGTATGTGTGTCTGTACAGATAATAGATATGTGGAAAAGCTGAAAGAAGCAAGAAAGGAAAGTGAAGTTACTCTCAGTGGAACTAAGGTCTTATGATGGACAGTTATGCTGAAGTGCTACTGGCAATACTTCAAAGCAAAATGATGAAGGACTCAGCTTGGAGAGCACAAAAATCCTCATGCTTGGATATTTCAATTTTCTGAACAGTATTTCATATTTAACACCTCCATTTTTAATCTTGAACACTGTTTTGGCATTGGCTCATCATCCCAATGCAACTGTCATATAGAATCTGATAGAGTGACATTCATAACACACACCTGAGTGTTCCTGTTCAATGAGCACAGGACAATCCTAAACATAAATAGACTAACATGTGTTAACATAACACATATCAAAAGTATTTTACACTTGTTTGTAACTTCTTGGGATCCACTTTACAGGACAAATATAGCCAGGTTGGAATTGGTACAGCACAGGGCCATAAGGATGGTGGATGGATTGCAGGGAAAGCCATATGAGGCAAGACTGAGGGAACTGGGTCTTTTCAGCCTGGAGGAGAGGAGAGGAGACTGTTGGGATCTGTTGGTGACATATACGTACGTGAGGGGGTGCCATGCAGAGGTGGGTAGAGACTCATTTTCCCCTGCAGAAGAGGGCAGAATGCATTTCAATGTTCAAGGTTCAATATGCATGCCAGGAAGTACTTCCTGACAGTTAGGACCTAAAGGGTATGGAATGGGTTTCCACGGGAGGTGGCTGAAGCCCCATCGGTGAGGGTGTTCAAGGATAGCCTGGACATGCACATGGTAGATATGTCATGAATGGAGCCTGCTGGAGTTCGGGGTCAGACTAGATGGCCTGGGACGCCCCTTCTTGACTCGCTCTGTTTCTATGTTTCTTTAGGCAACATTTGTAAGATGTGGCATTTCTTTTTGTGGGGATTTTGAAACTGTCCTTCCTTCAAATTATGGTATCCACTGAGGTTTATTTTTCATAACAACAAGAACAGCAACCTTATCTATAAATTAAGGCCTTTGATAATGGTGTTACTCTACCATGCTAAATAGTATGTGGAGGCAGATAGTTTGATTCCTTGATGAATTAAGAGTTTACACACACACACGGTTTCTATCACTAACTCAATGGCTGCAATCACACATGGCAAGCAACCAGGCATGGCAACCAAGGTTCATTTTTTTTCCCCATAATCTACTTGACAGACACTCGAGCGTTTACTATATTAGTATGGTTTCCATCCTCCCAATCCATCTTTTTACATGTATACCATCAGCCACTGCACAATCCCAGGCACATCATTCCCTGCCTATGTTGCCTGCCTCTTGCTCATCTGTCCACATGTAGAGGCTGGATGGATGAAGCAGTGCTTGTACTTTTCACTCTTTTCCAGGGCACTCTGTGCTACTGCATACCAAGACCATGGAAACCATAATCCTGGGTTCAGACAACATGAAAAGCCATATGAAGAAACCATTGAACAAACCATTGTTTCCTATTGTGGTTCCTAGTTTCCTAAAGACTAAACTTACCATCATGAAATACCATGACTGCCGACAAAATGGCAGACCAACAATGGCAAATGAATAAATAAAAATTTAAAAATCAGACTTGTGTTGCGTGGACCAATGGCTATATTCAACACCTAGACAGCAAAGTCAACTATCAATTTCTTTTATTGAGTACACAAATTTCCATAGGAAAGGAAAGATAAGCAAAAAAAATCATTGCTTTTTTCTTTGAATTATTACTATCACTTTGAGCAAATGTATGATGTGTGTGTGTGTGTGTGTGTGTGTGCATATATGTGTGTGTATATATATAAAACTACAGTGGTGGTTGAGGCTTTAAAATCCTTCTACCCTTTTTTGATACAACATAAACATGTAACAAAAAGGAAAGTATTTTCAGGAAAATGCTCTTACATCTCTTATATGCATATGGTTGCTAAATGAAAAGTTGGATTATTTCTGTATTTTCAGCCTGCCTACAATCAATTATTTATTTCCATGTTTATCCTCATTATTTAAATAATTCCCTGATGTATAACAACATTTTAAAAAGTAAACTGTATGAAATAACACACTCTCTTAAATATAAAATATGTATATTAAATTTCCTGTTGCCTCAAGGCATATATGCTAGAGTGTGTAGCAAAAATAAACAGCAGTGACTCACTTCCTCCTCCTCAAATTATTTTTACATTCATATTCAATTTGCCACTGAACTTTGTTGTAGGTGAAATTCAGACACATGGTTTATGCAGGTAGTGAATCTGGGACAGCACATTTGAAGGTCGTTTCAGGGAATGATGCTGGTGCCCTACACTGTTTCTGGCAGAGAGGTGCTTCCTGTGTAGCTGCTTCATCTCATTTCTTGTAGCTGTTTAAAAGCTGGGTTGGCCACATCCAAGATGCCTCCCCAGAGTGCCTGGAACATCAGTCTTGGGGCACTCTGGGGAGGAAGGATGGCAGTGGCCAGCTGACATCCAGTCCTGTTGCAAACATCAAAGGCACCAGCAGCAGAACCGGTGGCTTTTACACCATGAGAAGAGACACATTCACTGCATTCCACCCTCCCTGAAGGTGAACGGAAAGGTACAGCAGCTTCAGTGATTGTTGCAGAAAGCAGCAGGAAGACACTGTTGTTTGTGTTTCAAACTAGGACCTGCATCAGCTGGTTGCCAGCACCAGTACTCTGGCTCCTTGGAAAGTCTGGCAGACTAGAACTTATGGGACAAGTGCACCATCTGGGCTGCAGTTCTGCATTGGAAGCATGATAGCTGATAACTTCCCCCTTGCCTTAATCTGCCAACTAACTCTACCTTGTTCCTTATCCACCAACCTGCTGTCTCACCTGAATGCAGTCTTGTTTCCTATGGCTATCGGTTGAGCCCTTCAATACATGAATGGCTTCATGCTTAATACCAAGGCGTAAAAAAAAAAATCCTATTCAAAGCATTAACAATATTGATAGTACAATTTTATCCATGTTTATTTTAACATTAAGTTGCACTGTGACATTTATATATATATATATATATAAAACACTTCTATGCCGCCTCCATCGCAACAAAGCCTCGGGGCGGCTCACAACATAAATAAAACATATAAATATAACAATTATACAATTAACATTAAAAAACCAAGTGACATCTTGGCTTAAAAATTTTAAAATCCTCTAAATACAATAAATTAACAATTAAAATAAGTTTTAAATAAAAAGGTCTTAGTCTGGCGCCAAAAAACAAATAGCAACAGCGCCAGGCAAACCTCTCTGGGGAGCGCATTCCATAGATGGGGCGCCACCGCAGAGAAAGCCCTCCTCTGGGTACTCACCCTTCTAATATCATTCACAGAGGGTTCCTGGAGAAGGGCATCTGCTGCCGATCTCAAGGAGCAGGAGGGCATATATGGACGCAAGCGTTCCTTTAGATACCCAGGTCCCAAGCCGTTGAGGGCTTTATAGGTCATAACCAACACCTTGAATTGGGCCCAGACTTCAATCGGGAGCCAGTGAAGCTGATGGAGAACTGGGGTTATATGAGAACAATGCCCAGTCCCCATCAGCAACCTGGCAGCTCTATTCTGCACCAATTGAAGTATCTGGACCATCTTCAAGGGTAGCCCCACGTAGAGCGCGTTACAGAAATGTAATCGGGAAGTTACCAACGTATGTGTCACTGTCGCCAGGCAGTCGTTCTCCGGGAAGGGACGCAGCTGATGGATCAGCCAAAGCTGAAGGAAGGCGCTCCTCGCCACTGCCATCACCTGAGCTTCTAGTGATAGCTCAGGGTTGAGGAGCACTCCCAAGCTGCGAACCCTGTCCCTCAGAGGAAGTGCAACCCCATTTAGGACAAGGCCCAAGTCCCCCATCTCAAAGCCCAAACCAACCACCAACAGGACCTCCGTCTTGTCTGGATTGAGCTTCAGTTTATTGGCCCTCATCCAGCCCATTACCTCGGCCAGGCACCGGTTCAGCACAGCCACTGCCTCACCTGGATTGGTGGAAAACGAGAGGTAGAGCTGGGTATCATCAGCGTACTGATGATTCCGCAGCCCACATCTCCTGATGACCCAATACTGAGTAAGCTTAGTAAATGTATTTATGACTGAAAGCTAATACTTCAGTCCTATGTATTCTACCTGGATATACCCCCAGACAAACTCACTCAGTGAGATATACTTCTTACATGCACCATGAGAAAGTATTACCAAGTGTATGAGATGGAAGAGCACCAAATACAACAGTGAGTGCAGTTCCTTTAATTTATTCATTGTAAACACTTACAAAGGAACATGACTTTATAATTAATTACATTCTCTAATCCTGAACACTTACTTTAAAAAATGCTTTGTTATCTAAAAGGTTTGCTTTGTTTCTGAACTAATTATTGAATCTAACCCTTCACCTCTGCATCTGAAACCTGACATTCTTCTCAACTAACCACAATTAAAAACTTAATCAAAATAGAAAACTATTGCAAAAGCAATTACAACTGAGCTATAAATGTACAAAACAGTTATTTGCTCATTCTACTTTCATAGCACAAAACTGATATCAAATTTAATTTGTGATAAAAGCATCAATCAGCCACAGCAACAAAAAGAACAACCAATTCATGAATGGCACATGCATTAGACAGATAAAGGTAAAAAGCAGGACATTACACAAAATAGATAAATTAGAATTTAAATCTAGTAGCACCCCAGGGCACTATTCATGTTGCCATACTAAGTAAAAGATTCAAATAACAACCTTTGCCCTGTGGTAAAAATATTTGATTTATCAATTAATATTTGATCTCATTTATAGCCCACACCTTGCTAAGACAAATGGCACTCAAGGTGGCATATACTCACAAACACAACTTAATTAAAATAAGAAAACACACCCATTAAAGGACAATCAAAACACAATGATGACCAAATAAAAACTGCATCTAGTCCAACAGACCCGCTAACACATTAAAAACTTGCTGCAACAAAATGGTCTTTGTTGGGTGGTTCGGCCAGTAGAAACAACAGAGAAGGAAAAAACTGAACTGCCCTCAGGAGGGAGCCTGAGAATGACCACCGGGATGGCCCTCCTCTCTTTCACTGCCAACCCTGTTTTTAAAGGATGCAACTCCTCTCCTAAGAAGCCTAAGACCTGGGCAGGCTCATGCAGTCTTCCACTGGCACCAGTTCTGTTTCCAGACCACCCCATAACCAAAGCTCAGTGGGCACTTTACCACAGTCCTTAAAGACAAGTCAATAAAATGCAATAAATTACTATACTTATAAAAGAAGCATTAAAATCAGCTAAAGCAACCGTGTGAAAGGAAAACAAAAAACCCTGGTATGGATAATACCCTCACACCTGCAAAGGATGGCATATAAATATTTAAATCAATCCAATCCAATCCAATCCAATCCTTGGATAGCTGAGTATATCCTTAAACAACTCAGCATAAAGAGCTGCCTTAGCTTGACACTGAAAGATGTCAGGCAGTAGTAGGAAGGGTGTTCCATACTTGGGAATCCACCAGAGGGAAAGCCTTCCTCTTTTTTCCACCTTCCAAGCCTCCCTAGCAGTTGGCACCTGCAGGGAGGCCTGAGACTGAATGAACTGAGTAGACCGTGGTTAAGAGAGGCATTACTTTCTGGAGATAGTCTTCAAAGTCTGTGTTGCAGCACAGTACCCGCCCCTCCACTCCCAACTTAAGAGTCTCACTCTTCCTGTCTCTCTACTGGCATAGGTCATCATGCAGGGCAACCAACGCTGTTTCTGTGCCTGAAACCTGACCAAAATGGATTGAAATAATCAGTCTTATCCAAGAGTGCCTGGGGTTGGTTGGCAACCAGTCTCCCAAGAACCTCGCCAAGAAAGTTATTAAAGTCTTCCAGGTAAAGGGAAGATTTCTTTGGAAGTGGTCTCACCACTGCCTTTTTCTGCAGGTATGGCACTATGCCATCTCACAAGGAGTCATTACTTGCATCCCTGGCCCAGTCAACTGTTCCCTCTTAATGGCTTTTATAAGCCAGGAGGGGCAAGTTTCCAGTACAGAGGTGGTTACATGAACTATCCAAGCACCTTGTCTGTATCCTCAAGCTGCACCAACTGAAACTCATCCAATAAAAATCAACCATGTTGCACTCTGTACACATCAACAGATTCAACTGCTTTAACACTGCAGTCTTAAGTCCCAGTAGATGCAAGAGAATTTTTTTCCTGGAAATTTCCTTAGAATTTGGATGATTCTAAGATGTCCTTGGAGTCAGCATGTAGCAGGCCCTGGACAACCCTGAAATGTTCCTCTGGGCCTCAAAGGGAAGACTGAATCAAGGCAGTGAGATGCTGCTCTGCCATTCTCACTGCCTCTAAATATACCTGATTATAAGCACACACCAGGGTTCAGTTGCATCCACGGGGAGTTTCTTCCATCTACACACAAGCCATCTTCTATGTTGTCTCATTGCACTCAGCTCCAGGGTATATCATGGAGCCATATGAGCTCTACAATAGAAAGAGTGCAACTTATTTACATGGAACAGGTGCTTCCAGGTGCTATATATATATCTCCTGCCTTTTTCCTACAAAGGACTCAAGGCAGCTTACATCATTCTCCTCCTCCATCTTATCCCCACAACAACAACCCTGTGAGGTTGGTTGGGCTGAGAGTCTGTGACTGGTCCAGAGTCATCCAGTTGGCTCCATGGCTGAGCGGGGACTAGAACCCAGATCACCTGAGTCCCAGTCCCACGCTCTGAACCACTACACCACATTGGCTCTCTCTCTATATAAGGAAAGGATGTTGATTTCCAAGTTATCATCCCTTTTTTATTTTGTTTCAATGGATTATGTCCAGTTATGTCTTTGCCTTAGCAGAAAGCACTGCTGCTCACAAACTCAGGGCATCTACTTTTTATAGATGTACCTCACCCACTGTGCCTGCCTTTCCCAACAGCTCTAAATATCCTTCAATGGTATCCCAATTCTGCTGTCTGAGAAGGGTGGCTTTATTCTGTCTAATGGTAGGATTAGCCCTCAGTTATACATATATGGAGGCAAATAAGACCTAAATGATTAAGACCTAAAACAAAACAAAACAAATAACATTAAAATTAAAACTTCTGATAAGTTCACAGAACTGCAAGTATAAAACTGCTCCAAATTTCTTGCATCAGTTTATGTGTCAGGAGAATTATCCTGAAATACATATTCACAAGAAAAATATGTATTTACTTATTTTACATGTTAGTAATAGAGAGACCAAGGGTTCTCTAGAAATTGGCCTCTAAACTGGGCATCTGTAACAATCTGGAGAGCTGTCACCACCAGCAACCAATCACACAGTAAAGCCTCATATTACCAACACTTTACTTGCCTAATCTTCTAAACAAGAGCTAAGAGGTAAAAATGCTGCCTCACATGCATTGTCAGAGATGACACATAACTCCCAATGAGGAAACATTGTCTCATGAGATACTTTGGCCTGAATGCCTAAAAAAGGAACAACTTCAAAGCAAACTATGTTATGATCGACATTGCTATTGCTTTTCTTGAATGTATGTAATAAAGCACCATTCCCAATACAACCTTATGGAAATACCCCCACTCCTGATTTTTCCAGTTAATCGTGGACTTCAGCAAGGTCCATCTCCACAGGTCCATCTTGTTTCAGGGATTATTCTTTAAGCATCTCTTTAGGACACAATCCTGCCACCTGCATGCTCAATACCTGTAAATCTTCAAACTCTGATGCCTAGCAGAACTGCAGAGGGAGCGTTGAATGCACAGTAGTCTCCTCCCAGCTCCTCCCAGCCCCCTTGCCTCCTAGCCCTCTCGAAGGCTAGTTTTCTCATCTCAGCACAGCGGCCACACATTTTCTTCTGCTCTGGCTGAGCTGAGGGGAGATCCGAGTGTGAAATCCTAAGCATCCTGTGGCCCTGTATGGTGGCCAGAACATACAGTCCACACACAAAACTCCATTCTCTAAGATTAATCCCATTTGCAAAGGCAGACTACTATCCTTTATATAGACTTTATGACCACTCAAACTGGCAATAACACGAACTATTCTTTATAAAAACAAGCACGATGCTACATATTTTATTAACACAATCAAATGCATACAAGGATTTGTAGAAAGCTGTCAACTTTAAAAGATTAAATTAAGAATGTCTTATACTTTCCCCAGGCATTCTTATATCTCTTTATCCAGTAAGAAACATAAACTAGCCTAGCGACCAATAGCGCATTTAATACTACCTCATATTTCTTCCTGGGGACTATATCTAGTATAACAGACAAGACAAACAAGAGGTTTTATAGGTACATTAACATTAGTAAAGCCTCTTGCCTGGGAAGTCATTTTTCAAAATGGTTGAGTTCTGCAATACATCCACCACATGTGAAAAAAAATGGTTCTGTTTTTAGCTCAGTACTAACAGTTACTATTTCCAATTTTATATATCTTGTCTAATTTCAAAGACATTAAATACCATTGCATCACTCGTTTATACAGTTCTTTCTCAACACTGAGCTCACAGTAAGCTGGCTTCCAGAATAAATTTAACAGTAATTTCCAAGTCTTGAAAGCAGTGAACACTTCTGTATTTTGGATGCCTTCAAATAAAGAATCCTTTCCACGTTTGGCAGAAATGTTGTGTGCCATGAACAATAAATACAATTAGAATTATAAGGTTATATGCAATGAATTTTGCCTTATCAGAACATACTTCTGTTCATCTGTACCAAAGGCATCCTACTGTTGCCGATTGCCCCTTACAGCCCTTGATAACAGATCCCATTCTGGTCTGTAGGGTTTCTAGAACCACAGTGCGAAAGGCTAAGGTACATCTATAAAAAGTGGATGCCCAAGGTTTGTGAGCAGCAGTGCTTTCTGCTGAAGCAAAGACATAACTGGACATAATCCATTGAAATAAAATAAAAATATTAAGTAATTATAACTTGGCATTGGCAAATATGGAAATCAAAATCCTTTCTTTGTATAACGCTGAAAACATCTGTTCCATGCAAATAACAAGATGTTAGGAATAAAATCCAAAATGGACAGAATTTTAAATAACTATTAACTTACCTATACTAAAGGGTACTGAATTGTAGGGCAAACTCTCAAATAACCTTGCGTGGCTGCAAATTATTTCCACACACAAATCACTCTTTTATGAACTGGAGTGTAACATTTTATTTGCATAAATAAAATAAATGTTGCAACAGTTTATTTGCATTTGATATTTAAGTTGCAGAAAAGTATTAATGACATCTGACAGGATTTTAAATTATAGAAATGCTTGTGGTCATATTTATGTACAGCGGGAATTTACTGCAGCAAAACAAATTGAGGCCATCCCCCTCTTTCTTAAAGACATTTGCTCATAAAGTTCACAATATCTTTAAAAAAATCCCACTCCCAAATGAGTTTCCTCCAATCAAGAGAGTTTCTTGAATATAAGGAAGGAAGGATTAATTACTATAGTACTAGCATGTCACATAAATACATTGCTATTTTATTCCCAAACAAAGCTCCAACTTCAAATTTAAGTTCTTGTCTCTGATCAAAGAAAGAAAACACTATTTCCATTAGTGAACTGTTCAAAATTCAATAAAGATTGGTTTCACCTTTGAGTCATTTTATATCAAATTAGTTAGATAGGTAACTTGAAGCTAAAGTAATAGTTTTACCAAAAATCTAAGCTGCCTTGTGCATCTATAAAAAGAATTCTAGTTCTTGCTAAGAATTACCAGTTTAACTTGAGATAAACTGGCAAACAGTAGATCACTGCTTCCGGCTGCACTGACAGACCTTAGGTTGGGTCTTACTCAGCAAAAACTGCAACATCTCTTTAATTAGGGATTTGGCTGATTGCAATACAGTTAAAATCTCTTTTAAACATATGTTTTGACAATGTACAGTAGTTGCATCTTTATGGTAAGAGGTTATTACCCAAATTAATTTTGTACTAGAATATTCTTTAATATTCACTGATGTACACATTTTAAAAATTATTTACTTGCTTTATGGATAATATCAAATAATCAGAGTAAATGGCTTCTCTGTGCTCTTTGACAGCCAAAAGTCTGAAATTACAATACTGGAAGGATAAATCCTAGCCTTGAGCAATGTAATTGACTGGGGATGAATAAGTGGCTGAAGTGGATGAATAAATACCACTTTCAAACAGATACTCATTAAGTAAGATGTCTGTTTTGGTAACGCTGCAATCCTATGCAAGTTTAGACAGAAAAATGGTCTGTAACTCCTAGCATACCTGAAGCTAGCACACTGGGAGTTGTAAGCCTTTCCCCCGCCACTAAACTTTCACAGAATGGTACCTTAAATCTCTGGTTTCTTCCCAAATATTAAAACAGAAAATATTTGGTGCAGCCATAAAGGAACCAAGCAATTTAAACAGTTTAAATTCACATCTTGAATACACTTCCTATCCTAATAACAAGAAACAAATGGTCCACCCCAGCTTGTGCAATGCATCAAGGCTTTGCCTTCTCTTTCCTCACCTTTCCCACTCATTCTAAGGAGCTCTTAAATTAGGAGCTCTTGAAATATGGTTGTATGGGTTATTCTGTGGCTCTGGAAAATAAAACACAATCCCTTCTTATAAGGTACTGAGATTTCAAATGGCATGCATCCCCCTCCTTCACCAGAAATCTTGGATTGAATTGGACGCTTGTTAAAATGTTTTTTAATTAACCTCACGGGAGCTGCTCTAACATGGGTTGGGAGGGACAACGGCAGCACCAAATAAGGCATTCTCCCTCCGGCTCTTGCCCTCACAAAGGAAACACACTTCTCACATACTTGGACATTTTTTCTTTATCTTCATCAACTAGGATGGAAAGTCCTTTAAGGTTTTACCACCTTCTGTTGGTGACAGAATGGGGGCGTTGAAGAGATCTTTGGAACAAGAACGCAGCTGATAGTAGGCTCCCTTGCAGACCATGGGCACTGAACTTACCTCCACAGATTAATGGAATGTACTTCCCAGTAAGCATCAACAAGATTACACGCTTAATTAAAAGCCTTTAAAGGCAATGAATGCTTACACTGAAGTAAATGACACTTTGTTCAGTGGAGCTTGCTCTTGACAGAAGTCAAACACCACAGGAATAATGTGACAGTACTGGCAAGTCAATAGTTGTATCACCTGATCTAAGTTCATCAAATTCAAAAAAAGTTATGCTTTTTTCAAAGAGAATACATGTATGATGGGTGTGTTAATCCAAAATATATGTTATTCTTCTTTTGGTAACTTAACAACAGGTGGGATGTAACACATGGACTCAGAAATGTACTTTGCCCTTCTATCCTAGCTACTTTTTTCCACTGTTGCAACTTTTGGAGCTCTGAAATGTTACAGTATTATATCTGGAAAGTATGTTTCCGTGAAACAAAAATAATGAAGAGCTAAGATGAAAACAGTCAATAGAACTAAACCAAAATACAGAGTTCCATTAAACCAAATATATATGGCTTGTTTATTTCATTCCACACCTATCAACATAATATCATCGTGAAATACTTCCTTACCTGGAGATATTATATAGAAGAAGTCTTTGAATTCATCCATCCACACCTCGGCAAGTCGTCTGTTATTCTTGTTAATTACATGACCGGTACCACCAGGAAAGGTATAAGGTGTAGCTTTTCGAAAGACATGGCCAACATGTGAACATGTTACAATCTCCAGTGAGCCTCCACATTGCCAGATCTGAAATTTAGGAAGTAAATCAAAATCAACCTGTTTTCAAACATCAAATTTCAATGCTATGTTGTTATACATTTATTAGACTAGAAAAAGGGTGGACAACTTCCGCAGGACTGGAGATCATAATCTCGTCCACCCACATGCCATCTGTCATTGCTGCCATCAAATTTAGAGTAAGCTGAATTCGATTGTTTTAATACTATATAGCAGCTTGCTGTCAAAATTCAGTGGCAAGCTGCCAGCTTCTTTTTATTTTCCTTCACCAATATGAATTTTGGAGGCATGGCAGCAGGGGCAGAAGGAAATATACCAGAGAGTGCCAGAGTTGCGTGCAGCCTGTTGTCTACCTCTGTACTAGAAGAACTACTCAAACAGCATCTGATTCTTGAATTTCAGCTCTGCAAAACTCTAGATGCCATTAACTCTGTTACTAATTTCACCTTCACTGAGATAGTCCACAAATTACAACAGGGCTTAGACACAACAAAAGTTTTTAGTGACTGTGAGCCGCCCCGAGGCTGCTGCAAGGGGCGGCATATATATATATATATATATATATATATGTATGTATGTATGTATGTATGTATGTATGTATATGTATATGTATATGTATATATGTGTGTGTGTGTGTGTGTGTGTGTGTATATATATATATATATATAAAAATAAATGTGAAAACATGGGAGGCCTGCTGCCGGCAAATACTTGACACTGTCCACATCAAACTGCTGAAATCTCCAGACATCCTTCCCCACCCTGTTCCCCTTCATAGATTACACGAAACGTGGCTGCAAGACATTCATGTGACTTGCTGCTTCTGACAGAACATGGCAAGTGCCACCATTGGCAGGACCACATCCACAGGTCCGATGCTTGTGAGACTGCAGTTCTTGCTGACAGATCTCAAACATGTGAGGCTGGGGCTGAAGCACAGTCATGGTGGTCAGGCCCCTAAGGTTCACACTGCAGCAGAAGCATGCAAAGATGATTTGTGGTTGTTTCTGAACATCACTGTAATAGCATGTCATCTTGCCTTCCACCAACTGCCATTTCATGCTGGTTCGATTTTCTCCCGCACAAAACTATGTCAATAAGTGCTCTTGTTCCAGAGTTAAGAAAATATATTACTACCAGAAAATCAAAGATTACCACACCAAATTCTAGCAATATGATTCACTACTTGGCTCAAGGAAAATATGTTTGCAATCACAGCTCAGCCCATCACATAGGAACAGTCCTATGGAATTATTATTTAAAACATTTGTATGCTGCCTGTTGCACCATAGCATCTCTAGGCAGCTCACAATCAAAAGAAATATATCAAATAAATCAAATTAGAAAGATACACACACACATACAACCCACAATCAACTTTCTGGTTTTGCTCAATACATGAGAAACACTTGTATCCCCACACAGTTCCCTGTTAACAAAGCACTTAGTCTTTAGATCCCAATTTGAACTGCCTGCGGGGAAAGGCCTGGCAACCTACACAATTGCAACAAACAGACTGTAGTGAATCTTGGATTAGTCATGCCTAGAGAAGATCCACTAAAATCAGTGAGACTTACATTAAGCCAGGACTAAGTTACTTCTTATTGATCTCAATGGGTCTGCTTAAGCAAAAGCTTGGATCCAACAAATAGAAGAACAAAACCTATATGGTATTCTTTTCAACCCCCTTACATACAGGTCTGCAAGGTTCTGTTTGTAAGAACAGGTTGCTTATGTACCTGCATCAGTGGTCCTCTGAGAACAGTCATTCAGAACATTCTAGAGCTAACCCGAGATTTAGGCAGGTGCCCCACCCACCCCTATGCTTTCTCTAGTTATGACTCCTGCCTGCCTCTCAGTTTTGAGTTTACAACCAGCAAAGGAATACAAAAGGTAAGGCATCAAAGCAGGTAGGAGGGTTGGTTATGTGGGTTCACAATTGTCCACTGAAAGAACTACAGTCACAGGTAAGCAACCTATCCTACTTTGTAGTTGCCGTGACTTTGGGTGACTGAAAAGCAAGAGACCTACCAGATAGGGGAAATGGCATAACAGAACTGAAGAAAAGACTGCCAAAAGCAACAGTGTTGGGCTCTGGGAACCAGGTAGTAATGTTTGATGAAGGCAGAAGGCTCAGCCCAAGCTGCAGTGCTACCAGATGTAGAAGTTAAATATCTCTGAAGGAAGTGGCAGAGGATGTTGTGGCTCTGATCAAGAGAACCTTACCAGCTGACAGGTGAGAGGTATGGCTGAAACTGTTCATGGCAAAACGGTAGCTGGCTCCATATCATCCTTTTTTGGGTCCTGGGTGGCAGATGAATAAACGGGTAGATTTCCTAAAGGATAATGTTCTGCAAATTCAGAATGAAAGCAACCTTCTCAAATCTAGGTAAAGAAGTAATGGATGCCCAAACAGCACATTGCTAATTGGCAGCTTTTAAACAAATTGCACACACACACACGTTTGATTTCCATTGAGGCAGGCTGACGAAAAACAGTTGCTAGTACAATATTCTGAGATAAATGCGATTGTGGCAGAACCTTCACAAGGAGCAGCTTGAGAGTAGCACTATTCTTGTCCCAGTGAGGAATGGTAGGTCATGCCTTAAAGCACATAGTTCACTTATTCTTTGTGCTAAAGAACTATTCTTTGTGCATAGCCCACTCTTTCTTTGTGCTTCAGCAAAATCAAGTTAATAGTGAGGAGCCTAAAGTCAGTGTTTCCAGACAGTCTCCTATCCAGACAGAAACCAAGCCCAACCCATCTTAGCTTCTGAGATCAGTGGTGTTCAGGGTGGCTTGGCCCTAGGCAATGTTGTCTTCTCAGCAGGCGCAACTGTTGAAGGGACTGGGAGCCAAGTGCCCCACAGATGGAATGGAATGAAGAAAAAACTCAGTGAAAATAGAGCAGAGCAGAAAAGAGCTCTGCTCAGCTACTCACGAGGGGACAGAGAGATTTTAGAGGATTTTGCAACAGGATGATAGAATGTTCCAAGAGCTGCTAAACATTGTAGATAAAGAGGAACTGAGAGGCAGGGAGGAGCCATACCTGGTACATGCACAGAAGAGTTGAGAAGAGTCCCTGCTTAAAATTCTGATTAGCTCTAGAATGTTGCAAATGACAGTGCAGATCCCATATGTGTAACCACCAAGCAGAAACTATTATGAAAAAGGTAACTGTTAAGAACTGGCCAGCTTTCTACAAATGGTTGATTAGTATGACTAAAAAAATTACAAAACCTGTGAATGCCATCTTAGAAGAGAAATTCATTTATTTCTCACTTCATGAAATGTCTCTAAAATGAAGCCTTCACAGGTACAGCTTTCATGTAATTTGAAATCCAAAGGGCACAGATTCTGTTTCTGTTTAGACTTTGGCACTGGTGTCTGACTCCAGCCAGGATCTATATATGGATAACTGACCATTCTTAATAATTGGAACATTTAAAGACATTACAATATTTTGGATTGTAATTCAAATTAAACTAAAAAGATAGCAAGGTATACCTTACTTTTAGACTCAATAGTAATATTATTGTATTGGATCAAAACATAGCATTGTCAAAGGTTATAAAAATGTGTTATTGCCTAGCAGATACATGATTAGCAGTCACCTCTAAATGAAACCCCCACCACAATTTTCCTTTATATTAGAAACATTAAGAACACAAGTTAAATGCTTAAGCTGATTATTACAAAATTTATGAAGACAGTTCTTATATATGCTACTGGACATAGCAGGAAAAAGTATGAATGTTCTGAATTTAACTCCCCTCACACACTTCTGCCATGTTCCTTCGACTGTGATCTTTTCAGAATGGTGATCCAACTTTGTAATTATTTGGGCTGCCCCTCTCTAAACCTATTTCAGTCCTATAACATTCTTGTGAGACAGAGGGATCAGAACTGTGCATTTAACATTTAGATTTACATAAAGCTATGAAGATAAAGACATTTTCAATCAATTTTCTGATAACCCCAGACACGAATTTACCTTTTTTTTTCCCTTTCTGCTACTACACAATGAATTGACATTTTTCACAGAACCATCCATCACAATCCCAAGATCTGTTAGTTCAGTAGCAACACTATATATGTTAAGTTAGGAATTTTTTTTCAGTTGCATATATTCCATTTACTATTTTAGAGCCTGTTCACCCATTCTGAAGCAATCCCCTTGAAACCCTTCACAATCTGCTTTGAATTTTACCAAGCTGGATAATCTGGTGTCATACACAATCTGGCTACATCAATGGTCACCCCATCTAACTAATAAATAATGATCCAGATAATTTATGCAATGTTAAATAACACCAATCCCAGTGTAGATCCTTAAGAGAATCCACTGCTCTTCACTATGAAAACTGCATATTTAAATCTTCCTTCTGCTCTTTGCTTGTTAAGCAGTGATTATCCTAAAAGAACCTGTTTTTATGCTATGTTTTAGCTATGACTGCTAAGTTTGCTTAGCAGCTTTTGATGAGGTACTCTGCTAAAACGTTTCTTAAACTCATTGGTTGAATTGTCTCATATGATAAACCATGGTGTCACTTTGTGATGTATACAGCTCCACTGCCTGGCTTTTTGTAGGACTGGAGCTGGTGGGTGGGTGGGGGGGAGCACAGAAGTTGTTGCTCCTAAGTAAACATGCATGGAACTCAGCTGCCTTACTTTGTGTGATGGATAGCAATAATTCTTTTAGCTTGCTTCTGTGATAGCAAGTGTCCTTGAACTGCAGCTGCTGCCTGCTCTTGCTATGCACTGCTATTAAATCAAATATATATGCCTCTGCCTCCACCATCCTGCCTATAGCTCCCTCCCCTTTATTTTTAGTTTCACCCATCTCTGGAATGAGCCTCGAAGCATTTCCAGGATTGGAATTCAGTCCTTGGGCTGAAAATGACTCCCCACCTGTGACTTAGCATTGTGTGAACTTAGTTTTCTTCCAAGTTCACATGTGTTTTCCATGCAGCTGGAAAGAATTCAGATGCTTTTACTATCAGTTTGAATTAACTATGCCTTCTTTCCTCTGAATTAGTGATCACAGCTTAACACTAACTATGGTCAGTTTTAAAACAGGAAAACTTTACAAAGCTAGGTTGCTTAAACTATTATTAACATTTATCACAGACTCTACTTGAAATGCTTTGCATGAACTTAATACTACTCTTATAACAAATATTACGAAATTGAGGGAAAGGAGAATAGTAGTGCTGGATTAACTGACAAGGAGGGCTAGTGGGCATTTTTAATACCTATCCTTTCAAAGAACAGACCTAGTTCCAGATCAATCCAATACAAGAGCCAAGTTCATAACTTGTGTGTTCAGCCAACATGTGATAAAACAATAATACTCAACATTTTGCTGTGTTACTGCTGCTGGCATAAAATTACCAGAAATAAAACATAACAACAATAATAACCAGAATAACTACCCTTAAACATATATGAACAGGCTGAACATGGCAAATCTTTAATTCTAAGCAAAATGTTCACCCCTTAAAGCTGTTGTTATCCCAACTGAACACTGCCACATTTTATAGAAAGAACAAATTTGAACATTTTTAAATGTTTTGTATTAATGGAAATGTTGCTATAGTAACTGATTGCAGACTACACTTAACTAAGCTTCCAACTATTAAGTATATGCTTATTATCATTAATATATCAGAAAGAACTGAGAACAGCAATGGCACTATCAAACTAAGTTTCACATTTCACAGTTCAGGGGCATGTAGCTAAGTCAACTGTGGAAGTTAAGACTGTACTGTAAGCTGACATGAAATGGGAAACCACTGGGAATGTTCTGAAAAAGTGTAAATATTTTTAATTACTGTGACTGAGAATAAATAGTCTCCCATCTTAATAAAATATTGCATTATTGGTAAGCATTATTTCTAAATATCAGGTTGAGTGTATACTGTTATGCATAAGTGACATGCAGAAAGCAAATAATTTGATCTTTGAGCACAAAATCTGATTTATATCCTCAGATGATACAATAAAAACAAAAATACAATGAAATAAAAGACACTATAAAATTCCAGTAAACAGCTTAAAAATTCCTATACAAAAATCTAACACAGTTGAACATGCAAAACATTTTCAATAAACTAGACCTAACTGAAACAGGTAACATATCCCATCATGTGCCACTAGATGCCATTAAATCAACAGAGGACAGTTTTGACCTGACATCAAAGAGATGGCAATGTTGGCACCAGGCAGGCCTCAGCAAGGAATCCATCCCACTGCTGGGGGGCTACCACTGAAAAGCCCTTGTCCTTGCTTCCTCTCTCTGGGCTACCCTTGGAGGTGGCAGTGTGAGAAAGGCCCCACAGGCAGATCAGGAGGTCTGGGCAGTGTCAAGAGCCAGGGCACCTCCCTTGGCACATTCAAGGCCACAGACCCTTCTTGCAAAGCATTCTTTATTGACCAAAGAATTTCCTGGTGCACAAACATCCAGAATGATTCTTTCCCCAACCTAGTATCCATTTCCAGGAACTCTCCTTATGAGCATGACTTGCCCCCATCCGTTCAGGAGGGGTCTTCTGTAAATGGTCATGTCTCCTCTCTGCACTAATTGCCTAATTGGGCTGCCCTTCTCTGCTGCAGACACGTCACAGGGTCAAGAGCTGTGTCTGCCTCATCTGTGCCTGAGAAGTTCCCCTGTTCCAAGTCCCTTCCTGCCACCTGTACCTCTTGGGTATCCCCAGAGACTGCCTGCCCACTGGGGAAGTCTGGCCTTGAAGTAAGGGTGTTCACTTCTTTCATCTCAATGTCTGGGAATGGCCCACATCTGTCCCACACCTCTCCTTCTTCTTCTTCTGAAGATCAGCCAGCAGCCTCTTAGAACATACACCCAAAGCAGCCAACTTTCTTACTCCCAGCAGGTAGTCTGAGGTAGAGAGGGGTGTTCCATCAGTTGTGTAGGGTGTTCTAGGTGAAAACCAGCACCTTTGAATTGTGCTTGGAAACATACAGGCAGCCAAAGCAGGTGCTATCCAGGGATAAGAGTGAAAGGGAAACTGACAAATAATTATCTCCTTAATGATTGATGGGAAGTAGCTGTCTGCATTGCTATTGGCATGAGTTCTGACATGGCAAATCAATGTGGTTATCTACACAGTTCCTCATCCCCAGAAGCCTGTGACAGCAGAGGACACTGGATCCAAAGGCTGTGAAATATTAGGTGTATACAGCAGAAGAAGAAACACTTCATGATTCAGGTATGAATGTGATGAAGCTCTTACAGGAATGTGTGAGCGCTCTCCCACAGTTCCCAATAGTATGGTCTACTTGGTGGGAGAGATCAGTAAAATCTCAATGTGACACTGAGATTGAGATCATTCCAACAACTGGTGGTGTTCAGGAAATACGCAGATGTTTGCTGTGACAGCACAACTTCATGTTTGGAGAGTCATCTTGGTGTCTGGTCAAGTGCCATGCTAACAGAGTCATCCCTCGGTGGGTGGAATACTGACTCTCACCTCCTGAGATTAAGAGAGCCACAGGCTCTGGTATCAAAGATGGCTCCATTCTCAGTATCAATGGACTACTTGGTAGAGAAGGCATCCTCACTGGCTGTATTCAAGGTGGCAAGGACAACCATAGCCATAGTTTGTATTATTTCCAGTGCATGTAAGCTTGTCTTTCTTTTTCTTCTTCTTCCTGAGAGGGCCAGAGAACTTGGAGGACTTATGATCGAAAGGCTTGTTTTAGACAAGTGTTTAAAACTTTTTCACCACTGAGAATGTAGTTTCCCTGGCAGGATGATACTCTTGACCCATGGCTTCTTTTTCCTTCAAAATCTCAAGCATGGGTGAGTAAGCTTCAGCACATGGACCTAATCTTGCTCATGAAGGGAGGTAATGGAGGCTTTGGGAGGAAGTGAGAAAAGGAATCCCCTTATCACAGTACGTGATCAGAAATACTAAGGAGATTCCCACACATGCTGATGCGCCTCCTAATGGAGGGCATGCAGTGTGTAAAGGAATCCTTTTATCTCCTCCCCTGGAAGAGGAGTGGCAGTGTACTCATTGTGGTACAAGTAGGAACCCCTGTAAGTATTGAATGAATATGCTTTGCTCTTTATTTCCCTTCCCACTGTAGCAAGCCACATGATGAGTGAAGCTGGAATTCATCTGCCTGCCATCCTTTCCCCAGTGAGAGAAGACGTGTAGCAAAGAAAATGGCGTCACAGAGGCCAATGGGAAAAGGACATTCTGGGAGCAGCAAAGCTAGTTTCCAGAAGCATTCAGCAGATGAGCCTGCTGAGATCAAACTGTATTAGGTGACTTAATTCACATCCAATTTTAGTGGCTCACTTATTTAACATTATTTCTAGTCCACCCTCTACAAGATAACAAGATATTATATGAGAGTATACAACATATACAAAAATATAAGTACTTGTAACAAGCAAAAAATTTCAAAACTTTTCAAGAATTATTTCAGGAACATACTTTTCTTAAAAAGACAGAATATAACATTTCTGAGTTGACTCAAAATGATCCGAGAAGCCAAGACAAGGACAGGTGTTTTTAGTCTTAAGTCTGTCCCTAGTATGTATGCAATTCTTCTTCAGCTGGTGGCATGTGATGCTTAACAAAGAAATGAACCCAAGTTCAGCACTCTTTGTCTATAAACTATTATTTTTGCCAAAATTCCCAGCTATGATATGAAAGTAATATTTATTTCATGTCCTTCTTAGCACTGCTGCACAACAGATCTTCTTTATATTCCCAAACCAGGATATTTTAGGTCTCATCTGAATTATTTTCTTCAACTTCTGCTGCCTTAGGGCTAGTTTAACCCTGAGGTGTTTTCAATTCTATTTGCTTCCCACAAAATTTCATGCCATCCTCACTCATGTCATAAGCAGAAAATATTATCTCTGCTTAAATTATCTAGGTATTAAGTTTCAACCACCTTCAGCCACCTTTATCTCAAACATACAGTGAAAAGTTACAGCGCTTCAGACTGAATGACTGCTAAAATGATGCAAATGATGCAAACATAATATGAGAATGTGTCTAATATTTCATATTCCCTGCTATGAGAAATAATTTTCTTATGAGAACTGTAGCTGTATATAAAAGATAAAGGGAATGAAATATATATTTAGTTGGGATGAGTATTCATCATGCAGTCTTGTTATGCAAAGTTCCACCATTAAAGATGCACTAAAAATAATTGTCCATGAAATAAATAATTTGCAATTCTAGAGTTAGAAATATAGTTTATTGTTCCTTGGCACTTGAGTAGCATTGATTATATACTATTACTTCTATAATATTATCTGTGTGCAGGGCACTTTTATAAAGTACAGCAAGATAGGCCTGCTTTGAAAGGCATTCCACCTAAAATTCAACACAGGAGAGACAACGAAATAAGATGAGTGAAGAGGAATGTGTAAAAGGAGGCTGGGAAGATCACACTCAGAGCAAACAATGGTAATAGATTTATAACCCAGATATGCCTCAAGGGTGACTCCTACTTGTGGGATTAATGGCCATTTCATGGTCTGGCAGCAGTCAATTTCTTCTGTGAGGAGGCTGGTGACACTGCTTGTTGTTCCTGGACACAGTGGCCCAGAGGGCAGTCCACTCCCTCCCCAGGTGAAAGCTAATGCCATATACTGCCACTTAGCTGCTTTGTTACTTCAGCAATGCAAATGCAGCTTTCAGCAGGTAGAAATAATATTGGTGTTTTCAGCGTGGCATCTGTGACATAGCACACAGCTAGCCAAGCAAACAGAGATATAAGGAAAATGAGGATTAGACTGACCTTTTTGTGTGTGCTGTAATAGGTGTGGGCAACTGGTGGCTCTCCAGATGTTTTGGCCTGCAAGTCCATCAGCTCTTGCACACTGACTTGGGCTGACAGCATTAGGATGAGAAATCATGGGAAAACTTGCTCTGTTTGAGCTTGACAGTTTCACTGGCTTCCTGCCTCAATGATTAAAAGTCCATAGAGCTGTCCCCCACCCCAGTTTCTGGAAATGTGCTCAAAATACTTGCACATTTGAAATACCTTTTTTTGGGAGGGAGTGTTATCTGTAAAGACTTCCTGATGAGCCATTGAAAATCTCTGCTGCAGTTCAACTCTTAATATATTAATCTGTCTAATCAAGGTCTGTCCTCTGGATTTTTACCAATACCACAAACAGAACTTTGCATGCTATTGTTTCTATAGCCTTCATGTTTTATATTGCACTTTTTCTGCAGTATTTAATTGTGTGTGTGCAGAGAGAGAGAGAGAGAGAGAGAGAGGAGGAGAGAGAGAGAGAGAGAGAGAGAGAGAGAGAGATTGATTTATTGATTTGACAGAACGCTCGATGGATGGGAACTACGTTTTGCATGGGAAGTACTCTGATATGAATCCCTGTTCTCTTTATGGGCTTTATTCCTGCCTTGCATGTTATCTGAGGGCTTCTCAAGTCTTTCTTCAGAGCAGATGATTCTCCTTTGGCAACTTTAGGAGGAGAATGGTGGCACTGCAGGCAGGGTCGCCAGAAAGATGTATATTTGCTGAGTGTGGAAGCTTGCAAGAAGTTGGGGGCTTGCTGGATGTCTCCTCTGATGGAAGTCCCTGTTCTATGTATGGGTGTTGGGGATGTGCAAGGATGGAAAACAACTTTGAATTGCAGGAATTTTCACTGCCTTTCCTGCCAACCCAATCAGTCATTTTGGTTTTTTTGTTTGTTTGAATGTGTTGGAAATAATTGTACAGTCAAGACCTCTTTTGCATCTGCGAAGGCTTTCTGGCCATGAGGATAGGTGTAGTTTGAGAGTCTCTTTCAACTCCTTCATGCCTGTATGGGCTGACTTCACACAAACCCTTCTGTCCACCTTCTGGCCTTTGTGATTTTGTGTTTTATTTGGTGTAATCAATTGTTGCCATGCTACAGAGCTCTGCTTGCAAATTTCTTAAATCAGGGAACTCATCAGTGCAGACATGCCCTCAACTCTAACAGGCTGGTGAGCTGAAGAAAGAAAGTCCGAGATAAAGGCTACAATCTGTATCTATTTAATCTGTGGAAAAGCTGCACTGAACACAGTAAGACTGGGACACACTTCTGAGGAAACTTGTATTTGCTTGTACTGTTAGTGACTACTAGCCAAAAATCCTATGAAGTCAGAGGATCTGTGCTAGATCTATCTGGGATCAAGTCTATCACTTTTGTTCAACACTGCAGCTGATTTTGAAATTTTGAAGGGATCTTTTCTTAATTCTGCAGCTACCTATCAAATTGGCCGTGCTGATATGGTTTTTACATACAAGAAGAGCTGTTACAAATAGTGTCTGCTAAGAACTGGCTTATACCAGATAGCTGCAGAAGATGAAAAAAGATGAACCTATTTCCTTATCCAGTTGAATTGTGAAAGCGATGGAACAGCCAGCTAAAGAATGCCCTTTTCTTATACAACTGGCAGTATACAATCAGTCATACAATAGCGACTTGATTTAAAACAACAAAGGCAGGAGAAGAGCTACCATTATCTCCAATGTCCTCAAATTCAGAGAACCCAAGTCCAACTGTAAGGGCTTTAAACAAAAGGTAAATGGAAGCGGAGGCATGTCTGGTTGGTAGGCCGTCACAGAGATGGTAGGACAGAATCTGGGTGGCAGACCCAAGCAAACTGGGGGACTAGGGTCTTTCAGCCCCTTTACTAGATTCTTCAAATATCCCTAAATGGGAGCTGCAGGCCAAGAGACCAGCATGGCCACAGGGTTGCCCAGCTCCACACGTTGCTCTGCAAAATAGTCTCCTTGCTATGGCATGAGAGCAGGTATACATCCCAAAGTCCATCTTGCAGCCTTTCAGACAAGCTCATTCTTGAATGACCATATTTGCCTGGCTTTTCTCTTTTCCCCTTTAGGAAAGCAACTCTTATTTACTTTATATCACTTCAACTGGAACTATCCTGAAGAAGGCTAAGTCTGACAAAATGTACCGTTATTTCATCTTGCTGCAGAAAACTCCTGGTTAATCTTGACCAACTTGTATATATGGGCAACCCAGATCAGGCTAGATATCAGGACAAGATTATGGACAACCCAGATTCAGGCTAATTATCAGGAAACGTTTTCTCACTGGCAGAGCAATACGACAGTGGAGCCAGTTGCCCAGAGAGGTCATGAGCTCTGCCACACTAGAGACATTCAAAAAGAAACTGGACAGCCATCTGAATGGGATGCAACAGCAGCCTACAAGCATGAATAGAACTTAACTTAACCAAAATCATAATCAAAGAAATGCATAAAAATGCAAAAATATAAAAGCTGCACCCTGCAAGCTTACAGGGTTAATTTTCAGCCTTCCCTGTACATCTGTCCTTGCCTTTTTAGCATCTTATGCAGAGATCTTAATTTATTGTTCATCGACTTATGTCACATTCTACAGTGAAACATCAAAGGAGGCTGTATTTAGTTTTTATAAAAACAATTGGATTATATGCCATACCAAATCAGAGTTAGTAAGCCTGTTTGAACCTGTCTTTCCCAAGTGCTTAAAAGGATTATTCATAAACCTCTTTCAGACTGTATTCGAGACTCATGATGAAGTATACTGTATCCCAAAAGATTTGCTTAACACTAATGGCATAAAATTCCACAAAGGTCTTAGATCCCTGTTAGAGCCAGCATATGCTGGTAATAATATTTATAAGCAAGATCTCAGCCATGTCAATTAATTAGGCATTTTCACAGACTGACCCACCATCCACTTGAAAGCCACATTAACTGTAAAAGTGCACTTATAACAGCATCTTATAAGTATTGCATAGTAACCTGCTATAATGCTATGCTTCATCTGTTACCATGGATACTTAAACTCAGAAATTCAAAACAATGCAAAGCATAGTATATCAGTCTAAAGAAAGTTGGAATCAGAGCTCCATTGCCACACATCTATCATCATTTTTCAGAACAAAATATAGCAAGCACTCGAGTTATGTTTATATTAATGAATGCTCCTACATTTATATGAATCATTCACTTAAAAGTATAATACTGAATGAGAAACTAAATTTTATGCTTAAAAAATCTCTAAAATAAAATCTCGTTGAAATTTGAAACTCTTTAAATGCCTTTTGTTTTGACAATATTTTTGAAAAATACAAATTAAAAAAATCTTTCACATTCTTTGGTAATTTGTAGACAATAAAAAGGGAAAACTTGCAATTCTGAGCAGTCAGTTTTACCTAAGAGTATTTATTGTTTGGCAACTTACATCAGCAATGAAAGCCATGCAAAAATAGCTGTTGACTCAATCATTGGCTGGACTAAAGGCACCCTGAATACCAGTTGCTTGATAGCAGCAGCAGGAATGGGCTACCTCGAGCACTGATCTCAGCTTTCCCAGAAGCACCTGGTTGGGCTAACATGGCATGGAGGATGCTGGCCTAGAAAGAACATTGGACTGATCCAGCAGGGTTGCCCTTATATTCTTATGGAATTCATGTTATAAAAAGAATAGCCTAGCTAACTACTGACAGCAGCTTTCCTCCACATGATGCCCCATGAAGACTTTGCACTACATTATTACAGTCATCCAGCCAGCACAGTCAATGGTCACGTTCACAAGCCCTTCTAGAGATTCCTTCACCCATGGTAATAAATGGGCAGCTACCTAAAGAAAGGCCTTTTTTCTGTGGTTGTAACTATGATTTTAAAACTCTGACCCAAGAGCAATTAACCTGGGGCTAGAAGGGATTTTCTGGGTGCTTAATACCTAAGTTGTCTTCATTCAGGAAGCCTTGAAAGAAGCAATACTAATTATAAAAGCTGTTTGGTTGATGCCTAGCCAGCACTGAAGCATCTGATCTACTGGTTCTCCCTCCTTGCTGGATGGCTCCCCTGCTATCTTGCATCCCTTGGTTTCTGATTCACTGGACAGCTTCTAGTAAGGCAGGATTTCAGTCCAATGCCAGGAGAGACAGACAAAGAGTTGCTATGGGCATTTTTTGCCCAACAAAGACTGCGTCCAGAAAAGTTTTACTGGACACCACCCTAAGTGCAATCCTTCAGCTGTCAGTGATCTGTAAAGAGGGTGATTCACTTGCCAAGATCAGCAATGATGGAAGGACACTACATGCTATCGTCACAGTAGAGTATTTGGATAAGCATCTGAAAACTCTGGAACGTGAGAACAATGACTGTGGAAACTGAGTACCTGCACTGACACAGAACATATTTAATCATAAATACAGGGTACCACTATCATCTAAGAATCATATCTAGGATTTCTAGAAGTTGTAGGCTGTTTGTATAAGGGATGTAATAAACATAGGCCAACAATGGTGCTAAGCAAAAAGTACAGAGTGCTCTCAGCATGCAGTATTTCAAAGGAGATGTTTGCGGATAACTGTTCCAGACAAATTGATAGAAGTGGGGCACCACTGTTGCACACGTAAGTAATGTCACAGTACGGATGTACCCAAAAAGTTGAGGTGCACAAAGTTGCTTCTGCAGCATGGAGTTTTCTTGCTCAAGAGAGCCCTCTGAAAGATGGAACTTAAGCAGAGCAACCTTAGTGGACATAATGACTGTGCTCGGTCATATTGAACTGAAAGTGGCTTCTACTCCTAGGAACTCTTTTAAAATAGAAATGAGTTTCCAAATAGTTTTACTGCAATACAGCTCTGGGAACAAACACATTTGAGCGTGCCTCCTCCACACCTAAGATAATTTTTTCAAGCCTCATTCATGCCTGAAATCAACAACTTCCGCCATACTTTGTAGTTCCCATTCCAGAAAAAGCACTCTGATTTAATCTCTGCTTTGATTGATTCTTCCCTCGGTGTATTTCTAATACTAACTATCAGTTCTCTGACCAGCACCTATCATTTTCCCAGTGTGCCTGTGGTCCACCAAGAAGATGGTGCTGTCACAGAAATGCTGACTTAGAGGATAACAGCTCAGGCAGTCCATCTGAAAAGTTTGTTTTCAGGGGATCTGATTTAATTGCCTCAGCAGCCCATATGCTAGTGCTGCATAGTTCTGGTACCTGCTTTCACTATTATGGGAAATTTTCATGTAATTAGATCAAATCAAATCATGTATAAAGCTGCTGTATGAATGCCATCATACTGAAGTGTATTTTGACAGCCATCATTAGTTGCTGTAATATAAAAATGGCCTTTAGTACACCATTCCCTATGGACCTCTTGATTAAGTTGTACAATAACCTGAAGAATCCCTTTGATTTGTCTCAGGGTGCTTCCAGACTACCAATCAAAAGGAATTGTGCAGCTATTCCATATTTTATTCCTTAATGCATTTTTCTGATAAGAATGAAGATGGTAGAAGTGGTAGGAAAACATGGGAGAACAACAAATTGAAAATGACATTGTCTGTGTGCTCGGTAAAATTCCATGAATAGGGCAGAAAAGCCTCGGAAGCACCCTTATCCTTTCAGTTTCTCAGCTCTGAAGATCAGAATGCTGCTCTATCCTTCCTTCTCAGCGCTGTTTATCCTCAGTATCATATCAATATTTAAAATACAATTTTTTCACAAATGTTTCAATGAGATATGCATTATTATTCCCATCTGATTGAGCAGCTTTCAGCATCAAGAACAGGGCAATATCTTTTGTGTCTCGGGTGCAATTCATGGTCCTCCTTTAGAAACAGCAACATCTGGCAATTGTGCAATGGCAAGAACTGTTTCCACTCCAGCTGATTTCTTGCTCAGATTCCATCATCAGCCAGAAGCATTACCATATCACGGACCTTCGACATTTGCCAGCCATTTGTTCTGCCACAGGCTATACAATGGAAAGAGGGAAGTGACAAACTATGGTGTATAATTTGGTTCCATTAAACCCACACAGAATATATTTGGAACATGGGACACCTATATTTTCAATTTATGAAAAGTAAAAATAAAACCCCACTGTAAATACCTATTGAATCCCACTATTTTCGAAGTTACAAAACGTTTAGGTTTCCCTCCTATAAAAGGACTCTGATTATGTACTGATCCTTCAAATTATACCCAATGTACATAAAATGTGTTTTATACTACTAGATTATTTGCTCCTGTGTGGATAAACACACTGCTTTATTTTTATATAATTGTAGTAGAAACCCGGAAAATGAGCTGTTTCTTAAACTGTCCTGAACATAATGTAACTGCAACATGCAAATGTCTCAACTTTAAGCATCTAATGAAGGAAAGAAGCTACCCAGGTGTGCCCAGCTTCTTCACCATAGCACCAGATGAGAGAAACATAAATTCAGTGCTTAGCTTTCTTTCAAAGGCAAATCAGATACACAGATCTCACTTGCGAAGTCCTGGCACTCTATCTTAGAAGTTACAGATCAGTTAATGTGAGAGCTAACAACCCAAGGTTTAAGTCAAAGAGCATTCCAGAAACAACTATCTATTCATAGATAGAGATTTAACCCTTGGAACAAGATTTGGAGCTTAAAGCACTCAGAGATGCAAGTCGATGTTGAAAATCATGATACTTTCATAGAATGATAAATACCTTTCACAGAATGTACACAGAGCATGCCTTTGAGAAGCTCATGCCTCACTCA
The DNA here is from genome assembly GCA_023646645.1 of Varanus salvator macromaculatus. Classification (NCBI taxonomy): domain Eukaryota; kingdom Metazoa; phylum Chordata; class Lepidosauria; order Squamata; family Varanidae; genus Varanus; species Varanus salvator. The sequence goes on along the minus strand of JAIXND010000755.1, from coordinate 45,951,655 downwards.
AGCAACACATATGGAACATGCACCACATTCAAATGCCACAAAGGTAATATACTCTCCTCACAGTTAGTGTGGTCAGTTAGTAGGTCAGTGCTGGGCATCTAGAAAGGATCTGCATTATAGCCCCTGCCTGTTCTACACATTGGCTTAGCATTACAGCCATTCAGTTTCTTCTGAGTTAGTCATTTCCAAAGTATAACACTTTGTGTTTGTCTGACTGAAATTGTCCCATTCCAGTCCACTTTCGTCCACTAGCATGAAGTATTGTGATGTGTAGATGTTCCCTTTCTTGCTTTTATGTTTCCAGTTTGCCTTGATTCATACTTCCCATGTCCGAGTCGTATGTGTTGTGCAGCATCAGACTTTCCTTTCACTCTGTACATGTCAGCCACTAGACTTCCCTTTGGCTTTGATCTAGTTATGCCATTATTTATGCATTTATTTCTTTTAAAAATCTATACCCCATCTTTATCCAGAACAGACTACAAAATGGCTCACAAACAGCAAAGGTGCGATCTGTACTTGTCCTTCGCTCTTTCCCAGTAGTGAGCTGAGTGCCTTCCAACCTAGGAATCTCATCTCTTGCTTCACTTTGGATTGTTTCTTTATAGGGTTTTCAAGGTAAAAAAATATTCAGAAGTGTTTCATCTTCTGTGCAGTTCTAACCACAGTTAGCATCACTGATATTTTCTGGAAATGATCCTCCACCAAGGTCACCTTCAACTACTGCTTCCTAGTAGTTGCCCTTCAGAAGCTTATCTGCCCTTATCCTGTTAGATATTTATTATCCTCTGCTGAATTGACCATTACTTCTGAAGAGGGTGGATAAATCTTAGTCTCATGTCTCAACTTTGACCATTCTGGCTTGTGTCACCCAGCTCAGAAACCAGCCTGGTGAGAGAGTCTGGGCTCCTGGTAGCATTGTTCTTGGCATCTTTGACACTCTCACACCCTCTCACCATGTTCAAGTGTGTGTATCCAAGAAGGGCTCAAGAAATCATTTAGTAAACTAATACACCTTAATTCAGAAGTTTTCTGCTTGCATTGTCTATATGCCTATTGTTTAGTTATTTTTAATTACATCTCAGAGTGCATTTGTGTCAATTGTAAGCTCCCAAACTCAAGAGCATGCAGTGCAAAGTAGTAGTAAGGCACATCTCTGCCTCCCTGGACCCACTACTTTGTATTTCAGCTAGACAGCTCAGCTTGGCCTTCTAGATGAGGGACTTCAGAGGGCAAGGGAAAGAGGCTGCAGTACCATCAGGATGCATGATATCCTCACAACCCCATTTCCCTCCTCTTTTTGTTCTTTAGCCATCTCTGAGAACATTTTTTGGGCTTGGAGAAGAAGCAATACAGTTCTTTCCACACTAGCTGTGAGATAGCAGGCAGAAGGAACCAGAGCGTGTATCTCCAGCTCTGAAGCTGGAGGACTTCAAGTATCAGAATCCAAGTTATCCTATGGTCTCCCAAGCAATGTATAGGAATCATAGGATCACTCTTCCAAGTAGCCTAATTTGCAATGTTCTAAGCTCTTTTTATTGCAGCCCAACTAATGACTTCTTAAGACAATCCGAAATGCTAAATTTAAGAAAAATTTGTGTTATTAAAATTAAAATATATGAAAACATAAAAATCTCTACTTCAGGATATGTATTGTAATTCTCCAAAAACGTAAGTAACAGATTGATTATATGATACAAAGAATTTATATCTTTTGAATGATAAGAAAAAGCTATCAAAAATAGTTAAGCCATAGCTAGTCATAACTAGTTCTAGAAGATAATCATTGGGAGTCTCTGCCCATCAGTAACATAGATTGGCCTTCAACCTACTGTCCTCCAGATGTGTTCTATCGGTTCTATAACCACATAATCAACAAATTAAGTAATTGATTGCGTTCTTAATGAAATTCTTCTCAAGGAACAAACTCAACAACACAACAACAAACTCATGTGTAACGTCAATCCACAAAATGGATTTGTGTTTTCTAACAAACGTCTTCTTAAACTGAAAGGTGTTTTAGCAGCAACAGGTAAGTGCTTCACCCAGATCTAGTTTACAATATGTCCCAGACACCTAAGCAGCAAGGACTAATCTTAAGATGCAAATTGTAACATTCACCAATACAATCTGTTAAGAGAAAAAACCAAATGTAAGTACTTTGATTCTCACTGATTTCAAGGAAACAGACCTAAGTATGCACTTAATTTTCTATTGATACTAGTACGAATGAAAAGACTTTTCACTTATGTCGTTTACTTATCATTAACTCACCTCACCTTGACATGGGAGGTGCTCAGAAGCAACATGAAACTATTCTCATCACTTCTGAGTACAAACCAGCTGTCCCTCCCACTGAAAGCAACGCTTAGCCTGTGTCCACAAGGAGATCAGTCTAGAAGAGGATTCTAAACTAATGAACACATTACATAAAACCAGATTTTTTTCAAAGCAGGAAGCCTCTTTCCCATCTCTCCCTCCCTCCCTCCCTCCCTCCCTCTCTCTCTCTCTTATACAGATGTGCAACACCAGAACTAAGCTGGGACGGAGATCTTCCGTGCCAATGAAAAACTTGTCACAGAAGTTGCCTGGTTAATATCTACCAGTGATACCATAAAAGATAGTACCAGAGCAGATGAAAGGACACACGGAAGTAACCTATCCAGTTAAAAACATGTTAATCCTTCCCCTTCTAAGTCCATGGGCTCAACAAGCCATAAGGCTCTGACCAGCCATATGGATACTCATTAGAACATAAGGGAATTGTGATTAAGGAAGCAATGCTAAACTCAATTACACATGAGCAAGCCCGACATTTCTTTCTAAGGCGACGTATGCAAGATTGTAGTGTGTGATTGTATAATTTAGGATCACAGAATTCTAATTTTCAGTCACACACAATATTTTTAAATAAAAATTGAATCACATACTGTTTGTTCAGGAAAATAAATAACTTGTTTAATCTACCGAACAAACAGTATGTGTTGTACAAGGATGTATGGAGGTCCCAGTTAATTTTTGGTCCCGGTCAACTGTACTCAGAAATGCACTTCCATGTCCTCGAGTGTGCAATTTTTTTTTTTTTAAATCTGCATAAGATTCCTGACGCATCACAAAAGACATCCCTATAAATGTACTTTATGGGAATCAGTATGCAATTCTAAACCTATTTATACTTCTTCATGCAATTTGGTAAGATTTTTGAACTAACAATTTATTGCAACATTCAGAGAAGTACGAAATCTTTAAATTGCTATTCACACATTAGAATTCACAACTCCTCAAGTACCCCTAGTGCTTCACAAAAGTCATGATAGTAAGAAATTGTTGCAAGAATCAACTGCTTGCTTGCAGGGAACCTCAGAACACAGGAGCCTGCCTTTGAGTAACCCATTTTGCTACAGTGGCATTTCTGTGTCCAGAAAATTTGTAAATTAACCTTACTGGCTCAGCACTGACTCACCTCACCTCACTGGCTCAGCACTGGCTCACCTTGCACTGTATCATGCAAACAGGCTGAGTTAGACCATAGGTACTTCTAGCCCAGTATTGTCAGCAGCTTTCCAAAGTTTCAGACATGGCTTTTTCCTGCCCTATTTGGAAACTGAATCCTGGACCTTCTTCATGCAAAGCATGTCCACCACTCCCTGTCTCAAAATCATATAGAGAGTGCTCAATATCACATGAGCTTTGCATGCAGTCAATTGGCATGTAAGTTCTATGAAACAAGCCACTTGCACCAGTTAATTCATTCATTTGTTTATTTGATTTATACTCTACCTTTTTTATTTGAAGAACTCAAAGCAGCTTATATAATTCTCCTCTGACTCCCAATCTTATCTCTACAACAACAACCCTGTGAGGTAGGTTGGGCTGGGAGCCTGTGACTGGCCCAGAGTCACCCAGTTGGCTCCATGGCTGAGTGGGGACTAGAAACCAGGTCATCTGAGACCCAATCCCACACTTTTAATCACAATGCCACATAGTTCACCTAGCCATCCATCGTATGACAATCTACATACAACTGTGAAATTGGCAAATGTGTCCCCACACCAGCTCTAAAACAGGTGTACTTACACAACCTATCTAACCAGTAATCCATCCAGGAATTTTTTTCACATGGATGAAATACAGGAACTGGCATAGGCACTTGGATGCAGGCATGATAAAGACTGTTCTACACATTAAGTTGTACATGCTATGAACAGAACTCAGGAGAGCTGAATGCTACATCTGATGGTTTGGTATAAAAGCTAATTCTGTTAGAAAGCAGATATTATATGATTTGTTGTTTGTCATATCCTCCCATTTATCTGTTTATCTAAAGATTATTTAATTTTCTAATTTATTTAAGAGGGTCATCCACAAAATAAAGCTATTTTGATCAGAAATTCCAGTTTTGCCATGGACAGATGACTCTAACATTGTCTAGAGTCAACTGGCCTGCAGATGACTGAAGTAACTTAGATTTCTCAAGGATGTGAATTTTATATCTTTATTTTTAAATATCCCATCAATAATTCACAGATCCGCGACAAAAATACATGGAAGCTTTGGCCAGAAAATGTTATGTACTAATTTAGATCATCATATGTTGCCATTTCCGTTATTTTATTGAAAGCATTGATAACATAAATCTGTGCATCTACAGCATGCAATTTTCAGTTATTCAAAGCTTCTAAAACAGTGTTAGGTTTCATGCAAAGAAAAAAAATAAACACAACTCTAAAAAGTGTAAGATGAAATTCAACTAGTGTCCTTCAATGGACAGAAGACTTCCATCAATAAAATGGGAAGGGGATTTTTTTCCCTTCCCCTAAAGCTGCCCTGGAGGGTTGGGGAAACCTCTAGAATAGATTTTGGAAGGCATGAGGATGCAGAGGGAAGGGGAGTTGACTCCTCTCTCTCCTGTTGACATAAACCTTCTGTCAATGAAAGGACACTAGGTAGAGTCCACCTGTAATTTCACACCGAAGATTTTGTTTTAGATCAAACAAAGGAAAAGTATTCCTTTCTCAAAACTTAACATTTAACAGGAAAACTGCCAGTTATTAAAAAAGGAAGTAAAATGGAAAATTACCCTAAAAGACATTTCAAGATTCTCTCCACCCCAGATATCCATTCCTGCATCGTAAGTTCCTATCTCTTCAAAGTAGTTTCTGTCAATAGAAAATAGGCCACCAGCCATAGTAGGGGTCCTAGTTGAAAACAAAAGAAAAATAAAAAAGGAAAAGAAAAATACTTTTTGAAAGATACTGTGTGGAATTTATTAGGTGATATAGCATATAACCTCCAGACATTGTAGACATAATTATTTTCCATTTACTATAAGCTGAAGGTGAATTAGTAAGCTTCATAATTTTGATTGCCTATATGTGCAATCATTGGCCAAGAAATTCAATATATATTCCAGTGACCAGCCAAATTTTAAAGATTTTAATAGTCTAAAATTATTTCTTTAAAAAGTCATCATACTATTAAGCAAGTAAAATATTGGGCTTCTATTTCTCCCAAAATAATCTAAATAGAATCTGAAGTATTTAGTGAGGAGAATCTAATGTCCCTCTCCATCTTCAGAATGTTCATAAAATTAACAGGCATAATCACATGACAGCGATATAAACTTTTGGAGTATGCAAATCCTGTGAATGTGTATGTCAGAGTTTCAGTGCCTGAACCATTATACATATCTAGAAACAGTTTAAACCTAGTTTAAATTCTTTAAAATCTGTTTAAAGATGAATACACTGTAATACGTGTATTGATTTCATATTTAAAAATTCAAAGAATGAGGAACTGATATTCAATTGATTTAATTATTTAATTCTACTGGATAACAATTATGTGTTCTTTGAAATGCACAAATGAACAACTGAGCATATACTAAACTATTTTACTCACATGATTTATCAAAACACACACTTATATATTTGAAACTATAGCAAAGTAGCTTTTTTCTCCATTATGATTTGGAATGACTTTTTCAGAGATCCACTGTTTAAAGAGTTAGGAAAGAAGCATGACCCAAACACTGACTCTTGTATTATGATGTGCGGAGAAAGAAATGGATGAAGGTTTACTTCTTTACATGACACAGGACAGGAAGGTTGAATATATCTCTTACAAATATACAATATATACAGAAATAAATATTTCTCTTTGCAACAACCTGCAAGTACAAACATGAAAGATGAATAGCCAATTCTTTAAATAAGAATTGAATTCAATATGTAAAGAAACGTTCACTCAATTTCAGTTCGATCCATGTGCCCAGTGGGTGATATCCAAGACCGTGTGAGTGGTTGTTCATCAATGCAACACAGCAAGCGCCTCTGCCTTTCCTTCCCAATCTGCTCTGAGTGGTTCTACAAGTCTCCAGTGCACATGCAGGGAAGCAGGCAGAATCCATTCTGGCAGTAGGCTCTCTTTCGCTTGCAGATGGCCACCGATGGATACAGCCCAAAGAATGTACTTTGTTGAGTTGGATCCCCATTTGCTCAACAGCTGGCCCACTGGGATCAGGAGGATATCGGCTAATTGGTTCGCCTGGCGCCGAACTTGTTCTCTTTTCCATTTTATTTAACCGGTACTTTAAAAACTAGTATTAATGTAACAGTCACATTTTATTGCTTCTACCGCTTGGATTGTTTCAATGTATGTGATTTTATTGATTGTTTTAATGTACTGATTGTGAGCCGTTCCAAGATGCCTTGCATGGGGGATGGCATACAAAAGTTCTAAATAGATAGATAGATAGATAGATAGATAGTCACCCCATTTGAATTCAGTGGATTTACTCCTAGCATAATTAAGAGAGCAACCCTATGCAAGCTGAGACAGGAAAAAGGCCTCCAACTCCCAGTGCCCTGGCCAGCATAGCATGGTTGGCTGGAGTATGCTGGTATTTGGAAGTCTTTTTTTTCCCTTCTAGTGTTACACCTTACAAATAAGCCTCCAAGATCAGAGAATCCAGTGCCCTACTAAACTGCCATCAGCAGCGTAGGAGAAATGAGGAAGGCAATTTTCACCTCTCGATCCCACTGTTTTCATTTTTTCTCTCTAGCAAGGCCTGTGAGTCAATCTAGAAGTGGAATCTTCCAGGAATGACTCTAGCGAAGCCATAGGATTTTTGATATCCTGACTTCTTCAACGATATGAAGGAGGGAGGGAGAGAGAGAGATTGATTTTCAGAAGAAAATGGGGAAAACTCTTTTTCCTGAATTTTTCTAAAAAAGTGAAAGTATATTTTGTCACAGAACCCTCCCCACTTTTCTATTTTTACCCAGGCTTCACCTAAATATCCAAATGTTCCCTTTTTTATTTCTACGAACATAAACCTAGAAAAACAAGTACAATGGTCCTCTCTATGGCAGCTGCATGGGGAGGGATCACATTATGAAGTCTCCTTGCTACAATCACAGAAATGTCTACTGGTTCAAGAGAGGAAATCTGAAAAAAAATTGTGATGCCTGGGATTTTCTCCAGTGACCTCAGCCTGCTTAAGCAGCCTGGATTCTACAACTCTCTTTGACTCATTTCTTGGAAATTACTAGCAAGTATTACTAGTATTTTTACTAGTATTTTTCTGTATGTCAAAAGTTTAAATTAGGTACTAAAATTGATAAGTCACATGGCCACATAAATGTGATTTAGATAATTAAAATGCCAACTATCATGTAAAATTATTCACTTGACCAGTAATGAGTGTATTCAACAACCATCTATCCCTGATTCATCTTTTTCTAAAAAATAAATGGTGGTAACACAATTACTAATAATTAAAGTTGAATAATCATGGGTTTGCAGATGGTGTTTATATTATGCCATGAACAGTCAAGCACAGCATTACTAGAGCTTGGCTGAAGAGATATCCTAAGGAGGAAAAAAGAAGAAGAAAGACCATCCATTTAAAATATACTTGGAAGTGTTGCCCACACTACCAGCTAACAGCCTAAGGAAACTACAACACAATCTCAAGCATGTGTTTACGCAGACAAAAACCACACTGGAGCTCAAGTGCACTTAAGATTGTAGCCCTTTAAAAAAAAGAAGGGAGAAGAACACATAGTGAAGAATAGAGGGGGTTCCTACTGCTTTTGTTGCAGTAGTGGTTGGAAGGGAACAGAGTGGGAAGGCACTAGACAGAGAGCTACAACTCAGTAGCTGACAAAATAGGGCAAGAGTACCTACTTCTTAAATATCAACTCTCAACGTTTCTGAGCTGTGCTTTGACCTGAAAAAGTGCACAACTACACAACTGCACAGAATACAGAGATGCCCACCAAGTGTTGTTAGAAGCATTCCACTGTTGGACTATGAAGAAGACAGAAGACCTTCCCCTGCTCTATCCGTGGGACCTTTCCTATGACCTTATATTTGGGGCCTGCTGCCATCTTTTCTTGGCCTCCCTGGAGAAATAGACAAAAGGAAAGGAAGGGGAAATGGGGAAAATTACTTTGGTTTTGCCCAGGACCACATGGGCCTCATTCCAAGCTGCAATAGTAAGATCCTGTATAGTGTTATCTTTGTTACAGATCCTGTTATGCTAAAATTCAATAAAGTTCCAATATGGATCAAGTTACGCAAGCAGTCCATATCTTACTATTTTTGGTCTGGCTACAAATCCATGTTGTAGTCATTTTAAATTAAAATTAGTAATTCAATTTTTTTAGCATTTTCATCTTTGTTTTTAATGTTTAATAATATATTCAAGCTCCAATGGCCATCTCTTTAAACATAGGTATAAATGAGAGCTGGGAGATCTTGAATCAGAAACCATGCAGTTAACTAAACAGGCACATGTGTTCTCAGGCATTACCAAAAGTACATGACCTTTTGCCACTTTCCTATCTTGTTCAGAGGCTTGGGAATTCTGACCTCTGAATCAATGGTATTATACTGAGGATCTGGCCAGAACAAGCGATAAAGCTATTTTGTATTCCTACAGTGTATTGACATAGTTTGCATGACACAACAACCAACCATGGCCATGGAAGGTTGTTGTGATCTGTAAATCTAGCACAGTCTCTGCAGGATGACTTATTTTTCATGTGCAAGCCACCTTGAGAATCCATGGTTTGTCTTAAGAGTCTTCATACCTACAGCGGCTGGCTGGCTGGCAATTGACTGATTGATTGATTGATTGATTGCATTTATATACCACCCAATAGCCCAGAGGGCTCTCTGGGTGGTTTACAGACATTAAAACCCCCAAGTTTCTGTCATCCAAACTAGACAAGGCAACTTCATTGGGAAAGATTTAGATCTCCACCTAGCAGAAATGACTAAAACCCATGCTGGTCCTTGTTATCTAGCTAGTGCCACTGTCACCCCTTTCCCCCAGTCCCTTCTCAGTGCTCTCCATAATCCATAATCCTAAAAACAGAGCAGAAAGCCCGCTTAAGAAGTGCACAAATTCAGGTTTTCTCCAAACCTGAAAAAGCATTAGTAAAGTTACATAAATTTCCCTACCAATTTACTGTTCTGTGATGGAATTTGTGCTTTTTTCCCATCAGTGCATTTTCCACCTTATTTTACTGTTTCACCATGACAGTCTCTCATGTTTAGTCATTGCACCCAATAGTTTGTAAACCATATGCATACAAGGTAGCTAGATATGGCAATCAATGAAGAGTGGCAAGCATGAGACAGGCAAAGCCCTGAAAATGACTGGCAACTGCAGAAGAGATGGTACTTTAGGAAAAGAGGCTATTATTTCAGTATAACACTAACTAGGCCTTCCAAAAAAGGTCAATAAATAGCAAGGAAAGCGGTAGAGTGGAGAATATTGACAAAAAGATGATATGGATCAGCTTGGCCAAATATCAGAGAGTGAGTCGTGCACTCTTGCATAAGAGCACAAGTCCTCAAAACTAAAAATAAAATGAACTTGTGAATGCATTCTTGAATGAATGAGGACTCAGAACATTACAGTATTTCCTTTTTGCAATCTGAAGTGGAGGCAGGAGCTGAAAGTAGCTGGTGCCTTCAGGAAAGAAAACATTTTTAGGGAACACAAGTTATTACTTTAGTGTAATATGAAGCAGCCTTTTAAAAACATGCTCATTGGCAAGGGAAGCACTGAAATGGAGGATAACATTGAGAAGGGTATTGAAAAGGGTGGGCATCCATATGCTAGGCTAAATATTAGACTTGCCTCAAAAGCTTAATCCACACACACACACACATTTGCAGATGTGTTACCACATTCATAAATGCTCAGAAAATTAATTCTATTCCGCAATCTGATGTGGGGAGATGTTTCCTTCAGGATGCATCAACCTCAGCAGATCAACTGGAGAAAAGGGGATGACAGAGGATCTGAGGAAATAAGGAATGCTGACACAAAGGTATCTGGGATATAAACTGGAGCTAGCAGGAAGGCTGAGGAGGAAAATAAGCCATGGCAAGCCACACAGTGCCCAGTAGTTAGCAAGGAACAGCCCATCCCTGGTAGCTACCTCGCAGGATGTCCTAGTGTGACATGTGAATCCACCCACTGAACATGCCTGCTTTGCACCTCTTTCAGGGAAAAGTAATGAACAGGCCATAATTGGAGCAGATCTTACTTCAGAACAGGACTGTTGAATTTAAAGAGACTATTTAAAATGTAAGTACTTTTACGAAGTACTTAAGGTAAGATAGTCTAAATAGGAGAAGACTGATATTAAATAGATATAAATCACAAAGTATTGAATTTAATTTTAATGGCATGGCTGAATTTATTTCAAATGAATGTTAAATCTTTGTTTGCTACATTAGGTAAAGGTAAAGGTAAAGGTTTCCCCTTGACATTAAGTCCAGTCATGCCTGACTCTAAGGGGCGGTGCTCATCTCCGTTTCCTAGCCGAGGGAGCCAGCGTTTGTCCGCAGACTGTCTCCATGGTCATGTGGCCGGCATGACTAAACACCGAAGTACACGGAACGCAGTTACCTGCCCACCGAAGTGGTACCTTTTCATCTACTTGCATTTGCATGCTTTCGAACTGCAAGGTTGGCAGGAGCTGGGACGGAGCACGGGAGCTCACCCCGTGTGCAAATTAGAACCGGCGACCTTTCGATCAACCAGCCCAGCAGCACAGCGGTTTAAACCACTGCGCCACCTGCAGTCCCTTACATTAAGTATTGCTAATTACTAAAAATAAAACAAAACAAAACGATATCCCATAGTTTCTGTTCACTGAAAATATGTCAAAAGAGCTTCCCTTTATACAGAAACAATTATACTCTCAGTTCTATTTTACAGCTGGTTTTGATGGCAATAATTAACCTTTGCCAGCTTTTGCAAAAGCTGATATTTCTGTTGCTTCAGCTCCTCAATAATCTTGCAATGCTACTTGATAAATGGAAAAGCTACTTGCTATCCTTAAGGCAACAATGACCATCTATTGTTGGAACATTCTCCCTGCTTCAGCCCACCTGGCACGAAATTTGCCATCTATTCAGCTCCAGGTCGAGACAACTCTCAAGACCTTTAAAGGTCTCCATAGTTTTCCAGGGGCCTGAGGGGATTTCTAAAGTGATTTGTCGTATCAGCGGTTATTCTTTACTGTATATTTTAAGCTGTTTTTAATTACTTTTAAATTCATTTCAACACTGTTGCTTTTGTTTTATTTATTGTATTTTATTGTTTGCTTATTTATTGCTATCGTGTGGTTTAGAAATGAAATAAATTATAAATAATATTGACTTTTATCCCATGTGAAAGTGAATCCCATTGTCTCCAAAACTGGCACTTATTTTCAGAGGCTTATTATTGTAACCCCAAATTTCCAAAGCAGCAGCTCTGCATGAACATGTGCCTGTTTAAGGTGAGCAATGTGATCAGAGCTTTAAGGTGTAGTAGTATAGATGACAGGGAAGAATGCCAATGCCTAAAATTAACACACTGTCTGTAGCCCACCAACCCACCGTTCTCAAAAGCAACTGGCAACTTGAAAGAATAGGGAAAAGGGTGAAGTTATTAACTGAACATGGGGGGGGGGGGGAGAGAGATATTACAGCCCAGTGATTTAGCTCTTCATGGGAGAATGGTCAGAATCCTTCAGACCTGCCTGCTACTCTTGAGTCCTGGGCTTTAATACAGCTTTAAACCTCCATCTCTGTCATGTCCCTGACTCTGATGCTGCTGCTGGATTGGTGCATGCTACAGAAGAACAGATGGCCATTATCCAATCCTCCATGGTCCCCTCCTCTAAATGGCTCCTTTTATTCACAATCACTGCTCTCCTCTTTTTCCCCTCAGGTCTCCCACTCTCCCAAAATCCTCCAACAGCCTCTTCAGGATCACAGTAGGTCTCAGGTCAAAATGGATTCTGCTGTCCAGGAATTCCACAAACAGCTCCATTTCACTAGGTTACATTTGGTTCTTTGAAGCTGCTTTCCCCAACATCTGCATAATCTTGTGTGTTACTATTTGTTTGGTATTATGCATGCATTGCAAGTCTCCAACAGCTATTTTATAATTTGATGAGAAAAGAAGGCAGCCTACAATCCAGTTTGAGGACTGCTGTCTCACAGATGAGTGATTTGTCCTTCTAAACACAGTTACTTCTTTTTTACATGTTGACAATGAGAGTCATGGTAAACTATTATAGATCCATAGTGGAAAAAGAAAGGATCTAATTAATTATCTACAGATAATAACAATACAAATTAAATAACTTTTCAGACTGATCCATCTGTAACTAATCACAACAGATCTCGAGATTGCCAAACATTTAGTGAAAGATGTCAGCATAAAAGTAAAGGACAAACAAATGACAAACAAGTATCTTAAATACGTCAGATCATTAGCAAAGTCCATTAGCTCATAGTTTTTGACATCAACTCACTTGATGTTTGCCGTTTCTGGTTAATTAAAGCACTGAATGCTGATCTAGATATATTCTGAATGCTCAAAGGAAGGGATGTAGCCCTTTCAAATATAGATACCAACTCTCATCAGCCTCAACCAGCATGGCCAATGCTCATGAATGCTGAGAGTTGTAGTCCAAAACACAGGGAAGCCACTAGAATGGGGAAGGCTGCCCATAAGTCAACAGTCAAGGTGCCAGACATAGTTCCTCTTCAGGTCTAATTCTAGCCAGACAATCCAGAAGGATACCATGATTAAAAGAAACAGAAGCCGCCAAGAAGACCACACAAAGGATAGAGCAGACTCCTTCTGCCCAGTTCCCAGCTTAAATCATCCACCAAGATGATCAAAGCAATCTGCTCCTTAAATAGAACAGAAGATGCATTAAAAATACGAAACACCTCATCCAGGAATACTTCAAGCTAAAATGCCACCACATGCTTGAATTCATTGCCCAGGAAGGGCATGTTGGTGACTAACTGGAAATTATCAAATAGGGTAGGGTTCTGGGAGGTTTTATTTTTAAACAGAGGTATCATCATCCTTCTTTTAAACATGATGGAATCATACTCTATTGTAGAGAAGTAACTTTACTGCCCATCCTCACCCCTCAGTGGGATTTGTAAACCAGGAAAAAAGTTCACTACACGTGTGGGAGGCTTCAACTTCTCCAAGATTCTCCATGGCTCTTGGAGAAGAGCCATGTTGGCTAGAGGGGCAGGATAGAAATCTAAGAAATCAAATTAAAAAACAAATAAATAAACAAGGTTCCTGCCAATATCCTTGGCCTGTACAACTTGAAAAACATCCATCATAACCAGAAAAAAAAACAGGAGCTGGGATATATTGATTACGGACCTGCACTTAATGTAGTATCCAAGTCAGAAGAGATACAAGCAATTGTATCTGCAAAGTGTCTTGCAAATTAATTACAATGAGTTGCCTTCATTCCCCATTTGGGCTGAACATATAGCAGGCCCAAAGGCACACAAAGACATTCACCAGGACAATTCTTCATAGATGTAATTACTGAAGCTGAATTACTGAAGCCAAGTGCAATTTCCTTGTCACTGCTGCCACAGGGTAAGCCTTCAAAACTCTTGAAGTCCATATTCATTCAGCGTTTGTAGTTTTGCATCAGCATTGCTCTAAATATCAACTGACTTGTTTCATGAAACCTATCTCAACCCAAATACAGGGAATTCATTTCCCCCTAAGTGGCAAGAACAAGCAATTCCAGAGGCCAGTCAAGGTATTGACATATTCACTTTCACTGTGCAATTCCCTGTAAAAGGAGGGGAAGGGAGGAACAAAGACACTCTCAACCACTTTCACTTATACTTTGCCTCCCCTGCAAAGGTGAAGGATGAGAGTAACTAGATCCCTAGTTGAAGTACTGGCTCCAAGACTTCCAACCTTCGCTATGGCTGGGGAACTGATGATGTTAGATGGTGGGTCCTAACTCCCTGAAATGATCTGGTTCCTAAGAGGGCACTAGAGCGCAATCTGGAAACTCAACTAATTTTGCTTCCTTCATCTATGGTGTAAAGATTTAGAAGCAATTTAAAAATTAAAAATAGTCACAAAATATAGATAGAATGCTTCCTTGATGCATATGCACCATGGCCATCTAACCAGAAAGTCCATGTTGCTGATTGTGTTTGGGCTCCTTGCATAATACATACCACATCCAGATTATATACTCTGTTAAACATTAATGTAAAAATAAAAAGTAAATTGGTGTGTTTGCTGTAGTAACACATCTGTCTTCGGATTGCTATTTTGGAGTGAACAAATATAACTTACAGCAGGTGAAGAATGTCACCATTGTGTGAAGAGGGCATCTAGAAGTGATTAAGAAAAATTTTCCTTTTTTCATATGTGAAATGTCAGAGGAAAAGATGTGCTTTCCCCAACCATAATTTTTATTGCAACAAGCAGAGGCCCACGCTGATCAGGCAAACAAGTATTGTACTTACAATTCTCAAGAGAAATTTATAAGCTCATACTTAAATTTTTCAATTGATTGATTTGCTTAAAAATGTATTTTTCCACTGTTCTAATCATTAAACTTGCAACCCCCCACAAAAGACTCTCCTTTGACTATAAGGGAAAACAGTCAAAATAATTTATTATTTCAATACACATGAACAAGACAATTTAAACCACTTGAGAGGCTGTAATGTAGATTACTACCTATCATGCTGAAGTTTGTTTATTTATATCTCGTCATTCTGCCAAAAATGGTGCTCAAAGCAACTAACAATACAGATTTAAAATAAAAACAATTTAAACATGCAGTTAAAAACACAATAATAGTATTGTCCTGATCTCTATGATTGTTGTCCTATTTGCATAAATCTATAAGAATTATACATAAACAGGTATTTCTCACATACTCAAACAAAGCAGTCTGTGATCATGGAATGTTTGTTGTCCATATGTCTTACCTCACAGGCAAAGTTCTGTCTCCCTTCCTTCTGTCCATCTCTCTCTGAGGAACAGGATACCAACGAAAATTAAGTTTCCAGTTAAATCCTCCATAAGTCATGTCTGACCCAGCCATATATTCAAAAGTGTCATCACTGATCACATCAATAATTGGGCACACAACCACCTTCCTAGAAAACAAGTAATAAATATGCAAATATTTAACTTTCCACACAAGGAAATCTCTGGCTGCATAACATGTGTGTGGAGTTGCCAGTACTGCATTCCCAGAGCCCTTTTCAACAAGCAGTAATCATTTGCTTGTCAGAATAAAGATAAGCAGTGTGATTAAACTAACTCTCCACCCTCTTTAAATTGCATGTGCTCAGCTGATGAATTACGGACGAATAGTTTCCTGCAGATAGTGGTTCATCAACATTAATCTTTTTTTAAAAAAAATTCATAGGAAGTTGCTATTTTTTAATCTTGGTTTGGATCCAGAATTGTCATTTCACCAATGCATACCACTGTTGGAATTGGACCTCTGGTACATTCATAGGTGTGGAAAAAATACAGAAATCCCATTATTCCAGTAGAATCCCTTCACTGGTGGAACTATTATGGATCCAATGCCATGGCTCCACTAGTTTGTACAAAAACCAAACAAATGCTTTATATGGGACTTTGTCTATTAGCAAGCAATAAGAAATTCAGTTCTTTGTAATCACAAAGCATTTTAATGAGAAGAAAGTAAGAACACTGATAATAGTTGGTATAATTCAGATAACAAAAATCAAAACAAAAATGACAAATTAAGACTGATAAAGCAATGAGCAGTTGGGAGGTGCAGAAACAACAAAATCATTATTTATACATTCTGCCCAGTGCCCCCAGATATGTGAGACATCAACTCCCATAATCTCCAGTTGTCATGGTGAGGGATAATGGGAGCTGTAGTCCAACCTATCTGGAAAGCACCAACAGTATGGAAAGGGAATAATGGAGAGTATATCAAAGCTTTTCGGGGCAAGCTCACTGCTATTCCTTATGATCACTTCTCAAAGTGATACTGTTTAGAAGACAGTGAGGAGGTGGGGGCACCTTGCTTACAAGGATTTTTGGCTCCAAAGGAGCAAAGCTCAACAGAATCAACAAAATATTTTGGGTGAATTCTGAAATTCGAGTATCACTTAGTTAATGAAATCTTAGGTTCATGGATTACATGAAATTTAATCAAGTAAATCTACACATTTATCAGGAAGTCACCATTTTAAACCACTCAGTTGAGCTATCAGGATCTAGTCAAATGTGTGTACAGCAGACTAGATCAGCAAGATTCTTTGACCCTGGATTTAGGCTTAGCATAATTTCTGCACAGGAAACATTTCCCATGGCAGAGATTTAAACTTCACAAATAGCGTAGTTAATAATAAAGACAACCTAGTGAAAGCTCTCCTGGTGATGCAGCAATCATATAAGTACTGCACAACATCCATATTTAATTTCTCACCTGTCTTCCTTTATTCTTGCCAGCAGGGGCTCCAGCCAACCTAAAGTGCATTCACAGTGTGCATCCAAGAAAGTTATGACCTGGCCTTGGGAAGCTGCTGCTCCTCTAAGCCGAGCTCGAATCAGTCCTGACCGCTGTTCCATCCTAATAATTTTTATTGGTACTTGCAAATTTTTCACATAATTCTCTAATGGGACCTTCAGAAAATCTGCAAAACACAAGCACAAAATACAAACATAAGAAAGAAAATGCAACTAAGGTTTTCTTCAGTTGCTCAGAGGCCAAAATAAATATAGAACAGAAAAGCATGGTGAAGATACCAATCTGCTTATGATATGAATGTTTCTTACAACATTCGAACAAATACATACACAAAGATCAGAAAATTCTGAATAAAGTGACATCACATATAGAGAAACATAGAATGAAAGAAGGCAAGCAAGGCCAGCAAAAGAAAAACAGCAAGTCATCACTTACTTATGTGAAAACTGAATTGAATACAATCTCTCTTTGTTTTACAATTTCTTTTGAATTAATCTGTGGATACCAGCAGTTAAACAGAGCATAATATGGGTCAGCATAGGACAATCTTTCCTGTGGCTGCTTGTGTACATTAACAGGAATATCTTCTCTCCTCCCCACACCCACAGACACACTTCCTCGTGTACATGAAGTTGTATGCAAGTATTTGGTCCCAATTTGGTCCATATGGACTGGAGGATCCTGGTGGCACAGAGGAGAGCCTCTCTCTCTTTGGGTTGCAGAAAATCATTCCTTCTTTGCAAAACAAAGTAATCCAGAATATTGGTCCTGATTATTTTTTTTCCTCCCATCTGACACAGCGTATACCACTTATCATATCTCTGAAAAGCTTCTTTAGCAATATAAAAAAGCTGGCTGTCTTCTGAAAGCACTTCCTTTAGGAGAGCACAGCGGTATAATAAAACAGAAAAAATAGATATTCTAGCCAAAGTAAAAAGTGTTGATGGACAAGACATTATATATACATTAAAGCATTTCTATGCCATCTTTATGGCATGGAAGGGTGCAACCCTAGATCGACTGACCTGGGAATAGACCTCACTGCACTAAATGGGATATCTAAGCATAGGATTGTGCTGTAAGACACCCTAATTTGTCTTTAAAGTCAAAGGATAAAGATGCTGTGCTATCAAACACATAATAAAGTGCAACAATTCCTAAGACATAAGAAAGCAGCAGCAAGGCTAACCAAATTACTCTATTTTTAAATGCTGTCTTAAACAATAAAGTTTTCTTCATATGCCAAAAATTCAAAATCAGTGCAAATGAACAGGCTGTCTGAGGAAGGGAATTCCCAAGTTTGGGAGCATTCTTCCAGAAGGTCTATTTTTAATGGAAATATGTTCTACCTATAAAATGCAGAACAAAGCAGGGAATCATATTATGTGAGAGAATGGGCAGCCTCAGAATGGAAGCAACAGCCCATTACGTATCCTTATCTTAGGCCACTGAGGACTTTAAAAGGTAACCTAAGCGCTTGTATTTGAGCCTGGAAACAGTTTGAAAGTCAGCGTAAATGAAGTTAGATGTTGCAAATTATGACTCCCAGCTGCATTTTGATCTAGCTGAAATTTCTGAACATTCTTCAGACAGGCTCACACATAGCTGTTATCTAACCTCCCTGTATGAATTATCCTAGACATGTGTCAAAGAGCTATACTGAAAAGAATCCAGCTATCTTGGGCCACCCAGAAATGCCAAAAGCTTTGCTGCAACTAAACACTTCAGAACCTTTTCCAAAAATTCTGTGGTTGAGATTGGCCTCAGAATCTAGTAAGGGTTCTAGTAAGGGATTTTCTAACATTCAGCCAATTTCTGCTTCTTTTTAAACCACACAGTAAATGAGATCTTAACAACATGGCATCCTTTGAGCAAGACCCTCTGCCACAGTGAATAAGTCATGACAAATGAAAGTGGATTGTCCCATAGTAAATCTTACTTCTTCAAGAACTCTGTTGACATTAGCACAAAATAAAAGGTATCCATATCAACTTGAGAAACAGAGGCCACAAAAATATCTAGAACAAAATCTGTAAAGTGGAACCCTAGATCAAAGCAAATTTGATAAATTTTATCTGCAAAAGTACTTTGCAAATTGTTCACAATAGGTTAGCAAGAGTCCCTCTATCTCCCTGTGAGTCGGCATTTAACAAACCACTCACCTGTTAAATGGAAGAAAACATGCACTCCAACCAAAATGTGTGGCCATGACGAAAAACACCACACTGTAACAGTAGTTTACTGTTATATAGGGATAAAGGGGTCAGATTTAGGTTGTCCTCAAGCTAAATGTGACCTTTTTATTACACTGTAGCTGCTACAGAGCAGCAAGGCCAAATGTGACTTGTTGTTAGTCGAGAAGTTGTGTCTGACCCATCGCGACCCCATGGACAACATTCCTCCAGGCCTTCCTGTCCTCCACCATCCCCCGGAGTCCACCCAAGCTCACACCGACTGCTTCAGTGACTCCATCCAGACACCTCATCCTCTGCCGTCCCCTCCTTCTTTTGCCATCTATTGTTCCCAGCATTAGGCTCTTCTCCAGGGAGTCCTTCCTTCTCATTAGGTAGCCAAAGTATTTGAGTTCCATCTTCAGGATCTGGCCTTCTAAAGAGCAGTCAGGGTTGATCTCCTCTAGGACTGACTGGTTTGATCGCCTTGTGGTCCAAGGGACTCGCAGGAATCTCCTCCAGCACCACAATTCAAAGGCCTCAATTCTTCGGCGCTCAGCTGAGATCTTGATAAATTTGCCCTGTTTATTTTTCTGTTGCAGTTTGCTGCTGAATTTGATTTTTTTCACCAGCCCTAATGTTGCCCACTGGGAACAAAAGGCTACCAGACTCCTCAAAATTGATTATCCATGCCTTAACAACTCTGAACAGCTCTGCAATGTAACTTTACACAGGTAACAAAGTGGCAGAGGCCCTCTTTACACCATAGAGTGTTAAATGACCTGTAGCTTCCATTTGATTTGGTATGAGTACATGTTTCTTTTCACTTCCACTCTAGCCACTGTGCCAATAGACCCAGGATAATTTCACTGTAATTTTAAAAAGTAGTACTAAATAATTTTCTTTTAAACATGTGTTTGTTTATTTAGTGTAGCATTTTGCTACAATATTATCCTGACATTATTATTTATTCCTAAACATATTTTGATTCTTGTTCACTCATACCTCGTTCACTGGCATCATCAACTAAGATGATTTCAGAAAGTAGATAGTGCGGAGACCGATTTATAACACTGTAAATAGTACGAAGCAAAGTGCTCCAGGCTTCATTATGAAATACTATGACCACACTTGTGTTTGGTAGTTCATCAGGGTAGACTTTTGTCTTGCATCTGTCAAAAGACAAAAAAGAAGATGGTAATGCTAATTTATTCAGAAATTCATACTGTGTCACTAAATAATGACATAGAAGGTAATCAGGCTCCAGAAGCCAGGCCCAAGGGGGAATGAGAGTGGAATAGCATCTCCCCAAACCCATAAGGAAGATTAACAGTGGTAACAAATGAAGGTATGCTGAGGATAACAGGCATGTTAGCCTTAAACTTCATGAAACCCTCCCCTTAAGGTATTTTATTGCTCTCAAGCACTGAATCTGATATGAATCATTTTTTAAAATAGTAAATGGAAAAAAATCAACACTGAAAATCTGCACAGGGAAAGAAATAAGAGAATAAATTGAGATGCATGTTTCCTATGAGAAAGCATCCCTCATTTCTACTCTTGCTCTGTCTCTCTCTCTCTCTCTCTCTCACGCGTGCACACATACACTCACACACACACACATTTCAGCACTGTTCACCTCCCCATACTCTACTGAAGACTGAATTAAACTGCTGTTATGAATTAAAGCTGTAATATACTTATTGTAGGATTGTGCATTGATAGTCCCCTTTCCTTTTTTAGGAATTCATATTTTTATTAATGATATTGTTCGTAAATCTTTACATTTTTCAAGAAACAGTTCACTGCTGGATTCTTATGGCTTATCCGTATATTGCATGGCTCCCTGGTGTTCATGTGTGACATAAAGAATAACTGCAATCTAATGGCCTCCATGGCCATGTGTTCATTTAAAAAATACTCAAAACAGACCACTTCAACAGGGGTACATGCAATCATTTATCAGGAACTACTGCTAGAAAATAAGAGCCACAAATAAACAAGATAGTTGAGGAAAATATAAATTATATAGAATTTACAGAGAAGACTGTGAGCATAAAACCGGATTTCCTGGAATGCACCCTCAAACCTCATCAGCCAATGCACTGATAGAACTCTGTGGAGTCCACTGAATGCAAAGGAATGCAATGATTTGGATTCTAAAACAAATTAACTTAGACCTCACTACTATGCAAGATTAGACAGAAAAAATGCCTGGGAATTATAGGCTTTTTTAATCTAAACCTGCACAGGCTGTGGCTTTAGAACACAATTTTATGCATATTTAGACAGGAAGATGTCCTGTAATTTCCAGCATCCCTCTAACTTTGCTGGCTCCAACATGTTGGGAATTGTATTGCTTTTTTCTAGCTAAACATGCATAGGACTGAACCCTTAACAAATATCATGGAAGGAAAATATCTCACTGTCATCTCCTCCCCACCAGAGCCCACTCTGCTGCATCCTGCATGGTTCAGGAGGGCTACGTGACCCTCTGCTAAGACTTCTGGAATACAGAACAGACAGCAAACTTGCTGTCTTCTTTAAATTAATCTATATTAGGGATCAAGTCAATAAGAATGCCTCTTAAAAAGAAACAAAACAAAAAAACCCCTGGAACCTCTTGGGTTGAAAGTAAAACATAAAACAAACAACCCCCCACCCTATTTTAATGTTATATTTGATGCTTTAATTTAATAAATGTAAAAGGAATCTTACAGCAATAAATTAAATACTATTTATATTAATAGTGCATAATATTTAATAGTATTAATATTAATACTATAGGATTAAAATATTAATTCACAATAAAAAAGAAGAAAACCACCCAGACCATTACATAGAACAACAGAAAGAGTCGAGGTTTAAAAGCAGGACGGCAATGAAAATAATTAACAACCAAAATGTTAGTGATATGCTAGAAGAAATGGAAAAATTATTTTAAAAAATTCTTCACCTGGTGCTGAAAACAGTGGGCTTTCTTGGACAACTTTTTGGCTGCAGTTATTACCAGTAATACCAGTAATTGGTTGGACATACAACAGTCAGTCTGGCCCATGGTTAGAGCTACGACGGAGGAAACTGCAGAGAAGAAACTGAAGGGCCAATGTGGAAAGGTGTTCTTTTTCCATAGTCTTCACCATGTCCACTGCCAGATAGGCCTTATTCCACATGCATTCCTTGTAAACAGTGTGCCCTGTGTTTTTGGGCTAACTTCGTAAAGGCCTGACAGTGTGGGCAAGAGTCAACAGTGCGGCCTTTGGCCCCCCAAAGAGGCACACAGTGTCCACCAGTAGGTGGAACTTACTGCACTGAAGGCACCTTTCAGAAGCTAAGAAGTGCTAACAACCTTGCTAAGAGGATACCAACAAAAGTAGTCTAAAAATAAAAGGGAGATGCAAAGAGCAGCTGAAGAAGAACTGAGGGAACAGGCAGGAACCCCCTCCGTAATACACCCCCACCCTGCCACTGTAGACCACTTAAAACAGACAGAAGAACAACCAGAGATACAAAGACCTTAAAACATACTGATGACTGCATCTTTTTGATACCACAAAGCTCTGGCACCTAAAAATTCAGTGCTATTGTCTAGGAATGTGAATGTTCCTAGATAAGAGAGTTGTACAATAGAGTTGTAAAGATACCTGCACACTTTAATATATCTTAAATATCAGGATGATTTATTGTCTGTGTTTTTTAAATTCCAATTAGAAGATTACTATTACAGCATAAATAGCAGTATCCATAAATGAACAAAAAACCTCTATTTTCATGTTCCTCAGGACACTACAATCCATTTTGATTAGAAGTAATATTCTACACATTGAAATGCTTTCCTGTGGAAATCCTGCATTTGTCAGATGCAGATTTATGAATACACATGAAGTAAGTACAGCTGTTTAAATGTGAGGAAAACACATTTTCCAAGATCAGTAACATGAAAACAGAGTGCACTGCATACCTATTTACTATTATTCCTTTTGGCTATGTACAAATTATGTGACCATAAACTGTTCCATTGTGATTTTATTTCTTTCAGTATTATATTGATGTTTCCAGCAATGCAAGGCTAGATAATACATCATACAAATAGAAGAAAACCATTTTGAGGGATAAGAAACTGTACTGACTACGGGCAATTTCAGATGCAATGGTTGTCCTTTTGGACCAAAACCAAGCACAGTGGTTTAGGCAACTTGTTGGATTGTAAAAGGGTAATTTAGCTCTTACTATTTATTGCCCTACATTAAGAAAGTTAACAGTAACAAGTATGGCCCAAATAAAAGGCTTGACATAAGCATTCTGTGGATGTCTCCTCCCCTTTACAACTAACACATCTACTTTTCAGTCAGCAATGTATTTAATGAACCTACAAAAATAGTGGCTATTTCACAGATCTCCCAAACATTAGAATTCATATAGCTAAATGGCAAATTCATACTACTTTCTTTGAAAGAGGACAAGCTTTATCCTGTCTACCATATAAGTCTGCTAAAGAAATAATGCTCCCAATCCCTTAAGAATGGTCAGGTAATGAACAGGAAACAGTGGGCACCTAGCTATTCTTTGTCCCATCTCAAATATGAAGTATTTCCTGCTTTAGCTACTGCCCTTAACTCAGGATTAAGTGTTATACTTCCATGGACTTTTATAATTGTTTGCAAACCTGATTCAAAAGCAGGCAACTTAATCAGTGTTAACTATGGTCAGATGCATCGCCGCAAATGTAACATGAAGTCATTCAAGCTGACAAAACAAAAGAGGTGGTGAGTTGCCCCAGTAATGAGAAAAAAACACAAAGACTGACTATGAATAAATTCTTAACCTCTTAATGAAGTGGTTTGCAGTAGCATCCCTGTCTGGAAAAGTACTAAAAAGTCACTAGAATGTAAACATAGCCATGTTAACACATCTACATTGTTGCTCCTGCTGCAGTGTGCTGCCAAGTGACTGTCAACTTATAGCAACCCCATGAATGAACACTCTCAAAAATGCCCGTGACTGACATCCCTACTCAGCTTGTAAAGTCATGGCTATGGCTTCCTTTATGGAGTCAACCCAACTCCTAGAGCTGGTCTTCCTCATTGTCTTCTACCTTTTACTTTTCTAGCATGGTTGTCTTTTCCAGTGAGTCTTGTCTTCTCATGATGTGCCGTGTGTTCTATCTTGTCAACTGTTATATAAATTAATCTTGGTATCGTGAAAAAATTCACTAAAACTTTCCTGGGGACCTTTTCCCATTCAAAAGGAATAGGGAATTACATAAGGGTAAAGTATTCCATCAATTGCCCAGAAATTACAGAGGATCATGTCTAAAATTATACATTATTGTTTAAGCAGATATACCTCTGTAAACTGCACATGGAATTTTAACACTGGGGGGAGGGAACACTAAGGGACATGTCTGTCTGTTTTCCCAAAATTTTAGCAAGATGCACAGGAAGATAATATAATCCTATGGCCCAAACAGAACCCACCAGCTTCCACATTTCTGGGAAGGATAAGAAGATATTTTTTTAAAAGTATAAATGGTAGGATTTACTGAACAAGAATGAAGTGGAGAAACTAACAGTATGAATGAATTGCATGATACAGGTTGAATGGGTTTGGCTTCCTTGAAGTAGTTAAGACCAGCAACCAAAGTTTTGGGCCTGAGGAGAAAGAAGCCACAGCTTGAGACAGCTCTATAAAATACCTTTTAAAAACATCTTAAAAGTTTGTTCAGAAAGCTGCCTCACTACTGTGGTTCCAATAACTGTGATCCCACCACTGATACAAAATATTTCTTCTATTCAATATTGCCATCAATTACAGAGAAGCTGTTCCTTCACTTGGCAGTCCCACCTATGGGGTTTCCAATAAGAGGCTTAGGCCTGTGATGGCAGCAACCTTAGAGACAAGAAGAACAATTAAGCAAGCGATGTATTAAAGGGTATTTTGTACATAAGGGATTACTAATAGGGTTTTCAAAGAGTACTTAGTGACAATCCTTTAGAACTCAAAAGACACAAGAATTACCTCAGACCAAGTTCTCTAAACCTTCACCACAGCAAATTCTCCTTAGAATGCTCCAGGGAACTGTCTTCTTCCAACATCCAAACTCTACCATTGTATTACTAGCTGCTTGGGGTCATTTGTCAAGGGTTTTATGGTCTGCTCACAAAACTTTCCTCCAACCAGATCACAGGTCAGCCCCTTGGCATAACAGAGGCACCTACTGCCTATTGCTTATTTTCACCTAAGCTTATTCCACAGAGAAAGAATGGCTAGCCACTTCCTCCTCAGGTTTCTCCTAGTGCTTTTTACATCACAAACTAATTAGAACACCTTCTATCTCTCTCTCGTTATAACTAGCATGAACTCCCTATCTGACTCTGACTGAACTCCTGAACTCCTAATTATCAACTGTCACCCTTTAGCAGTAATTTCCAGACTGTTCTCTTCCACCTAGCTAGAATCTCCAGGTAATCCAAACTGAACTAACTTACTAGCCTCATCTACACATCTGTCTCTTGCCTGCTTTCGTCAAATGTCACTAAGCAACTACACAGGTCTTTGACTGTAACACGAGGCCTTGGTCCTAACTGAGATACACCATGATTTCACAGAGACATGTTTCAGAAGAACAATAATTATGCCAAGTCATTTCTCCACAGTAGTGCTTGCCTGAGGGTGCAACAGAGGCCATATTGTCTATCACTGGAGCACAGGCACAAATGGACAGCCATTTTACCCAAGTGAAGTTCACCATATGGTTCTATACCCAGATGATTACATTTGGCCTACACCAGAGCTTCGAAGTATCCACCATGAGGCAAAGTGGAATACAGGTTCCCCAGCCATTGGCGAATAGCACACTGACCCCACTATCAAAGGCAGTATGCCTATGTGTACCAGTTGCAGAGAAACCTGAGCAGAAAGGTAGGTTGCTCACCTGTAACCGATGTTCTTCGAGTGGCCATCTGTGCAGTCACACAACCCGCCCGCCGGCCCCACTCGGTGTCGGTAGGTGGAGCTTGTCGGTACCGATGTGTATTTTTGTTGTCAGTACCGACCTTTTCATCTGTTCACTAGGTTAACTTCTTGTCAGGGAACGTATGCTCGGTTGCAATAGACTGAAGAAAATGGCGGACGCTCCGCTCTTTTATAGGTCTAGGGGGGAGGGGAGCGGAGCTTTCCCACCTAAAAAAACCGTTAGCTTGCAATCTCATGTGTGTGACTGCACAGATGGCCACTCGAAGAACATCGGTTACAGGTGAGCAACCTACCTTTCTTCGTCGTGGCCTCTGTGCATCACACACATGGGTAGAATGCCATGCTTACCAGAAAGGAGGTGGGAAAGGTGTCCTTACTGCAAGACTGATGAAAGAACAGCTCTTCCAAAGGAGCAGTCTCGTCTGGCTCGAACATCAAGGCGGTAATGTCTTGCAAAGGTGCAAGGAGTCGCCCACGTAGCAGCCTTACAGACGTCCTCGAGGGACACCCCTGATGCGAATGCAGAAGAAGCAGCAACTGCCCGGGTCGAGTGGCTTCGAGGAGCCACAGGCAAATCGAGTTTGGCGAGCTAATATGACAAAGTGATAGTATTTACTATCCATTTGGCTAATCGCTGTGAAGAAACAGGGGTTCCCTGATTCACTGTGGAATATTTAACAAAAAGTCTGTTCGTACGCCGAATGGATTCTGTTCTGGACCGATAGAAGGCCAGGGAACGCTGAACATCGAGAGAATGCAGTGATCGCTCAAGAGGAGTTGTAGGCAATGGAAAAAAGGCTGGCAGAACGATGTCTTGTCCCAAATGGAAAGAAGTTGAAACTTTCGGTAGAAAGGAAGGGTCAAGTCTCAAGACAACTTTCTCCTTGTGAAAGTTCAAGTATGGTGGGTCGATACGAAGCGCACAGAGCTCACTAGCTCTCCTCGCTGAAGTGACTGCCACCAGAAAAGCAGTCTTCCAAGACACCAGTCTGAGGTCAATTGTAGCCAAAGGTTCAAACGGGGCTCTAGTCAAAGCCTGAAGAACTACCGAGAGACTCCAAGTCGGCATCAGTGGTCTTATGACAGGAGTGATATTGTGAAGTCCTTTAAGAAATCTTTTAATGAGCGGTTGAGAGAATACCGGAAATCCCTCAATCATTCCTCGATGGTGGGAAATCGCAGCGGTGTAAACCTTAATCGAAGATGGCTTAAGCCCAGAGCGATGAAGTTCTAGCAGAAATTGCAGAATCTGAGGTACAGACGATTCTAGTGGAGAGAAAGAGTGGGAATCGGCAAAGGTGGAAAAACGATTCCATTTGGCTGAATAAGACCTTCTTGTGGAAGGCTTCAATGATGAATCCAGGATAAACTGGATGGACGGATCCAAGTCTGTCGGATTCGACAAATTACGGACCGACGCCGAAGAGGTAGTCGGGGCCGGCAAAGACAAAGGTGCTGACGGTACCGATGAGGACACAGGAGCTATCGAATCCGCCAGGCCGTCAGGTTCAACGTGAGCAGGTCTGGATGGCGTATTGTTCCCTGCTGCTGGGATATGAGATCCGGAAGCAACGGAAGGCGACGGAACTCTCTGTGGGAAACAGATAGAAGCGTGGCGAACCAGGGTTGGCGTGGCCACCAAGGGGTGATTAGAATTCCCAATGGAGTGTCGCAGGTTATCTTCGCTACAACTTTCGTTATCAGAGGAATCGGAGGGAAGGCATAGACGTGGAGAGGGTTCCAAGAAATCATGAAGGCATCCCCTAGGGATCCGATGCCGATCCCTGCCCTCGAACAAAAACGGTCGCATACCCTGTTCTGCTGGGTAGCGAACAAGTCCATGTCCGGGGTTCCCCAGAGACAAAAAAGTTGGCTGTATATCTGAGGGTGTAATTCCCATTCGTGGGAGAGAAGCATGTGGCGGCTGAGAAAATCTGCCTGGATATTGTCCGCGCCAGCGAGATGAACTGCTATCAGGGCGATTCCCCTCGGAATGCACCAATCCCAAATCTGAAGTGAAAGTCTGACCAAAGCTGG